>JAPTYO010000001.1:51406623-52606623 GCA_036873135.1 Clarkia xantiana subsp. parviflora
GGATCTGTAGAGGGTCGTCGGCGTCTTCAGAGGAGCTCTCCGACGGAGGCTTAAGTACCTTTCTTTCTGCGGCTCGGCCGAGAATCTTGGACTGCCTCAAGTCGATGGAGTCCCCGTAGGTTTCGTTAAGCTCTTCGACAATGTCAAGGAAGCATTCTGCAAATCTTCCTGACAATGCTTCGCCGCATCTGCTTTGAAGTCCTCCGAGCTCCGATATTCTTCACGGCCCTGGACCTTCGCGTTTGCTATTTGGGCGGAATTCCCGCCTTTGCCTCCTCCAGCTCCGCGATGACCCTCTGCTTCTCAAGCTTCAGCCGCTCAGCAGTTCTTTCAATTCTGCTTTATCGAAGGCAGCCTGGCTCCGATCAGCCAAGGCCGTTTGCTGCTCCCGCCTAAGCGAGCTCTCAAGGCTTAGAATCTGCCTTTGCTGGGATTGGGCCTCTTGAGCAAGCTTGGCCCTACCCTCCTCGGCCTGCTGCCTACCCTCCTCGGCCTGCCGCCTAACCTCCTCGGCCCGCTGCCAACCTTCTTCGGCCTGCTTTTCTGCCCTCCTCCGCTCGGAGCCGTGACGCCTCGGAGGCAGCTAGGTCCCCCTGGAGCTTGGTCAAGCTCTCAAGGTTGGAGTTGGCCCGTTCTTGCTCCAAAGCCTCCTGCAGGGACAGGATGTAGCCGAAGCAACGATCCTGGTCCGCCATTTCCTGAGGACAAGTACAGCTTAGTATTTAAAAGTCGGAATACTTCCAGATGAATAAAAGCAAAGTGTAACCTACCTCTATCCGACGGACGGCCATTTGACGGATGTCCGCCTTGATGTCCTCCCCATTCCAGAGAAAGGGGGCGCCTCAGTGAGGGCGGGATCGAGCCCGACACCAGGTGCAGGGCCAGGTTCTCCTCCTGGCACCCCCGACGTAGAGGAATCCCCTGTAGAGACTCCACCGGTCTCCAAGGCTCGGCACTCTGGTCCGAAGAGAAGGCCTGGTAGTAGTCTCCATCCAAGGGGAATGGAGGTACTACCAGACGAGCCCCCCATCTTCACTTATCCGGGCTTCGGGAGTCGCGCCCCTAACTGGTGACGATGGTGGCGTGAAGGGGAGCGGGACGTCTCCTTACCAGGTGACTTAGCAGGAGTCGACCTCGATTTTCCTCGGAGGATTAGGCCTTCCTCCTCAGCTTGGTCCTCAGAGGGGGAGTCCTCCAAGCTAATCACCCGACCGAATTCGCCACGGACTTCCGTCGGGGCATCTTCCACCCCCGGCTCCACTACAGGCACGGAGTCTGAGGCAGGTGCAGCAGGGGCGACGTCCGTGTGACCTGCAGCGGGGCGAACAAGGTGAGGAAGTAAATTGACACCGGTATACCAAATCAGACAACGCTCCACATATCTCTCGCAGCCAAAAAAGTCATAGCAACCCGCTTCGAGAACGTGTGGAGTTTCCCCTCGGAGGACATTCTTGACATCCCTGATCCGCCCTTCCATGTCGGAGGCCTGAAGGTCTCGAGGAACTAACTCTCTATATCTTTTTATAGCACGAAAAACTTCCTTACCTTCCTTTTCGGAACGGACGCCGAAGGCGGCCCTAACCACGTCCGCATTAGTCTGCCCCTCGGGTGTGGGGGCAGACCTTGGTGCCTCGGAGGTCTTCGTCTTCTTCCGAGACGGCTCCGACGCAGCGGAAGACTTTCTCCTGGAGGAGGACTTCTTCTTACGCTTCAGCGAATGGGAGGCATCGGTATCCTCCTGAAACAGATGGGCGGTCAGCGATGATCGATGGGCTGTAAGCAGTGGAAACAAAAAAATAATTAGAAGATTACCCAGAAAATTACATTGGAAGGGCCATCACGAATCTTTCCCCCAGCTTCGGGATCAATCAGCATAATGGAAATTTTTATCCGCTGTCGGTCGGTGACAGAAGTGGCCTCGAAGGGCTGATAACCCTCCTCCCAGCGACGGGCCTGGATGAGCATCAAGGCCCTCTTGGTCTGCTCCGACCATGTACGGAAGGGCACAGGAGGATCAGCTTCCACGACAGTCTTCGGCCATTCGATGGGACCAGGTTTGATGAAAAAGTATTGTTCTTTCCAATTAGCGTTGTCATGCCCCTTATCGTGGATGATGGCTCGTTCCTTGCAAATCTTCCAAGACACCTTCTTATCCCAGCCCATCTCCTTATACTGCTCGTCGGTCCCCTCGGGTTGGCGGGGGGTAAAAGAGCAGATCCCATCCTTGTTACAGGTCATCTTGTAGAGGACCCGCCAAAGCTCCAGAGTATAGCTCCAGTCCTCTTTGTTGATATCACACCACACCTGGAAGGCAATCCATGTACGGATTGCGTGTGGAGAGAAGGTCGTGGGATAAGTTTTGTAATGGTTGCATAACTCCACCCAACTTGGACAAAAAGGGAGTCGGATTCCCGCACGAATTTGCCCTGGGGAGATGAATACCTCGTCTCCTTTGGGAGTGTAACCCGGGTGTCGCGAGGGTTGAATTGGAACTGCTCGTAGGGATAGCGAGCCCCGAATGAGGATTCGAAGATACCACATTCTACGCAAGCCCTATCGAAGTTAATAGGCGCAAGCGAGTTCTTGAGATACTTGAAGACGAAAGGTGGTCCAACAGGAGAAGACCCGCTGTTGGTGGCAAATCCCTCGGCTGAAAATCGTCGAGGGAAGGAAGGAGGGGAAATTGAAACCTAAGAAGATCAAAGATGAAAGAAAAAAGAGTAATAAGGTGAAGAATCTTACCAGACATAGTGACTGAAGCGTTGATCGGAAAAATCTGGGTGCTGGAAGCGCCGGCGAAACCTTGAAGTGAGAAGAATTAGGGCTCTTGGGATCGCAGAGAAGAAGAAATAAAGGGAAAGTGAAACAATGTCTGGGTTTAGGGTTTTATAAGAGAAGGAAAAGAGAACTGAAGGGGTGGGCAATCTGAGCCATAGAATTCAAAACGATTCAATCAGAATCGTCCAAAGGGAAACGTGCTAATTCGAAGAAGGCGAAACGGTTTCAATCTGAGCAGTCAGGGCGCATGGGACAGATAAGACAGGAATGATGACGTACCGGGGCGGTTGAAAAGTGCTTTTTCAAAAAACAGGCGTGCATAACCCGAGACGTTCCTTCACCTTCTATCAGCATTTAATGCTGGTCTGATCAAGAAATCCCCTCGAATCCAGGCAGGATCCCAAAGGATCTTGAAGAGATCCGAGGCAAAGGCCTCCGACAAAAGTAGGGCAATGGCCTCCAACGTTTTAAATAAAGACCCCCGACTGGGATGTTGAAGGGTCCGATATTGAAAGACACGATGCACTATAAGTCCCTCACGTCTTGGGGGCAAATGATGGGCCCCGGCTGAGGCCGTTAGGCCCCTTAACGATTGTCAAACGGCGACTAGGCCCGTTGGGCTAGGAGCTGGGCTGCTGGAAGGCTAAGGGCTCCGACGGAATGAGGCCCCGACATTGAATGGCCCCGAGTAAGCATGGCCCCGATAGGGGAGAGCCCCGAAGATATCGGACCTGGACGTAGTCGGTCCCGATATGGGAGTTGACACCACTCCCCGACACCGAATCCTCAACGATGCAACTTGGGAGTCTCCGATAATGATCGAGACTCACCAGTAAGAGCACAATCCCGGAAATCTCGCCATGATTACAGTAGTGGTATAATGGGCGAGATATGTGGGATACATATAACTGTACAGATACGTGGCAAGATATACGGCGAGATATTTGGGATAGTGGATCACAATCCAACCGCCTAATCAGGTAACTGAGATAGCCTTCCCCCTATAAAAGGAGGGAAGTTATCACAGGTTAGGGTTACGTTTTTACACACACACATATTGCTTGCTTGATCACCGTACTTACGTTAAGCATCGGAGAGGGATTCTGGGCCACCGCCCTCTATTCCCCTTCTGCAGGATTGCGAGGAGCTAAGGAATCCGTCACCGTAACCGGAGTTCCTACCGTGATCCAACAATTATAAAATAACAATTTTACTCATAACGATTAATTCAACTGTTTTTAGTTAAATTCATAATTTTTTTAATCATAATCATTTAAAAATAACTTTAAACTATTCAAAAAAATTCCCTCCAAATTCAAACATTCTGTCTGCTTCTGGGTTCGAGTTTGAACCATGCACTGCTGCTTGGTTTGAATTCGAACTCTTTCACTCTTTTTAAATGAAGTGTTTTTTTATAAATTTTTTTGATTACTTCGATGAAGAATAATATAAAGAACCGTGAACAATAAATAATATAAAGAGTATTTTGGACATTTAATCTCAATGTAATTAAACGATCACATTAACAACATAAGTAAATAAAAAAACACATTTAAAATCAAACGATTATATTGTGAACATAACCATTCAAACTATGAATTAACCCTTAATTATTTGCGTAAAAAAAACTTACTTCGATTAATATCAATATTTTTAGTCCCTGCTGAAAGTCTCATATCACCTTAACTAAGAAAACGTTATAAATAAATTAATTTAATAACGATTATATTCCTTAAATTTATTATCTATTATAAAATTTATAATATACTAATTAATAATAACCAACCAAAATGATTCCATGGACGAGTTCATATTATCACGCCGACCACGAATTATACATCATGGGAAGGTAGGTCATGACACATGGTCTATCTAATCAACCGCACCCATTCTCAAATCTCGTATATAAGTCCAAACAAATTATGGCCGCTACCATAGAGAAATTCCATTAATTATTTATTACTAAATTAATTATAATAATGTGATGTATAGAAGGTATGATTACGAACAATTATCGTAGTTTTACGCTATTATTATGCAGTTAATACAATAGGTCGAATCTAAATATATCTAAGACGATCACCATACGCTACGGATTATAGTAGATTGCGAAGACAAATTTATGTCATTAAGGTGGCATAACTATTCGTGATTTGTTTGGAAATATCTTGCTGAATACAAAAATTATATGAATTTTAAATAAAAACTAAAAAATATAAAGTTAGCTGCTAACAATAATGTGGATTCGTATGTAGGTCCGCACCTTCGACGTGGCTAAGACAAAGGCTCTCCTGTCGCGATTCCATTATAGATATTTGATGCTTCATGCCTCTTTCAAGTTTCAATGCGTACATATATACATATGACTATATATATATATATATTGTGTAGTTTTTTTCTTCAGCGATTGGTTTATGCTATATGTTAAGTTATTAAACTTTGTATAGTTCAAATATGTTAAATTAATATATAAATCTTTTTGTTGATTGAGTCGTTAAGGTGTGGTGTATGTAAAATTACACATTTTTTTTTTTATAAATCAGATTATTATTAAAAAAAAATATTTTTTAATATAAATATAATATGGGAATTTTAAGATGCGTATTGAAGTTTTGATTTGTTTATTGTGCCATTTGACAAACTATTAAGAATTTGAGTATAAGATTTTAAAAATTTATTTTAAATCTTATATTTATCAATTTTATTACATATCATTATCTCACTTAATCCCATGAAATAATGATTATTTAGATTAGATTATATATATCGTTACATCTCGAAGCTATGCGCGCTAGCTAATTTTACAGACAATGTTTCATAATTAATTCAATAGCATTTTATTACAAAGCGCAAAAAAGTCATTAATTAATTAAAATAATAATGACTATAATACTTAGCCTTATACAATGTGTTTCTACGATTAAATAAAAAGAAACATTAAACGGTCAGGTCTGTCTTAATCCATAATTAAGTCGCTGAGCCGACCACTTACGTGGTCTCCTTGCAAACACTAACATTATGTTTGTATGTACCTTTCACAATAATAATAACTAGTATTATTATTATTATGAAACGTTTGTCTTCTCTACTCGTGAGGGAAAAGTCAATTTAAGAATCATTATTACAAAATATCTTTAGATTATAAATAAATTGATGAGCATAACAGTTTTTATCCACTCATTGTAGTTAGGATCTTATCCCTTGTCCTAGTTAACAAGAATGCAAGTTGCATCTAATTCCATGAATAAGATTTTTTTTAAATGTATAATTATTATTATGACACGTAAAAGGTAGCATATATAATATTCTTTGTTTTAATGTTGCTAGAACCACTATAAAACATTACTTTTACTTAACATAAATATAATTAAGATCATAATGCACTAATGTCTACGTTGGTTTTTTGTTTGTTTTTGCATTGGTTATTCAAGTTGTTTGATATTTTAATATTTATTATACTTTATCACCACGACACTGAAAAATCATATAGTGAAAGGTGGATGGAATCATGATTTTACTATCTACATATATTATAAATTCTGAATGAAAAATAATAACAGAATAAATGTGGAGCTGAGAATTTTTTTTTTACGTTAATCGATGCATTTATGATAGTTGAGCTAAAAATTTTGTAGTCATTAATTCCATAACGCTGATTGCACTAGGGAGCTGATGGTTTTCAAGTTGCAATTAACTGCAATTAAAATTTCGCCGATTTTGAACCGTTCAAGATTCAATCTATACAATTAATCGCAATAAAGTTTCAGACCGTTCAAGATTCAATGTATGTTATTAATCGAAAATAAAATTTCGGTGATTTTTAACAGACGCTTGACGTGGGCCAGCGCGGCTGACAGTCTCAGTGGCATAGCTATCTCTATCTCCGGCGAGATATTGTCGGTGGTCGTCGAAGCCATATTTGTTGAAGAACATACACTTGACACAGATCTGACGACCAAATTTAGCATGCGGCACGGACATCTAAATTTTATTTGTGAATTTGTGCAATTGTATTTTATGATTCAAATTTTCAGTTTTTCGTTTACTTTTTCAAATTTTAGATTGATATTGTATTTAAAAATAATGTTTCAACATATTACAAATAGTCAGAATAAATAAATCAAATATTAATTTGTTGATTATACATATTTGATGCAACTAGTTACGATAAAATTATAACAAAAATCCATGAGCAGCATCACAGTGGTTTAATTAAATTAAGGCTCAAATATAAAATATATATATGATAATGGGCCAACTATGATGGATGGCCCAGATACCCTTCTTTCTTCTATTCTGTTCTATCTATGGCCGAAAAAAGGTATCAACTGCAACTTCCTCAATTTCTTTCCGGATTCTACAGCTTTGAGCGCAGCTGACATACTTTGACCCGATTCACCAACACCCATCTTCTTCTTCCTGCACCTTCATTTTTACTGCTGAACCAACTGCAATCAATTGTTCTCCTGATCTTAATTCTCCCAATCGAGCTTCAATTACTACGCACGTCCGGAACAGGAAAAATGGGTGTCTCCGCGAAGATAGCGCCGTCGATGCTGTCTTCGGATTTCGCCAACTTGGCATCCGAAGCTCAGCGAATGCTCGATTGTGGCGCTGATTGGCTGCACATGGACATCATGGTATGCTGTTGTTACTAAATTTTCTGGTGCTTCTCGAGTCAATCAATGTTGGATTCGTATAGTAGGGCGAGATTCAATTTGGAAATTCGTAAGGTTAGGTGAGATTATGTGGAATATTTCTGCAGCTGTTTACATGGATATCGAATTGCATATGAATATCTAGATCCAGCGTTGCAGTTAGCTTGTTTACGGATTTTGGTTTACTTGTAGAATTTCATATGTAGTCCCGGAATCGTTAGAAGAGTTTCGAGTAGGTTCTTGAACTAAGTAGCTAAATCCTATCCAAAACCTATTATAATCTACGATAATTTGGCCTTGTAGATAGCTGAAGATAGTAATTATCCCATATTTTCATTCCATATAGTAAATTGAAACTTGAATTCCTAACTGAGGTTACCCAAACAAATTAATTGTATCTGAGAAGGGGACTTCTTTTGTATGTAAACTTGGGAGGTGGATATTAGAGAACATCATACGAAAATTGTGAATCATAGCTTCACATTTTCGTCCATTTAATTTAATCGTTCATGCTACGTAAAAATCTTAATCCATGTAGTACTATTCTTTCGGGCATTTGATAATTGTCCTAGGTATCATTTTAAAAGTATCATCCTTGTATGTTATTGTGGAAATAACATTGTTATGTCTCCTCATTTGTTGCAGGATGGGTGGGTCTATTACTTTCTTCATGCCGAGACTTCTGTTTTTCCATTATATCGTGGATCTTGTCCTCCATGGTCACAGTTGTACAGTACCATTGCTAACATTCTTGTCTAAACAGGCACTATGTCCCCAATCTCACAATCGGTGCTCCTGTCATCAAGAGTCTGAGGAAGCACACAAAGTAAATTTATTTACGGATATTTCCTTAGATCAAATTTATTTTGCTATTAAGTAGATATATTTGAATTCCTCAATCTATAGCTGCCTTGATGATGTAGTTGGTGATTGCAGGGCATATTTGGATTGCCACCTTATGGTCACCAATCCCCTTGATTATGTTGAGCCTTTTGGTGAAGCGGGTGCTTCTGGTTTTACATTTCATGTGGAAGTATCAAAAGGTGGTAATTACGCACCATTCTTACCCTTAATGCTTAGGGTTAAATAACAAACTGCTTGTTAAACTTGTGGCTAGGATGATATGCTGTTTGCTAGCTGAACTAATACCAAAATACAACTTGCTAACTCCATCCATGTGGCTCCCTAACTGGACGAGGCATATTGCACCCCTATGGATTTTTCATCCGAGATTTAACAAAAAAAATGGTTGGAGCTAGCAAAATGCACAAATTTATTAGCTTAGCTAGCCTAATGCAGGTAGCAACCAATAAATACATTGGTCACAAGTTAAATTAGCAATTTGCCTAATCCTTATGCATTAAGTTCTTTTCCTATTAAACGATTTCCTCTTTGCAGGGAATTGGCAGGAACTTATCCAAAAAATCAAGTCAAAGGGCATGAGGCCTGGTGTAGCTTTAAGGCCTGGAACCCCAATAGAAGAAGTTTACCCTTTGGTAAGATTGTAATTGGCAAACTAGCATTGTCATCTCAACTGTAATTATATGCTTAAACTGATGTATATATATTATTTTTATCTATAAGGTGGATAGCGAAGACCCTGTTGAGATGGTCCTTGTTATGACCGTAGAACCTGGATTCGGCGGCCAAAAGTTCATGCCCGAGACAATGGAGAAGGTTCGGGCATTGAGAAAGAAGTACCCTTCTCTTGATATCGAGGTAAACTTCATTCTGATCGGAATTTGGTAATGGTTACTATATAATTTTGAGATAATGAATTAGCCTGATATCAGGTGGATGGAGGGCTTGGACCGTCTACTATCGACATTGCAGCTTCGGCAGGAGCAAACTGCATTGTTGCTGGAAGCTCGGTCTTCGGAGCACCCGAGCCGAAACAAGTCATATCGTGTTTGAGAAAGAGTGTGGAGGATGCCCAGTGAATTTGTTTATGCTAAGTGAAATAATTACATTACTTGTTTTGATGATACGCTTGCAAGAACGTGTACACTTCTTGTTGAATCGTTCAATCGCTTGGATGTTTGGAGGTATTACGGTTGGTTTATCAATAAAAGGGAAGGTTATTTGGTTGGTTTATCCTTTGTAAGGAATATATAAATTTAAAATTTAGTTTCTCTCTTCATATGTAGAGATACACAAGTCCGATTGGCCTCTAGGTCCAATTGATCTAGCTTGATCTTGACCGAGGGTAGGTTTAGGTCCGACCATTGTTAGGGTCGGCTAAGGTGATTCAAATCATGGTCGGACTTTGTCCTAGGTCGACCCGGGCTAGGTTAATCGGGCCAGGTGTTTGATTGGAGCGAGTTTAGGGACCAATTGTATAAAAAAATGTAAGTAATGTAAACTGGAGAACTAAATCGAATAAAATAACAATTTGGGATTAGTTGCGTGACTATTTAACGGTCAACATTAACAGTTGACTAATGGATGCATCAAAAGTGTACAAGTTCCAAACGTATTACACTAAATGTACGAAAAAACTTATTATACCAAAAACTAACATTAGTCGAACATATTGTACCAAAAGATTTATCAACTCTACGATTAATTAATCTATATATATATATATATATATAATAAAGCAATATGAGAGAGACTATCACATGACATGTGAGCGCGCCATGTCAGCACACTATTTCACGCGCGCGCGCGCTACACGCGCTCTCACCATCAATCACGTCTACGTGTCACCATCACCTAAGTTACTCGATGTGACAAATTACATTGGGCCGCCTAATTCTAAATTGTTTTGGGCCGATTACTTATTGGACCACCTGATTCTGCACTGTTTTGGGTCGGTTACTTTCTTATATATATATATATACACTTGGTCAACCCGTAACCGTCCATAAATCCGTTTGTTTCTCCTTGGTCGATAGCCACTACTTGCTGCTCCTCCTATTCCATTTATGTTCCACCTTCGTTGACAAATCCTTCTCTTTTTTCTAACTCGTTATTTCCTGTTTCAACCTAAAAGAACTCTTTCTACATGTCTCTGTCAATAATTCTACCCTTGCCGTGGGGAATCCAATCGTCAATTTTGACTCATCGGTTCAGGCGTCGAGAGTTAAATTATGTGATTCATAAATCATAATAGAAGATTCTTTGTGAGTGCTAAGAGTCGAACGCGACTAAGATTTTTTTCTTTTCTGTCTCCTCTTAATGTGAGTCGTGCCCGTGCGTGAGGTTAGTGATTCGATGAGTTGAGTTGTGACGATGTCTTAGCGCCGACCGAGCCTTTGAAATTGAGGATAAGAAGACTAGTTTAGAGCAGAGATAAAGTGATGACGCTAGGATTTCTAATTTGTTATTTGTTTGATTTTACATTTACTTTTGATTTTAATATTATATATTTTATATATTAATATCCTTAATTTAATTATATCCAGGTCATACAGGTCGGTTTCGGGTCCAACATCAGGACCCGAACCCGACTAGTTTTTTCCCGAGTCAATTTCTGGTCGGTTCCAAAATTGATAGGCCTACTTTTTGGGCCTTTGTTGTTTGCGTCACCTTTTCAGAGGTGAATAATTTTAAGGCTAAGAATCAGTTTTATGATTGATCCCTTTTTTGGGCCTTCGTTGTTGGCGTTACCTTTTTCGGAGGTGACGACTTTTGAGGCTAAATATCAGTTTTATGACTAATCCCATTTCGGCCTTTGTTGTTGGCGTCAGCTTTTCAGAGGTGATGGTCGATTTCTTCAGATCATTGAGGAGCTTAGGTTTTGATGTCATTTCACTCTTTTCGATCGACGACTGATTTATATCAGGTTTTTCGAGTTGACGACTGATTTCTTTCTAGTTCGTCGAGGAGTTTAGGTTTTGATGACCTTTCATTATTTTCGACCGACAAATGATTTATATCAGGTTCTTCGAGGTCGACAATCGATTTCTTTTAGATCGTCGATGAGCTTAGGTTTTGATGACATTTCACTCTTTTCAATCGACGTATGATTCTATCAGGTCATTCGAGGTTGACGACCGATTTTTTTTCCCTAGATCGTTGAGAGCTTATGTTTTGATGATCTTTCACTATTTTCGATCGACGTCTGATTCTATCAGGTCCTTAGAAGTTGACGACCATTTTTTTTAATTTCAGATCGTCGAGGAGCTTAGGTTTTGATGACCTTTCACTCTTTTCGATCGGCGTCTGATTCTTTCAGGTCCTTCGAGCTTGACAACCGATTTCTTTCAGATCTTCGAGGAGCTTAGGTTTGATGACCTTTAACTCTTTTCGATCAACATCTGATTCTATCTGGTCGTTCAAGGTGTTAGTCTAAATGACTAAACCCCTTCGTAGATGGCGACACCTTTTTTTTGTTGATCTTGCCTCATTTTTCCTCTTTTAAAATGAATTATCATAATGAAAAGATGACTTATGAGGCCTTATCTATATAGTTTGTCATCATTTGGAGTGAATTTTTTTTTCTCACGTGTCTCCTTCCTCGGGGACGACGACTTTTGGGTGACACCTTTTCGATGACGACTTTCAAGGGTGAACCATTTTTTATGACAACTTTCTGGGGTGACGCCTTTTGGAAATCTTACCCCGAGACTTCGCCTTAAGAGGTGTCACCACTTTCGTTGACGAATTTTGGACGACGCCTTTTTGGTGACGCATTCCAGGTGACGCCTTTCTGGCGATTCCGCCACTAGACTTTGCCTTAGAAAGTGTCACCACTTTCGTTGACGAATTTTGGGTAATGCCTTTTTGGTGACGACTTTCTAGGGTGATACTTTTATTAGTGACGTTCTCCAGGTGACACCTTTTTTATGACGTCTTTATTGGTGATGCCCTCCAGGTGACACCTTCTTGATGACGCATTTGTCGTCGCCCATTTCTTGAAGTTGAGGCGCCATGAATTTTTTTATCAGACTCCCACAGACGGCACCAAATGTTGGATCACAAAAGTCTGGATAAGCTTAGAGTAAACTCTTCCGGTCTCGCCTGGGCGTCGACTTGAAGTTCTCATCTCCTTGAGGACCTTTAACTCTCTCGGCATAACCTGAAAGAGGCATAGCGAGATTTTTTCCTTATTACACTCCGGAGTTTAAATTAGTATAACATTGTGGTAGTGAGAATCTTAGTGAAATAAATGTAGAAAGCTTGCTATTTATAGGGGTCTTAAACCAACCTACAAGGGTAGTGGCCTCCTTTATGATTGGTTGAAAAGGGCGGTGGCTGCCTTTCTCTCATTAGTGGAGATGGAGACTATATGTGAGTAGGTGACACCTCTTTTTCCTAAGGAGGAATAATTTTCTTCTAAGTAGGTGGGAAACAGGTTGCCACCTCTTATTCCTTAGGAGGAATGGTTTTCTTCTAAGTATGTGACAAACATGTTGCCACTCTCTTCTTTCTTAGGATGAATAGTTTTCTTCTAAGTAGGTGACAAGTAAGTCGCCACCTAGTGTTGATGATAGTCGATGCCGACGTTCTTGTCTATGAGGTGTCGACTTTAGTATTTGTGAGGTTGACGAATTTTTGGTGACGCCTTTAAGGTAACGCCTGAATAGTGACGCCTTCAAGGTGACGCCTTTTTGAGCCGAAAATGTACGCTCTTGGTATGATCGTATTTGATAAAATCATGATCTAACACACTTTCTATTATAACACAACCAAACATTGCAATCTCACATTACGTTACATAACTCATATTACTTATACATTTTAAATAAACTGCCTCATCGATCTCTGTTGTGGAACCTTAAAGGTCGTTCTTGTAGAACTCAAACTTAGTGAATGTCTTGTGGGAGAAGTCCAACGCTAAATTCATCAGATCCTTGGTCAGCCCCGCTGTCCCACAGTAAAACACACCTGCCAATTATTTGTGAGGAAATCAGAATCATATTTTAGCCTTATTTTTAATCATTAACACTTAAGTGGGTGAGTGTATTAGGGTAAACTTACCAACTCTTCTGTATGGGTGGTTAATGGCAATATTTTTGTAGACTTTCCTCCAATTAGGCTTTCCGAAGAGGGTCTTGACCCTGGTCCCCGACACAATATCGACCCCGGTCTTCGCATGGTGTAGCGACTGAATCATTGTGATAATAGCCGACCGAGCATCACCTTCCTTGTACACACTCGTGCAATAGTTGTGCATCTCGACGACCCGCTTCTCGTCCATTTCGACAACCTCGTCCATTATGCCCTTGAACCACTCGAACGAACCCTGTTCCCTAGTCACCCAATAGAAGTAGGCCTTTTGGGTCCTGAACCATCGTTCGTTGATGTTGTTTACGATGTCCTTGATGATGCTAACCATCGGAGTCGCCCCGATCCCAATCCCGACAAGGAGCACCACGTCATACTTTTTGTAGTCTTGTGCTGGTGCGCCGTACGGTCCATCAATCAGTATTTTGGGCAAGCTGCATGCCAAATTATTCAAAACCCACTTTTTGGACATTAATTGACATAATATATACTTATTTACAAAATAAATATTCTTCTTATTTACCTTGGAGGAGCTTGGTTATGACTATAATCAGCTGGTGCTTGCTGACATGCCTAAAAAAAAAAAAAATCGAACCTGATCATAAATCAAGCTGTAGAAGTAAGTAGTCATTAATTCGAGACTTACCGCTGAGAAGAGGGTATTGAGTTGCCCCGTCCAGTCGCCTAGGGTTTGGATGTGTACACTTAAGTAGTCATCATCTGGTGATGAAGTGATGTAGAAAGGGTGCCTACACCACAATTTGTATTTATTTTAAATATATATTATATTTTTTATATAAAGTGCAAAAGTGCAAAATATTTAATATATGATGATAAATGAAAGTTATATCCAGGAGTAAATTCTCAAAACAGTTACTTACCAAACTAATTCTCAAACTACATTTCTTCAAAAAAAACTTATTCTTAAATATATTAGTTTTTTTTATTAAATATTTCCCAAATTGGATTTTTTTTTAAATATTTTAAATCATCTCAAATTTTTAGTTGTACCCTAAAATTTATATTATGTTACAAATGACCCTTAATCGAAATAAATACAACAAAAATATGGAATTTTTTAAATATGTAATGAGATTAATTACATGCAAAAGATATAATGTAAAAATACATTGAATAATATATGTTAAAAAAATGTCGAAGATAAATAATAAAAATGATAATGATAATATAAAATGTAAAGAAAATAAAGACATGTAAATGATTTTTTTTGGTTAAAATATGAAATTACTATAAAAATAACAGTGTAACATGAATCCAAAAGAAAACATCTAAATTTTATAAAACCATATAGAATTAGAGAACTGGGTAAACATATATTAATTAATATTTGAGGAAATATATTTTTTTTAAAAAAAAATCTGAAGATAAATCATAATAATAAATTATAAAAATGATCATATAAGATGTAAAGAAAATAAAGACATGTGAAGGATTATTTTTAGATTATGAAATTATTATAAAGATAAAACTGTAACATGAACCCAGAATAAAACATTAAAGTTTATAAAATCATATAGAATATAAAAAATAATAGAATAAAATATTATAAAACAAAAAAGTAATATAATAAATTTAAGAATTAATTTTACTTGATATATTTTTTATTTTATTTTATACATTTAAACGAATAATTTTTGCATCATGATATACTTTCTTCAAAACTTTTTTTTTTATTTATCTTTAAATTTCAAATAATTTTTTTAAATTAAAATCTACAAACAATTTTTCTGGTAATATTTGTGTGTATTTTCATTTAGTTTTTCACCTTTTTAGTTTATATATGTCTTAATTTTCCCTCAAAATGTTCAATTTTGTTTACTTATCTTTTTTTTTTTTTTTTTTTTTTTTGTATATTTTGCTTTAATATCATTTTAATATAACGTAAACTTTATGATCCAACGTAAAAAAAAAAAAAAAAAACACTCTTTTGAAAATTAAACTGTAAAGAAGTCAAATTTCAGAATTAGTTTAAATAATTCACTCATTAGTTTAAAAGTTGGATTAATAACAAAAATTGTTATTCGAACTTTGACCAATTTAGAAATCGCTACCCGAACTTTGACCAATTTACAAATCGCTATCTGAAGTTTAATTTTTTTAAATTCGCGCTACATGAATTTTCAATTTCAGAACAAATTGTCAAATCTGATTAAATTCCCGTCAAATTGGAAAAAAAATAACATGTTTATATCCCGTATATGGTCTTTTTATGTGTACCATATGGATTGAAACATAAATTTGAAAGTATTGTAACAAAATATCTTCAATTGGATGATCAATTAGACTTTCGCCAAATTCGAACAATGTCTTTCAGTTGAGCATCCAATTGAAGTTATTTCATTGCAATATCTTCAATTTATGTTTTATGAATCCATCTTGGGTATACATCAAAAGACCACACGTGATGAAAACATGCTCATTTTCTGTACAATTCGACATGAATTGAAACATAGATAGAAGTGTGCTCTGAAATTTAAAGTTCAAATAGCTAAAAATACAAATAGTGATTTATAAATAGGCCAAAAGTTCGCTTAGCAATTTGGTTATTAACCCTTAAAAATTTACTCATGTATCATGTACCATTCAAAGCGAGAGATAGTGGAGCAGTTCACAAATATGTACTCCCCACTCTTGTACTTGAACCCATTAGGCTTTGACATGTGAAGAGTCAGGACATCTCCGGGATACACTGCGGCCTGCCACGTCATCATATATAAGGGTTAAAGGGTTTTTTGTATTATATGTTTGATAAATGTTAGCTTTTGGTGCAATACAGTTTTTTTTTAAACTTTTGGTGTCATATGTTAGTTGACAGTTAAGTTTAACCGTTAATACTTCCATTATGGTCCTCTAATTTATATTCATAAGTTTTTATTTTTACAATTTAGTCTCTATTATTTTTCTGATCACCTCTCAAGTTCACTGGCTACCACCCAAGCCGACCACCACGACTTGGAGCTGGCAACCACGAATAAAGGCTGGCAACCACGAATAAAGGTTGGCAACCACGAATCGGGGTTGGTCACCACGAATCGGGACCGACCACCACCAAATCGGGGCCGACCACACCTCAATCGGGGTCGGCTACCACCACTCGGGTGCCGACACCGATATGGGCCACAGAGGACTCAGTCGAAGCCCTCTGGCCCCGATTGGGGTGATGGACACCAACAATCAGGGTCGGCCACCACCAACTGGGGTGGTGGCCGGCCTCAATTAGTGGCTACTAGCCTCAATTGGTGGTGGCTGACCCCGATTCATGGTTACCAGCTCTGATCCGTGGTGGTTGACGGTCTTCTGTGGTGGTCGGTGACCTTGGGTGGTGGCCGATGAACTTGGGCGGTGACCGGCGGACTTGGGCGGTGACCGACGAAAACAATGACGATTAAATTGTAAAAATAAAAATTTAGGAATATAAATTTGAGGACTAATTTGAATATAAAATAGAAGTATTTAACGGTCAAACTTAATGGTCAATTAATAGATGTACTAAAAGTCACAAAATGCAACACATATGACACCAAAAGTCTTAAAAAAACATATAACATAAAAAACCAACAATAGTTAAACATATGGCTCTAAAAGACCATTTAACCCTAAATATAATGATTATTAGTATTGTATTATGAGAAAATACTTGGTAATTGGCAACCAACATTTCATCATATTTAAGTGGTGTATAACTGTCAATAAAATCTTAACACTACTTATCTACATACTACATAGTATAGTTCATCTTAATTTAATTAAAGCAAAGATTCCTTATTTTATTGTAAATGACTAAAAATGAAATTAATTAATAATATTAAATTATAATTAAAAAAAATCCCTATTATTTCAATAATGATAAAGTTATTATATATATATATTTAAATATATTATTCATATATATATTTTGAAAATATAAAAGAAAAACATTAATTTTTTTCTTTCAATAAATCTATTGGGTTTAGTAAACCTTAAAATTGAGTGAACCCTAAATGCAAATTGAGCAATTGTCGAACTGTGATTAATTTATGTAAATGTCAAGATCACCTTGTCGATACTTGATATGTATTGTTCTTTGATTGTGTTTTTAATAATTTATTTTATACAATAATTTCTTAATGAAATATTATCAATCTTGCAAGTTGCACCCCTAACCGAGTTTGGAGCCTGACACAGATCACATGACCCAGTCATGTGTTAGCATTAGAACTATTAACCATAATAATAATAGAAATATTTTTCATTTTGTAGCATGTGAAATCAGTCAACTAATTGTAAAGATTAATGAAGTATCAATTTGCACTTGCCCAAGTCCATACTTCAACAACAAAAGAAAAACTCGTAAATATTTGTGGTGGTAATTCTTGTTATGGTGGTGTGTTTGCTTGCTAGAAATGACTCTACTCCTATTTATAGTCTCCTAAATATTTCTTTAGACTCTTTGAAATCTCTCGACTAAGAATATCATAGAAACTCTCTAGAAACTACTTAGATCTTAGAATTATCTAGATACCTTAACCTAGCCAACTTCTCTAAATGTTTCTTCAACTTGGATCGACTCCTTCTTAGCATAAATCTTCAAATCTTCGCCCATGATGGTAATATAGTCTTAGCCCATGATGGTAACCTAATCTTGGTCCATGATGGTAAATCAATGTTGGATCTTAGCACTCACCATCAACATTGACTTTCCTTAATGTTTCTTCTCGTCAATGTTGCATTCCGCTCCGTGCCGCTCTCGATTTTTCAATCGCACTTTTCCGGCTTGATAAAATATTCTATTCTTGTTAATTCCAGTGAAGCTTTCATTCTACAGCTCAAGTTGTTTACCCAGATTAATCTTCGTACTTTTATACTTTTCTCTTCTGGAGGTCTTCAGACTTCCTATATTGTTCGTTCCACCTTTAGTCGACCAAGAAAAGCTTCTTCCATTGATCTCCTGTGATTTTGTAGCTCTTCTTTTAACTTCCTTCGGGGCCATGTCCTTTCCTTTTCGTTCGAAGACCAAAGTATTAGTCAACGATGAAACGTTGTGTTGCTATTATCCCGGTGTCGGAGATATCACTTTAACTTCCGTAGACATCCCCAAGTCTGACACTTCCTTCCCTTCATCTTGAGACGGAGATTGATTGCAAACTACCGGACCTGCAAGGAAGCAAGAATAAGCGCGGATGCAATTTTTACCGATCACGAACTGCCTTAGTGATCAATCTTCCCGATCCTTGCTTCACCATTGGTTTATCATCGGCTCCTCCATGGACGTCTCCGCGAGGATTCGAACTCCCCCCTTTTTCCATGAACCTTCTTTGAAGAAGTTTCTTTACCGATGAGAACGTGTCCGCCTTGATCATCTCAACATTCCTGAGAAACTTCACATCATTCGGACCAAATAAAACATACATACCTGAATCGACTGCATTCATAACTGAAAGGAGATTTATCTTCATGCCGGAAGCATGGTAAACATTATCGAGCTTGATCGATGTCCTACCACTACTGTTGATCACATCAGTGCCTTCCTTCTCAACATGGTGAACATTATCATCCGCCGTGACTATAACTTCTTCTCCTTCATGACGACGAAGATTCGAAAGTTGCTTTACATCTCCAGTAAGATGATGACCACAACCGGAATCGACAATCCACTTTTTCCCCAAGTTTCGAGCTGTGAATGCACATGTTGGAGTGATCTTGGCAAGAAAACATTTTGCTCGTTCTTCACATTCGGTTGAAGTCTTAGATTCCAACATGTCACTCTCCTTCATTCAGGTCCGATAATTTCTCTTCAGATGTCCAGACTTCCCACACCGGTAACACTTGAATTCTTTCCTGCGAGACGACTCCACATTCCCACCAACCTTTTTCCTGGCGTCATTCTCCTTTACCTGAGGCACGAGCGCACACTGCTCTTCCTCTAGCTTTATCCCGACCATTTTCTTAGCCAGTGACTCCTGTGAAGCTAGAAGGTTCTCAAACTCTTCCAAGGATGCTTGTTGAACCCACCCTTGAATCGACGTAACAAACGTTATATACTCGGAACGTAATCCCCGAATAATTAACTGTTTTATCCGCGCCTCCGATATTCGCTCATCCGGGTTGAGTAGATTAATTTCTGAACACAAGTTATCCACCTTTAGAAATAACTGTGAAATTGAAGACTCACCGTGTTTTGGGTTCGCCAGATCCGTCTCTAACATCTGTAACCGCGCCTCGTTCTTCTTGTTGTACAATTGGTCTAGCGTCTTCCAGATCGAACTTGTAGAGGTGTATCGTGAGATATTCTCAAACACTGCTGACGATATCGGCCTCTTCAAGGAAAACTCCGCCTTGGCATTCCTCTACTTCCAGCGCTTGATCGCTTCACCGTTTGTAGCAGTCTCCTCCAGGACGGTTGTATCACTGCTTCCAATGACGTCCCACAAGTTTTCACTCGCAAGATTCGACTCTATGTAGGACTTCTAAATTCAGTAATTGGACGAGTTCAATAGCCCTATTCCTTGTCCAACCACTCGACCGACATAATCCATATTTAGAATCCCCGAGCTCTTCAATCCCGATCTTGAATCGTTCCGCGTTACCGCGATAGTGGCTCTTATACCATGTAACGATTAACGAAGTGCTCATTAGCACTTGCCAAGACTGTACTTCAACAACAAAACAAGAACTCATATATATATTTTACTCTCTTACTCTAAATATGATATCTTGGGGACTTACACTTTGTGGTGGTGATTCTTGTTGTAGTGGTGTGCTTGCTTGCTACAAATGACTCCACTCCTATTTATAGTCTCCTAAAGATTTCTTTAGACTTTTGGAAATATCTAGACTAAGAATATCCTAAAAACTCTCTAGAAACTACTTAGATATTAGAATTATCTGGATACCTTAACCTAGCCAACTTCTCTAGACATTTCTTCAACTTGGCTCAACTCCTTCTTCACCCAAATCTTCAAATCTTGGCTCAAGATGGTAATATAGTCTTACTCCATGATGAAATCTAATCTTGGCCCATGATGGTAAGTCAATGTTGAATCTTAACACTAATTAGATTGCCTGGTTGATATACCTTGAGAATTCTGACAGGTTTACTGCTTAATTTGAATGGCCTTATCAATCTTTCACTCCCGTATAGAATGACCGGCACTGACAAGTACATCGATGTCTGCACAAAATCGACATTTTCTAACGTTACGATCATGATGGATATTATTATGTAATAAAACATATGGACAACTATTTACACGATTAATTAATTACCGTTCTTTGGAACCATCGATAGACCGGGTTGGTTTCCGGAGTCAGTTTGAGCTTCTGACTCAGCATCTTGCTTTCGCGGATGTGAACCGATTGGTCTGAGGGTTGGAGCAGTAGCGTCTTTAGGTTATGGATCATGACGTAGCCCAAATTGTTCGGGTCGAACTCTTCCATGATTAGTGCTGCGTACTCCTTTGCTTTATCATCCGAGATGTTTAGATTATTTGCCGACGCACTGATGCAGATCATCTGCAACCATATGTTAATTATCAAGTTGAAATTTTCCGGTTCCGACAAATTGCTTGATCAATTTTTTTTAATAAATAAATTGTTAGCTCAATTTATCTGAATATGCAAATAGTTAACTCCATTTTCCGAGAGATAAATATGTTATTTTGCCTTCTTTATTATATCATTTTCTTAGGTGCCGTATCAAATGTCATCTACCAAAACAGTCGGAAAATGCATCGGAACTAGGTAATTGCACAATTAGTAAAATTGAGCTAGCTTTTTGTACATAAAAAATCAACTAACAATTTATTCAATCAGATAAACATGAACTAACAATTTGGTAATTAATAAAAAAAATTGATATCCATTATTTATGATGAATAAAGCGTAATTTGAAATATAGTTGAAGATACAATTAATATTAAATTACGATAAACGTACGCACCTCCGCGACTTCTTCCTGTGTGATACTTCCATCTGAGTCTTTGTCAATCCTGCATTACAGGATATAACTACTGAATTAATTTAGTGGATTGACTATTATGAATAATTATCAACCTATTTTTAGTACATGTCGTAGAAGATATGGAGGCGGGAATCGAAGCTTTGGTCGGTGAGTTGATCCCAAAACTCCATGAGCTGCTCTTTGTTGATGAAGTCGCCGGAGATGTTCCGTCTCTGTGCAAGTGCTCTGAACACCTCATTTGCAAACCCCTCGGACTCTTTATTCATTCCTGCACCCATTTAACTGTTGAAGATTAGGGACCTTGTTGTTACATTCTGATCCTTGAGACTTAGTTAGCATTATTTGTGTGAACTATTTAGTTCAGGGTCTTGGCTAAATAGTTGGGGATCTGTTTTGTTGGATCTCTTTGTGTGAGGTATTTGTCTTATTTGCACTATGTATTTAAATGCGAGGGTGGCTTGATGAAGGAACTCGCCGGATGACCCGAAGTATTTGTCTCATTTTACTTTCTAACTTAGGATTTCAAGCCAAGAAACGATCATGATATCAAAGCCATATGACCTTTCGCGTTATTCATCCACGACCATTTACCTACTCCTCATCGCATCGTTTTTCATCTTCATCGTCTTGAATAGTCAATTCATCTTTGCGATCCAAGGTTTTCATCTCGATCATCCTCGATTGGGATCCTTGATGATCTTTCCATCCCGGCGGCAGATCACAAGCTTCGAGACTCTCTTCCACTGAATCTTTTTGGCGGATCGATTCTCATCTTTTGTCTGTTCATCTTCGTCGCGATCTTTCATATGCTAATTTCGACCGTTCATATGCTAATTTCTCTTTGAGGCTCATTGATTCTACCTAGGGATGGCAACGGGGCGGGTCGGGGCGGGTTTTTGCAGCCCCGGACCCGCCCCGCGGGTCGGCCTGGCTGACCCGGCCCCGGCCAAATGGGCCTTTCGGGTCGGGTCAACAATCCCGCGGGGCCCCGACCCGCCCCGTCATATGAACAATTTTTTTTTTTTTTTTTTTTTTTTTTTTTTTTTAACTTTTCAATATTAAATACAATTTTTTTTGTCAAAATATTACATTATATATAAATTCAAAACATAAATCTAACATCAATCAAATATAAACAACAAACACATCAAATTCATTACAAATATAAATTTAAATCCAAACACCAAATTAACAAATCCTAATAATCTAAATATAAATCTATTTGGTCCATGTTATTTATATAGGTACTATATTAACCATATTTTTTTATTAAATGTTAGATCATATTAACATAAAAAAATTTAAAAAAAAAAAAAAATTATATACATATGGATTTCGGGGCGGGTCTACGGGGCCCCGGGTCTCTAGACCCGGACCCGCCCCGACCCGAGCCCGACCCGCCCCGGACCCGACCCGTGACCCGCGGGTCGGCGGGTCGGCGGGTCAAAACCGGGTCGGGGCCCCGCGGGGCCCCGAGACCCGTTGCCATCCCTAATTCTACCTCTCCGTAATACAATCGGCGATGAAAAGAAGAATGAAGACTCTTCATCAGGCAAGAAGGTGACTGGATTTAGGGGTGAGCAAGAAGCCCCACTAGCCCGAAGTCCAAACTAGCCCGACCCGAGCCAGTCCCAAAAAAGGCCCGAGCCCGGCCGGGCGGGAATTTGATTCATAAGTCAGGCTCGAGCTTGGGCTCGGGCTTGGGATTTTTTTAAAAGCCCGAAAGGACCAAGCCCGCCAGAATATAAGCATATTATATATATATTTAAGTTAACCTAGGTTTAACTACAGTGCAGTAACTTAACTATAAAAAGAAAAAGGGTTAAAGGTCCTTTTGGTACCACATGTTTGCAAAAATTACACTGTTCATACCACTAGTATTTTTTCGTACCGAATTGGTACCATATGTTTCCAAACCTTACTGTTTTGGTACCTCCGTTAGGGTTCCGTCAAAAACAGCCGTTAAATGGCATGTGCCATGCACGTGACCAGCCCAAAACTTTCAATTTTGTTACAATTTAGTCCATCTAATACATCCCTAACTTTTATTTTGTTCAATTTAGTCCTAAAACTTCAAAATCAAACCATTTCCCCAAATTGACCTAGCCGGACCTAGCCCTAGGCTAGGTCCGGCTAGGTCAATTGGGACCTAGCCCCAATTGAGTTAAATTAGGGCTAGGTCCCAATTGACCTAGCCGGACCTAGCCTAGGGCTAGGTCCGACCCTGGGTTGGGGTCGCCTGGGTCCGGCGACCATGACCCAGGGTCGGACCTAGCCCATGGCTAGGTCCGGCTAGGTCAATTTGGGAAAATGGTTTGGTTTTGAAGTTTTAGGACTAAATTGAACAAAATAAAAGTTAGGGATGTATTAGATGGACTAAATTGTAACAAAATTGAAAGTTTTGGGCTGGTCACGTGCATGGCACATGCCATTTAACGGCAGTTTTTGACAGAACCCTAACGGAGGTACCAAAACAGTAAGGTTTGGAAACATATGGTACCAATTCGGTACGAAAAAATACTAGTGGTATGAACAGTGTAATTTTTGCAAACATGTGGTACCAAAAGGACCTTTAACCCAAAGAAAAACCTAGATCTAAGCTCTAGCAGCGCCGCAAGCCTCACTAGTTATCTCCTTCACTTCTCCTTTTCCCCCTCTAACTCACTTCTCTCTAATCTCAGCAAGACAGCGGCAGCGAGAAAACTTCGGCTCCGGCGACGGAAAAGCCACGACAACTCGGCGAGGGTAAAGCCACAACGACTTGACGAGGGAAAAACCACAGTGACTCGGCGACAGCGACTCCGTGAAAGCGATGAAGACTCGGTGATAGCGACAACGACTCAGTGACAGCGACGACGACGATGGTAACTCGGCGACAGTGACTTGGTGATCGCGACGGTTACAATGATTGTCTTCAGTCCTCCTAACTCGGTGACGGCGACATGTTTTTTTAATATTTTTTTTTTCCAGATTTTTTGTTCAAATCGGAGCTAGCCCGAGCCCGAGTCCCGATGTCTCGAATCGGGCGTGACATTTCACTTAAACTCGGGCTCGGGCTACAATCCAGTGTCCCAAAAAATTCAGGCTCGGGCTTAGGAAAAAATCTGTTCGTCCCGAGCTCACCCCTAGTTGGATTGGATTCTTATCCAAAGGTACATTCACAACATTCCTTATATCTGCATGCATCAGATAATCCAAGAATAACTTTTTTTTCTGATCGATTGATTGGTTGTGAGAATTATCCAATGTGTAGTAGAACACTGTTCATTATTTTGCACGGAAAGAACAAGTTAAGGTTTTAAATGGATCTTGTTCTCGTGTTAGTTTTGATGTCTCTGTGCATGATTTGCAGGAGAGATATGTAGTGTTTAGCTGGATTTTAAAGTATGTTAACCATGATATTGAAAATAGCATTATGTACATGACTAGCGCTTTTAAGGTGTTTGGGCTGAATTGAAAGAGAGGTTTGATAAGAGGAATATTTCGAGAACATATCAACTTAGGGAAATTACTTTTACCAGACAAGGAGTGCATGATATTTCGTCTATCTTTACCAAGCTGAAGTTTTTATGGCAGAGTTTGATTCCGCATGTAGGGAGGCTTTCAAAATGCACTTTGAGCACTATGATAATCAACGCTTGTTTCAATTTATGATGAGACTCAATGAGTCATATTCTGCTGTCATAAGTCATTTGCTATTGTTAGACCCTCTTCCTTCTGTCAATGAGGTTTATAATATGATGACTCAACACGAAAGTCACAAGACTGTCTCCTCTAATGTTGCTTCTGGTGGCAGTATTTTGAGTAACGTCGATGTCAATGGTGGCAACATCGGTGTCAATTGTCGCATCCTCTCGAGAAAGAATCAGTTTGCAATGTAGTCGAGAGGATGCGACTATTGCAAGAAGAATGGCATTGCAAGGATAATTATTTCAAGTATCGTGATGTATTGAAGGGAAAGTATGCTGGGAATCTATGTAGTGCTGCTTCTGAAATGATTAGTAACATAGATTTTGATGCCTAAGCCTGAAATGTCACTGGTGCTAGCCTTCCTTCTGGTTATGCAGGGCAGAACTACATCCTCTTCACTAAAGAGCATTTTTACAAATTTATGGAGTTAATTGGGTAGAATAACAGTCCTATGGCACATACAGCAACAATTGACACCTAAAATGTCAATGTTGCAGGTATATATCTTAACTCTAATATTATTGATAGTTATAATTCTTGGATAATTGACACTGGCGCAACTAACCACATGAATAATATATTTGAATGGTTGAACAATTTGAAAATGGTGAAATGCTCTAGACTTCAGTTGCCCAATGGTGGAAGTATCTAGGGCACTTAAATTGTAAAGCTTTCTTCCAAACAGATTTTTGGGTGATTGTGTGTTAATTGCATGCTATTTGATCAACCGGGTGCCTTTGAAGTTTTGGAAGGAAATGCTATAAGTGTTGATCACTTAAATTTTTTTGGGTGTTTGACTCATGCTAAAAATCTAGTTGTTTCATACAAGCTTGCGTCTTATGCTATTGTTTGTATTTTAATTTATTATTTCTTCAACTAAAAAGGGATGTAAAATATATGATTTAAACAAGAGGTATTAACAAAGATGTTGTGTTCTATAAAAAAAAAAAAAAAACATTTTCCCTTTTGAGAAAATCAAGCCAGATTTGTTACCCATTTTTAGCAACGATATACCCAGAACTAGATTATATGAAAAAATTACTGATCTCACACTTGAGAATCATTTAGGAAGAAATGATGGTAAGGCTTCTGGTAATAATCTTGAATATGATATAGATAGTACATCTCCACCATCAAATAATGAACAATTGAGTTCTGATGATATTGTTGATATTCCAAATGATGGACATATTATTGGTTATGATGGAAATGTTGAAAATATTGAGATTCTTAAGTTGCGCATATCTAACAGACCAACTAAGGTCTCTATTCGTTTGCAGGATTATGTGGCTGTAAAATGTTCAACTGAGTATTCAATCAGTGATTTCATCTCTTATGCTGGCATTTCTCCCTCTTATTAATATTTTTTTTGACTAACATCTTTGAGCTGGTTGAGTCAACAAGTTTCCATGAAGTTTCCAAAGACCCAGCATGGGTTAAGGCAATGCAGGAAGAGGTTTAGGCTCTGGAAGCAAATTGAACATGAGATTTGGTTCCTCTTCCACCAAGTAAGAAAGCAATTGGGTATAAATGAATTTATAAGCTTAAGTTTGAATCTGATGGCAGTTTGGAAAGACACAAAGCTAGGTTAGTTGCCAAAGGGTATAAAAATAGTTGAGTATAGATTACTATGAGACTTTCTATCCCATTAAAAAATGAAATTTTTTAGAACTATACCGTCTTTGACTTCTATTCATTCTTGGCATTTATATAATATGGATGTTTACAATGCTTTTTTACAAAGTGGTTTGATGGATGAGGTTTATATGCATTTACTACAAGGATTTAATAATCATGGAGGAGTTTGTTTGTAGATTAGTGAAATCCTTATATGGTTTGAAATAAGCTTCGAGGCAGAGGAATTGTTGCCAAAGCGAGCAGTCCCGCAAAGGTTGGGGTATGGGACGCAGAAGCATAGGGAGTGATAGCAGCAATTGATCCTGATCTTTTCTTCGTCGTCGCCCCTTCGTTACCTAATTCCCCCTATACAGTTAATTCCACTCCGCCGAAAAAGGGGGCCGCTTTCTTCCCCCCAAAAATGCCAGTTCCTTAACACATGGATTTAGGTGATACTGATACGTAGAGATGCTTTTCTCTTCTCTTTATATATGACATTGTGTGAAACCTTGCTTGATTCAGGCTATTCTCAGTCTAAGCTTGATTACTTCATTTTCATTAAAACTTTTGAATCTGAATTGGTTGTTTTGTGGGTCATGTTGATGATTTGCTCGGTGATTTAAAATACTTTCTAGGCATTGAGGTAACTAGATCCAATTTAGGTATAATGCTCTATCAAATAGAGTATGCCCAGGCATGATTTTTGAAACTGGACTTCTTGGTTGTAAAAATGCAAAAACTCCAATTGAGTTTGGTTTGGAACTGACCAATAGAGCATATGATAAGCATCTTAAGTTGAACACTTATGCTTTTCCCCTAGTTGATGTCATTGTTTATAGAAGGCTGATAGGTAAATTGTTATATTTTACTATGACTCGTCCTGGTATTAATTTGTTGTTCAGAACCTAAGTCGGTTTATGCAGAATCATAAACAATCTAATATGCAGGCAGCATTGAGAGTTGTTAGGTACATTAAGACTGGACATGAAAAAATTTATTTCTTGATTCTTCTTCTGGTGTTAAATTGACAAATTATTCTGACTCAAATCGGGGTGGATATGTTCTTACAAGTAGATCAGTTACATGATATTGTGTTAAACTAGGACATTCATTGGATTCTTGGAAAGTAAAAAAGCAGGAAATTGTTTCTTTATCTTATGCAGAAGCTGAATATATCAGTATGGGTAAGGCTCTTTCTGAATTGATTTGGTTAAATAATTTTCTTGCTGAATTGAGTTTTGAGCATAAGGAAACCTATGTGCGTTATTGTGATACTACTGCTGCAATGCCGATTGCTAGAAACCCTTTATTTCATGAAAGAACCATACATATAGAAATTGTGTGTCATTTGATTAGGGATACAGTTTTGGCTAACATTGTTGATTTAAGATATGTTAGGAGTGAGGAGCAACTTGCATACATCTTTAGTAAGGCTTTGGCAATGAAGGAGTATGAGCACATTGGAGGACTTCTTGGCTTGAAAAATCTTTATAATAAGGGAGAGTATTATGAAGGCATGGATGTTGAAGGCACATGAGCTTTAGATTGAAGGGGAGTGTTGAAGATTAAGGATCTTGTTGTTACAATTTGGATCCTTGAGACTTAGTTAATATTATTCGTGTGTATTGTATTTAGTCCAGGGTTTGTTTGTATTGGCTAGATAGTTGGGGATCTATTTTGTTGGATCTCTTTGTGTTATTTGTAGTTGTTGGGGTCTTATTGTGTTCCTTTATTGTTTAGGGTGTGAAATGTATTTGTTTTATTTGTACTATTTAAAGGTGACGGTGATAAGATAAATGAAAGACTTGAAGTCTTTCTCTCATTTACTTTGTGAGTAAGCGTTTCAGACCCAGAAACGATCATTAACCATTTCTTTATCGATAAAGATAAAGATTCCGATAGTCTGCATCCGACAAACCTTCGACTGTGAGTTTTAAGTATGCCACTAAAGTTGAAAAGAATTACAATTGAAACCACTATCTCACAATCAGAGATTCTCAGATGCTTACATTCGGAGGTTATATTTCTTTATCACTATTATAATTAGATATTTTCAAATTGTATTAATCTATGTATTTTCTTGGTTTCAATTTTGTACACGACAAAATTAAACTCATAAGAACTAGGGACAGCCAACCGATTAAAATAAACTTTTTTTTTTTTTTTATCAATTTGGACATTAAAAAAATATATACCTATGCATTCAGCGAAGAAGGAACGATGGAGATAGCGATTGGTTTGTTGGGTGAGATGGTCGAACCGCCTTTCCACTTGGCACCACCCTGACC
This sequence comes from Clarkia xantiana subsp. parviflora, assembly GCA_036873135.1. Taxonomy (NCBI): domain Eukaryota; kingdom Viridiplantae; phylum Streptophyta; class Magnoliopsida; order Myrtales; family Onagraceae; genus Clarkia; species Clarkia xantiana. Next base: position 51,435,567 of record JAPTYO010000001.1, read on the forward strand.
AGCCACGGTCGCCGCTGATGAACTTGAGGCGTTTGAGGGAACGGTAGGCGCTGGACATGTTCTTGTCAACCCGATTCAGCTCCTTGGACACCTGTCGGAAGTGCGGCGACGTGTTCCGAAACACAGACGACCCGAACGATGACTTCTTCTCCAGTTTCAACCGCCTCATGAGGGCCAGCTCAGGATCATCGGAGGTGTTCCTGCCGGCGGCGGCGGACTTGACTTTGTGGACGACGACTGAGTCATTAACTATGTCGAGCGTGATCTCTACGTAAGCATCTTCGTCTCCATCGGCGCTGCTGCCTCCGGCGCGGCTGCCCAGACTGCTGCCGCCCAGCCGTGGCGCCGCCTCCGACGGTATTCGTGCGATCTTCTCGGAACCTTTCTTTGCGGCGAGCAGAGGGCTGCTGAACGCCGATCGATCAGTTGACATGCTGTCCGTGTCAGAATCCGCGTCAGAGAAGGCACCGGCGAAATTGAAGCAGATGAGAATTTATAGTTGAGTAATCGCAGAAAGAATTACTCGATGAGTTTGAAGAGGTTGTTAGGTTCAAACCTTCGTGGTTATATCTTCTGTCGCGTGAGTCTCTTCTCACTTCCTGCGGCATTTAATCTAAAATGACATCCAATCTCTTCTCAAAATAAAAATAAAATAATAATTTTTTTTTTAATAACATCTGATTTTCACATTCATCCACTTAACATTTATGATCAAGCCAACCAGTTGAAAATTTGAAAGCATATGATACCTATAATAAAAGGCATAAGATGGAGTCAGTTTTGAAATTATCTATGCCGTTCTTAATATAATTTAAAATACAATTAGTTGGAAAGAAATGGTTTTGTTAAATATGTTAGATTACGTCCACGGATGTTTTTAATACGCGACTCTGGGTGGACTTAATCTTACATAGAAGCGTGAACAGTAAGCAATCGAAAAATTATCCATGGACGATCTTCCCGTGAAATAAGATACGCGCTTCACCCCACAGAAGCGTGAATACTAAGCAATCGACCGTGACATAGGATACGCGCATGCTTTCATGATATCACCACCTCAATATGTAGTAATAAAAATATATATGAATAAGATTTTGCTATTGAATTTTTATCATCCCAATTTTTTGGGTTAATAACTAAAAAACTGTCCAAGTTTACCCTATGTTAAAATTAGGTGTCTGAAGTTTGAAATGGACTGTCCCAAGTTTCATTTTTGTTGAAATTTTGTGTCTCAGTGTGATTACTTCAGAGAAGTCAATTCGGACGAAACCGTCTGTCAAATTCGAGCTCTCATACACACTCCCTTCTCGTCATCTTGCCGGGACCGACACCAAAAAAGTTGGTCACATCCGGGCAAGTAAATCTCGCTCTATTGTCCTTGGAAAATGGCTCTACACCACTCTTCTAGAAACTTTTTTTTTAATGTTCAATTTTTAGGTGAAATTTGACGATTTTATGAAAATTAAAGAGCGATGGATTATGAGTGGGTTGGTGGGTTGATGAAAATGATGGAATGGAGATGAAAAGACGCACAAAGACACCAAATTTCAACAAAAATGAAACTTGGGACAGTCCATTTTAACATTTCAAACTTCAGACACCTAATTTTAACATAGGGTAAACCTTGGACAGTTTTTTAGTTATTAACCCCAATTTTTTTTATAGTTATTTTAACTGTTTGATTGTGATTATTCAGTAACTCATAAATCGATTCACTTAATTAAGGGCTCGCATTATTCGAAGCTCATGCTAGACCGGATCACATTGTATGAGAGATCATATCTATCACAATCTAGTCATATGGAGCCACTTAGCTCACTTTGACCGATCATAACTCTAGATCGTCAAGGCTTTGTTCACAAGCTAGAGGGCTCGTGCTAACCCATGTTCGTGCTAGATATGTTCTCCCAAACTAGTGATTGGTTTATGCATGGACTCGAGCCAACACAAGCCCCTAACTAGATAAATCGAGCAATGCGTCATTGAATAATCACAAGTCGGATAGTTGAGAAATCTAAAAGTAAAAAAAAGTTGAAGTACTAAAAATTCAATGGTTGATAGAGTCGTAAAAAGGTAATTTTATATATTATTTACGTTAGTTATTCTTCTTATATTATAATAAATCTTTGGTCCGTGATTTGTGTGAGATTTTACTTAAATTAAAATCTACATTATAATAATATCATTGATAGCATGAGAATTTGTCTTTTACATTAATTAATATTTTATTGTTGATTGATTTTTTTATAGTGGTGTATGTAAGTTGGAAACCAATAAATTATATTCTTTACGTCATTCGTATGAGAAAACCAATTAGTAAATTAGTGTAGAAATTAAAGGAATCGTATTGAAATTAATATATTATTTAATGACTTGAATTTTTGTGGTGCATTTTAAAATTTAGAATCGTCAATTTTGCCACGTGGCACCATAATACGTACTTATTTGAGTTAAACGATAATATTTTTTCAAATTAATTAAGTTGAGATTTCATTCAATTCCAGTTTGAGGGATTACAACTTATTATTAACCAATAAACGTGATTAGCTAATGTAATATGTGCAACCGGAGGAAGGTTCCAAATTTCCAAGTAAAGCTGGTCCATCAAGCAAGCTCGTATGCATATTTTTAGTGCAACGCCTTTGAAATATGTTGTATTTTGGTGCACTTATTAGTAAGTCGTTAATTTTTTCATTAAGAACCCACGCGACTTGCATATAACTAGTTTTGGATTATATTATTTTGTTTATTTTAGTCCCAAAAAACCAAAGGTTCGGGATTAAAATAAACAAAATAAAATTTAAGTGCCAATCCAACACTAATCACGTCTCGAGCTGATGACTTATCTAGCTATTATCTAATTTTGTTTACGTTACTCTGAGGAGAGATGGATAAAGAATATCAGTTTTGACAAAGCAAAACAAACGATAGATGATGGCTTATCTAGCTATTATCTAATTTTGTTTACGTTACTTTTCGTAAACTAATAATAATAATAATAAGGTGAGAGACGGGCCTTTCTTTTTTAACAAGTAGTAGAGATGGGCCTTTAATAACTTTTTTAGTCTAGTCCAACTTCAATATTGACAGGCCTAACAATCCGCTCCTTAAAAATTGCTGAATTATCAGCGAGGGGCTCTATAGCAAAGTTTTAGTAACACAACTAACTAACTAACTAGATATCTTGGTTTATCTGCCATTTCCTACCAAGTTGTGTTATATTTCAGGCCCTCTCAAGCAGTGGTGGATCCGGCCGTTCAAAAATGGGGTTCTCTGTTTTAAATATAAAGGGTTCAGTCATTATTATTATGTATATATCTATATAAATATATATATATAGAAATGGAACAAATTGACAAAGAAAGTGGGACATTGTATACCCCTTTCTCAAGGATGGATCCGCCACTGCTCTCAAGTGGGAAGTTAGTGGAGACTGATTCTCTCGGTGATGGACTCTATACCATGAAGATTTCTCTTGAACATGAAGGAGATCCAAGTAGTGAAATGAAGATGATGGGCTCATGAAGCATAAGAGGATGGAGCATTATATGTTCAGTAGTTGAGGAATGTAGAAATAAAGAACTTTAAGGACCTATTTGTATTTATAAATAACAGATACTTGTACTCTTTTGGTTTCCGATTGATGAATCTATCATTGAATGTGAGTTTAGAAGATCCCTCACTTCCATCTCGCAGTTTAACATTCATGTCCGATCTCATATTCATAGTTTTCACCTGTATTCAAGGCGGCTATTATAGAAGAATGAAAATTGTATTATTGATCTTGTTTAGAGTTGAGTACAAGTACCTACATATATAAATATATGACTAAATCTATTACAATATAATAATGAAAATATACTCTAATAATAATATATTAAAAATATATATATACCTACTATAACTTTATCCGAACATAATAAAATATATTAATTCCTAAAATATTTTATTCTCTAATACGCCCCCGCAAGATGGGCGTTCTAGCAAGAACGAAGATCTTGATACGATAATATTAATGAATGTCCTAATAGTTCAATCTTCATCAATGGATGCCTGGAGAGGTCCAGTCGGCGACAGCGGAAGCCTGAAGATGTCCAGACGGTGGAAGCTCGAAGATGTCCAGTAGGCAACGACGAAAGACTAGAGATGTCCAATCGGCACGACGGTAGCCCAGTGGGATCAAGTCGGCAACGGCGGAAGCCCAGAGAGGTCCAATCGGCAACGGTAGAAGACCGGAGAGGTCCATTCGGCAACGACGGAAGCCCGGAGAGGTCTAGTTGGCACGGTGGTAGCCCGGAGATGTCCAATCGGCAACGGTAGAAGACCGGAGAGGTCTATTCGGCAACGACGGAAGCCCGGAGAGGTCTAGTCGGCACGGTGGTAGCCCGGAGATATCTAGTCGGCAACGACGAAAGCTCGAAGTCTAGTTGATTTCTGCACTGGCTCAGGGTACTAATGGCGGCTCGAATTAGTTGGTCATCACATCACTTCACGTTAGTGATTTGGACGTCAATTTGACTGATTCCTGTTGGATCACGGCAGGAGCTCCGGTTACGGTGACGGATTCCTTAGCTCCTCGCAATCCTGCAGAAGGGGAATAGAGGGCAGTGGCCCAGAATCCCTCTCCGATGGTTAACGTAAGTACGGCAGCCACAGAGCAAGCAAGCAATATTTGTGTGTGTATTAAGCGTAACCCTAATCTGGAATAACTTCCCTCCTTTTATAGAGGAAAGGTTATCCCAGTTACCTGATTGGGCGGTTGGATTGTGATCCACTATCCCACATATCTCGCCGTATATCTTGCCACGTATCTTGCACAGTTATTCGTATCCCCCATATCTCGCCCATTATACCACTACTGTAATCGTGGCGAGATTTCCGGGATTGTGCTCTTACTGGCGAGTCTCGATCATTATCGGAGACTCCCAAGTTACATCGTTGAGGATTCGGTGTCGGGGAGTGGCGTCAACTCCCACATCGGGACCGACTACGTCCAGGTCCGATATCTTCGGGGCTCTCCCCTGTCGGAGCCATACTTACTCGGGGCTATTCAATGTCGGGGCCTCCTTCCGTCGGAGCCCTTATCCTTCTAGCAGCCCAGCTCCTAGCCCAACGGGCCTAATCGCCGTTTGCTAATCGTTAAGGGGCCTAACGGCCTTCGCCGGGGCCCATCATTTGCCCCCAAGGCGTGAGGGACTTATAGTGCGTCGCGTCTTTCAGTATCGGACTTTTCTACATCCCAGTCGGGGGTCTTTGTTTGAGACGTCGGAGGCCATTGCCCTACTTCTGTCGGAGGCCTTTGCCTTGGATCTCTTTAAGATCCTTTAGGATCCTGCTTGAATTCGAGGGGTTTTCTTGATCAGACCAGCATTAAATGCTGATAGGAGGTGAAGGAACGTTTCGGGTTTCGCATGCCTGCTTTCTGAAAAAGCGCTTTTCAACCACCCGGTACGTCATTACTCTTGTCTTATCTGTCCCATGCGTCCTGATGGTTCAAATTGAAACCGTTTCGCCTTCGTCGAATTGGCACGTTTCCCCCTTGGACGCTCATGATCGAATCGTTTTGAATTCTGTGGCTCAGATTGCCCGCCTCTTCAGTTTCCTTTTCCTTCCCTTATAAAACCCTAAATCCAGACCTTGTTTTACTTTTCCCTTACTTCTTCTTCTCGGCGATCCCAAGAACCCTAATTCCTCTTACTTCAAGGTTTTATCGGCGTTTTCAGCATCCAGATTTTCCGATCACGATCACTTCAGGGTTTCCCCGGCGTTTCCAGCTTCCAAATTTTCCGATCGCGATCACTTCAACCACCATGTCTGGTAAGGTTCTTCACCTTATTGCTCTTTTCTCTTTCATCTTTGGTTTTCTTAGGCTTCAATTTTCCCCTCCTTCCTTCCCTCGACGATTTTCAGCCGAGGGATCTGCTACTGTTGGCCAACCTTTCGTCTTCAAGTATCTCAAGAACACGCTTGCACCTATTAGCTACGATAGGGCCTGTATAGAGTGCGGCATCTTTGAATCCTCCTTCGGGGCCCGCTATCCTTATGAGCAGTTCAATTCTCGCGAGGCCCAGATTACTTTCCCCAAAGGGGACGAGGTGTTTATCTCCCCAGGGCAGATTCGTGCAGGAATTCGACTTCCTTTCTGTCCAAGTTGGGTGGAGCTGTGCAACCACTATAAGACGTACCCCACAACCTTCTCTCCACACGCAATCCGTACATGGATTGCCTTCCAAGTGTGGTGTGATATCAATAAGGAGGACTGGAGCTATTCCCTGGAGCTTTGGCGGGTTCTTTACAAGATGACCTGCAACAAGGACGGAATCTGCTCCTTTTCCCCCCGCCAACCCGAAGGGACCGATGAGCAGTATAGGGAGATGGGCTGGGACAAGAAGGTGTCCTGGAAGATTTGCAAGGAACGGGCCGTCATCTCCGATAAGGGGAACGATAATGCTAACTGGAAGGAGCAATACTTCTTCATCCAGCCTGGTCCCATCGAGTGGCCGAGGACCACCGTGGAAGCTGATCCCCCCGTGCCTTTCCGCTCATGGTCGGAGCAGACCAAGAGGGCCCTGATGCTTATCCAGGCCCGTCGTTGGGAGGAGGGTTACCAGCCCTTCGAGGCCACTTCTGTCACTGATCAGCAGCGGATTGAGATTGGGATTATGCTGATTGATCCCAAGGCTGGGGGAAAATTTCGTGATGGTGTTTCCAATGTAATTCTCTGGGTAATCTTCTAATTATTTCTTGTTTCCATTGTTTACAGCCCCTCGAACACCGCTGACCATCCGTCTGTTTCAGGAGGATACCGATGCCTCCCACTCACTGAAGCGCAAGAAGAAGCCCTCCCATCGGAAGGCTTCTGCCCAATCGGGACCCTCTCGGAAGAAGGCGAAGACCTCCGAGGCCCCCGGGTCTGCCCCCACCTCCGAGGGGCGGACTAATGTGGATGTGGTCAAGACCACCTTCAACGTCCGCTCCGAAAAGGAAGGTAAGGAAGTTTTTCGTGCTATAAAAAGGTATAGGGAGTTGGTACCTCAAGACCTTCAAGCCTCCGACATGAAAGGACGGGTCAGGGATGTCAAAAATATCCTTCGAGGGGAAACTCCACACGTTCTCGAAGCGGGTTGTTACGACTTTTTCGGCAAAGAGAAATATATGGAGCGTTGTTTAATTTGGCACACCGATATCAAATTAATTCCTCGACTTATTCGCCCCGCTGCAGGTCCCGCGGACGTCGCCCCTGCTGCACCTGCCTCGGACTCCGCGCCTGCAGTGGAGTCGGTGGTGGAAGATGCCCCAACGGAGGCCCGTGGTGAATTTGGTCGGGTGACCAGCTTGGAGGACTCCCCCTCCGATGATCGTGCTGAGGAGGAAGACCTGACCCTCCGAGGAAAATCGAGGTCGACTCCTGCGAAGTCACCTGGTAGGGAGACGTCTCCACTTCCCGTCACGCCACCATCTTCATCCGCTCCGCCATCTTCGCCAGTTAGAGGTGGGACCCCCGAAGCCCAAGTAAGTGAAGGGGATGGAGGGGTTCGCCTGGTAGTACCTCCATTCCCCTTGGATGGAGACTACTACCAAGCTTTTTCTTCGGACCAGGGCGCCGAGCCTTGGAGACCGGTGGAGTCCCTTCGGGGGATTCCTCTATATCGGGGGTGTCAGGAGAGGAACCTGGCCTTGCACTTGGTGTCGGGCTCGGTTCCGCCCTCACTGAGGCGCCCTCTCTCTCTGGAAGGGGAGGACATCGAGGCGGATATCCGGGCGATGGCCGTCCGTCGGATAGAGGTAAGTACATTTTGTTTTTATTCATCTGGGAGTACTCCGACTTTTTAAATATTAAGCTATACCTTGCCCTCAGGAAATGGCGGACCAGGATCGCTGTTTTGGCTACATCTTGTCTCTTCGGGAGGCTTTGGAGCGAGAACGGGCCAACTCCAACCTCGAGAGCTTGACCAAGCTTCAGGAGGACTTAGCTGCCTCCGAGGCGTCAAGGCTTCGAGCGGAGGAGGGCAAAAAGCGAGCCGAAGAGCGGGTCGAAGAGCTTAGGCGACAGGCTGAGGAGGAAAGGCAGCGAGCCGAAGAGCGGGTCGAAGAGGTTAGGCGACAGGCTGAGGAGGAAAGGCAGCGAGCCGAGGAAGTCAGGGCCAAGCTTGCTCAAGAGGCTCAATCCCAACACAGGCAGATTCTAAGTCTTGAGAGCTCGCTTAGGCGGGAGCAACAGGCTGCCCTGGCGGATCGGAGCCAGGCTGCCTTTGATAAGGCAGCGTTGCAAGAAACTGCTGAGCGGCTGAAGCTTGAGAAGCAGAGGGCCATTGCGGAGCTAGAGGAGGCGAGGGCGGATTATCCCGCCCAAATAACAAACGCGAAGGTCCAGGCCCTTGAAGAATATCGGAGCTCGGAGGACTTCAAAGCAGACGCGGCAAGACATTGTCAGGAGGATTTGCAGAATGCCATCCTTGATATTGTCGAAGAGCTTAATGAAACTTACGGGGACTCTATCGACTTGAGGAAGTCCAAGACTCTCGGCCTAGCCGCAGAGACGTACCTCAGCCTCCCGTCGGAGAGCTCCTCCGAAGACGCCGACGAGCCTCCTACCGATCCCTCCGAGCCTGCCCCTCCAAAGCCTTCTGAAGATTCAGCGCCCGAGGACCGAGTTTAATTTGCTAGATCTTAAGTCCTCGTACTCCTTCCTCCTTTATCTCCCTTGTATCGAACCTCTTAGGCTTTCGAGCCTTTTATTACTATCTTTTTCGATTATGTTCTTCGTAGCTCTTCTATCGGGTCCTGAGGACCTTAAGGCTTTCGGACGTCCAACGACGCTTTTTAATCGAACCTTAAAAACTCAAGGATTTTCGGACGTCCAATGACGCTTTTTAATCGGACCTTAAAAACTTAAGGATTTTCGGACGTCCAATGACGCTTTTTAATCGGACCTTAAAAACTTAAGGATTTTCGGACGTCCAATGACGCTTTTTAATCGGACCTTAAAAACTTAAGGATTTTCGGACGTCCAATGACGCTTTTTAATCGGACCTTAAAAACTTAAGGATTTTCGGACGTCCAATGACGCTTTTTAATCGGACCTTAAAAACTTAAGGATTTTCGGACGTCCAATGACGCTTTTTAATCGGACCTTAAAAACTTAAGGATTTTCGGACGTCCAATGACGCTTTTTAATCGGACCTTAAAAACTTAAGGATTTTCGGACGTCCAATGACGCTTTTAAATCGGACCTTAAAAACTTAAGGATTTTCGGACGTCCAATGACGCTTTTTAATCGGACCTTAAAAACTTAAGGATTTTCGGACGTCCAATGACGCTTTTTAAATGTATCGAGAACAACTCAGGAATACTTTGATCAGAAGTAACTTCTTTATTGATTGATGTCTTTAACATAGCATGCACCACTCAGGGCGACTTAATTACATCTTCGCGCCTCCACGGGCGACTTATTCGTCAAACATGGCACTTCTTCAGATGTTCGCCGCTAAAGGTGTTTCTTAAAACCTTGCCGTCAGGATCTTCTAACTTGTAAGCGTTCGGGGCCGGCATGCCTACGATCTTGTAAGGCCCTTCCCATTTCGGGGACATCTTGTTGATCCGATCTTGTAGGGCGAATTCGTTTCGTCGTAGGACCAGTTCTCCTGTGTAGAACTGTCGCGACTTGACCTTCCGATTGTAGTACCTGGCCGTCGCCAAACGCATCCGAGCTTGCGCTATGTCGGCCTCCAGCCGTTTTTCCTCTAGCAAGGATAACTCCAGGCGCCTTTCCCCTCGAAGGCCATTGCCAAGTTGCCCACGTGGTCTGATGCTCGTCGGGACTTCACCAGCATGTCATCTACATAGGCTTCCATGGTACTCCCAATCATGTCCCCGAACAGCTTGTTCACCATTCTCTGGTATGTCGCCCCCGCATTCACCAGGCCGAAAGGCATGACGTCATATTGGAAGACTTCACTATCGGCGTAAAAGGCGGTATGTGGGGCATCCTTTTTCGCCATCTTGATCTGGTTATAACCGGAATAAGCATCCATAAAGCTTAGCAGCTCATGCCCCGATGTAGCGTCCACCAGTTGGTCGATCCGAGGGAGTGGATAACAGTCTTTCGGGCAGGCCTTGTTTAAATCACGGAAGTCGACACACATTCGCCACTTCCCGTTGCTCTTCCTCACTAGTACTGGGTTGGCTACCCAGGTTTGGAATCGGATCTCCCTGATGAATCCAGCGTCGAGTAGTCTGCCAACCTCCTGCTGGATTGCAATCCTCTTGTCTGTTCCCATCGGGCGTCTCTTCTGTGTGATCGGCTTGACCGTGGGGTCGATGTTCAGTTCATGCTCGATCACGTCCCGACTGATTCCTGGCATATCGCTCGGAGACCAGGCAAATAACTCCTTGAACTCTTTCAATAGGGCGATCAACTCCTGAGCTCTTTCCTCGGATAGGGCGGATCCGATCTTTACCCTCCTCTCGGGTCCATCTATCTCGACTTCTTTCAGGTCCTCCATGGGGGCGGGACGCCCAAACTCCTCTCGAGGGTCAGCGTCTGTTTGGAGAACCGACATAGCCTCCTTCCTCGATCTTCTCGTGGCGTTGACATAGCATCGTCTCGACGCCACCTGGTCGCCTTTCACTTCGCCGACCCCATTCTCAGTCGGGAACTTCAGTTTCTGATGGACAGTCGAGGCTACTGCCATCAGTGGGTTGATAGTGGTTCTTCCAATGATCGCATTGTACGTTCCTGTGGATTCGACCACCACGAACTCCACATCTCTCTTCTCCATCTTCCAGCCGCTGCCGAACCATACAGGCAGCGTAATAACTCCCAACGGGTAAGAGGTTGTGCCGCAAAATCCTACCATCGGGAAGTTGACCTCCCGCAAATCTTTCTTCTTCTTCCCCATCTGCTCCAGGGCGTCGGAGAAGAGGATATCGGAGGAGCTTCCTCCATCAATGAGGATCCTCTTCACTTCGAATCCTCCTACATCCAGTGTTACTACTAGGGCATCCTCGTGGGGGGTCTCTACTCCCTCCAGATCCTTCGCCGAGAAGGTGATCTCCATCTCCTCCTTCGGGGTCCACGACCGTGACCTTTTTCCCAAAACCACTGCGACTGGCACTTGGTTGGCATAACGCTCCCGAGAAGACGATGTGTCTCCTCCTGCAGCGAACCCTCCATGGATCACATTAATAATCCTCTTCTGTCTGGACCCAGATGGGCCCTCCGAAGGCTCTGCGTCGGACCTCCTTTTCCTGGGGGACCTCGATCGAGATTTGGACCTTGACCGAGATCGTGAGCGGGGCTTGCAGCGCGAGTCTCCCACGAACTCCTTCAGCTTACCCCTCTGGATAAGCTTCTCTATTTCCTTCTTCAGCTCCCGACACTGGTCAGTGTCATGACCGGAGGCCCGATGGAATCGGCAGTAACGGTCGGTGCGGGAGCCCAACTTTTCTCCTTCCTTCTTCTTGGGGAAACGAGCGAGGCCTTGCTTCTCCATTACCGCCAAGACCTCTTTCAAAGGCCTATTGAGGGGGGTAAACTCCTCCCTCTGATTGTCCCTCTTGGTCGGACGCCTATCCTCCCTCCGATCGGAGCGTCCACGATTCCGACTACCATCGGAGCTATCCTTCCGGTGTCGGTTGTCCAATGGTTTGAACAACTGCTTTCGTTCGTGCCCCTTAGGAGGGGCCAATTCTCCGGCAGCAATCTTCGACTCCTGGACGTCGATTTGCTGTTTTACTCTCGCCTGGAGCGCCTCCATGTTCCAGACTTTTTTGGCCGCGACACTATGAAGTAAGTCGGAGCCGTAGGGGGGATTGAGGTTTTTTATGAAGGTGCGGATGGCCTCGCCCTCCGATATCTCCTCATCTAGCTCGGTCATGCCAGCCGTGTAACGCTGGTAGTATTGGGCCAGCGATTCGTCAGGCCTCTGAACCACCTCATGCAGGGTCCGAACACTCTTCAGCAGCCGTCGACGCCCTTGGTACTGGGCGATGAATCGCTGATGCATGTCCTTCCAACAGGTTATACATCCGGTGGGCAGACTGTAAAACCATGTCATCGCCTTCTCTCCCAAGGTGCTCGGGAACAACGCACAGATAACATCCTCATCAGGGGTCCTGCCCATGCACGCTGTTAGGTGCTTCTGCACATGGCGAACCGGGTCCGCGACCCCATCGTACTCGTCTATCTTCGGGATACCCAAGCCTGGAGGGGCCAAGGTATGGATCAACCTGGGAACGAAAGGATGAGTCTCCTGACTCCCCAATTCCGACATCATGGGCTTCTGATCTCCCATGCAGATACCCACGATCTTTACTACCTGGTCGGCAGTGAGGGGACCATTCAGGGGAATAGTCCTTTGTTGTACTGGCCCTGGTCCATCGACCACAAAATTCTCCGCCGGTGCTGGATGAGGGGGAATGGGTTGTTCCCTCAACGGAGGGGGTGGCGGCAGGTTGTCGTCCACCTGCCTTCTGGAGGCGTCTCGCCGCGGAGGGAGCGGCGGGAGATCTGCCTGCCTTCTAGCAGCTTCTCTTCGGTCTAGGAGGGCCTCCATGGCCTCCATGAATAGGGGCATGGCCTCTGCCACTACCCTGGCTAGCTCCGGATTCTGGGAAGGTGCTTCGTTCCGGCGAGTGCTGTCACCCTCATCTCCCAGATCCTGATGCTGGGCAACATCCTCAGGGGGATTGCTGGTGGCCGGTACTTGCTTGCCTGAACGTTGCGATCTGTTGCCAGCCATGGAATGAAATCAGAGGGAAGCAAACTTACTTTTTGGCTTTTTGTTGCTTTCCCACAGACGGCGCCAGTGTTGGATCACGGCAGGAGCTCCGGTTACGGTGACGGATTCCTTAGCTCCTCGCAATCCTGCAGAAGGGGAATAGAGGGCAGTGGCCCAGAATCCCTCTCCGATGGTTAACGTAAGTACGGCAGCCACAGAGCAAGCAAGCAATATTTGTGTGTGTATTAAGCGTAACCCTAATCTGGAATATCCCTCCTTTTATAGAGGAAAGGTTATCCCAGTTACCTGATTGGGCGGTTGGATTGTGATCCACTATCCCACATATCTCGCCGTATATCTTGCCACGTATCTTGCACAGTTATTCGTATCCCCCATATCTCGCCCATTATACCACTACTGTAATCGTGGCGAGATTTCCGGGATTGTGCTCTTACTGGCGAGTCTCGATCATTATCGGAGACTCCCAAGTTACATCGTTGAGGATTCGGTGTCGGGGAGTGGCGTCAACTCCCACATCGGGACCGACTACGTCCAGGTCCGATATCTTCGGGGCTCTCCCCTGTCGGAGCCATACTTACTCGGGGCTATTCAATGTCGGGGCCTCCTTCCGTCGGAGCCCTTATCCTTCTAGCAGCCCAGCTCCTAGCCCAACGGGCCTAATCGCCGTTTGCTAATCGTTAAGGGGCCTAACGGCCTTCGCCGGGTCCCATCAATTCCTAGATGTATGATATGTTCGAGACACTCGTTGGAGGTAACTCAGTAGGAAAACCATAAAATTGAAATGAATTAATTGCTTGTTGGAGCATACTTGCTGCCGATTGACTCTCGTTGGTAGCGAATTTTCGATTGATTCTCGTTCGGGGAAATAGTCTAATCGTCCCCGACTGATTGGATGGAGACAAATTCCAACAAAAGGCAGCAATTCAATTGGTCTTCAATATTTGAAGATTGATGCTGATCTTAAATCTTAATCTTGGAGACAAATTTTTTTCGTGCTATATATGTGCTGATCTAACAAGAGGATGGATCCCTATTAGGGATGACGTTGTACAAATTTGCAATTTGTCTGATAATTGGTCTTCAGGGTGGCTTGATGGTCTGACAATTACTCTTCAAGCGGCGATGCACAATACAAGATAGTCTTTTATGATACCATAGAAGAATGATAATGTATGTTTATACTGTTTAATGTTGAGTATAAGAATACAAGACTAAATCTAAAAAAATATAATAAAAAAAATATAATTTAATAATATATTAAAAATATATTTATTTTTACTATAACTTTATAAGAACATAATAAAATATATTAATTCTTAATATATTTTATCCTTAATAGCTATCACGTGAGTGAAGATTACATTAAGAGAGGATTTGGCAAAAATATATTATGATAGATCATTTAGAAAATATCGTTTCTAACTAATCTAGTCTCTATATATATGAGTATATAATCTATGGTACTTTGTAGATCCTCATTGGAATCAAGACATAACTTAGAGGGCACGGCGATATTACTGTGGAAGGAAGGCAAAATGTTAGCTTAATTAAGGGAGTGAAATTTTGAGTAGAAGCAAGCAAAAGCTACATAATTTTTTCACGTGAAAAATATATAAGTAAGACTTTAAAATATTAAATTCAAGATAAATACATTTTTAGACTTAATTAAAACTGCAATTAACTCCATAAAAGTTCATAAAGACGAATTAATGCCTGATAAGTTGGTCCAATGTATGTGCCTCGATGTTTCGTCCTTAATTAAACCCTAATTGATACGAATTAATTAATGTGAGTGCAGTTTCTTGATTTGCTTTACGATCACACAATCCCATCCCAGAATATAAAAATGGAAACCTCAAGATTGATTAGAAAATAGGGTTTTGGTCCGAGCAATGAGAAAATGAAAAGGGAATCTGAGAAAAGGGTCACGTGTAACTGTATTGAAAAGATTGAAAATGGTCCACTATTACAAACAAACGTTTCTTGCTTGGCCTCTAATATATCTCTCCTTCCCTAACATGCCGCCGTCCTCGTCGGGATTGGATGCATGCATGCATGCACGCACTAGAACCTCAAACCTTCAACCTTTTCCATATTCCAACAAATTGCAATAATGGAATAAATATACCAAGCTTCTCATTCGACCAATGTTCTCCCATGTTCTTTCAACGCATAAATGCACCCCCTTGCCATGTTAAAAACATTATACAATTGGCGGTTGCAATTACATATGTCACTTTGTATTATTGATTTCATGATTTAATGAGTTTAAACCACACTTATGTTGGATCCTGTGTCTCGGGTCCGAGTTTGAGTTTGACCACTCGCTTTTAATACCTGCACAAAAGAATGAGCCGGAGTTTGCTCCTACAATTTCCCTATGAGGTTTAAGTAAAAAACTGACCTTGAGTAAATCAGAATTGAATTGTAAAAAATGAGATTAGTTGTCCAAATCAGTGATTTAGAGTTTAAATCACTTCCACCAATGCATTTTCTTACTAGCTAGAGCCAATTGTTAAAGCTCATATTTAACTTTTAAGTCGCAGTAAATGCATAAAACTTACGTCGGATATAACCACACGAGTTAGTATTATGGCATTTTTTTTGGGTGATATGAGTATGACCATCTCCATCTCCTTCTCCCTTTTATACACCAACTCCAAGTAGCTTTTCAATAGCATGAGCCATTTGGCCAAAAAAAAAAATAGCATGAGCCATGATGCATGATAAATATATGTATATATACTAGTTGTTTTCGCGCGTGCGTTGCACGCGCACATTCTAAATGTTACGATCTTATATATTTCACCTAGAGAAAAATAATTGTTTACAACACCAAATTAGAGACACTTATATGCACAACATTAAAGGCAATACAATGTTACACGTATCTAATCACTGTAAACTTCTTCAATACCCTAGCAACAATCACTACACATATGGAATTTACCCTTGGGTACATCAAACTGATTTAGGATTTGCACAAAGAATCTTCTTCAACTTCTCACATCCAGCAGGAAGCCTCGGACATGCTCTGGCATTCTAATATCATTGTTTTGAAAACCAGACTGGGCCGGCGGCCGAACTGCGAACCGGATATATCACCGGCCCGGTTTGAGCAAAAGAACGAAATGCATAGTGAACCCGGTCTATTATGTGAATCGACGGTTGGACCGGGTTTTTTCATCTGAACCGTGTCCGGTTAGACCGGGTTTTTTAAAACCTAAAAATCATATAATTATGGACCTTCTTCTTCTCTGTTCTTCTTCTTCTGCTGGTCCCAGTCCGCTTCATGATCGTCGTCCGATTTCGAGGTGTTTGGTAAGCTTGATTGCGGTTGGAAGAGATAGAAAACAAACATGACTAAAGACACTGTGTCTAATGTCCGCCGAAGTGCAGACCCCGGTGTCGAATCAGCCGAAGTACGGGCGCAGGTGGACTCACTTCCTCTTACATCCGATCAATATTTTCAACTGCCCCTTTTGAAGCCAACAATGCAAATTTTCAAGCTCGAATGACCAATATCAATAAATGCAACATCCAGCTGCTAAGTCTCTGACAGATCTGCCTTATAAATAACATATGTCAAGGTTGTCGTTGTATTCTCAGGAATCAACTGGAGATGGCGTAACCCGGCAACAATGGTAGCATCAATAACATCACATCTTTGGAGATCGAAATCGATCAATTGAGATGACCATTCAGATCCTTTTCTGTAGTAAACACCTTATCAAGCCGACTCTTGGACATTACATTCGCTCTTTGAGAAATAATACAAAAGCATACCAAATCTGCAGAAGGAAAAACTGGTGAAACATAATTAATATACAAGAATAATTAGATGGAAAAAAATTAATGCTCTAAAAACTGAGCTATAGAAATTGTGGCTAGCCACTAAGAAAATGGACACTAAAAGTTAATGTACGGATGTTTTTTCCATTTCACAAAAGAGAACCGAATACCGATACATCACTAGAACATCTAAATTTTTTGGGTTATTATAGTACATATACTTATAACTTTCAGTTAATAGTTGTGTCCTACATCACTGTTACTTTCACCAGCCTCTATCTTTCAGGTACACCATGCAGCCATATCAAATACAAGATCGTCAATTGTTATTACTTTCAACAAAGAACCGAAATACATCTCATACGATAGAAATTAATAGTAGCACTTCAACAAACTTAAATAGATAGTACGTAATCAGCTGCTAATTTGTAGAATAAACAGTTGAAATCCAATAATAAGTCCACAAATTTCATCGATCCCTAAATGAACACCTGTTATCCCAATCCATAAGCAGTAACGTAATGTCGGGCGATACTATTTTTCAACTACCAAATTGCTCAAATAAACAAAATTAATCAATTTTGAAATGATTAAAAGTCCCAAAAACAATGCTATGCACTTAATGTAAGTGTAAATGAAAATGTAGCGATCAATAGACATCGAACTGCATGCACCCACAAGCAAGAGAGACGGATGAGGATGTCAACATACATTTTTAAGGTAGTCCATGGTAGGTTTCTCGGTGATGTGGATGCAGTTAAACTGCTCAGGTTTAGCCTCACCCTAGTCGTCTAACACAATCAGCGCCATAGTCTGCCCCTTAGGAAGCTTAGGGAAATCTTCCAACCACGAAGTAGCAGCGTTCCCATTTGAAAACCAATCATATAGAATTACTCCACAAATTAAAACAAAAATCACAAATTAGCACGGTGAATTCCATGGAGAAATTAAAATGTATATATATATATATATATATATATATATCAAAATTTCAAATTGCAGGAAAATTATTTAAAAAAAAAAAGATTGAATTCAACATGCACTGAAACAACAGGTGCCTATAAATATCAACTCTATTGCCCTAAATTAGGATGAATGGTAAAAAATTTGGCAAGAAAAAGTAGATAAATCGTAATTTTGACCCGCAATTGGCCAGGGCCCAGGAGGATAATCACACAACTAACGAATGGTCAAAGCCTGATTATCAATGAATACTTGAAATAGAAGTAGATCTTACCCAACTAAATAGCAGAAGAGCGAACATTCTCTTAATTCAAACCCTCAAATTCCAGTATCACGACAATAGAGCGATGGGCGGGTGAGCAGCGGGTGGGCGAGACGCGAGTGGCTGGTAGGGTAGACGCGAGTGGGGGGTAGGGGAGCCGCGAACGGCGGTGGACGAGGTGCGAACGGCGAAAGAGCATGTTGACGCACTTTCTCCTTTTTTGCTGTGCCGTGGTGGTGGGGACGGGTACTTGCATTAGAATAGTCCAACATTACTTCTTTATATATATTATATAATAAAGATTGGCGGTTCGGTTCGGATTCCGGTCCAATCCGGCTTAGGGTTTATATTTTTGTCTGACCGACTGGGACATACTGGTTCAAAAAGGTAGCCTTTGAATGGAAGGCACCTTTTGGAAAAAAAAAAAAATTGAAAGGCACTCATTGGGGTGAGGACCCAACACAAATTATATATTGGTATATATTGGTATAGTAGATATATAGCCGATTACACTATTGAAAAACTACTTATCATATCCCACAAAAAATAAGTGCATAGCGCAAAATATAATTATTAGAGTTAATTAATTCAAATACTAATTAAAAAAAATGGTCTTACACTAATCAGTTTAAATATGCACTTATTTATTTTATCTGGAATATAAATACATAGATATCATTACATACAACATTTTTAAAACTCACAAATAAATATGCTAATTTAATATATATTAATTAATTTAAAAAAGGAGCTTGCAGTTGCACGAGTCAATGAGTAATTAATTATATATTATATATATAACAGAAAACTTAACTCCAATTTTTTAAAGATATGTAGATAGCATTACATGCAACATTTTCAAAAAATAAATCAATGCTGATATTATCATGTTCTATTTATTCTTTAAACGTGAAAAATCACAAAGAAATTTATCAGTTTTATTTAGAAAGGTCTCATTTAAAAATAAAAATAAAAAATTGAGTTAGCCGCTGATATGGAGGATGTGGAATTGCTTCTTAGTAAAAAAAATATTTTCCATGCAATTAATTAAACTATTGACCATTCTTAATTGCAGAATTAAACACTGTCAAGTGGTCAAAAGCATTTACTTCCAAGTGGTTTGACTCTGAAGTTCTATGTTTGAAATTCTTCAAGGGCGTCGCCTCGCAGTGACCTGATTAAAATATCATATCTCGTTTGGCTCACATACCATATCAAACATATGAGGAGGCGAGTAGAAATAGGTTTAACGGGCCGGCTTATTGACTATACTAGACTGTTTGTGGGGTTACGTTGACGGAATCAGTGCATGCACTGGTTGTTCGCTAAGTCTGGTCGAAAAAACCTCACACCGTGAACAGGCGAGCCCGAACATTACGTAACGGGATGCAAAATAAACGCTGTTAGATGCAAAATCTTCTAAATAAAACCATGCCAAGCGATAAGTATATAAGCAAAAATGTAGTGTACAATTTTTTTATTTGATCCTTATTCATATATTTGTTCTATCTAAAAGATATTAGAGAGTAATTATACAACTTGTAAGTTGTATCATCATGTTTGTAACCAAAATAAATTATGTTCAAGGTTGAAATACATGGCGAAATTGACCTCTACTAAGCCTTTCCTCCTCACTGCCTCTGCTTTACCATGCAAAGTTGCCGACTCTGTCATCTCTCTCTCTGACTCACCATTCCAAAACGGCAAAACCTATCCACATCTTCCTAATCTGCATGGCTTTCCATTCCATCTTCTTGTTCTTGCCACCTCCAATCTCTTGATCTCACCCACGATCCAGATTCTGATTCACCCTTAATCGCGTATCCCATGAATTAAACAGTCGACGAGTGGTTGATCAATGTGCAGCCACCGTCTCTTCCGATCTCGGGATTAAAAAAATAGATTTTTTCATCACCCCCAAGAATCTTGTCCAAGCCCAGATTTCAACAACACTCCTTTTCTCCATTTGTTTAACCACCATCCAAATGTACAGATCCAATCCCTCTGCAAAAGTCCATTTCTTTATTCTAGCTGTAATGAGAAGCGGAGTCATGGTGGAAGCTCTGCTTCGTGACAGTAAACTCTGTCCACATCTGGTATTATTTTTCTTCTTTGGTTGGTCTTGTCTTCTTCTACCTTCTGCTGTTTCGCAGAACTTGCTGAGCTGCGAAGCTAAATCCCCGGATTCTTCGCGGTTTACTTGTGTTGGTGAATCTCAGAGCCACTGCGGTACATTTGCAGTCCTCCGAACAAACTCATACTACTCATCTCTCTTCAATCTGAGCTTCTACCTGGGCGTTAACAAGATCGTGGTTGCACAGACGAATGGGTTTTCTGCAGACACGGAGTTTCTTCCATTGGACCAGCCTCTGCTTATCCCGATTGACTGTAAATGTGGCGGTGATGGATTCTTCAAGGCGGAGCTGACCAAAACCGCCGTTAAAGGAGAGGGCTTTTACGGAATTGCACAATCTCTTGAAGGTTTGACTACTTGCAACGCCATTCGAAGCGCAAACCCTGGTGTCTCGCCATTGAATCTCAGTGAAAAAGTCGCACTGAGAGTACCAGTCAGCTGTGCCTGTAACGTGTTCGACAAAAGTCCTGACACAAGTCTCCTCTTGTCCTACCCTGTCAAAGAAGGTGATTCAATATCTACTCTTGCCTTGAGGTTCAATACTACAGTGGACGCCATTATTCTTGCTAATAACAAACCAAATGGAAGCTTCAATCCCAATGTTCTAACTCCATTCACCACGATCTTAGTACCTTTCAAGGGACAGCCTATGCTCGGTTCCATATCGAAGCCGAGCAAACCCGAGAAGCGAATTCGACGAGGTAAAAGAAAACACATGAAGCCAATGTGGATTTACATTATGCTGAGTGTCGTGGCTGTGGTGGTTTTTGTTGCTATTGCAGCTGTTTTAACTGTGATTCAGTTAAAGAAAAGGAACCTTCAGCACAGTAATTCCTTTAAGAAACCAGGAAATATTGGGGACGATTTGGAGCTACAGCAGCTCAGCTTGAGCGTCAGAACAACGAGCGACAAGAAAGTCTCATTCGAGGGTTCTCAGGGCGGCCTCGAGACCACCCCGAGGAAAATGACCCTCGAAGCCTTCACCATCGAAGAGCTCAAAAAGGCCACCGATGAGTTCAACCCGAGCAACCACATCGAAGGCTCGGTCTTCCACGGCCGCCTAGGGGGCAAGAACCTCGCCGTGAAGCGGGCCCGCCCCGAGTTCATCTCAAAGGTCGAGTTTTTCCTCTTCCAAGACACAACCCACAAGCACCCAAACCTCGTACGCCTCCTAGGAACTTGTCTGGCAACCGAAGATGGTCAAGACTCGTTCTTGGTCTTCGAGTATGCAAAGAACGGGTCCTTGAAAGACTGGATCCACGGAGGGCTCGCGATCAAGAGCCATTTCATTGCGTCCTGCAACTGTTTCTTAACATGGTATCAGAGACTGAAGATCTGTCTTGATGTAGCCATGGCTCTGCAGTACATGCACCACATCATGTCCCCGAGCTACATCCATAAGAACATCAAGAGCCGAAACATCTTCTTGGATGAGGAATTCAACGCCAAGGTCGGGAATTTCGGGATGTCGGGTTTTTCCGAGGATGAAAAACCCAATCTGAGTTATCTCTCCCCAGAGTATATCTACCACGGGGTTGTTTCCCCCGCGCTCGATGTCTATGCCTACGGGATTGTCCTAATGGAGGTTTTGACTGGCCGGGCCCCGGTTTCTGGGACGAGTCAGGACGGAGAAGGGCTTGTTTGGTTACGGGAGAAAGTTAAGTCGGAGAATATGGTGGAGCTCAAGGAGATGATGGATCGGGCCATGGGGGAGAATTACCCGTTTGATGGGGCGTTTCAGCTGGTGACCTTGGCTGTGGGTTGCACTGAGGAAGACCCGTCTATGAGGCCGAATTCAGGAGAGGTTGTGGAGCAGTTGCTGAGGATCGTGGAGGAACAGACAGAAGGCGATTATAGTTTGATGAGTGAGAGTTCTTCGAAACCTCTGGTGAAGTCAGCATTTGCTATCCAATGATGTCGGGATGGAACTTCCTCGGCAATGGTTTTGCTTCTCGGTCGATTTACTGTACTGTACACTTATATATAGAGTGATCTGTCATAGTTTTGATTTATTTTGGGTAACCTGTTATAGCTTGTTGGTAATGTTGTTCTTGTTGTGTACATAAGTGTAATGAATAATCTGAAATGAATAAGCATAGCTTATTGAAGAAGCTTGTTGCAAGAAGTTCGTTTTTGAGTATGTCAGAAAATATTCATTGTTCATCAATGTCATTTTTCCTCAACTTTTTAGAGGCTGCAAAAATGAATGGAACTCTTCCTTGATACAACCCTAATATAAGCAGATATATAGTAAACAAATTGTTGGAGAAGTAAAGAAGCATCATATCCTTCTGTGGATTACAACACTATATCAAACTGTTGGGAAAAAGAGCTAAGATAAAAAGAGACTAATTAATTTTGAAAACTTACTAAATACAGAACAAAAGAGATAGACTCAATTTATAAATAAATTACAGGGAAAAGAACCTATTTAGTGTCTCAGATTTACTTCATGTTTCAAATTGGTGTTTCAGGATTAAAGTGTTGATATGGACTGTACCAAGTTTGAATAGTGTTGCAATTTGGTTTTTTGTTAAATTCAGGTGTTAAGTTTAACAGACTTAGATGAAAAGACCATTCTGCCCCTACACCCGATTTCGGCCACCCACCTCCGAATCTGGCCATTCACCTCCGATTCCGACCCACCCACCTCCAAACGAGATGATTCCGGCCCGATTCCAGTCGATTCCGGCCGATTTAGGGTTCCGGCGGTGAAGAGCAGCTGACCTGATTTAGGGTTTAGGGGTAATTTGGGTATTTTTAATTTTATTTGGTCATGTGCTAGTCACATGACCGAGTTCTGTTAAATTTAACGTTAAAATTTGACGGAAACACCAAATAGCAACACTATTCAAACTTGAGACAGTATAAGTATGCGTCAGACACCAAACTGAAACATAAGATAAATATGAGAGAATATGTTCTTTTCCCTAAATTACAAGGAGTGAAGATATGATGATCAAATCAATCATTGAATAACAAGTCACAATCTTATAATTCAAATAGAGGAGTGAATACCTGGGAAATAAGTAGTAAATAAGAATAATAATGCATATGAAAATATAACTCTCAATATATTGCATTACTCCAATCAATCATCATGATGTAAAACCAAAAACTACTAACCAGTCGTTGGTGTAAACTGTCTGTAGGAAGGTCAGAACCAACAAAACAAATGCGGCGAACGTGGATGTAATAACCCATGGATTACTCAAGTAGTTTCGGATTAGTGCTGCTCGCCATCGAGGCCAACTTCGCCGTCTGTAAGCGTTAATGGGAGAAGCTATGTTCGGGTAGAAACTCCTGTTTAATGTAACACCATTGCATACTTATTGAAGAAGCCTAGCCAATTATCTGGACTAGTTTGTACCTTGATGATATCGTTGCTTCACAGGCAATTGATATCTTGTGTTGTTTTGATGAGATCATCCAAAATAAAGGCATATGAAGAATCAAAGTTTGGGAGTTAATAGAACATTGCTCCAATGCAATGAGATTCCTAAACAGACATTCTGTCTCATCATAGACATTCCAAAAAGGAAGCAAGTTGTTCTCGAGGGCTACAAAAAATATCGAACGAGTAGTCAAGGAAGTCGATGGCGAGATGCACTAGGGAGTCATCTGGATCCATGGTATCCGGATCTCGAGCAACATCCATATCTTGAGTAACATCTTGTAATGTGGAGATCCTGTCGAACACAGGGTCGTTGCGTTCCCGGCCGACTACACCTGATTGCTTTCGCAATAACTCGATGATGAAGCAACCATCATCTCACAAGGAAAGATTAAAAGGAAAACACATATCTATTCTATACAGGTATTTGACCGTTAAACACAAACTTTGAATTTAGAGCCACCATTAGATTTCAATTTTCCATTCATGTGGAGGATTGTTGGATTTGGATGAATTTTTAGCTCATTCGGCTTGTAATTTCAGCCCATTTTCTTTTTGAATGGCACAACTGATGTTGTCGAGATCTTCTTAGTATATAGACCAGTGTTAGAATCCACATTGGGCCGAGCCAAACCCAACGGGCCAGAGAGCAATTATATATGCAAGTGAGTTTCCATCCTAAAACCAATTGGTGATAGGAGGAGGTGGCTCACTTGCTTATATACTACTCTAATATACAAATTCCATCCGGTGTGGTATTCCAGACTCACGGTGGAGTGTCTATTTCAACAACCAGCAAACTTCATAAATATGTAATGATATACTAGATCAAAGAATCTCTCCACGTGCGCAGGGTTCAAACGAGTGGATCAAATACCAATCTCTGTAAGCTTGCCCTATACAGGTTCGTTTTCGCCAAACCTGGCTATCCGGTGTCCAGGTTCAATGTTCAATAGATAAAATTTGAAATTCTTAAACTGAAGAGTTAAAGACAGATGTAACTACTTCCGTTTTGGTAAGTTTTTAGAGTTAATAACTAAAAAACTGTCAAATGTTTACCCTATGTTAAAATTAGTTGTCTGTATTTCAAATGTTAAAATGTAGTGTATAAATTTTCAATTTTGTTAAAATGTGGTGTCTCGGTGTGATTACTTTAGAGATGTCAATTCCGAGGAAACCGACTATCAAATTTGAGCTCACATACACACTTCATTCTCGTCATCTGGGCAGGACCGTCACCTAAGAAGCTTGCCACATCCGCGCAAGTGAATCTCGCTCCGTTGTCGTTGGAAAATCGATCCACACCACTCTTTTAGAAACTTTTTTTTAAAATGTTCAATTTTTGGGTGAAATTTGACGATTTTGTGAAAAGTAAAGAGTGATAGATTATGAGTGGGTGGGTGGGTTGATGAAATGATTGAATAAAGATGAAAAGACGCGCAAATACACTACATTTCAAAAAAAATGAAACTTGGGACAGTCAATTTTAACATTTTAAACTTCAGACACCTAATTTTAACATATGTAAATTTTTAATAGTTTTTTAGTTATTAACCCAAGTTTTTATTGTTTATGTTTTTTTTATTAATTGACTGAATTTATCACTACAATTATGCATACTGCACTCTTAAGCAGTATAAATAGATAGCAATTCCTCTCATTTCAACTCCCTTCTTCAATCCGAAAATTGTCTCCTCCCTAATTCTTATGCATTTTGTTCTGTCATGTCTGCTGTAAGCAATTCGTGTTCTGTTGGTGGTGTTGCTTCTGCTGCCGCGACTTATTTTCTTCGTGTGTTGCTCTGATTTGTTCTTACTCAGACTGTTTTGTAAACCATAATCTGTTGTCGTTGCCATACAAATCATGTTTGTGTTTAGATATATGTTTGGTTTTGTCAAACGAGTTACGTGCTTAATTCAACTCGACAACACTTACTAAATACAAAACACAAGAAGATAAGAATTGCTTTATAAATTACAAGGAGATATGATGATCAAATCGATCATTGAATAAAATGTTACAATCTTATAATTCAAATAGAGTAGTAAATACCTGGGAAATAAGTACTTAAGAATAATAAAGCATACGAAAATGCAACTCTCAATTTATTGCATTACTCCAATCATCATCATCACAATGTAAAACCAAAAAACTCCTAACCTTTCATGGTGTATACTGTCTGTAGGAAGGTGAGAACCAACAAAACAAATGCAGCAAACGTGGATATAATAACCCATGGATTACTGAAGTAGTTTCGGATCAGCGCTGCTCGCCATCGAGGCCACCTTCGCTGGCTGTAAGCTTTAAGGGGAGCAGCTAGGTTCGGGTAGATGGTTTCCCCTACTGCAACACCATTGCATAGCTTATTGAAGAAGCCTAGCGCATCATCTGGACTAATTTGTACACTGACGATATCGTTGCTACTAAGGCAATTGATATCTTGTGTTGTTTTGATGAGATCATCCAAGATAGAAGCATATGAAGAAATCAAAGTAGGGCAGTTAACAGAACATTGCTCCAATGCAATTAGATTCCTAAACAGACCTTCTGTCCCATCATAGATCTGGAATGGTGGTATCTCCAACACCCCATCCTCAAAAGAAATGGCTAGTCCCTTCTTGGACTGGCTTTTCTTTAGAGACTCCTGCATTTTCAAGCTCAGTTGCTGTGGGAATTGATTCGAACTCTCCATAAGTTTCCTTCTGAAGACTAGAAGTAGTCAAAAATATTAATACATACCTAGCCAGCTCGAGGATGTGGTGACATTTCACTAATTTCATATCGAAAGCAAGTTCTTCTTCAGAGTTATGAAAAAAATCGAACTCATCTTCAAAGAAGCTGACAGTGAGATGCAAAAGGGAGTGTTCTGGATCGATTTCTCCATCACTTGTCATGGTAAATAGCTTATCCAGAATCGTCCATGGTATCTGGTTCTCGAGCAACATCAGATCATGACTAATATTTTGTGGTGTGCTGCACCTGTCGAACACGGGGTCGTTGTTTTTTCTGTCGACTACACGTGATTTCTGTCGCAAGTACTCAATGATGAAGCAACCATCAAGAACCATCATCTCCACAAACTCGGTTTGACTCAAGTTTATCTGCTCCCCGTAATGTTCACGAGCCTCGTGCTCCAGCTTGGCTACGGCAGTGATCATATCCTCCACCGGGATGCCGGATCTTGAGACAAGACCACTCAAGTATTGGAATTTGATGTTCTGGGTGTCTTGCAGGTGCTTGTCGGAGTGATGCAATGGCCCTATGGAGAACATTACAGGTTTGTAAGCTGCTGGGTTGTGCTTTGACAGGGAGTAAGGTACGGTGAAGATGCAACTGTTTGGAGACTCACGGAAAGCATGAGGAGACCATAGAGGATTCATTTTGATTGAAGATGCCACTACTTTAGTTACATCTACAATAATGGAATCAGGATTTGAATCTGCACTTCTGCTATTATCACCATCTTCCATATCCATCATCTTCTTCTCTCTCTTTAGTTTTCTGGGTTTTGGCTACTTAATTCTGCCTGCCTTCAAACTTGATGATTGACTGGTTAAATATACAGAGTTGAAGAAGACTTCTCTAGTTTTGCCAACCAACCCTTGTTTTGTTCTTCTTCTTTTTTTTCCAACTATCCATCCTATTAAAGAAAATATATTCACTAGTTGGCAACTACACCATCATATTCAAATGGTACATAATTATCAATACAATCTTGATTATATATACGACAAATCATCTTTCATTAATTAAAGGACATTTTTTTTCCAAAATTAAATAATTATTATGAACTAAGAGCATCCATAGTGGTATTACGTAAAGATTACGTAAACGTGGGTCCTACATATTTATTTAAGTAAAACAACAAAAACTATCTACAGTGGTTTTACATAGCATTTCTTAAAGATGAGACCCACACGTTAATTTATGTTTTTACATAAAGCATTCATTAAATTTAAGTAATGCACTATGTATTACGTAACCAATTTTTTATTATAAATTAATTCAATTTATAATTAATGCTAATATCTTATTGGTGGTTGTTGCAAAATTTAATAATAAAATATATTTAAGGAATATGTTTAAGTAATACGATTGCAGAGAAAATATTTTTTACGTGTGTCTTAAATTTACGTATTACTTAAAGTGTACATAAATGTCTACGTGGCAACTTTAAAGAATACAATTTATGTAAAACCATTGTGGATGCTCTAATGTTAGTAATAAAAGAGAATGTAAGAGATTTTATATATATATATATATATATATATATACACCATCCATATTGTATATTAAATGAACATCTAATAAATACATTAAATATATCACATTTATGATGTTATTTTTTTTTTCAAGAATATTCAATTTTAGAAAGAAAAAATTTATTATAATGCAGTAAAAAGAGATCAATTTATAATGTTAAATGAACCGGATATTTTTAAAAAAAAAAATTAGTAAGATAATTATTAAAAAAAAAAAAAAAAAAACTTCATCAAATTTTGTATATTTTAATGATATGACTTAAGTGGTAAAGTTGACTCGGGAATGAAAGGAATATTATATATGTAAATATAAGAGTGTATCGATACCTTCATCCATAGGTTCGGACTTATGAGACAATTGGTTAAGGCTCACGTCTTATTCTGAACATAGTATTAGAGCGCACATGCTAATATTACCTCCTATTAAATAGAATTTGAAACTCATTATGTTGTTAAGACCTAATTGAGGTCGGCCGATGTGGCCAATTATGTTTAAGACCCGAATGAGGTTAAGGCCGAGGTGGCCGGGAGGATGTTAATACGTGTAAATATAAGAGTGTGCTGATACCTTCACCCATAAGTTCGGACTTATGGGACAATTGGTTAAGACTAAGTCTTGTTCTTAATAGTTTGAAAAAAAAAATTAACACTCGTCAAATATTTTTTCGAATTTTGTAAAATTATATATATTTTTATATATAATATATTTTTAATATTTTATATAACTCAAAAATATATATTTAATTCAATTAACATATTAATTATTTTGTTCATTCTTTACCATACTTTTTGCTACAGTTAAATGTTGATTAATTAATGAAAGATGAATTGTACAATGTGGGGACAAAGCAAGACATACATGTCAAGATTTCATTATATCAAGAGTTAATTATAATTACCGAATTGATGGTTGAAATATCGAGTGTTAATATTCTTTCCCCTTTTCTTCTTATTATTATCTATGTACAAAACTTTCATCATCTTAGTCTCAGTCTTGTCACGGAACTCTTGTTTTACTTTATTTTTCTCATATATTGTTTTACTTTATATTTTTTTTTTCTCATATATTTCTTTCTACAAGTAACGTTGAAACCGGTAAACTGGCTAATTGTCACGCAACTAAGTTCCCAAATCGTGCTCGGGCTAATCATATATAACAGGATAAGTGGACACAAAGTCTACATCAACTGGTCTTTTTTTAGGTAGTTAAATCAATCAACTGATCAAAGTAAATGATTTCACTCTCACATAAATTATGGGTGAAAAATATCCTCTACGAAAGTTCGGGATGGTATATACTGAAATTTCGGATTTCCTACTTCGCGGCAAATGAGTAATTGGGCCGAATCAGGCCCATATTAGGCCCATATCAGGCTCGGCCTCCGTGCAAAAATACAAACGCACTCGGCGCAAAATAGCGCAGTGGGGCCCTTTCCTCCTCTTCAACCTTCCAAAGAATTCAAACTCCTTCTTCGTCTCTGGGTGCTGCTAACGGTGCGCTTCGGAAACCCAGTTAGTATCTGGGAAATGTTACTTGAGTAGTTATCAATGGCGAGAGTAAAGCACCAAGCTCCCAGTAGGAGCACCAAAAAACATGGTTTGATCTCTTCCACTTCCTCTCTGCTGCCTTCTATTCTACCTCTCTGATTCCGTCGAACCCTAACCTTTTTTTTTTGTTGGCGTAATGCAGGTGCTAGCGCTTCGGCAGCTGCCTCACCGGCGTCTGCTGGACCGAGTTCGGTATGTCTCTTCCAAATTTCACTATTATTCCACAATTTGAAATATACTATCCTACTCGCTTTTACTTCGGAACTTCTGGTTCTTGTTGCTGTTTGGTAAATGTCGATGAAAGACAGCGCTATCCATTTCTAGGAAAATTGCTCTTTGATCTGAAAATTTTGAACATGGAGTGGCATTGTTAACTGGAAATTGGAATGCTATAGCGTCATTAAGGCACCTCATTTTACTGCTTGTTATTTCTGTCTGCAAACTGAATCCTTGTTTCCTTGTGCTAGTCTTGATTTGAGATGAAAGCGTTAGTCTTTTAGTTTACTATTTTTTTTTTCTTATAGATACCTGCAAGATCAAGTCCTAGAAAGAAGGCTGGCCAAAAATGTGAGTTTTGTTGCTTAACCAATAATGTTATTTTCTTATCTTTAAAATGGTATATTAGAATTGCTAGCATGTGTTCTCTCCAATCAAAGGGACTTAGTTCATAATATCATGTATGATAGCTTCTACAGCACCGACAGAGGGGAAGAAGCGGCGGAACAAATCAGGTACAGTTGCTCTTCGGGAGATTCGGAAGTTCCAAAAATCTGTGAACCTGCTCATCCCTGCTGCTCCATTCATCCGAATGGTAAGTTGGAAACTGTATAAACTATAATTAAATTGATAGTTATGAGTATATATTTGTAGATGTACATTAAGTTGCATCTGTAAATGTATCCTAGCTTTAGTAATGGGCAGTGTGATCTGTTTGTTGTGTAGCTGCTACGAGTCTATGCAGTTAAGAAGGAAACTAGTTAGTAGCACTTGGTTTATTTGAGGTCTAAGCTTATAGGATAGATATAGTAGAAGAAAATAGCAGATCTGGTGGGGCTTTAACTAAAATAAAAACTTGGTTAAGTGGTCTTTATGATTACTTGCGTTCTGAGCTTTACCCTGTCTTTATCACAATTCATTATCATATGTAAGGACTAAGGACTAAGGAAGCTCTGTCCTTTTAAAAAAATCT
The DNA here is from genome assembly GCA_036873135.1 of Clarkia xantiana subsp. parviflora. Taxonomy (NCBI): domain Eukaryota; kingdom Viridiplantae; phylum Streptophyta; class Magnoliopsida; order Myrtales; family Onagraceae; genus Clarkia; species Clarkia xantiana. Next base: position 51,465,854 of record JAPTYO010000001.1, read on the forward strand.
ATTTTTTCTGATTATACGTTTGAATGCTTTACATGATATGATGATATATTATACCTTATTTGTAATACTTCAAATATTGGTAGGTGAGAGAGATAAGCAGTGCTCAAAGTACAACCACAACAGTTACTCGTTGGCAGCTTGAAGCTCTGATGGCACTTCAAGAGGTACTTATGTTTCTCCTGGGATACTGGACCTTTCATATTAAAGGATCTCTTATGAACTAGTCAATGGTGCCTAAATGTATATGGTTATTGTAGATTTTTGTGTGTATCCACATAAGACTAGTCATCATTATAATAAGCGAAAATGAATATTGAGATTTAGTGATATTAAGATTTGGTCTTTATATAATTGTTGATTGATTGATTGATGTTGGTTATGATAGGCAGCGGAGGACTATCTGATTCACTTGTTTGAAGATTCAAATCTGTGTGCAATACATGCAAAGCGCGTTACTCTGAGTATATTCTTTTCTTCTTTATCATGATTAGTGTTATCCATTAATTATAACACTCACGTATAAGTTGTGTATATATTTGTTTTTTCATGTGTACTAATCATTCATCTTAATTTTGGTTCAAACCAGTGAGAAAGGATTTTGAGTTGGCACGTAGACTATCAAGATCGGGGCAGAAGTGGTGACTAAGATGAGCGATAGGAGGGGAGGGTACTACTAATTCTACTGCACAATTTTAATAAAATTGTATGTTTTGTGGATTATTACACCTATGTGTACTCATTCAGTCATGGACACAGCTATGTGGTCTTGTAGGGAGATAGAGAGAGACTTGATGTGTTTTAGTGCATTGTTAGATGTGTTAATTAGGTTGGTTTCTGGGAACCATGAGGTGAGTAAAAAAATGTCTGGAAATTCCTCATTGTTGTTGATTGTGGAAATATATCGACATAAGAGTTGTTCTAGACGTTATCTATACACGCAACAATGAACACAAGTAAGAGATGAAGCTTTATTTCAACACAGGAAAAAACAGTGGAAAAAATTGCCAATTTATATACCACTACTACTGCTACTATAGTACTCCGGAACACACACACACAATGGCAGCAGCACGCTGTAAGTAACTACTCGCAGTTCAACCATATATCGCGAAGCAGATCAAACCTGAGGGCGTTTTGGTGGGTCCCACTGTCCCTTGATCGAGACTCATCAGTGAATATCAAAGCCATAGGAGAGTTGAGTTCATCGAGTTCATCGTCACTGGTGTAAGATTTGCGAAGCAAGGAGGATCCGGTTCTCTGGAGTTTGTTCTGGGTCCCACATTCTCCGATAACTGTCGCCACTGCATTTGGTGAGGGAGGAATGTATAATGGAGATGCTGCGCTGTATGGATAGCTTGCAACTGAGTCGGACCCGTCTTCAAGTTGATCCTGTGTGGTGGAAAGCCATGAACATGATGATAGCTAAATTCTGATTTCAAAATTAAACTTCTTTATTAAAAAGAAAAGGAAACAGGCAAACAAAAAGCATTTACCTCAGAGTCCAAGGCTTCAAAGACGACACCTGGGATTGGATCGGGGCAGAACTCATCGGGAACAAAGGTGTTCAGGACTCTCTTAATCAACGAAACACCAAATGTAGGACATACCTATACACAAGATAGATGGACATGATTATAAAAGCTTATACTAGATAGTAAGTAAGTAAGTAGTATAGAACTTTGGGTTTCAGATTTGGACTAGACCTCTTGTCTGATAGTTTTGCTTAAGAGCATGTCCTTGGGCAGCATCATGAGATCACTTAATGCATCAAGGAGATGAAATGATTTGAATGATGAATCTTGTCTATCATCATCATCGTCATTCTGGCTATCATTCTTATCTTCAGCTGAATCATCGTCCATGCCGAACAAATCAGTTAACCATCTTGACCAGTTTCCAATCTGAACAACATATAACATCAGGAGCTCAGAAACGAAAAGTGGAAGAAGATGAAACAATTTTTAGTTTATGCGGGTTCATCATCCACATCCCAACATTATATTATGTTATTACCAGCTACAATAAACAAATTGTATTATGAATGATCCTTGTGATTTTCTATCAAACCCAACTGTTAGATGAACTAAACTAGGCCAGAAAAGTTCTAATATATTGAACAGGTGACATCTAGAAATTACTAGGGAGACCAAAAATGATGCCACGTTGGTTAGAATTCTATATATTAAGATGCCTACCACAGTTTTCAGCTGTGCACCATCTCCAAAGCTCGATTTTCCTGGTGGAATAGGAAGAACTTTGGTATCACTAATGGGGTCGGATACTGGATCTGTTGGGATATCATCAGCAGATTCACGAAGAATTGCATTGAACATTGCGACATCTAACCGACAGACACACTGCTCCATTATCTGCACAAACAATGAAGATGCATGAAGTTCAATAGCATGAGACTTATTATGGAATATATGTGGACTAATTTTAAGTCCATCATAATTAAAAATGCATATTCTTTTCATAGGACATACCTAAATGCGTAGTTTCTGCAGGTTGGGAAACTCAATTACCATTATCCAGAAGTAAATATGTAGACTTCCTAAGATACTTTTTGTGGAACTTTTTTCAAACAACCGCATGCGAGTAATTTTGTTTGATTTCAAAAGAAAAGAGAGCATGATAGAATGAAAACATGAATTGATACCAATCTAGGAAGCATCGATAAGCAGCCACATTCATGTCCTCCAGCCCGAACAGGACAAAGCCTCTCACATGCCTCTTTGAAGGCTTTCTTCCACAGGTCAAGTTGATTGTGTTGATGAGTTTCTTTCGAGTTATCTCTACTTGCTCCAGCAGACTGCATACAAGGAGTCAGGGTCTGGAAGCGTAATAGATAAATGTCAGCATACTTCAAGAAAAATAATTGCTATCAAAATCTTAGGAGAAGGGAGACAAAGGGATGAAAGCATTATACCTGCCACCAGATGGACTCAACTGCGCGAGAGAAAATCCAAGCTTCAACTTTCTCAAGTGCAGAAATAAATGTTTGTGGATCCTCCCAGTCCAATGTTCTGTTGCATTCACTTTTATTCTTAATGGGGGAAGACTCCCACTTCAACGCTGGTGCCTTATCCTTTTGCTTCACGGCTCCAAGACTTTGAGCTGGTGGGGAAGTTGATAGCTCTTTATCTGCCATTGATTTGCTGATAATTGCTCTCAGTACAACTGAATTTGATAGCCAATATGTTAACCTGTTCCACAGAAAATTGTTGACTACATTATATTCTTATTAACATTATAAATCTGTCATAAGCAAGTCAGCTCCATACCTTGGGACATCATTTCCACATGCCTTAGAGACCAGAACTAAACCTGAAATGGCACTTCTAGCAGCACTTGCTCTCCTTAACAATGAATGCTCTTGACCAGCATGAAGATAGAACCGGGAAAGCCTCCGAGCAGGAGCATGGACCTTACTTATGGAACTTCCATGCTCTGCAACTATTGAATAAAGAGAAACCTCAACAGCAGCAACTTCTCTCAGCTCACCCTCCAACATTTGGATTTTGCGCTCCATTTGCTGGGCTTTAGCCTCCAAAACTGTAGTCCTCGTATCTCTGGTAGAAGCTTTCGCATCTTTTCTTTCGTTACTTCTAATGAGATTTGACCCATTCTTTGAATCTCCAAGGAAACCACTTCCCTTAATTTCATCTGTCAAAGGATTAATAACTGTTCCATGACTCTTAACATACTCTGAGGTTGATCGAACAGATCTCACATGCCTTAGTCTTTCACTTGGAGTAGTTTCCTTTGCACCAAGGTTTTCCATGCTAAAGGAGGACAAATCTGTTGCTTGGGAACCTTGGCTATCAATAGAAACTATGTTAACTGGATCGATGGCACCACTACCAACATACTGGTTTTGCATATCATGGTTTTCAGATCGGTTTTCTCCATCATTTTTGTCCACATCATTTGTTTTACCAATCTCATCAAGGCAACCTCCATTTACAACTGTGAATCTCTCGTAGCGATCACTGTCCACCACATTGGCACTGTTTGCACTGCTCCAGTTCTGCTCACTACTTATGTTGCCATTTGGCTCTTCATCCCTTTGACCATTGGTAAAAGACGACAATGAAGAATGGCCACAATGCACAACTGCTTTATGAATAGATATGGAACTAGACCTAGGAGAGATAGAGGAAGCACGGCCATTATCTGGGCCTTCCAGATCATAAGATAGGTCCATTGACGACGAACGTGAAGAGTTAGCCACAATGTCTTCACGGGATGCAATGATCGATGTGGCATCACATTCTTTAATCCCAGTATCTGAAGTAAAGCTCTTCCTTTCATCACCTTCGCCTTTATCTCTGACAGAATTAGATTCCTGCAGTTTAAGAATACTATCATGTATAACTTGCAGAAATTATAATGTAACGTCATTTTCTAGCTAGCAGCTGCAAGACCATTTTGGAATCTTGTATTCAGTCTCAGTGTTTTGTAATATCCGGTAGGAACACACAGGTAACGTTAAAAAAAATTATATCAAGATGAGAAGAGCAAGAGCCAAATGAATACATAGGTCTATTTGGCATGAAATATCTCAATTAAGTGAAAATGAATATCAGGAGAATTTTTCATTTACTGAAAAGTTGATCATGCTAACAGATGTGACCGCTCTCAGCTAATTCGGAGTCAAATATGTAATATCAGATAGTCAAATATGTAATATCAGATAGATTAAAGGATAGGTGGGAATGTTTCCTGCCCGGAAGGGTAAAGTCAGAAGAATGACCAAAAATACAAAAAAATACCTGGCCATGCTTTGGAGGTAGACCACCACTTGAATCAGAGGAAATTGCCATTGATGAGCTGGATGAAACATCATCATCACTATAAGTGCTACTCTCTGCTTCCTCCGCATATTCTTCTTTCATCAAAGCTAAAACAGATTCACCGCCATTCCTATCTAAAGATGCAACTTTGGACAGGGAAGATTTTGATGAAATGTTGTTGCAACTCTTGCCAGTAGGCTGAATCCTGAAATAGAGAAGTGGTTGAGCTGTATTCTTATAGTTCCGTTGGCACTTCACTGGAACATTAATGGATATGCTCTGTCTGATTACTCCATACTCCGCCAAGTCCAGAGTTGCAGTTCCTAACAACTGCCCTTTAAGGGTCTTGTCTCTACGAGGTTCATACATACTGAACTCTAGGCAACTTTTCTGGAATAAATCAGCATCCCCAGCTTTGACTGACATGTTCCTCATTAGAGTCACAGGGAGCCTAAATGATTCATTGAATTCAATTTTTCCATCATTTGCACCAGACCCAAGAGAAGGAATTACTGAGTTTGTCGACCCAGTACGTTTTTCACCATGTTCCCATTGAATCTGCACTGAGCGTATGGATCGAAGAGAATGTGAAGGAGGCCAAGGCTTGATCTCCTGAATATCGATTAGATAGGTAAGCTGAACTGAGGTTCCTTTCCTAGCCTTGGTCTTCATACCTAGAACCATTATGCCTAAGCTCTTTTACTGCACAAAACTTCACCACCACTGTTCTAACTTCTAAATTATTAGAACCTATCAATCATCAAAAAGGAAATGCATAAGCTCATAATGCATAATACCATAAAATCAAGTAAAATGAACAAACATCGAAGGGAACTGAATACAAGCTCTCTTCTTCCTGTCAGGATGAATAGAACCTAAGGAAAGAAAACGAGGAAAGAAATTCAGTTCAATTCCATGCCAGAAAAAGGAGTAAGAAAAGGCAGCGCGCAATGTTTTATGGTAAACCTCTATTAACAAGAAGTCTTTAACAAGGGTGTAAATCTCCAATGAAATCTACATCCAATTTGTCCACAGAGCTCAAAGGATCCAAGATCATTAGAAGCACAGTTTATGCAACTGTGACACTGCTACAGTAGTTACTCAAATTTGCAGCTAAATATATCCACGCAAGGAAATAACAACACCACATTGCTGATAGCAGCAAGAACACTGTTCAAAATCTCAAAAAACTGTTGTGTCGGCAGCAATCAGATCAGGAACTATCACCGCATGCAGACAAATTCACATTCAAACCAAAAATTGGCATCTAGCAGACAGATTCATCAAAATGCAGTAATTCGCAGATAATAAAAATGTAAATGGTACCGAAATCTTCAAACAGCGACGGAGGTTACTGAAGCAAAGCATCGTTACTACCAGCAGAGGAAGCGGTTACAGAAATGGAGAATAAGACGAACACGATTACGAACCTTGTTGAGTAAAATCTGCAGCATTCCGTCTTCATCGTGTGAATCTCTATGCGCCTGAGGTTTGGGAATCAGTGAAGTAAAGAAAGAACAGAGACAGAGAATCCAACTATCCACCAGAAGACAAAATACAAAATGCTGAAGAACGGACGACGCATAATAATTTAATTTATTTATTTAATGCCAAATGACTAATGTCGTTTTATGTAGAATATTTCTGTTGGCTTGTGTCGTTTTGAAGTTGGATGGCGATGCCTGGTCAGAAATGAATTTTCTGTGCAAAGATGAAAACTGCAGGGCATTCTTCAACTTAACACGCGCTACGTGGAGGTGTTTGAGGTGCACGCTCCACTGGTCAAGAAATCTCCTATATTTATGATAACTAATGATTATAATAAATAGATGCTAATATCGCTCACGCATCACGCATGTAGGTAAAAAAATTGAACATTTCAGCAAAAAAAAAAAAAAGGTAAAAAAATTGAACTAAAAAATTATTTTACTGTTAAATACGTAATATTGTTGGAATTAAATTTTAAAAATAAAAATAATTTGAATATTTGTATGCATATTAGATTACAATGAATTATTTTATTTTTTATACATATATCTTAATGCTATGATATATATTATCAAAAGAACCATTAAGTCTACTATATAGAGTCCATTTTCGTATAATATAATATTTTAAACGATTTAAATAAATGAAAATCTATCTGTCTATTTATGTTATTATTATTATTTTTTTATGCTAATAAATTTATTTAATAGTTATTTTTCTAAAAACATCAAAATCTGCATATACACTCTCTCAACTGAAACTCTAGAAACTGTGACGAATGCAATAGATACGTAGGTAATTGGTCAAGGTTATTTTTAGTATTATAAATGAATAGGGGTTGTCTGAATTTGCTATTATTTTATGTTTCTTTTATTGTTTATTATTTCATATTGTTTATTAATTATTTTATTATTCTATATATATATTACTTTATGTAACATCAAATTATTTATTATTGTATATATATATTGTGCTTACGTGACGGTTTATGGAGTTTTCGCAACCGAATTATATAGATAGTAGATTTAAATATAATTTTTAATTATTTGTTTCTTTATTTTACGTAGAGCTTAAAATAGGGAAAAAAATTCTAAATTAGAATTACTCAATATTTATATATAAATTTGTAGACCTCTTAAAAAGACCTACGTGCCAACTAAAGAAGTTATCAATAGTCAAATCAATGTACCATTATAGATAATAGATTATTATTATTATTATTATTATTATTATTATTGTAGAACATAATAACAATAGAAGAAAGTAACTGATGAAAAACTAAATTTTGTTAAAAGCTTGTGAATTTGTGTCTCTTGCTGACTGTCACTCGCCCTCTATCTTTTCCATCCCGATCATACAAAAAATAAGTCAGTTGCTTTTCTTTCAACCAATCAGGACTGAGTCTATAATCGATTTAGTCCATGTTGATGTTTGGGGTCCCTATTCTACAGTCATACATAGCAATAAAAAATATTTTTTAACTCAGGTTAATCATTCTCGAATAACATGGATCCCTCTTGCAATTCAATTTGATGTGGCTATTTTAATAGGGACTTATTGCTATGATTACAGTTCAGTTTGATAAATCCATTAAAAAAAAAAAAACTGATAATGGTGGTGAATTTTTTAATGAGCAATTTAGTTACTTAATTGTTAGTAATAGGATCATTCATCAATATAGTTGGTCATACATCCCTCGGAAAAATAGTAGGGTGAAAATGAAATATAGACGTTTATTGGGAGTGGTTTAAGCTTTGAAATTACAAGCATTTATTCCGAATTATTTTTGTTGAATGTGTCTTCACTGTCCGCTATTTGATTAATTTGACTTCAACTCGTATATTAGATTGTAAATATGGAGATCTTTGTTGGGAAAAAAAACAGACTTAGAGCATCTTAAAGTATTTGTTTGTCTTTATTTTGCAAAACATTTGATGGTTTCAAACAAGTTTATTTTCAGGGACATTCCCTAAGTTTTTTTTAGCTATTTTACTACACAAAAGGGCTCTCGACTCTAAAACCTAGATACCCAATCCTTTTTTGTTAGTAGGGATGTCACGTTTATGAGCATATTTTCCCTTTTAAAGACAGCAAACTTGATTTGTTGCCCTTGTTTTGTGAAGAACCCTCTAATCATGTCACTCATAATGGTAATTATTCCACGATTAATTGTTACTCCTAAAGTGCAAGATGAGATAAATTCATATGATGGTGATTATGTCCATTCAATTAAGGATGTTCGAGAGTAAGTTGTTGATGATGACCCTCATTTGGTTTTGAAACAATTATAATACCAACTAATGCTACATTACCTCCTAGTAATAATGAAGTTGATGTTAGCCCTATTATTTCTCTTGTTTCGGGTAGGACTATCAGACCTCTAATATGAATGAATTTTTGTATCTCCTCTTTTATGGTATTATATATCTTAAAATTGATTATGTTGATTATTCTCATTATCTTATCCGGTTACAATTATTTTATGGCATCTATTTCCAAGCTTGTGGAACCAACTAGTTATGCAGAGGTCATTTAGATCAATGTTGGATTATTGCTATGCAGAATGAAATTTCAGAATTGGAACAAAATGACACTTTTGGGACGTAGTTTCACTTCCAAAACGTAAATTCGTTATTGGTTGTAAATGGGTATATAGACTCAAATATAATGTCGATGGTAGTTTAGAGATATATAAAACAAGTTAGTAGCAAATGGTTTTAAGCAAAAACATGGAGTAGACTATTTTGAAACCTTTAGTTATGTGGTCAAATTGACTACGGATCAAATTGTTCTTAGTTCAACCTCTATGCATTGTTGGTCATTATACCGAAATAATGCTTCAAATATATTTCTTCAAGGTGATCTAGATGAAGAGTTACTTCAATATTTTAGTTAGGGGAGAATTTAGTATGTCGACTATAAAAATCTCTTTACGGTTTGAAACAACTTCCAAGCAATGGAACTTGAAATTAACTGATCTTATTTTATTTACTGGTTACTCTCAGTCCAAATTTAATTACTATTTGACGTGATGGTAATGAACTTGTTGTTTTGTTAGTATACGTTGATGATCCTATTGTCATAGGGATAGCAGAAAGTTAGTACGTGAATTAAAGTCTGTGCTTGAGACAAACTTTAAGACGGATTTGACTGATATTAAGTTATTTTTAGGGATTGAGCTCACTCGATATAAAATGGTATTATCTTTTCACGGCGTAAGTATGCTCATGAGTTGGTTTCTGACATTGGTTTGGCTGCAGGAAAAGTTGACAGGTATCGTATGGAGCCTGGTTTGAAATTAACAAGTATTTAGTATAATAAACATTTAAAAATTAATGCTGATGAATTACCCTTAAGTGATGTAATTTCGTACCGAAGGTTGATAGTGAAATTACTCTATCTCACTGTTACCACAACTAGGTTTAGAAGATTATGATTATCTCGCAAATACTTTGTCTTTTCATCTTCGAAAGTTTGCAATTTGTATTTCAAAATCACTCAATCCTAACCCATCGTTTGAAGGTACGTACGTCAACACCAACCACAACTAGGTCTAGAATATGATGATTATCCCGCATATGAGCATGAATAGTCAATTTAGCGCGACCTATTCAAGTCGAGTCTAGATTAGAAAACCTTCCAATTTAGAAGGAATTTGTGTTCGTAAGAGCATCTTTCACATTCTAACATCTTTTTTAAAATTTAAAAAAAAAAAATTGTTAGAAATTTGAAGGGATGGTGAATGCAATTTTTTGTACATCTTCAAAATGCAATTTGCAACACTTAAAAAACTAATGTGCTCTTTTGCAATATAACTGACTACTATTTAATGGAAAATTAATAAATAGTTTACGGAATATATTTTTTTTCTTTTTACATTTGGAAAATCTAAGAATGCAACGCTCATAAAATTGCAACATGATAGCTATTTCCCCTTAATTTTTTACAAAAACGTTAATCAGCTGTTGTGGGGTTTTTTTTTCTAATTATTAAAGAAAGAGGGGGAGTAAACCATTATAGTATTTTTGTTGTGAAACATTGGTGTTTCTTATCTTTCTATTTTTAAATTAAATCCAGAAAGTTGAAAGCGCCCCCGCCCCCCAATTAAGAAGTAATAGACCAAGCAATGCGCGTCGCCATCACGCTTGGCTGTGTTGGTGCTGTTTTTTTTTTTTTTTTTGCTGGTTCACCGACACATTTCTGGTTGCATTCACCTCTCGCGATTCTCAATACGCGCATTTCGGGTCGTGCAGCTCACCAACCTACTGCAAGATGAACTTCACTTTTCATACATAGATCAAGTGAGGTGCAGGACCTTTCACAAAAAAAAATAAAGTGAGTTGCGGGACCCGAAACACGTGTTGAGAACGAATTATAAAATTATAAAAGTTAATATCTATATATATTATATATAAAGGAATACGAGAGAGCTTAAATATAAGTCTGTCACATCAGCATTTTAGAGCTCTCACTTCTTTTTCATTATTGAGACATTTAAATCTTTCTAATATTATTTTTTACTCACTCTCGGTCCACTCATTTCCACTATCGCCCCAATATTTAACAAATCTAAGGCTCTAAACAATAAAATATATATATATATAATTAATAAAGAAAAAAAAATATATATATATATATATATATATAATAAAGCAAAATGAGATAGACTAACAGTTTCATTTTCAGCGCGACACGTCATCACCTTAAAACCAATAATAATTCAACATGTATTAACACAAATTACCAATCAGAATTTGACGTTGTGGAATTATGAAACCCTAGGCAGGAAACCCTAGAATCGCCATAGAGAAGGGAGAAAGTAAACACAGAGACTTGCGGATCATTTTGGGGTAATCCTTCATCTGGACCCCAATCACCTTAATAAACACTAAAGGGAACCGACCCAAATTAATGGTTCAGTTCTACCCCACCGTTTGTACACAAGAAGGATTTAGTCCCAAAATAATTAAAAGAATTACAGATTCGTCCATGGCCGGACTGGACCGAACAAAAACACAAAGGCCCAAACAAATATTCAATCACAATACAACCCAATAACAAAACAAAACAAACAAACCCAGCTTGCATCAGAGAAGCCCAGACTTCAACACTCCCCCTCAAGCTGGAAAGGGATGAACCTTCAAGTTATAAGATGATCCAAACTCAACGTTCCAGGAAAGAGATTCAGCATTCCAAGCTTGTTCACCAGGTAATAGTGCTGCTTCGTGGCCAACGGTTTGGTGAATAAATCTGCTATCTGTTCACCTGTACGCACATACAAAGCATGCAATACACCTTTTAAAAGCATTTTCCATGAAAAATGACAATCAATTTCGATGTGCTTGGTTCTCTCGTGAAAAATGGGGTTTGATGCAATTTGAACAGCTGCTTTATTGTCTCAATGCAACAAAGAAACAACTGACTGAGAAAAAAAACCACATCACGTTTCTTTACCTTCCAAGACACATGTGAACTACCAAGCATAACAATATAACTAGTCAATGACTTCCTAGATTCAGCACAAGCCCCCAGTCAGAATCACAATAGGCAACCAAACCACAAGAACTACGAGAATCAAGAAAGATACATTTTCCAGGTTCTAGTTTGATATACCTGATAACACGTAAGGCTGCCGGATAATGTGAATGCTTGGGTGCCTGCAAAAATTGACTTAAATGTTGTACAGTGAATGCAATATCAGGACGAGTGAGAGTTAAATACAAAAGCTTTCCTATCAGTCTCCTATAACTTGAAACATCATCTAGGAGTTTGTCGTCCTGATTTACATTTAGAAAATCATCATATTTCTTGGTAGACAATTTGAGATTGACTTCCATAGGAGTTTTTGCTGGCTTACAGCCAGCTAAACCAGCATCGGCAATCAATTCTAATGCATACTTCCTTTGAGATAAAACAATACCCTTTTCTGATATAATAACTTCAATCCCAAGAAAGTACTGCAAATCACCCAAGTCTTTCATTTTAAAATTGGTTTGCAAAACTTGCTTAAGCTCAGAAATCAGATCATAACTATTGCGAGTAATAACAAGATCATCGACATAAACCAACAAAATAGCAACGTCAGTCCCCTTGAACTTTGTAAACAAAGAATAGTCATAGGAGGACTGAATAAAACCAGCATTACAGAGAGATTCAGTCAATTTCAAGTTCCATTGTCTGGAGGCTTGCTTAAGCCCATACAATGACTTTCGTAATCTGCAAACAAGGTTAGAGTGACTCTCTCCCTGATTACGAAAGCCTTGAGGAAGGGTCATATAGACCTCCTCAACAAGATCACCCTGCAAAAATGCATTAGACACATCCATCTGATAAAGAGGCAAATTCTCAATAGCAGCTAAAGAAAGAATAACCCTGACAGTATTCATTTTTACCACGGGGGAAAAGGTCTCAAAATAATCAATGCCATAACGTTGTTTGAAACCCTTAGCCACTAATCTGGCTTTATATCTATCAAGTGTACCATCAGAGTTAAACTTTAAACGATAAACCCACTTACAGCCAATTGCCTTCTTCCTAGGGGGGAAGAGGGACAAGGTCCCAAGTTTTGTTGGACTCCAATGCATATATCTCCTCCTCCATTGCTTCCACCCAACCTGGATCTAATTCTGCCTCTGCAAAGGAAGTAGGCTCCATAATCTTGGAAAAGGTGGTTAGATAACACTTATAAGATTCAGAGATTGTTACCATAATCAATATAGTCTGATAAAGGATGATTAGTTGTACCAGCAGAGACAACATAATCATTTAAATGGATAGGAGCAGTTCTAATTCTGGTAGATCTTCTTACAGATTGGGGAGCAACAGATGTAGGTGCATCAGACTCAACACGAACAACAGTGTCATCATTTGCAATAGGGACAGCAACAGCATTGTCAGAAGGCACATCAATGTCCTTATCATCCAATGTATCATCAATTATAGGAACAGCAGCATTATTGTCAGAAAACAAATGAATGTTTTCATCATCCAATCCAATATCATCAGAACCAACATGAACAGGGGCAATAGTGTCATTCAAAAGGGTGATTGACTCTTCTTCACAAAAGAATGGTAAAGTTCTTTCTTTGTTGCTGAAAAAAAGGGAAAACATGTTAAACAAATCTGACATCCCTACTGACAAAGAAGGTATTTGTTTCAAGATTGTAAAGAATAAAGCCCTTCTTTGATTCAGAATAACCCATAAAAACGGCAGGGATAGATCTAACAAAAAATTTATCAGAGGATACTAAATTCTTTGCATAGGAGAGACATCCAAAAACCCTTAGATGACTAATATCAGGAGGTTTTCCTGTCATCATTTCCAAAGGAGACTTCCCATTTAAAATTCTAGTTGGCATATAATTTATGAGATAACAAACAGTGAGAATACAGTTGCCCCAAAAACGATTTGGAATACATCCTTGCAATTTTAAAGCCCTGTCAGTTTCTAAAAGATGTCAATGCTTCCTTTCAACCCTTCCATTTTGCTGAGGGTGTAAGAACATGAGCTTTGATGGTGGATCCCTTTAGATTTGAAAAAATCAGTTAAATTGTCACTAAAGAATTCCCCGCCATTGTTAGTTCTAAAGATCTTCATGGTTTTGTGATATTGAGTTTGAATCATCAAGATAAAATATTTGATCAGTTCAGCTACATCATGTTTGAATTGCATCAGAAAAATCCAAGTAACCCTTGAAAAATCATCAACTAGAGTAAAAAAATATCGTTTATGATCATATGTAGCTGATTTGTATGGCCCCCAAACATCACTATTAACTAAGTCAAATGTAGAATCTGCTCTGGTGTTGGAATTGGAGAAAGGAAGACGAGTAAATTTTGCCAAAGGACATACAGAACATTGATCAAATGCAAGGTTTTTATTCTTGAAACAACTGATATTATCAACATGCTGCAAGGATTGATAAGAAACATGCCCAAAATGCTTATGTCAAAGACTAGCAGTTTTAATATAAAAAACAGAAGTAAAAGCATAATCATCATTGTTGTTGTTGGTGAAGAGATATAGACCTGAATCCAGTTTATCATTTGCCAAGACCCTCTCATATGAGAGGTCCTGCACAACAACATAATTTGGGGAAAAAAATGGCAGAACAGTTCAGGTCTTTTGTGAGTTGAGAAACAGAAATAAGGTTGTAAGAAAAATCAGGTAAATACAATATGTTTCTCAATAATTTTTCTTTGGAAAACTGAAAATCACCAATACCAATAGCTTCAGAAAAGAGCCCATTGGGCATTTGAACTCTTGTATTAGACAGAGTTCCGTAATTGCATAACCAATCAACATTTTTCGTCATATGATTACTAGCACCCGTATCCAAAATCCAGCAGTCAAATTTATTTGCTAAAAAGGAGGAAGTAATCATACCAGCACATTGGAAATTGCCTTCAACAGAGGTGATTGCAGTGGCTGCGTTTCCACCATTGCCACTGCCTCCTGCCCTTTGAAGAAGCTTGTCAAACATCTCGTTGGTTATGACCACATTCCCTTGAGATTTTGAACTGCTGGAGGTTACAGGTTGAACAACTGAATCCTCAGAGGGGTCACTGATTCCAACTGGACTAGCTTTAGCCAGAACAGCCTTAGCATTCACCAATTCCTTCATTTTGAAACAATTTTCCTTGCAGTGACCCTTTTTTTGCAGAAATCACAGCCTCTAGCATAGCAACGATCAATAGTGTGCCCCTTTCGCTTACAGAAATCACATTCCAGATTGTTGTTAGGTGGTCTTTTAGGTTTTCCTTCATTTGGACCAGATAACTTTACTGAAAAAGAAGCCCCATCAGAAACAGAAAGTGAAGCTGAGACATCACGTTGGCTTTCTTCTTGAAGAAGACACCATATGCCTGATTCAAAGATGACAATGGTGTCCATAAGAGAAGATTACTCCGAACATTCGTAAAGTTATCATTCAGGCCCATCAAGAGTTGAAACAACCTCTCATTCTCTTTGTGCTCAATGTATTTTTTTAATAGATCACCAGAGATATGTGGAAAGGAACAAGCACTATCATACTCAGTCCATAGGTTCTTAAGCCCCGTGTAAAAAGTGGATATGGAATCCAAACCTTGACGACTAGCAACGATGTCATGATGCAATTGATAAATCCGAGATCAATTGGTTTTATCGAATCTCTCACGTAATTCCTTCCAAACAAGAAATGCGTTCTCCAAATACAGTATACCATCAGAAATCTCATCAGTGACTGAATTGATAATCCAGCCGCGAACAACAGCATCGCAACGATCCCAGAGAAAGTGTAATTTCTCATCAAAAGAATCACGAACACAAGAATCAGTAATAAACCATATCTTGTTCTTTCTCAACAGAATGATTTGCATACCACGGCTCCATTTTCTATAGTTATCCCGACCACTCAATTTCAAGGACAGCAAGCTTTGGCCAGGATTATCAGAACTATGCAAAAATAGAGGGTGAAAGGGATGAACCTCCGATGAAACATCAGCCAGCCCAGACGCAGCGATTGCGGTGGAATTTGAGGATTCCAACTCCTCCGTGCGCTTTGGAGGATCGGGGTGCACATCATCATCCATCGAGAACCAGATGATCAGTCGAAGAAGAATCAGGAACAATTACTGAAGCCTTGAAGAAGAAACGACGAAGAGAAACTGAAACGTCTTGAAGCGAAACAAGGAGCTTCAGTCAGATCTAGCCCCAGAGTGATCAGCGCGGTGCGGAAGAAGATTGGATCGAACGGAAAACGGCGATTTGCCGCTCTGATACCATGTGGAATTATGAAACCCTAGGCAGGAAACCCTAGAATCGCCACAGAGAATGGAGAAAGTAAACACAAAGACTTGCAGATCATTTTGGGGTAATCCTTCATCTGGACCCTAATCACCTTAATAAACACTAAAGGGAACCGACCCAAATTAATGGTTCAGTTCTACCCCACCGTTTGTACACAAGAAGGATTTAGTCCAAGAACAATTAAAAGAATTGCAGATTCGTCCAAGGCCGGACTGGACCGAACAAAAACACAAAGGCCCAAACAAATATTCAATCACAATACAACCCAATAACAAAACAGAACAAACTAACCCAACTTGCATCAGAGAAGCCCAGACTTCAACAAACGTATCATACTTCTTCCATTGATCGATATCTATTCTTCATCAACCCTCTTTACAAGTTATAACAAATATAACAGCTAAGTTATAGCTTTTGCATCTCAATGTGCCTAATGATAATATAACTAAAAAAAGTTGTTTATTTTTTTTTATTCCCGTAAGATGAATTCATATTTCTTAAGTTCTATGTCTTTTTTAATTTTCAATATTATACACGCATGTTAAAAGTCAATTTATTAAGTAGTCATGCGCGTAGCGCAGGGTCAACACCTAGTATAGTATCATAATAAATAAAAACAATAAAGATTAATTTGTTTTCTTTATTGCTTTTTTTCTTAATCGTTTAGTGAGCGTTGAGAGAATCGATCCTAAAAGATCTGACCAAAGATATTTTTAAAAGAAATATATAACTAAAGTCTTTTCTAATGAGGTATTTTTAGCGAAATTCGAATTAGTTTGCTTTGAGAACATAATTCGGTTTAACATTTGGTCCCAATCTTAGGTAACAGATAGACAAACGTAGTATATTAAAACCAACTTAGCCCTAATAAAAAAAATGTCTGATTTAATATATGGTAGCCACATTTACAGCTTCATTTACACATTATACAGTGCAACAGCAACATACAAAGAAAACTCCATCTATCTCCTAACCAAATGTGGTTGCATTGGGGTTGTTAAGGAAAAGATATTTTCAAGACTGAGAAGTGGCATCTGATCTTTGATCAGCATCAGCACTCCCCTGCACTTGAGCTGCATACTGCAGATTCCACAGAACATCCTCGAAAGAGGGTCGGTTTGATGGGTCGGGCGATATGCACTTGTTCGTGATCGATATCACAATCTTTAACGACTCTTGTGATGAAGTTGTTAGTACGATTGGATCTACTATCCGTCTCCTACCGTCTTGGCTCCCAAACGACGCCTATATCAAACAATACTCCACGTCACACAATAAAAACCTGATTCTCCAAGTTTTGTTTTGTTAAGCAACTTTTAAGTATCTCAAGTCTCAACTATTAGAAGTCTCACCATTTCATTCAGCAGGAAGGTTTCTCCTTTGCCTGTAACAATGGGTCCTACGAGTGACTCGAGCAAAACGAAGCCGAAGTTGTATACATCATCCTCTAAGTTCGTCTTTTTGCTGCACAATCCAATGGCATCAATCATTAGAGCCAGATTTTAACATATTGAATTTCAAGTAGACATAATTCTGTAAGGTGTCACATTATATGCAGAAATACATGGCGACTAAATACATACAATTTAAAAAGTTCATGCTGCAATGATAATTTTTGAAACTATATCAAGTTCAGAATCATTTAACGGCATAATCTAAATGAAGATCAAAACCATACCTTGATTTAAGAGCTTCTCCCTTTCCCTGGAGAAACATAAACAGATTGTGTCACAAAAATACTCGAAATCACTGGAACAGAACACAAACAATAGGATAATATGAATTTCTTCTAGATTTACCTCTTGCTTTACGATTTCATCTGTGAGAATCGACATTCCATAGTCGCTCAGTTTCGCAATATGATGTTCATCAAGTAATATGTTATTCGTCTTCAATCGATTGTTGAACGAACCAGGGATGACACCCGTGTGAAGGAAATGCACGGCCTTGGCAACACTGATTAGAACTGCCAGTCGGTCGGGCCACTTGAGTACCTTCTCCAGGTTGCTTTCTGCATTGATGACATGACAAATTTACACAAAAACTAACCCAGAAAAAAAAAAGTCTTTTTTTTAAAAAAAAAATGATATAATCAATAGTTTCCTGAAATGGTAAAAGAAATGTACCTGACAAATGTGCATGATAACTTCCATTGGGAATGAATTCATATACAAGGAAGACTTTAGCAGTGGAGTCTTCAGCGTCGATACAATGACCCAAGAGCCCGACCAAATGTGGATGATGAAGCTTTGACAGCCAATCTAAACGTATTCTGAGGTTGTGAATGGAACACTTCTTCAAGGCAAGGGAACGGATCGTAATATATGTTCCACTCTCTAATCTTCCCTTGTAAAGCTGACAGTCAATAAAATCATCATCATTGGTGCGTCTAAACAAAGCATCACACGGAACTTAGGCAGCATTTGGATTGCAGAAATGCAAGATTCAGGGGAATGTTTGAATGTTACAACTCAACAGAGCGACTGTTATCTAAACAAAGCATCACACGGAACTTAGGCAGCGTTTAGATTGCATCCTATAATGCATCGAACCAAACAGCCCCTTGGTAGTTTGTAGCAACTCTATTGATGTTAAACAGAACATCAGAAGTAACTTAGGGGGTGTTTGGATTGCGACACTGCAAGATTTTAGGGGTATGGTCTAATTCAAACAGAGCAATGATAATCTTATAAGTAGAGTGAGTTTAGTTTGCATCCTATAATATTAAACCAAACATCCCCTTGGTAGTTTGTAGCAACTAAGATTACATAAGATGCAAAATGTTTATAATACCTTCCCAATGGAGGCATCACCAATTAAAGTGGAGGAATGGAAATTATTTGTAGCTTCTTTCAACTCTTCCATTGAAAACAAGCGATGGTGAGGGCCGCCTTGAGCTCCAATCTTCGAGGCTTCAGATATGAACCCTAGAATACATACACAACGAACAAAATGATGAACTCGGAATTCCATTAAAAAAAATAACAAAAATTGTTGATTGAATTACTTACTAGCATTAGCAAGGAACTCAGAGGAGACACCGGATAAGCCGTTATTATCTTGAACAGCCTTTGGATAATTATACGGCTGCTCGGTGTTCCTTCTAGAATAAACCCTTCTGCAGAAATAAAGAAGGACTAGAAGCAGAACCACCATAACAACAACTGCTCCACCAATAACTGCAGTCAAGATCCGCAATCTTCCTCCTAAAAACCCGTTGTTCTCCGAGGTCTCATGGCTGTTACAGAAAGATTCTTGATGCTGGTATTTGGTGTCAATGGACAGACAGTTCCAACTGTACTTCACCACTGTCTTGTCTGAAGTAGCGGTTCCAAGACAAGAAGGAAGCTCACCAGTTAACTTATTATCAGAAATGTCTACAAACCCGAGCTTTGCACCACAATGTAGATTCTCAGCAATCGAACCACTCAACAGATTTGATGCTAAATCCAAGTAACTGATGTTTGGAAGTGAGAACACGACTGAAGGCGGGGTCCCACTTAAAGAATTGAAGGACAAATCAAGGTGTTGAAGCTGACTCAGTTCTTCAATCTGATTTGGGATTTCACCAGAGAAAGAATTTCTGCTTAAGAGCAAGGTCACCAATCCAACAGGCAGCATTGGCAGCTGAGAATCAAACTTGTTGTCTATTAAGTCGAGGACGTGGAGTGAACTTAACCCGCTCAAATCAGGCAATTTACCAGACAGTTGATTGTTGGACAAGGCAATGTTTGTTATTGTTCTGGAAATTGATGAAGGGAACTGACCCACAAGGAGATTGTCCTTCATTGTGAAGACAGTTAGATTTGAAAGAGTATCCAATCCATGGGGGACAGTCCCATTCAAGAAGTTGCCATCAAGGCTCAAGATTTGGAGATTCCCGAGCCTCGAAATCTGACCCGGGACTGATCCGAAAAGGTAATTTGAGCTAAAATCCAGAAGTTGAAGTGAATTAAGTCGGTGGATTTTATCAGGAAGGGATCCCCAGATGCCAAGAGACACTAAGCTAAGTACCCTCAAGCTAGTGAGCCTAGTGAGTGTAGTGACAAGAGAATCAATGGAGAATGATTCTGATAAAGTTCGGTTGGGAATTGCGTGGCCATGAAAAGTACTGACCTTGATGTTCTTATCCCCCATGACTTTAAGTTCAGTGACAGAGTTGTATTCACAGGTTAGGCTCAAACCTGGAGTAGAAGGGATGGTGCAAATGTCTGATGTGTAGTTTCCCCAAACGTCCATTGATGGTGGGAACTCCAAATGCTTCCTTATTTGAAGAAGAATCTGGGTATCAGAAACTTGTAGCTGATGGGTACTCTGGATACTGCACAAACTCCATGAAAGTAGAACAATAGCAAAGAATTCTTGAAAACCCATGATTGAAGATCAAGAAAGGTTGCAACTTTGGAATCAACAAATCAAAGAAAACCCATGACTGAAAATGAAGAAAGGTTGCAACTTTGAGACTCTTATATCTTCCCGAAACTGGGGAAATTATAAAAACAAGGGAGACAAACAATGCCCATAAACTCTCTGGAGAATGTTTTTTGGACAAACTAAAAAAAAGAGGAGGAATGGTGGGAGATGGGGAAACGCCAAATGTATGGTTTGCTGATGTACTATTACTGCGGTTCAATTGAATGCAGCACAGAGTAATAAAGAGATGTGTGGTGTAATGGAGAGGACAAGAGGTAGTTGAAGAGGGGTCAGTTTTGCAGAGCAGAGGCAGAGAGAAGGAGATAAGCATTTACTGCCATCTTCTTTCAAATGGAAAGAAGGACCCAAAGAAATCAATGGCGTCGGTTTGAATTTTCTTTGCTCTATCTATAAAGGACAAAGACTGTATGTTTGATAGCATTGTGTGCTTTTGTGTGTAGAGTATCTTCCAAATTGCAGAGAGGAGAGAAGAGAAGAGGGAGGCACATGAATGAAAGAGAAGCAGTGTGAAGAATTTCAATCTTTCTTTGTAGCTCGAGATTGGGAAAATTGCACCAGGACAGACAGGAAGGAGGCAAGGTAAATGTAGTTTTCGCTTTAGCGGTTGGGGGACCAAGTAAATGACCTCAGATTCTTCGGTTATTTACGTTGTTTGCCATCACGTGGATTTCTACTTTTACCTTTTGATGATTTGTTAAGTTTGACTAATAATAACGGCTATCCATTCCAAACTCATAAGAAGATTTTGGCCCAGAAAGAAGAAGATTAATGATTTAATTCAACTAAAATGAGTCTCATGATTGTACGTCCAAAATTTAAAATGCTTATAATGTTACATATTATATTGCTATTATTATTATAGAAATGTGAAATTTGACCTTGTTATATATAGAGTGAAATTGAAGCCACAAATAAAATAGTGCTTAATAAATCTATCTATCTATTACTCAAGCCCATTGAGACCAGCCTGTCTTGAAGGCGAAACCAAGTAGCAAAAAAACAAATATAGAAGAATCCCATGAAGGAAAGGGAACCATATATATAGTTTTGTTTATAATTAATTAATGGAGGTCGCTGCTGCAGACAAAGGTAAGCAGCATAGCATGTTGGCTGGCACCCTAGTTGTCTTACAAAACACATTCAGTAACAACTGAACTTAGGGACTACCTTAAATCATCCATCATGTTATAAAGCAATTTAGTTAATTCATCTTCTTAAACCAACCACAGATCTTGATTCTTTTAAATATATATATATAGCCTTTAAAAAGCAAATAGATAAGTAGTATACTGGGTAGTTTAGCTTTATTTATTAAAAGAAGTGTAAGTTCAGGCAAAGGCAAAGCAAATAACAGAAGCTTTTAATAAATTATTATTATATATATTATATGAACAACTAACTGGATTTTAATAATTGCAATCACCATCATCACCTGAATGTATTGATTTTAATTTGCTGAAAACTATGCTGCAACTTTTAATATACATCAATCAAGAACCCACTGGCCACTGCATTATTACTATAGACATGATAGTAGATCCATCCAGCATATGAACCTTTTAGAATAAGGAGGCAATGCATTAATGCAAGTTGTATTTCATTGTACATGTAGTTTACCTTGTGCCCCACACCTCTCTGATGCAATTTCTCCAACTTTTCATATTATGGCATACCCACCACAAATATTATGAACCTACCTGAGGATTCTGCTCAAATCATAGAATCTTAGTTAGTTAGTTGGTGAATTCCATAAGGGAGGATTCGAAACCAAAGGAACGAACAAGAAGACCCGACATTATTTATCACGCACAGTAAGATAAGCATAAAACAAGATCTTGACACTTTATGAATTGGTCAAAAATCAACAACATTGATGTCTCTTGCACAAGATCTTGGATCTTGCCACTTTAGCAAAATATCTAGTATGTACAATACAATATCTATGTATGTACAATACAATATTCGTAGTTATGGGGGAAAGACAAAGTTGTTAAGCTTGTAGATGAAGATTGTATTGAAAGTGTGCAAGAGACAGAAAAATGCTCTTGATTTTGTCTTTTGACCACTCATGAGGCTATTTAGTGGAAAAGACGTACGAAGCGGATTCAAATTCTTGTTCCTCCATTGCATATAGTTAGTTCCTTGACCTCAACCAATCCTAAAATTTTGTTTGGTTATGTATGCATATTAGATCTTAAAGTTGCTTGTCAATGGAGATCCTCAATAAGGAGGGGGAAAATAGCTTTTTTTTACCCACGTTGAAGAAGAAAGGTTGCTGAACCAAATTATGCAACACAGAAAATTTATTGAATGCCAAGAAAAAACAAAATTTACCACATTTTGCCTGTGATATACCTGCAAATAATAACCAAAAACAATAAGTCACAGGATTTGACAAGTTGAGGCATGAGTCTGAGCTGTCACTGCCTCTGATAAATCATCAGAGTAAATAAATGGTTTTTGTTGTCATGAATCCTAGTCGCTGCAGCAAATCACAGTTGACCTTTCACCAACCATTTTTGCAGACAAACTACAAAGGAAGTCTAGGAGTAGAGTTCCAGGATCATCAACCAAGAAACTTCGCTGCCAATCACATCAAATATCATTGTTAATGCCATTCACATGAGGAACAATTACATGAATATTACTCACATGTGCAACAGAATCTTGTTTAACAGAGATTAGTCTACTCATAGCTACATTAGTTTAACACAGTTGACTCCTGCCAGCCTCCCTGATAAATGCCAAAAGAGATCTTGAAGAATTTTGTATGAAAATGAAGTCTTTTCTATTTCTGAAAACTGCTCACTGAGTCATATTTTATTTCAGACAACATAAGTGAATGATGAACAAATTTAACTTATTTTTCATTTTTTAAATCGAAGAAGCCCCGTTACATGTATAATTTTTCTTTACTTGTCAATCTAATCTAATAGTCAGTTCCGTTTAAGGTAGGGAAAAAGAAAATATTCCAGGTGGGAGCTGTCATAGAAATTGAAGCAATCTTGTGCCACACGTTCAACAAATATCAGCCATAACGTCTATCAAAATTCAAGATTCATATTCATCAGTAAACCCTTTTGATTTCCAACTGACATCGATAAGCCTTGACCACATCAGGCACATCCTTCTGAAATGCAGTAACATACTTCTCAAGAAACAGACTGTCAGTAAGTATAATGAGTGTATAGCCTTGACCACATCAAGCATATACCTTCTCAAACGTATATAGTTGCTGCTTGCTTCTTGAACTTCTCATTTAACAAGACAATATTCTTCGTTATGGGGGAAAGAGAAAGATGTTGACCTTGTAGATGAAGATTGTCTTGAAAGTGTGCAAGAGATAGAACAATGTTCTTGATTTTTGTCGTTTGACCACTTCATGAGACTATTTAGTAAGAAACACTACATAGATTCAAATTCTTGTTCTCCACTACAGTTAGATTCTCAAAGTGGCTTGTTAATGGACGAAGATCCCCAATAGAAGAAACATAACTTTTTTTTTACCAAAACTTACCATATAAGAACAAAGCCAAATTGCTGAACCAAATCCTTGTTAGAATAAACTACTACACAGCACAAAAAACTTTTGACTGCCAAAACAAAATAAAAAGTACTACCTCTTTCCTGTGATATACCTGCAGACAATAACCAGGAACAAGAAGTCACAGGATTTGTCAAGTCCAGTGTTATGATTCTTGATGTAGGACCGAGTCCAGGGGCGACGAACGATCGGATTGGGGCAAGGAGCTCTCTTCTGGAGCGCCATTCTGATTGGTACGGTAAGATAGATGCAGAGTTTCTAAAATAACTTTGCTTGCCTTTATTCATAACTAGACCTCCTTTAAATGGGGTTTGTCAATACAATATTGAGATAGATATCTAATACTATAATTCTAAGATAGGGATATAAATTGTTAGTACCTTCGACCTCAACCAATCCTAAAATTGGTTTGCTTATGTATGCAAATTTAGATCTCAAAGTTTCTTGTCAATGGAGATTAATCAATAAGGAGAAGAAAAAAACATAGCTTTTTTTACCCCCATTGATGAAGAAGAAAAGTTGCTGACCCTAATCGTGCAGCACAAAAAATTTCTTGAATGCCAAAAAATAAAATCTACCACATTTTGCTTGTGATATTCCTGCAAATAATAACCAGAAACAATAAGTCACAAGATTTGACAAGTTGAGGCATGAATCTGAGCTGTCACAACCTCTAATAAATCATCAGACTAAAGAAATGGTTTTTGTTGTCATGAATCCTAGTCGCTGCAGCAAATCATAGTTGACCTATCAACAACCCATTTCTGCAGACAAACGAAGTAGTCTAGGAGTAGTTCCAGAAGCATCAACCAAGAACCTTCACTGCCAATCTCATCAAATATCATTGTATTCACATGAGGAACAATACGATGAAAATATGGCTTAAATGTGCAACAGAATTTTCTTTGACAAAGATTTGTCTACTTACAGCTAGATTAGTTGAACACAGTTGACTCCTACCTCCCTGATGATGCCAAAAGAGATTTTGAAGAACTCCGTAAAGGAAAGGAGCAGTTTTACAAAGTGTGAAATCCTTTATGAAAAATTGAGTCTTTTTCATTTCAGGAAACAGTTGACCGCCTCACTAAGTCACTTTTGGATTTCGGACAACACAACATGTATAATTTTTCTTTACTTGTCAATCTAATCTAGTAGTCGGTTCCATTTCAAAGCAGGAAAACAACAATATTCCGGCCTGGAGCTATCATAGAAATGGAAGCAATGTTGACCATGGCAGGTTCAAAAGATATCAGTCAGCTGTAGATAATAAACTAAGCATGAGAGAGAATCTTCAAGAATGCAATTTCTGTTATCTTCAGGAATGTAATTAAAACACAGGCAATGATTCCGAAACTCCACAGCCAGTCTATTACTACCCTAAAAAGTAAAAACTAGCCCAAATGATTCCAACTTTAAGACAACCTTCTCAGACCAAGATTTGCTTGCATCACAATCTCTTGAATCTCGCAACATCTTTCAAGAATCGCATTCTTTGATTTCCAACTTACCTCGATAAGCCTTGACCACATCAGGCACATCCTTCTCAAATGCAGTCACGTACTTCTCAAGAAACTGACTGTCATTTTTCTTCATGGTTGTGTATATAGTTGCTGCTTGCTTCTTAAACTTCCCATTTGAAATCAATACTTGTAAAACCGACCATCTTGGCACTATTCTTTTCTTCAAACTGAGTAGAAAGAGAGATGGGTACACGGCTATCTCCAATGGGGTAAACCCAACCCTGTTTACCAAGAAATCTACTACCTGATAGATCTTAACCTCCGAGCAAACCATCAGCATTGGTTGTTTCTTAAATGCAGCAACAAAAACTTGCTCAGACCAACCAAGTTTGGCGAAAATCTCCCTTCTTTTATTCCACCATAGCTTGCTCGTCATCCCAACTGCATTCAGGCCAAGGATAAAAAGCACTTTTTGAGGCTCAAATCCCATATCCTCCACTATCTTAACCACCTCCTCAAACCGATCAGTTTTTAAACACAATGCTTGAGCATTCCACGCCATTAACCTTACAATCACCTGATAAGGCACACCATGGACTTGCAGGGTCTGTATGTTAGGCACAACATACCTACTGATTGTGTTCCTAGATCCACGTGTAAGCACACGGCTCGAATTCCTAATCACGCATACAAGGTCCTGATCACTCTTGAGGAACTCCTTGAAGAAATCTAACATGGGGACTATGTCTTGGATAGGTTTGGACAGTATCCCCTTGTTTGAACAAAGAATTGTTAGCAAGTGGGTCCCCGAGACACCTAAAGACATCAAATACTCCATCTTTGGCCTGAGATCTTTCTCTGCATCAGCGACAATATAACCAGGTTGCTTAGAAATCAGCTTTGCCACATCGCTATTACTAAACCTACAATACTTGAACAGCTCAAAGACAGAATCAGCACTCTCTGTGTCTTCAACAGTGACAGCCTTAGCAGCAGAATTGGCCTGTTCTGGGGCCAAACCCCAAACTTTAGTGAGGTAAGATACAGTGGACACCGAACCAAGAGATAATGTCGTAAAAGGAACACTAATTGCACTGCCGCTGCTGCGTATCAATTTTCTGACTACAAAACGAAGCATTTGGGATGGAGCTTCGATTGGACGAAGCTGATTATAGTGAAATACTCACCAGAATGATCGATCGAGAGCTGAAACTGGGGTTTAGCGCGTGCTCTGCTTCGTTTCGCGCTTCAAGTTGCTAGCTTAAATCATCCGGAAGAGAGGCATAAACGGAAATGGATTTCGAACTTCGACCTCGATTGCTGCCGGCTGGGGCCCGTTAATAACATTCGTCTTCTCGGGTTTGTTTCTGGGCCTTGAGTCCTGATCCAAGGATACCATTTAGCCCAGGGTGGGAAAGAAGCTTAAAATTATTATTAATTCATAATTAAATAATAAATAATAATTAATATATATAATATAATGTATAATAGAAAAACGCAGGGTTCGTCGTGAAATTATTGTTGCCCAATATTTCCAATAATTGAAACGGGCGGTTCGATTTCATTTACTTCACAAGATCCCTGTAGAGTTCCATGCTCGAACTAATTGGCTCTTGTTGTGCCCAAAAAATCGATCCTTTAGTTTTGTAATAGTATCGGCTTTATTAAAACAAAAGAATTGCCTGCTTTCGTGTGGAAAGAAAAACAGTTTAAAAAAAATTAGTATGATCAATGATCATGCTAGAGCATACCCTAACCATTCTTAACCCGTAATAATGTCAAACAGAGCAGCCTATGAACCCACCTAAAAAGGAACTATGTTTAATGTTTCGCCCAATAACAAAAGGTTTCGAGTTAAAGTTACGTGAATAGAAAAATATTTATCGCAAACACTTTAACCCTTGTGATAAATATGTTACGAGTGTAATCCTTTTAATATAGGCGTAGAAATCTCGTAAAATGCCATTTAAAAAGGAAACAACACCATTAATAGCTCAGTAGAACTCTTGACTTCAAAGAAGTTATGCAATTAGCCACAAAACAAAATGCACACTTTTCTTTTTACCCCCTAAGGATGATTACACAAGCAGAAAAAGATGAACAATTTGGGCAAAAGTTTAAGTATATTAGTCAAAAGGACAAGTCTAACAACACAACCTTCTCAGACATTCTTTCTCCAGAGATAGATATCTCATAATCATCTAACTGCTGACTACAAAAATGTGTTCAATCTCAAGCTCTCAATCAAATTGATTGGATCAACAGTCACCTACCTACTTAGTAAACAAGTACTTACAACTAGAGACATAGAGAGAGATAGAGAGATCAAGCAGGCATCGTTTGCAGCAGCAGTCATCTTAAGATTCATATTCTATGTCATTAAACCCTTTGAACTCCAATTGGCCTTGATAAGCCTTGACTACATCAGGCACATCTTTCTCAAATGCAGTCACATACTTGTCAAGAAACTTGCTTTTAGATATCACCAGTGCTGTGAATATAGTAGTTGTCTTCTTCTTGAACTTCCCGTTCGACATCAATACTTGTAAAACAGAGCATCTTGGCACCATTCGACCCTCTAAACTGAAAAGAAACAGATTTGGAAATCTAGCTGTCTCTGATGGGGTAAAACCGAGCCTGTTCACCAAGAACTCCATAATCTCACTGATCTTGTCCTCCGAACAAAGCATGAGGCGTGGCTGTAACCTGAATGCAGATGCAAACTCTTCTTCAGACCAACCATGTTTGTTAAAAATCTCCCTCTTTTTCTGCCAAAGTTCTTTGCTCATTGCTCCCACTGAATCAAGGGCAATGATAAAGCTAACTTTCTCAGGTTCAATCCCCAATTCCTCCACCCTTTTCACAGCCTTCTCAAACATATCAACTTTCGAACGCAATACTCCAGGGTTCCACACCATTAGCCTCACTATAACATTATGAGGCACACCGTGGGCTTGTAGTGTCGATATGTTAGGCACGATATACCTGCTTACAATGGACTTGGATGTATTGTGAATCACCCGACTGGAACGCCTAATCGCACTTACAAGATTGTCATTACTCTGGAGGAACTCCTTCAAGAAATCAAACATGGGGACCATGTATTTCAGAGGGCTCGACAGTATACACTTGTTCGAACAAAGAATTGATGGTAAATCACTCTGCGAGATCCCTAAAGACAACAAATACTCAATCTTTGGCCTGAGATCATTCTCCACATCCACCATAACATAACCAGGTTGTTTGGAGATCAGCTTCGCAAAATCAGAATCGCTAAATCCATAAGAATTGAGCATCTTAAACACAGAATCAGCATTCTTCGTGCTAACAGATGTGACAAACTTAGCTGCATAATTGGCCTGCTCAGTGGGCAACCCCCAAACAGTAGTGAGGTAAGAGACGGTATCATTGGACAGAACCGAACTTGTAGATGATGATGATGCAGCTGTATACTGCGAACTAATCGCATTTCTCTTCCTACAGAGGGTTCTGACTACAAAAGGTAGCATTTTGGATGTCAATCCGATTGGAAGACAATGATGAAAGAGCAGTGAGACGCTCACCGGTACCATGGGTGGAGCCAGGTGAGTGATAACAGCACAGCGGGAGAGATTGCGTGCTCGACCTAGGGTTTGCTCATTCCCCTGCTTTACTTCGTCTCTTGACCCAAGTTGCCGCCTCGACTCGATCAGAAAAGTGGCAAAAAGGAGACAGGGGATGACAGTGAATTGTTTGTTCCTCTCTCATTTGAATTTCAGGGCCTCTCTAATAGCCCTGCTACTTGGGCTTGGGGTTAAAGTTTAGCCCTTTCTCTTACATTTTTTTTTTTAATATTATTATTATATTATATATGAATTATAAATACTAAATAGCTAGCCAGACTTTTAAAAGTATAACTAACAACCTAAACTTTTTTTTTTTGAGTAAATAGTTAATCCTAATTTTCCTAAATAGCAATTAGATAGCTTTGTTATTTTTTTGATTAATAACTGACAGAATTCATCACGTGAAGAAAAGTTGACTGAATGAAATTTGTGCAAACATATTTTCAGGATCTTTCTATCATGCTCTAAGAGCACCATGCTTTTGGTTTTTTTTTTTCTATTACCGTAAAGGTGAACCCTAGAGAGAAATTGATATTATTAATAGTATCATGCAAATATTAGACGTGGTTAAAAAATTTCATACTTTTAAAGTTTTACATATGTTATAATTAAGTCCACCCTAATAATAAAAAAACCAAAAGTATGGTGCTCTTGGAGCATCATGGTAAAAAAATCCATATTTTCATAACAAAAATATATATGTCCCTCTTTCTTTTGGTTGAAGGTAACTTTTTTCCGAAGCACTTCAACATTATTTTATCTGTATCAATTCGCTTCCTAGAGACGAATTCATTTTACGAAATTCTCAAATGAGCAGTTCTCTACCGGCCGCCGACAATGAGGATGTACAACGTGTGAAATTTTTTTTGTTATGCCCCATCATGTGTTCCTCATGTTAGAAATTCTATTAGTTTTTAATAATAAAAAAAATAACATAGTTAGCTAATTACTACTTACAAAAAAATTCAACTAGCTAGCTGTTCTAAAAAAAGTTCAGCTACTGCACTTCTGACAAAAGTTCAACTAGTTATTTAGGTATTTAACTATATTATATATTTAAGTAGAGTGTCATGAGACTTATAACAACCACATAATTAAATAATATTTTATAATTTTTATTTCTATAAAAGTATATGTATTTCCTTTAAATTATTATTATATTATTATTATTTACGTGTCATCGATTTTTATAACTGCATCTTCATTACTGCAAAGAATCTTCAAATACTCTTTTATATCGTTGACAAAGAAGCTTCACAGTTTAAGATTAATTTCGATTCAATTCAACTAGTCACATTCTTATTTTTTAAATATAATAATAATAATTTGAAAAATATAGAAGTGAAGCAACAGATAATTACCTTGTATAATTGTTATTAATGTTACTACTGTCAATGTTGCTAGAGTGGATTGTAATTCTTGTATGGTTTGTACATATATATATATATTATATACATACAAAAATTATACATAATAATCTATACAAATGATGAACTTGAGACTCCATATATCTACAGATATGCACCAAAAATTTGTTTTTATTCATTAATCACGCTGATTTTATTGAAATAAAAACGATTATAAGCTACAAACCGCTATGAGGGATTGGTTAACATCCACAAATACACAAACAAATAGAGCAAGTACTAACCTAACAACGAAAACAGACATCAACAATTTGCACATCCACGTGTATGATCCGATGTATTCAATAATTCTCCCACAACCCGACCAATAACAACCTATGTTATCAGAACCGGACCGGGGCCTGAACCGGCAGGGCCACAGGTTCCCGGTTCGGCCGGTCGGACCCGGTCCGACCGGTTTTAGTAAAAAAATACAAATTTGCATATCCTCTTTGTAAGTTAACCCTTCTGTAGGTTTTAGTCCGGATCGGGGCCTGCCTCTCTATAAGTTTACCCTAAAATTTTTTTAAATTTTTTTAATTTTTTTTTAATGAAAAGAGTCCGAACCGGTGAACCGCCCGGTTCGCCCAAAACCGGCCGGTTCGGTGAAAATCGGACTTCAGAACCGGGTTCGCTTACATCCTCCGGAAATAAGCAAACCGGACCGGTGAGGGGTCCGGTTCCGGTCCGACCGCGGTCGGACCGCCGGTCCGGTCCGGTTCTGCTAACACTGATAACAACAGCTCAGCAATATCAGATTAGCAGCTCAAAAGAGACAAGTTTATATCCATAGAAACCTAGATGGAATTGAATGGAAACAATTCTCCAGAATCAACCAAGCAAACTTTTGTCACTACTTAATAGCAAAATAGACAATCTAGCATATAACTATACTTTATACAAGTTCCAATTCATCTACAAAAAAAGTTAATAAAGTTCAACTTACAATTTTGCTAATTTAACCTTATTTCAATGACAGCCAAGAATTACGAAATGCTAATAACATTCCTTCTAACCTTCACCATCTTTAAGACCAAAAAAAAAAAAAAAACCTTCACCATCTCAGATAGATCCACAAAACAAGCAGCAGTAGTTGAATTACATCTTGCACTTCCATCAAGACAGTTAAAACCAATATCAAAACTCAGGTTCTTGCTTAGAATTTGAGCGCAAAACCCTTTCGCACCTAAGAACCAGTTAATACATTCAAGAAATGCAGATTCGTTAACCACATAGCATCTGTCCAAGAATGAACAATTTGCACAAAAATTGCTTCTTTTATCAATATCATCCCCTCCCATGTATATGTGCTTGTGCCTAACTCAGAATTGGTTAACATTCAGTAAACCCAGTAAACTCCAATTGACCTCGATAAGCCTTGACTACATCAGGCACATCGTTCTCAAACTCAGTTACATACTTGTGAACAAACTTGCTGTTAGTGATCACCAAGGATGTGCAAATTGTTGATGTCTGCTTCTTGAACTTGCCATTCACAATCAATACTTGTAAAACGGAGCATCTAGGCAGCATTCGGTTTTTTAAACTCAGTAGAAAGAGATTCGCGTACCATGCTGTCTCGGGTGGGGTTAACCCAACACTATTCCTTAGAAAATCCGAAACCTCGATGATCTTACTCTCCGAAACAAGCATAATCAAGGGCTGTTTCCTGAATGCACACATAAAATCTTCCTCAGACCAACCTATTTCAGCAAAAAGCTTCCTCTTTCTCTGCCAATGTTCTTTGCTCAACGCGGTCAATGAATCCACACCAAACACAAAACTCGATTTCACAGGTTTAAGTCCCATTTCCTCCACCTCCCTCACAACCTTCTCAAATGAATGAACGTTCAAACGCAGTGACGAAGGCCTCCACATGATTAGCCTGACAATGACATTGTAAGGCACGCCATGTGCTTGCAGTGTCGATATGTTGGGCACCACACACCTCTTGATCGACGATTTGGCTCCGTGAAACATCCTACCTGAACGCTTCATTGCTGAAGCAAGATCCTCGTTACACTTTAAGAACTGCTTCAAGAAATCAAACAACGCAACTATATCTCTCAGATTGTGAGACAGTATTCCTTTGTTTGAGCAAATAATTGGCGGCAAAAGGCTTCTCGAGATCCCTAGAGAGATCAAATACTCCATCTTCGGCCTGAGATCTTTCTCAGCGTCTGCTGCAACGTAACCAGGCTGCTTCGAAATCAGCTTTACAACATCACTTGTTGTAAATCCACAAGACTTGAGCAGCTTAAGGACAGAATCGGCTCCCTCTGTGCTTTCATCCTTAATATACTTAGCAGCCGACTTGGCCTGTTCAGTAGGTAACCCCCAAACTCCGGTGAGGTAAGAGACGGTGTCCTTGGACGCTACAGAACCTATAACAGATGATGATGTTGTGTACCGAACAGTAATCAAAATGCTACTGCTGTTGCCTAGTAGCGCTCTCACTACAGAGCGCAGCATTGAGATGTCGCTCTGATTGGACCAAAACGATTACACTCACCGGTGGGATGGGCGGGGCTGCCTTGGTGACTGGTGAGAGCTCAACCAGAGAAATTCACTATTGCTATTAGGTAGGTTTTCCTCATTGCGTTTCTTCAATAGCCTGCGTTGTTAATCAAGCCGCTGCATCTATTCTACACTGGCTGGCCTGGAATGGAGACGTAGATGGTGATGTGATCGTCTTCCTCTGGTATGGATGTTCCAGGGAGCGACCCATTAGCCCACACTTGTATCATAGTCTTGACCCAACCCACTTGGGCTTGAATAGAGTTGGAATTTTTAATTGAGATTTGGGCTAAAGCCTTATTGGGCTAAAGCCTTAAAGGGTTTTTGGTGCATATGTTTGATTTTGGTCAAATGCCGTATGTTTGTGTTTTGTAAATTTTTGGTGTATTTTTTAATCAACCGTTAAAATAGTTTTATTTTATTTAATTTATTCCTCCAATTTATATCCTTAACTTTTAATTTTTACAATTTAGTCACCAAAAATTCATAATCGGACTTAGGTCGAAATTGACCGAACTAGGGTCCGATCTATGGATGTGTATGATCCCAGCTAGGGTCCCCAGACCTGGGCGACCCCAGCCATGGGTCGGACACTTACTCGGTTAATTTCGACCTAGGTCCGATTTAGAATATTTTGGGGTGTTTGGATGGATCTAAATATAATGTGGGATGTAATCTCACATTACGTTACACATTAAATTCACGTTACGTTGTTTAGTTTGACAAACGACGTAAGGTGCATTGTAATGTAATGCCCATTGTAATCTGAGATTACGTCCAAACTCCATACAACAACTCAAATTGAGATTACATCCAAAAAACTGATGTAATGTAAGATTACGTCCAACATTACGTAGTATTATTATTTTATTATTATTTATTAAATAGATAAAATATTTGTATTATCTTTATAGTTTATTATGATAATAATATTGTTATTATTGTTAGCTTTTTATTTTTATATACTTCATAACCCAATATAATAAACGATAATGAAAATGAAGTTCGTATAAAAACAAGTAACTCTTTTTCGTTATATCTTTTTAATGAAAATTATCTTTTAAAACTATATTTAATGTTTTTATTAATATAATTTTAGTAGTTGTGCGTATTGAGTTTAAATATTTAGAATTCATAAATGATTATAGTATTAACCACACCCATAATATTTAAGAATTTTTTTTGGTAAACGACATTTAAGAGTTAGGTGTTGTCAAAATATACATTCTTTTAAATCTTATCATGTTAAGATATAATATATTTTCGTATGGATTAATTTAATAATAATAAAATCACATTACAATGCATATTACAACACATACCAAACACTTTAATCTCACGTTACATTTCACATTACAGCACAACCAAATACTACAATCTAATATTACATTATGTAGCTCACATTATTTGTAATCTCATATTTTAAGTAATCTATCACTACTTCCATCCAAACGCTCCATTAAAGATTGAATCGAAGACGGCCACAGCCCACAGCCATGGAGTTCGGTCTGGGCTACTGGGCCTTTTCTATAAGATTGAATCGAAGACGGCCACAGCCCACAGCCATGGAGTTCGGTCTGGGCTACTGGGCCTTTTCTACGTGGTAAAAGTTTACTTGGGCTTTATTGAACAGTACTAATGGAAAATTGTAGGCTAGCTCCGCTCTCTCAAAGAGCCCCGATCCTCATTTTTGTATTAAATGTAAAATATTTTACATTTCAGTATTTGCAATATGCTAGATCACCATTTAGGTAAAAAAATTCCCTTTTATTTCCACTGTTAACTTTCCGTCCAATTTGATTGTTATTAGCCCTAAACTTCTAATATTTTTTTTAATTTTTTTTTTCAATTTAGTCCTAAAATTTGTAGACCAAACCATTAACCCAAATTGACCTAGCCGGACCTAGGTCCTAATTGACCTAGCCAGCCGGACAAATGGAGTGTTGCTGCATTATGACAAGTTCCTAAGTTGAGACACAAATATAAGGGGGATAACAACAATAATAAGGAAAACATAAAAGAAAATAAAATATAACAATACAAACGGGCAGTGGCACAAGAGGCATGGATGCATGCTGCATAGAAGAAAATAATAATTATTTTGCCTTTTGCTTGCCACCCACACAAGTTGTGCCTTGAACAAATAGGCCACCCTCCTAACAGAGAATATAACAGGGGAAAATCAAGAAAGGGAGGGAGATAAGAGATGAAAAGGATTAGCTATCTAGCTCTCTTCTTCAGTAGGTGTTCTGCTGCCATAGTTGCTGCTGCTGCTGCTGCTTTGGCTGTCCTTGAGATCCCATTAGGGATCCATCCCTTGCCATCTGTTGCTGCTGCTGAAGTTGCTGTTGCAATTGTTGCAGTTGTTGCAGTTGCTGTTGTTGTTGCAGTTGTTGCTGCTGGAGCTGGAGCTGTTCCATTGAGATCCCTGCTGATTGGTAGTAATTAGGGTACCCCAATGTCCCATAATGCTGCTGCTGTGACGCTGTTTGAGCTTGGCGGAGCTGCTGTTGCTGGCTTTGACTCTGGTAGTTGTAATAGTTATTCGTAGGCACAGCTCGCGACCCTTGCCCATGCATCCACATTGCTGAGTTGTCATTCTGCCACAACAACAATTAAAATTACCAACAACTTTATTCTCCCTAATAAAATAACTCAAGTATTAAACCCAACATACATAATATGAAACTACCACATTCAAATCTTTCAAAGTCATAGCCTAGTTGAAGCTAGTTTGAAATCAGTAATTCCACCTAGAGTTTTTTAACAATGGAAAAAATAATAATACCTGCTGCTGCTGCTGAAGGGACAATAAATGATTGGCCTCCTTGTACTGAGGGTCATCATATCCAATTGCAGTGCCTCCTCCTCCTCCTCCAGGAGTAGTGCTGTTAGAAGTCCCAAACCCAACACCATATCCAGAAGCAGCAGCAATATCTGATTGTTGTGAAGGCAAGCTGCTACCAGAGAGGCTGCTGTTCTTGTACTGCGCCGCCAATGACTGAGGAAATGTGTTATTTCCTGCTGCTGCTGCTGCAAACGCTTGCTGGAAAGCTGATGGCATGTACGAGTAGCTCTGAGGTAGATATGGGTATACCATGTTCGTGAAAGGTGCTAAAGGAAGGGTTGGTTGCGAATAAGGATGCTGCTGCTGCTCTAATGTAGCGACTGCGGCGGGGCTTGCTGAGGGAAGGCTCTGTGCTGTTTGTTGCTGCACCGTTTGCTGCTGCCCTCCAGATATACTGCTTCCTCTGAACCCCTGAGGCATAACAATACCAAAATCCTATTAAGAAGATACCACCATCCAATTTGTTTCTTCACAATCAAAATCAATTTGTTAAAATTATCCCATTACAAGTCTGCACAAATTTTGCACTGTAACTAACAGAAGACTTGCAGCTACTCAAAGAAGAATTAAGTAATAGAACAACTATGCCCAGGAAAGAGATATCGATAATAAAAGAGAAAAGGTGACTCTTATCTTAAATGCAACTCCTTTATCATGATAAAATCAGACGTTCCTTAAATAATAAGCTTTGTATTAATTAATATTATAAAGGGGAGAAAGAAAGGGTGTTACCTCTGGCGTGGAGCTACCTACTGAAGACGCCGCATTGCTGTATTTTGGGGGCAAAGACTGCGTTACAGGGAAGGGCAAGTATGATAGATGATCAGACTCTCCCCCAGATTGAACACCGGATTGCAGTAAAGCACTAGGTAATGAACTTGTATATGCAGGCTGCAAAAAGTCATAATGAATTTACTTCAGTCACCAATATACCATCATAATGAGGAGGCTCGGGTTCGGGTCCCTACAAAGACCGACTCGCCACCCTTGGGCAAGCTGGTCTGGGTCTTGACCCGGACCAGGACCACTTATTGGGTTCTGGTTGAGCGAGATGCGACTAAATCATAACATACTAAAAATAAAAAAATAAAAAATCGGGGGGTACAATTACGGAATTTGAAAAATTATTATGTTAATTTTTTACAATTTTTAAAACGTATTCTGTCCAAAATCGAGGGCAAATGGCTCAAAAGGTATAGTTTAAAACTTGTTGAACCATAAAGAACCAAAACATACAAAATTTAACATTAAGGGATTCTAAAAAATTGTCAAAACTTCAGGGGCAATGTGGCGATTCACCCTAAATTACATATATGCATCACTTCCTGTGTTAAATAGATTTGGCGTTTACATTTTTAATATATATATTTCCTGTTCTTAGTAGAACAATCAATCAATATTTGGACAACTTTGTAATTATCCCCTAATATCTATCTATTCATTGAACAAAAGAACTGAACAAATCTATTATCAGATAATAGGTTACATATTAAAGAATTGGTAAGCTTCGCAAATCCGATTTGATTTTAATTGTACAGTCTTCTTATGTAAAAGTTCATATCTCCTATTGTTTGAGAGAGACAGATTTGTTACCAGGAGTCCAGAAAATGGAGAAAGGTTCTGCACTTGGGAGCTTGTTTGAGTAAAAGTTTCATTCATACTTTGGCTGTTGTCATAGCTGTAGCCTGGTGCAGAAGTAAATGAATACTGATTTCCTGCAGGTTGAGTAGTATCTGGTTGCAAAACCTCCGACTGAGAAACTGATGTTGAATCGTAATTCGTAATGCTTGTTGCAGTTCCATGGACATCATCTGCATCTGATGTGGGTCTGATATGCTCATCCCCATAATGCTCCGGATTTCTAGGATTAAAAGTGAAGATTGTAAGTCTGAAAGCATAAATCATTATCAAGAATTACAATTACAAAGACAGACAACATTAATACCGACCTTATATCTTCCTGGGCAACTGAAGCAGCATCTGAAGCTGTAGGGGCCTCAGCAAGGTTATTTTTCATAGACCTCAATGATGCTGAGCCTGAAAAGGTTGCTCCAACACCAGATGCAAAACTCCCAAAGCTCAAATATTGGCAGTCTAGTACGTGGACCTGCAGATGGTCAGGGATCACGACAGCAGGACCATCTTCTTCTGCAGTTGTATCCTTATCTTCCTTCTCCAGACTTAACTGCTGCAAGTTTCCAGCAACTGCTCCAGCACTGTCTTCATCTACAAAATACAAATGAAAAAAAGTGCAATTTTGTTCAGCAGTATGAACTGTAGCAAGGCCCTGTTAAATCAAGATAAATTTAACAACAAGTTTGACAAATCTCCGTCAAAGAGAAAGAATAAGAATTATTTATCATCAGTTTGCATTTGAAACATCGAGAAAGAACAAAATCAAAGCATTTAAATGTTTGTTTGCTTCTACTATATATGCCATAACTAAAATGTCAATTGAAATTTGAACACAAAAGAAACAAAAGATGTAGTTTCATAAACCTATACAAGTGTCACAGATGTTTAACATCTACAGAAAATTATAGAACAGATTAGGTAATGTATTCATTTCCTGCAAGATGCACATTAACAATTGTTTTTACTTGGAGTATCCCTAACAGCTCTTGCTAAGTTCAGCAGATGTAAGAAGTGCTACACAAATCCACAGAACTGCCAAAAAAACCTCAGCAAATCTCCAATTTCCTGTCTTTTGAAGTACAGGTACAAGCCTAGGATGATTAACATTCAATATCTCAATCTGGGGCTTAGTGAATCCTTCAGAAGAGGTTAAGAAAGTCCATGTAGATACGTTAATCAAATTTAGACTGAAACTGTTACAATGCTACTTTTCTACATAATACAACTCGCACCAAAGAATGAATGGGTTCATGAAATGAATCAAGAAACAAATAAAGTGGTATTATTTAACAGCGCTAAAATATATATATAAGAAAAAAAAGGATCATCAAGACACAGAAACCCAATGACCTAAGGGTAGAGGTACCTTCACTATGCTCATAAGCCTGCGGATGAGAATGCAAGGTGGCGCCATTTTTATAAACATTACTATCAAACAGAGGACCATCCTGACCTTCCTCCTCTTGCACGTTTCTTCTTGATATGGAAGTCGTTGACATATAGTTTGGATTTTCAAGAGGCCTGTCATCTGGAAGTTGCCCGTCCATTTGAGAAGCTAAATGATGGCCACTTCTATCCAAGGATATGTTAGACCGTTCTCCATAAACTTTAGCTTCCGCAGGGGACTCTACTGCAGCATGTGATTGCCCAAATGAAGGCCATTCCTTATTCGGAGTAACCTGGGACTCATTCAAGGGCCAGTCATTATTTGCAGCATCGTTTTGGCTGGTAGATATTTTTGATGAAGAGTGACCTGGCAGCGAGTAGTGAAAATCACTGGGAGAAGGTACTGAAGGTGTAGCTGTGTTCTGTCGCCCACTATTCTGCAGGTTCGATGATCCAGAAACCTTGCCGTGAGGCCTACCCATCTTGACAATATCTGCCATAGATACCTGACCTGGCATCCCCAACCATGAAGATTGAAATCCGGAGGTTTGCTGCAATGAACCCGAAGGGTCATTTTCACTTAGAGACGGTCCTTTCTCCATCAGTGAAAAGTCACTGCAATAAATCCCCCATGCGAATAAGAAGCATTAATCCCATTGAACAGACTCTTATAATGGTAATCCACTGTTTCAAACAGAAATGTCCTAAACAATCATGCACTCAAATCTTAACAAGAGGAAACATGAATAACCTGGCAGTCATCGATCTTTGGTTTCCACTATTTCCAGATGCAATAGATGCAAAAGATGAAGTCCCTGTGAAAGTATGGGATCCATTTTCCTTCTTATATGGGGTTTTTCCATGCAAAGGTGCAGATTCTGGCAAAAAGAAGCACCATAAAGTAAAATATGTAAATCTACACAACTGGTAAAGTAATCTGTAAGTTTACACCACACTAAACCAAGGCTTCTAATACATAAATTTGGTGAACATACCGCTAGAACTTGATGCATTTGTCCGACCACGGCCAGCGTATCTGTCTGTACTAGTCCTACCACCACGACTGGATGCACTATTACAGGGCTTTGCATCTGTTGTATCCTTATTCTGCAGAAACAAATAATAATAAATATCAATACCAATTATGATAGTAAATAAACTGGTCAGACTATAGTTCATTTTGAAGCAATTTGAAGGATAAATCTCCATGTATCCATGTGATGTTCCATCAGAAACAGTTACAACTCAGCTATGTTCCTTGCAAGCAGTTCTTGCAAAAACATGCGCATCAAATTATCATCTAAATTCTTGTACCCAAAACTTGTTAGCAATTTTTATCTGAATCTATGACCTTATAAATATGTTAGAACTTGAAAAGAAAAAAAAAATTATGCCTAGGATACCTACCCTAAACACAGGAGAAATTAAGAAATTAATATTATATATCGGCTGTTGACATCATACTTCTTTAGGTAGCATTGAAAATCAAAAGGAGATGATGGTTAAAACGAAGTCTTAATTCACAGCTCTCTGATACATTGAATTATACGCAACCGCAATCTTCTTAATTAGAGATGAAGCTGAATAAGAGAATCCGAACGATCCCTCGTGCAACTTGCAGGCTAATGGAGGGAAAGAGTAAAATTATAGCACTTCAACGGGAATACCCAGTAAATATTCTTTTCAATAGGCTTCTGTGAATTTCAATTCTTTTACTAATGGCGTTTAAGAATTGAGATGTCAATATATGCTAACCGTTATAAACCCCTACATTCTTTGCTCTCCATTGCACCCAACCAAACCTCCAGTAGTTTTCTAACTAGTCACACTGTGGAAAAGGACCAAAAGACAGCCATAAACCATGGAGCATCTTCCATGATATCACTAATAAAAGGGAAATTATGCAGAATATTGGCAAAAAATGTAGCATAATTCTGCATAAATGCCTTGTTGAGCAAAACTTGGAAAAATTATGGCAAGATTATGACAATAGAAATATTCAAAAGTAGAATCATGCCCAATGTACCAAAAAGCAAATGCACCGTAAGGAGAAGAACCACTTCAAAATATGAGAACTTAAGGAATTGAGGGAGCAATCACCTCCTTCTTCTTTTCTCGTTTACTCTTCACTTCGTGAAAAGGATCTAGACAATGAATAACTCCACATTAGAAAACCCTGAAGCGTATTGATAAATATCATATTAATCAACTCCATACTAAAGTGCACTATAAATAAAAATATTAAATTTAAGAACTCTAGTCGGAAGTTCTCCTGGGAAACTGACTAACTTGCAGTAACTAAATATTTAACTCGATACTTCAATATAAGAAAAAGAAGGTTGCAGTTCTTCATCAGAAAGTTATACTTAGTAAATTATAACAAAGACGACAGAAGAATATAAACTGGAACAACACGTAAAGACGAATTGCTTCCGCCTAGACATCGAATCTATCATCATACACATGATTAGTCAGCTATATTCAAACTTTTTACATAACCCTAGCTACCACGAGGACAACAAGACAAACAAGGAAGCGGAAGAAGGCAAAAAAAAAAAAACCTTGAGAGAGGAGACGGTTGACGGCTTCGTTAGGGTCCATGTTACAGTCTCTAAGAGCGGCATAGATCTCCTGCTCCGGGCAGTTGACAATCTCTTTCAAGCTCTGGACAATCTTCCTAGAGCCGGCTGGGATTGATGAAACCCCATTGTTGCCCCCACCGCCGCCGCCCATGTCCGCTAAGCCTCTCTCTCTCTCTAACTCCAGAACACAGTCCGAATCCTTAGATCCAATCAGGTTCAGTTGGTTCCACGCTCAGTGGATTGGTTTCTCGTAAAGTGAAACTATCAGCGGCGAGAAGTGACCCAGTGAAAAAGTAAAAACTCTCACGAGCGACTAGTGAAACAAAACTCCGTTCTTCTCACTCTGTTTCTCTCTCTCTCGTACTCGCAATGAAACCCCTCCCCTCTCTCGACCTTTCTTCTTGTTCTTCTATCTCGAGCTCAAGCGTGCCAAGCTCTTATTTATAATTATTATATTTTGTATATATATTAGATTTTGTAAAATAATAATTTTTTATATTTTGTTAATATATCTATTTACCAATATCTATCTATTTACGGGCACCGGGTCAGCCCGTTTTCGGATTCTAGGAATAAGATATATTAAAAATATATATATTTAATAGTATATTATCAAATTATGTTTTACTTATTATATTATTATTATTATAAATATAGTCTTGTATCTGTATTTATATATATATATATACATTTATTCAACCCTAAACAAAATCAATAGCACAATTATTATTTTTCTATACATACGCCAACGCAGACCTGCTGAAACTAGATATCAGCTTGGTCTGGGTTCGGGGAAGGATGGGCGAGGAAATCAATTTCAGCGACAACGAGTTAGATCGTCATGTTAGGGATGCCCTCAAGTCAGTCTCATCAGTAAGGCTTCTGAAACAAACTTACGGTTGATATTAGCTCGTCTTTTGTTTAGAACGCGTGCAGTATTGAAGTGGGTTTTGAAATTTTGATGAAAATATGTGCTTGCATTCTATTGCTGCAGCAGGGTGAAAGAGAAAGTTATGACGAGCTTATCGGGGTAATGCATCATAAAGAACGGCTTTCACCTGATGAGGTGGCTATGCTTGTGGTAAGTTCCGAAAATTTGCAATGTTTAAACACATAAAGACACATGTATGTATCTGTATGTCTTTTTGACTTGGTGTTTTTCCTTTAAATGTACAGACGTGTTTAAGGGCACTATCTGGAGCCATTACCTGCTTAGATGATGTGTACCACGGGTCTCTTCTTTCTTCCGTATGTATGTTCTTTATTGCATTGTTTAGAGAATTATTATTTGCTGTATCTCCAGCTAGTTTAAATCCACTTCTTGTAGATTTTTGGAATGAGCTTGTGGGATTATGGCCCTGAAGTGATGGATGCTTTGATCGAATTAGTCATATCCCTGGTATGTGTTAATACTAGCTTTTCCATAGCATGTTGTCTTAGATACTAAACATCCTTAATTTTTTGTTATATATGATGATTCTTCAAACTTTCTCAGGCTCAGAGTGGGAAATTTCTGAGTGATTGCCTTGACATGCTAGTGAAAAACTTTGTTCCACCATATTCATTTCTACCCTCACTAAAGCAGCCACGGGGTATTACAAGAAAAGACCATGTCCTTTCACGGGTGCACTCTGCCTTGGAAAGTATCACTCACTTGGTTCCACGTGCTCCAGCAATGTTGCTGCAGTTGGTTATTGATAGGATGCCTTTCCAAAATGATAATGAAGCAGTGAGTTGTTAGTTTAGCCTTACAATTCAGCATCTACTTTACATATGATGATGATACTTAATGTAATGTAATGCTATACTCCGTTCCGATACTAGGATTTTCCTTCTTAAACGCTCATACCATATTTCGTTATTTTCTTTCTCATGTAGTGTTTTTTTCCCGATTTGAAGGTGGTCATGATATACGTGGAGAATATGTTCAGACTAGAGAAAGGTCCATTTGGAGAGGTTGTTCGCGACACTATTCTTAAGGGTGTGGTGGATAGATTGACCGAGCTTGATGTGAGTGTCGATTCTCAATTTTAGCAATTCAACGCTCTTACTTATATCTTTGCACCCAGCAATTTTATGATGAGAAATTACGAGTTTTGTAGGTGAACATTTTGCAAGATGATTCTACCAAAGGAATTTTTGAATTGGATCTCGAAGATGACTTTCAAGATGGTGATGAGGTAAACTAACCTGTATATCACTCAGTATCTCATATGTGCATAACGTAAAGCATACATTTTGTTGACGATGGTAGTCAACTTTTCTACAATTGATTGATCATGCAGCTACCGGAAGCATTTATGAGTCGCAGGGGACCTCAGGGGAATATTATTGCTGGGAAACTGGACAGCTTGTTGGTCTTAACTTTTAAACATCTAGAATCGTGTAAAGAAGAAGGTCGATTAGACAAGGTCTGATGAAAAGTCTTCTGCTGTTTTAAGCCCATCTTATCTTCTCTCTACTTCTGGCTAAAAAAACTCTTCCATCTATTGTTTCTACAGGTGTTTGGAATCCTTCTTGATTCATTCAAAAAAACTGTTCTAAATGCGTATAAGTCTAAATTTGCACAGGTACATACATGTATGACTAGCTTGTGTTTTATATATCTATAATAATATTGCAGAACTAACTTACATTGTAAACCTTAAAAACTGCAGTTTGTCATGTTTTATGCCTGTGCCTTGGATCCAGAAATATGTGGCACAAGATTTTCCAAGAGGCTCACTGATATTTTTCTTAACAGTGATGAACCCCCAATAACAAGGTGATTATATCTTACATTTATAATTTGTATCCCCCCCCCTCAATATTGTGTAGGGAAACAATTTAGCTAAACAATGCACGTGAACTATATTATTGTGGAGTGTTTGCTTGTTAGATGAGGTTTGACAGTTTGGTTTTTTCTTCAGAATGAGTGCGGTTGCTTATCTTTCTAGCTATTTGGCTCGTGGGAAGTTCATCTCAACCAACCTCGTTACAGAAACCTTAAAAAGGTTTGAGTTTTTCTTCAATTATTATGACATTTTTTATTTTGAACACGAAATGTTTTGACTGACTCGCGAAAAAAAAAAAAAAAAAAAAAATCCTAGGTTGTCACATTGGTGTTTGGCATATTCAGAAGCACAAGGCAGTGGCAACATAAATCCTCGGGATCACAGCGTCTTCTATTCTGGCTGCCAAGTAATGACCTATTCTCAATCAATGAAATATATTCTTTTTTATCGTGCTTGTTGTAGTTAAGAATATATTAACACTTATGTATTTACTTGAGTTCTATTCTTTCTTGTGTTAGGCAATTATGTATGTGCTTTGTTTCCGAATGGGGTCAATGGTGAATGTTCCTTGGCTTAAGT
The DNA here is from genome assembly GCA_036873135.1 of Clarkia xantiana subsp. parviflora. Taxonomy (NCBI): domain Eukaryota; kingdom Viridiplantae; phylum Streptophyta; class Magnoliopsida; order Myrtales; family Onagraceae; genus Clarkia; species Clarkia xantiana. Next base: position 51,510,698 of record JAPTYO010000001.1, read on the forward strand.
CACAAATATCCCTCATGCCCATAGAGCCGGTTTTGAAGCACCGATTGGATCCTCTAAAGGTTAGACTTGATAACTTTCTCCTCCTCTTACCAAACAAGTGACTAATCGTGCGTGTTATCGTTTATTTGTTTAGAAATAATGTCCATATTTTGTGCTGATTACCGAAAAACAGATGGAACTTTCAGTGTTGAGCAGAAACCAACTTTAGCCATTTAGAAAAAAAACAAACTGAACTTTGAACCGCATATATGCTTAGCTATTATGATGTTCTTGTCTACTACTATCTTGTTATACCCTTTCAATTCGGTTTTTTTCCTCTGTTGTAATACTACCCCACCAGGTTTGTCTTCCTTCTGTGGTGGAAGAATTTCTTCGACAAGCAAAAGCCGCCCATCTATTCACAGTTTCCGACATATTCATCTTCAACGATGTGCTCGAATCAGAGCTTTCTCGAGCATACGGTGGAATTGAAAGGCTAGACACGTTCTTTCCCTTCGATCCATGCTTGTTAAGAAAAAGCAACAGGTTTGTATAATTTAATCCAACCTTGTTCGTTTAATTCAAATTAATGCGATGATATTAAATTGATACCGATTACCGTTGTATCTTGAAGTTTTATTTGCCCGAATTATATATACTGGTGGATGGTGATAGCAAGCAATGAAGAAGAAGATACAGAAGAAGATGAGGACATGGCCACGAGTTATGAAAACAGAGAAGTCAATCTGGATGAATTTGATTTATCAATGAATAAAATGTCAAGTACACCCAACAACCACAACTTTGCAGCTGCCATGCGGATGCCGTCAAAGCTCAGGCCATCCATGAGTCCACCGCACTTCTTGTAGTTAGTGTATTTCTTGCAGTGTAAGTTTTTATATAATTGTATGGAAGCAAATAATTCAAGTTTTTTTTTGTTTTTTAGAGTCCACCGGTGTTTTGCATATTATTAGAGTGGTAGTAGAGCTTAAAAATATAAAATAAAATAAAAGTCTCAAATATGGTAGAATTTGACCGAGAAATCAAGTTGGGATGCTGATAAGAGAGAAATTCTCTGTTGGAATGGTGGCAACCTGATAAGACTGTCAGAAAGTAAGGGGTGTCATTTTTTCAAAGGGAAATGAACTTAATTGGTGTCTTATGTTTACCCCATGTGTCTTTTTGGTGTCTTAAGATTAAATTGTTAATATTTGATGTATTAGATTTCAATTATGTTGTCATTTGATGTCTCCGTCAAATTTCAGGTTAAATTTGACAGAACTCGGTCATGCGACTATCACATTACTGAAAAAATTTTACAATGCCCAAATTAGCCCTGATCGGAACTAGATGGGTGGCTTTAAAAAAAAATAAGGGGCAAAATTGTCTTTTCATCTCAATCTGTAAAGTTAACTCTAATATTTGACGGAGACACCAAATGGAAACATAATTGAAACTTGGTACACCAAATATTAACAATTTAATCCTAACACACCAAAAAGACACATAGGGTAAACATGAGACACCAAATAGATTGTTTTCCATTTTTTAAATCCAAAACAGTAAAATCTTTAAATTGCAAATGTAAAACCAATTAATAACACCACATTCAAATACAAAAGAAAGACTAACCAAAACCAAATCAAACAAACATGGCAATGAATTAAAACAATTCTTTCCCATCAATGGAAACCTCCAAAGCTTCCCTCTTCCAGTTCCAGCCACAGAAACCTCCAAAACTTTCCATATATAAGACCATCAATTAGAGACGTCGTTCATTTTCTTGGTAATTCTTCCACCAATCGGGCGTTATGTTCTTGATACCACCTATTTGAAGTTTTAGACAAGTCTTTTTGAAGTGGATATCTGAATGCCAAGTACAAATACACATGATGGCACTTATTAGTCATTTATTTTCTGTATATATCGTTAGTTACCTAGTATAAATTGTTTCTAATTCTAGGTTGATCACACATGTATATATACGTCTACTTCATTTGTACAATTGAATTTTATCAAGGCTCCTTTAAATAAGCATATATATGCTTATTTAATTGTTCGGTTCGATACAATCATATTAAGATATTACTCAAAAGATATATCTTGATGATTTTTTTTGTAATAATTTTTAACTTTTCTAGTGACAAAAAAAAAAAACCTGACAGCACTAAAGTAATTAGTATTTAGTAGTATTTGACAAAAAAAAATAATAATAAAATACTTAGTGATAAACCAATTGGTTCGGGTCGTGCGTAAACCAATCGGTCGGTATCCGACAGAAATGTATGAACCTGTAAAAATATCCGTCTTTGGAGTACGATTCCCTTCGTAGGAATGATTTCCGCTTTGGCGATCCACCTAAAGACGTTGGGATATTGTCTTCATTCCGATATTCCACCTAAAGACGTCGAAGGTGATCCTTGTTCCGATGTTCCACCTAAAGACGCCGAAGGTAATCCTTGCTCCGATATTCCACCTAAAGACGTCGAGGGTAGTCCTTGCTCTGATATTCCACCTAAAGATGACAAAGGTAGTCCTTGCTCCGATATTCCACCTAAAGACGTCAAAGGTAGTCCTTGCTCCGATGTTCCACCTAAAGACGTCGAGTGAGAGGGTTGTCCTCGTTCTCCTATCTCCGATCTCCGATCTCCGTTATGCTCCGAGTACTTGCAAATGGACTACCGAGCACCAAAAGGGGGGGTGCTCGGTGAGCCCACTCCGATGACTAAATAAGTAAATGCTCTAGAGAGAAGGGAGAGCAAAATGCATGAGAGCTCAAGTTGTTCAAATGAAATGGCAAGAGTCCTATTTATAAGGCTTTTGGACCATTAGTCGACTAATCGCAAAATTAGTCAGTTAATCATGCGTTAACTAAGATAAGTAGGGATTAGGCCAAGCTAAGCATCGGAGGTGTGGGGAACGATTTTGGTAGTTCGGGGTATGCGCGGCCCGGGGGGAGACCCCCGGGCCGAAAATGTTCGGTTAGGGGGTGTGTCCCTAGCCGAACTTTGTCTCGTGGGTCTTTGGCGGTGATTTTCTCTTAAGTTCGGGTTTGGTCGTGTGTCGGTCTAAGACCTTTTTGGGTCCGAGCGGTGAGTAAGTCGGGTCGAAACGGGTCTAAGTGGGTGTATATCCATCATTTACCGCCGAGTCAAGTAATGGCGTAACCCTTTTCTTGACTCTATTTTTAGACGGCATAGACACTCAACTTGGAGCCGTTCGATACGGGTTACCTCATTCGGTGCTTTCCATGTCGATATTTTCGTCGATCATTGTCTTCGTCCTTCCTGTCTTACAAGATTGTCATATTTGAAAACGTTAGTACGGATATAGAACTGTATGTGATATTTTCTTTAATTTGTCATGTGGAAAATTTTCCGAATCATGAGATTTTTCTTTTGGTCCAATTTTTATGACATGTATAAGATGACATGATGATATTTTGAACAGATATGTTACTTCCGTGCCTTAGCATTTGAATTTTACCATGTGTTGGAAATGTGTGGTTGTGAATTAACCACCATAAAAAACTATCAACCCTCCTTTTTATACCCCCACCCACCATTTTTGTCATCATTCTTCTTATTTTACTATCCACCTTCTCTCTTCTGCTTCTCCAACCTACCATTCATCTCCACATCTCCTCTTCTTCCATCACCATTTCTCTTCCATTTTTCCATTCCTCCTTGCAAGACACTTCATGGAGCTAACATTAGAGGTTGGTGTGCTTTGATTTAGAGCTTGGTCTTGTTTTAGCTTGGGTGGAGCAACACGAAGGGTGGAGAGTTCCGACGGCCTGGAGGTGCTCGACGGCGGCGGCGGGTCGACCACCGATGGCACGGCGGAGGGTGGGTGGTGGGTCGGTGGGGGAGGGCAGTTCGTGGCGGGGCTGGTGGAGCGCTAGCGAGTCGGGTTCGGCGGGGCTTGTCGGGAGGAACACGCGGGTCGGGTTCCCGCGGGGTGGGTTGATTATTGGCTTCTTGCCCTCCATTTCTGAGGTTCGACTTCGTGAATTCTTCCGATATTTCCTTGTATGAGTTTCGATTTGATGATTGTTGGTAATGCCTTGCTTTGATACGTGCTTGTTGAATATCCTATCGTGTATTGTGTTGGTCTTGAAAAAAATATTTCGAAGCAACGAAGTGACTAGACCCCCTTTTTTTACTTAGAACATTCTTGCGAAAAATTTGATGGTATCCCCATTTTTAGATTTTGAAAAAAAAAAATCGATGGAAAATGTAATTATACCCCGTTTTTTGGCCCTTGAAGAATTTTTCGATAGTAAACGTGATGGGACCATCCTATTTAGGCTTAGAAAGGTTTTTGGTGGAAAATGTGATGGTATCCCACCTATTTGGTCTTAGAAAAAATTTTGCGAAAAATTGGCCGATACTCCCCTTTTTGGTCCTCGAAAAAAAATTTCGATGGAAAATGTAATGATACCACCCTATTTGAACTTAGGAAGGCTTTTGATGGAAAATGTGATGGTATCCCACCTACTTGGGCTTAGAAATTTTTTTACGGAAAATTGGCCGATACTCCCCTTTTTGTTCCTCGAAAAAAAAAATCGATGGAAAATGTAACTATACCCCGTTTTTTGGCCCTTGAAGAATTTATCGATAGTAAACGTGATAGGTATCCCAAATAGGTGGGATACCATCCTATTTAGGCTTAGAAAGGTTTTTTGTGGAAAATGTGATGGTATCCCACTTATTTGGTCTTAGAAAAAATTTTGCGTAAAATTGGCCGATACTCCCCTTTTTGGTCCTCGAAATTTTTTTTCGATGGAAAATGTAATGATACCACCCTATTTGAACTTAGGAAGGCTTTTGATGGAAAATGTGATGGTATCCCACCTATTTGGGCTTAGAAATTTTTTTGCGGAAAATTAGCCGATACTCCCCTTTTTGGTCATCGAAAAAAAAAAAATCAATGGAAAATGTAACTATACCCCTTTTTTGGCCCTTGAAGAATTTATCGATAGTAAACGTGATGGGACCATCCTATTTAGGCTTAGAAAGGTTTTTGGTGGAAAATGTGATAGTATCCCACTTATTTGGGCTTAGAAAAATTTTTGCGGAAAATTGGCCTATACTCCCCTTTTTGGTCCTCGAAAAAAAAATTCAATGGAAAATTTAACTATACCCCATTTTTTGGCCCTTGAAGAATTTATCGATAGTAAACGTGATGGGACCATCCTATTTAGGCTTAGAAAGGTTTTTGGTGGAAAATGTGATGGTATCCCACTTATTTGGTCTTAGAAAAAAATTTGCGGAAAATTGGTCGATACTCCCCTTTTTTGGTCTTCGAAAATTTTTTTCGATGGAAAATGTAATGATACCACCCTATTTGAACTTAGGAAGACTTTTGATGGAAAATGTGATGGTATCCCATCTACTTGGTCTTACAAAAAATTTTGCGGAAAATTGGCCGATACCCCCATTTTTAACCTTCGAAAAAAAAAATCGATGGAAAATGTGATGATACCACCCTTTTTATACTTAGAGAAATTTTTAGGCGAGGTAGTGATTATACCCCCCTTTTTAAGGTCGAAAAATTTTCCGAGGCGAGGTAGCGGTGCTACCCCCCTTTTTGGTGTTTCGTTGCGTCCTAGTGTGACGTCTTGTTGGAAGTTCTCAATTTTGAGAATATTTGGCTCCTCTCCTTTTATAATGCGTTGCACACTTGTGTAACGTCTTATTTGGAAAAGTTCTAGGCGGAGAATTTGGAATTCTCCCCTCTTTTTCGTTGTACCGTATCATTGGGTTATATCGTTGACTTGTTGGTGTTATGTAGTTGTTGATGGTATTTTGTTTCTAGTTGCAGGTTACTTCGGGCTATTCTTCGTTCGTCGCTTGTGATTAAGGATCGCGTTCATAATGCCAAAGCTTCGTAAGTCTACTCGTTGCCCCCTCATACCTTCCTCTTCGGACGAAGAGGATGTTACCTTGAAGTCTAGTCGTTTGCCCGTTTCCGGTTTAGCCGATATGCCTGATGATGATTTGAATGTTGGAGGGGGTTCTAATGTGTCATCTAACTCGGATTCTGATGCCCCCCGTAGCCGAATTTTTAAGGAACTATCTTAAGCTTTCCACATATATGTCAATTATGACTTGTTCCATTTATTTATTATAATATTTTATCAACCAAATATTGGATTTGGTTCTCATTCCATATTTCTCATGTCAACAAAACAACATCATACATATTCCTAATTCCTATTCCTCGTTCCCTATTCCTTATTCTCATTCCACGAACCAAACATGTTGTAAAATTTCTCAAAGTCCATTTAGTTGCAGTTTCTCCATTATAACACAGGCTAGTTTCCTTATTCAAAAGATTAGATTTTAGAAAGAACCGAGCGAAAAAAAGATATTAGAAAGAAATTAAATATACATGTTATCTCTAGACACTTTAACAATTAAAAATAATATAATAAGAAAAATATAATTTAACTACACTATTATTTTCTTTTGATTTCCGTTTCTCTTCTACTAATCGAACTTATTATTTTCTTGTGGTGTATGATGCTTGATGATGCAAGCCAAGAGAAAGGGATAACACTTTGGAATAATTGTTTTCTTTTAATCTACAATCCAAAAATAATTTGGTTTTCAATATTTCTATCTTCATTATAATCTATAGTCCATGTATTCATGGTTATTTGCAAGATGATATATATATTTGTATTCATGATTTCTTTGAATTGATTCTTGCGGTGAGGGTGAATATGTACTTTCAGATCGAATTTAATGGAGATTTTTTAATTAATTTTTTAGACGTTGTGAATGGAGAAGTCATTGTGAAAGACAAGAATAATCCATCATCTTTATAGATTTGATTAGTTCATCATCTATCTCATTTACAGTGAGTTAATGTAAAACGTTTATTGCATTATTTAGTAATTTCATGATAGAAATCTAGATTGTAGAATGCACATTTTTTTACATAATAATTGTTCAGTAAATGTTAAATTACATTCTAACGATTTCAACAAATACTAAAACACGATAAATTTGATACAAATGATTGATTTTATTCATTTGTATAGATAGTTACTTAATTTTGTTCCTCATGATGATATAGAGAAAGAGGTTAAGAAAATGCGAAGCTACATTAATTTCCATGAATTAATTCTTCTATCAGTTTTTGAGTTGGTGAAGCTAAAATTACGATTCTCCAACAAGTTCATGCTTTTCTTGTATCAATTTTTTTTCTAAGTGTCTATGCATATTATTATTATTATGTGATGATGATATCAATTAATAATCTAAGATCTCGATTTTTATAATTAAATTGTCAGTATATGCAATACCACCAAACCTTGATCAAACAATAACTTTAATCTATTTGTGCAAATAATGTTGACCAAACCTCTACATCTACATACATCTTCTTAATATGTTTAAAAGAAAGGGGAAATATATAGTTTGTTACATTAACTGCAATTTTCTCATAAATGACACTATTTTTTTTTTTTTTTGCCATAATGATACTAATTGTCTATCTATTGCAATTTGTTTGTTTTTTTTTTTTTCACATCAACTCTTACCAGTAGCATCTATCTATTTACCAATATATAAATTGCATTGGGTCCTCACCCCCAAAGGACACCAAGCATTCAAGTGGTATAATTTCTGGACCGGACCGTTTTAACATTCAATACCAAACCAAGCTGTTCTAAACCAAACGACCTACATCCTAAACAAACAATATCGGGACTAAAGAACAGAAGACCTCCAGTCCGCGATGTTTCCCTCTCACTCCCTGTTATGCGCAAGAACTTGCCAGCGCGCCGTCCGCATGTCGAATGACAAGCAAGAGACTCGAGATTAGATTTCGGAATTACCGTCGTCCGCATGTCTCCCATCAGATCAATCGAAGGACAAGCAAGAGACTCGAGACCATTTTTCTGGGTATAAATTCCTTGAAATGGAAATTGTCGGTTGAACAACAATCTACCGGGACTGTTGTGGTGGACGTCGGTCGAGGGGCAGACTACGGCTGAGTGGCAATCGGCAGTCGTGCAACGTGTCGACGGTGTACTTCGTACATTTCTGAAATTTTCAATTTTGGATTCTAAAAATTGAGATTCATGGTGAATTTCTACGTAATTGGAACATGTTTTCACTGTTTGGTTCAATTCCTCCTTAGTACATACATGTATATTTTTCATATCTACAACTATTTTTTATATATATACAACTAACTAAAATGCTCATTTAAGGAAGACTTAATTGGTTGCCTAACAACATTCTTGTTCAATGAGAGTCAAGTTCGTTCGAAGTCTTGTGAATTTTGAGTTTTGTTGTTTAAGCAATCCTTTATTACTGATTATTTGTATTTTGTTCTCCAAAATAATGAGAGTAACAATTGAGAAGGGGATTTGCTCTTTGATTATCATTAGTTGGTAACTATTTTGATAATTAGTTGTTGTCTGGATAAAATCTAGCTTTATTAAAATTATATTAACACTTCCTTCCTTCCTCCCTACAACAGATGAAATCTCCACGCACCAACAACTGTCAAATAGAGTTTTACTTGCTCTACCGAAAAAGGGGAGACAAGTAATTTTCTCCACTTAATACTTTCTAAATCTTGCATATGCCAAGGTTTGCTGTCACTATCACTTTTGATTCCTAGAACCTGTGATTTTTTTTTTTTTCTGTTGTGTTTACTTGCTACTACACTACAAAACCAAACATTTGACTGTTCAAAAGAACATGCCTACCAGAAATACATTATAAGATGCATAATAGAGGGCAAAAGCAAATTGAGATATAATTTTTTAGAGGTCTTGAGGACCAAATTAGTGGGCTGAGTTGCTTTCACTGGCTAATGAAAAAAAAAAAGTGCATTTCTCAATTTGAGTTTTTGGACCAAAAAGTATATCTCGGTTTGGTTTGTTGTCACTGCCACTTTTAATTCCTGGAACCTGTGTATTTCTGATTATATTTAATTGCTACTGCAAAGATCCATATGAATGTGCAACTTTGTATTTTTTAAGTTGAACATCTTGGATCTTTTTATATTTGAAGCACTATTTTTTTTCATATGTGGAACTTTCTAAATTCTAGATAGCTATTGTGTATATGTCATTTCGATCTTCTGATACGTGGAGGCTTTGTTTTTGTTTAACATCTAGGGGTATCATTTTTATGTTAGTATATGCTAACTGAGTTCTCTTAAATCAACAGCTGATGGAGCTAATGGACACTAATGGTATTGCTTTTGATGAAGATGCATTTCCTAAAATAGCATTTCAAAGTCAAGATGACACTTTCTTTGATGCTTGTAATTGCACTTGTGGTACTTGTCTTTTCTGACAACCAGTTTCTTGATTAGTTTTTACATTGAATTCGAATTTGTTGAATTCACATATCGAAAAACTATACGGGGAGATATATTTTAGTTTCATACTCTAAATTGGAATGTGCAAGTGCAATAGTTAACATATCTAATTCCAACATTATCAGATAAATGGAAGAATTATGCCTACTGTGGAAGGCTCAGGGGTGGTAGAACTGCATCTATTAACCGACTTATAGGTCCTGGAGGTGTTGTAGCTGACCTTTCGTTTTCTCTAGAGGTATGTATTATATTATACTATACAAAATTTATTACAACAGAGATTGTACATAATCAGATACCTAGCGGTATATTTAATTGGTCATGTGGATAGTTATCGAGGCTTAATCATTACTCTGTTTTGCTTACACTTGGTTTCTGCTCAGAGTTTCAAGGGTCATGTGGAGGGGTTGTTGGTGTTCCAATACATTCTGGATGATACTTTGCGAGATTATCTGGGTAGTGTTCAAGTTGAAAATATGATCTGGGAAACTCATAGAGTTTGCTCTTTCTATATCCTATTGTTTTATTGTCCATGAGCTCATGATTTATTTTTCCTTAACAAATATTTGAGTGTTATTGGATCTAAATAAATCATTCATAATTTCAGATTTTTGTGTTCATACATTTTTCCAACTTGTTTAATAGAAAGTGATGGCTTCATGCACAAATTGCATGTTCACTCTTGACCTGTTAACAGTATGATGTTTCTTTTGTTAGGATCAAGATTCCATAATCATAAATCATCTGATAAGTTGAAGATGAAAGCTGGTAAAGACATGTCGTGGTCTACATTGATGAAACCCACTACAAGTATGTTAGCCAAACATTTCCAGCCTTCCAAGGTCATCAGCTCAAGGTCTGCAAGGTGTCGACGGTGTACTTCGTACATTTCTGAAATTTTCAATTTTGGATTCTAAAAATTGAGATTCATGGTGAATTTCTACGTAATTGGAACATGTTTTCACTGTTTGGTTCAATTCCTCCTTAGTACATACATGTATATTTTTCATATCTACAACTATTTTTTATATATATACAACTAACTAAAATGCTCATTTCACTACAAGAAATTTGGTCTATAGCTACGATTGCAGTTGCGATGACATTGTGTCGTCGCTATAGACTGTGTTTATTGCGACGATTTACACCTTTCGTCGCATACCGTGAAAATTTACGAGAACACCATCGCAATATTCAATCGCGACGATAGGTCATCGCAGTAAAAAAATATTTTGCGACGACGACAAATCTATTGCGGGGACTTCGTATCCTCGCAACATAATGAGTTTATTGCGAGGATATGTAATATCCAATTGCTACGAATGCTTCTCGCAATACAAATTTTTCACCAAAATTTTGGCCTAAGTCTTTCGGGAAACCAATTGTGGCGACACGTAATCTATTGCGATGACCGCATATCATCGCTATAGAATTATTTTATTGCTAGGATGTGAAATATCCAATTGCGATGAAGTTTTCTCGCAATAACAATTTATCCACTAAAATATTGGCGCCAATTATCTATTGGAAAACAATCGCGACACCTCCAAATCTATACCTAAGATCATATGCCGTCGCAATAGAAAGGAATTACTGCGAGTGTGTGTAATATCCAATTGCGACGACGCCAAATCTCTTGTTAAGACCACATTTTTACGCAATAGAGTCAATATATTGCGAGGAAGTGTAATATCGAGTTGCGACTAATGATTCTCCCAATAACAAAATAAGAAAAAAAAATTGACGCCAAATTTCATAAAAAAAAAATTGCAGCTATACATAATATATTACGATGACCGCATATCTTACAATAGATTTTGTTTATTTCGAGGATTTTTACTTCTCTATTGCAGCACTTGGTTCTCGCATTAACAATTTTACCACTAAAATGTTGACGTCAATGTTTTTATTGGAAAACAATTGTGTAAATACCAAATATATTAGTAGAGTCAAATATCGTCGCAATATAATAAGTTTATTGAAAGGTTGTTTGTGAAGACTGCTTATCGGAATAATAAATTTCACACAAATAATTTGACACTGATAATACTAGGAAACCAATTACGACGAACCACAATATATAGCAATGACGACCGTTTGTCACAATTAATTATATTCTAAAAAAATTCAATACTCTATATTTATAAATTTGTCTAATATTTTTGAAACTCAAAATTGGTTAATTTTGCATCAAAATTTCAAACAACCCTAAACTTTTGAATCAACCATTAAACAACCTAAACCCTAAATTCTAAACGTGAATACCCTAAATATAGATACCCTAACACCCTAAACCTTAAAGCATAAACTTTAAAATCCTAAACCTTAAATCTTAAAACCCTAAACTTAAAGTCAAAACCTTAAACTCAAAACATCTAACCCTTAAATCCTAAATATAAACCTTGAATCTTAAACTCTAAACCTTAAATCATGAAAGCATATAACTATAAACTTATACTCTAAACTCAACCTTAAGGTTTAAGAACTCAAAAAATAAAATCGTACTTGCTTTTTTTTTTTTTTGGCCAAAATCGAACTTACTTGCTAATTAGTCTGATATTACCGCATTATTTAGATTTGCAAAATAATTTATACAAATTGGAAAAATCAACTATAAATCTTTAAAAAAAAATGAAAAATTCAAATTACGTTCAAATGGTTATAAAACATTTTTTATAAAACATACTAATTGTCCTCAGTTTTTATTTATAAAACATCATATCTTCTTGCGATAAATTGTTATCTTTTTATTTATAATTATTAGTTATAAAAAATAACTATTTAATTCCTTTCTTATTGTGGAAAATCCTTTCTTATTCAGCAAATTGACTAAATATATTCTTTCCTTAGCAAACTAATTGAAAGTGTTACCAAAATAAACTTAAATCTTATGAGCAAATATAGAAGAAATTAAAACTAATCAATCAATGATGGCGTCTGCTTCTCCTCTCTAAAGCAACTTGCTTTTTTTACGGGTGAAAATTCCGTGCATGGTGTAGTGCTAATTCATCCACGGCGGCGTCGCAGAGAAACTCTAATTATGTGCCATAATTTCATCGAACGATGAAAGGGAACTGCAGCTAGATTCTATATCGGCAACGCCTTCAACAGGGGAGGGGGAAGACAAAAACCGATTGACCATTTATGTATAGATTTTCGGCTTGTTATGGTCTTCCTAAACCTTCCACATCCATGTTCACGATGAGCATTATGGGATCGGCTTTAATTCAACAATCCTGTATTACCTGCCCACAACAAGTCCATCTTTAACGCCCCCAAAAGCTCTCATGTCGAGAACTTGAGAGGTGTATCGAGAGGGTCATCATCAAGCAAATCGTCCAACAACACGATCTTCAGAGACATCATCATGTCAGAGAATCAAATCTCACTGTTTCTCCAAAACATATTGAAATTTTAATATGGATCCACGGAATCAATCAAATATATGCTCTTCTCCATGTTGTTGGGAGCAGGCTAGACCTCTTTACATTCAAATTCACAAATGAAGAATTGCTCGGAGTTTGAAGTATCTGACTTCATCATCTACCAAATTGCCATGCCTCAATCGCAATCAAGAGATATTATCAACAACGAATTCGGATAGAAAAAAAATTACTCAAAGTGTGTTCATCGCCAATGTGAAACATCAGGTATAATTACTATTGTCAAATCATCTATACGGTTATACACTAAATGGTTGTCCCACGTTGCAATAAAAATGTTATCTTATAAAAATATTAGCATGTAGTCATAATTTTAATTTTGATTATATATTTTGTTAAAAAATACTGTAAATTTATTTATTATAACTGTATATATCAATTTCAAATCAATATACAATATATTTTATGATTACAAATTGTATTTTATGATTACATTATTCCAGAGATATATTTACTTATTTCATAACAAAGTTTTGTTTATTGGAGCTAATTAATAAAAATAATTTTTACAGTTGAATAATATTAAAAAATTATGAATCCTACATATATATAGTGTTAAAGATATAAAGTATAACTAATTTTTTTTTCTATAATACATGAAATATTACATTACTCATTTTTTTGCAAATAAAATCATTAATTTATGATCGATGTTCACGTTTATTGATATAATATATTTAACATTAAGTGTATGCAATTTGTTTAAAAATAGTTATTAATATAATAATTAAATATCATGATGAGAATTAATTGTTTCTGTATATATAATTTAATAAATGTCTCATATCCAATGCATTGATTTTTTGCCAAAACAATCAGCCAATGCAATATATCAAATCAAATGTCTTTAAATATTTGTTGAATTTGAATATATTTTTTGAGTTGATTAAATACAGCCTTTTTATTATAGGTAACTGAAAGAACATCCTCTAGCTACTTCGGAAGTGCATTATTGATGAGTATCTCCAGTTAGCTTTTTGCATTGTATTTTGACACTTTTATGTAATAATAAAATTATTCATATATATGTAATTAGACTTTAATAATCTTGAGTTAGTAGTTTATATGTGTATTCTAGACCTTAGAATATTTATTTATTGATTTCTTTTAATGATAATAGTAATTTTAATTAGTTAATTATATTTCTATTTATTTCATGTTAATATTAGTAAATAAATTATTATTTCTGTTGCGATAACAATTTCATCGCAATAGTTTAAACATAAATAAAAACCTATATTATGACATCGTATTATTGAAATATATTTCTTACTTTATCTGTTACGACGACATGTTCGAAATTTATCGGCACAATACAACTGCCAATCGTCACAATATAGAGTTATTAAATCCTTACAATATAGGTCCAATTGCGATAATAATCTAAAAAAAATTGTCGCAATAGAATTTCTAAAATCCTCACAAGGTGTACCTGCTGCGACAATATTTATAACTGTATCGTCGCAATAGGGTTATAAAATCATCGCAATAGGGAGATCAATTGCGACAATAGTTTTAAATTTGTCATCGTAAGAACTGATAAATCATTGCAATATATGTACCTATTGCGACAATAATATTAAAATTTTCATCGCAATACAGTTATCAAATCCTTGCAATAGATATATCAATTGTGACAACTGATATCGTAGATGCGTTGATTACCGTCCTCGCAACAGAGTGTATTCTATTGCGATGACGATCATTTTTGTCGCAATAGGAACCTATTGCTAGGGGTTTATAGTGACGAAGTTATTGCGACGATTTATCGTCGCAATATACATATAGTGATGATTTCTAGGGTTATTGCGACGATTTTGGTCATCGCAATAACCATTAATTCTTGTAGTGTTTAAGGAAGACTTAATTGGTTGCCTAACAACATTCTTGTTCAATGAGAGTCAAGTTCGTTCGAAGTCTTGTGAATTTTGAGTTTTGTTGTTTAAGCAATCCTTTATTACTGATTATTTGTATTTTGTTCTCCAAAATAATGAGAGTAACAATTGAGAAGGGGATTTGCTCTTTGATTATCATTAGTTGGTAACTATTTTGATAATTAGTTGTTGTCTGGATAAAATCTAGCTTTATTAAAATTATATTAACACTTCCTTCCTTCCTCCTACAACAGATGAAATCTCCACGCACCAACAACTGTCAAATAAAGTTTTACTTGCTCTACCGAAAAAGGGGAGACAAGTAATTTTCTCCACTTAATACTTTCTAAATCTTGCATATGCCAAGGTTTGCTGTCACTATCACTTTTGATTCCTAGAACCTGTGATTTTTTTTTTTCTGTTGTGTTTACTTGCTACTACACTACAAAACCAAACATTTGACTGTTCAAAAGAACATGCCTACCAGAAATACATTATAAGATGCATAATAGAGGGCAAAAGCAAATTGAGATATAATTTTTTAGAGGTCTTGAGGACCAAATTAGTGGGCTGAGTTGCTTTCACTGGCTAATGAAAAAAAAAAGTGCATTTCTCAATTTGAGTTTTTGGACCAAAAAGTATATCTCGGTTTGGTTTGTTGTCACTGCCACTTTTAATTCCTGGAACCTGTGTATTTCTGATTATATTTAATTGCTACTGCAAAGATCCATATGAATGTGCAACTTTGTATTTTTTAAGTTGAACATCTTGGATCTTTTTATATTTGAAGCACTATTTTTTTTCATATGTGGAACTTTCTAAATTCTAGATAGCTATTGTGTATATGTCATTTCGATCTTCTGATACGTGGAGGCTTTGTTTTTGTTTAACATCTAGGGGTATCATTTTTATGTTAGTATATGCTAACTGAGTTCTCTTAAATCAACAGCTGATGGAGCTAATGGACACTAATGGTATTGCTTTTGATGAAGATGCATTTCCTAAAATAGCATTTCAAAGTCAAGATGACACTTTCTTTGATGCTTGTAATTGCACTTGTGGTACTTGTCTTTTCTGACAACCAGTTTCTTGATTAGTTTTTACATTGAATTCGAATTTGTTGAATTCACATATCGAAAAACTATACGGGGAGATATATTTTAGTTTCATACTCTAAATTGGAATGTGCAAGTGCAATAGTTAACATATCTAATTCCAACATTATCAGATAAATGGAAGAATTATGCCTACTGTGGAAGGCTCAGGGGTGGTAGAACTGCATCTATTAACCGACTTATAGGTCCTGGAGGTGTTGTAGCTGACCTTTCGTTTTCTCTAGAGGTATGTATTATATTATACTATACAAAATTTATTACAACAGAGATTGTACATAATCAGATACCTAGCGGTATATTTTAATTGGTCATGTGGATAGTTATCGAGGCTTAATCATTACTCTGTTTTGCTTACACTTGGTTTCTGCTCAGAGTTTCATGGGTCATGTGGAGGGGTTGTTGGTGTTCCAATACATTCTGGATGATACTTTGCGAGATTATCTGGGTAGTGTTCAAGTTGAAAATATGATCTGGGAAACTCATAGAGTTTGCTCTTTCTATATCCTATTGTTTTATTGTCCATGAGCTCATGATTTATTTTTCCTTAACAAATATTTGAGTGTTATTGGATCTAAATAAATCATTCATAATTTCAGATTTTTGTGTTCATACATTTTTCCAACTTGTTTAATAGAAAGTGATGGCTTCATGCACAAATTGCATGTTCACTCTTGACCTGTTAACAGTATGATGTTTCTTTTGTTAGGATCAAGATTCCATAATCATAAATCATCTGATAAGTTGAAGATGAAAGCTGGTAAAGACATGTCGTGGTCTACATTGATGAAACCCACTACAAGTATGTTAGCCAAACATTTCCAGCCTTCCAAGGTCATCAGCTCAAGGTCTGCAAGTTGTACCAACTCACTATTATAGTTTTTTCCTTATATTTTTCCTATGTAGACGATGGTGGTATAGTTTATACCGTTGCATGTTCAGCTGTCCTTCCTTGACATGTTTTAGGGTTTTTATTCATTTTGTGTTGAGGTTTAACTTATCAGTCTTATGTATGTTTTCTTCTTATCAAGTTCTTTTCATAATAGTACATAACTTATAAATAGATTTTCTATTTCTACTAAAATAGTTGTCTTAAACATTAGATTATATGATGAATGATTTCTGGTACTTTCGTCTTTACACTGCCATTCTTCATTATCCAACTGCAATACATTATATATTTTTATTTTATCCTTAAATTGCAGAAAATGACTGGTCAAGTTAACAGAGGATTTCAGTTACTTTGGGTAGTGAAGACCAGGCGGCTAAGAGACAGAAGCTGGAGATGTCATATGTGTAAGGTATTTACGACAAACCAACTTTTGGCATTTCACTTACTCCTACTTTCATTTAACCATAAGAACCTGTGAGTGCTGCACTTAAATAGTTAAGAATGTGGCTACTAAAAGAATCAATAGTCGTGATTTGTTTTTTCTCTATATTTTAGAGAATGTGACTAATTATCTGTGAGATGGTTTAACGTAAAAAAACATGTAGAAATATAATAATATTTGTTTGATATATGATACTACTATGTTCATGCCATTTCAAATTAGTTAGATCTGTCTAAATGACATGTCAAATTCCGTCACAAAATAATCAAGTTAGAGATTGCAGGTTGCATGTATTCTATTGTGGCGGATGAATGAGAAATTGAGAGTATGAGATGACTAATGGTGCAGTCGTGCCCATGAAAATGATGTTGAAGATTTGAAACCTACAAATTTACACAAAGATGTAGAGTTTGAGACAGAAGATGACTAGAAAGATGGTGATGTTGGAAAGGAACTGCATTTATGTGAAGCTGATTCAGATAAACAAGTGCTAAAATTTAAGTTTGATATCGATCCAATGAAGAATCCTAGAAAATCATCGTCGTGTAAACAAATTATTAAGATGTTTATGAGTTGCGTATGGTAGAGTACTGCAAAGAGAATAATGCGTGTGCAACGCACGCGCGAAACAACTAGTTATCTATTAAATACTAATGTAGTACATTGTTGCTGATTTTGAGAATGAATAACAGAATTTTACAGATAATCTCTCTCTCTCCTTCCTGGTTGTTATATCGTCTTCTCCGTCGAACATCTTTATACTACAATTCTCCATTCTGATCGAGTTCCTCATTTCACCGTTTATCGCCGCGGAGCCTTTTCTGTCGAATCGCATTTATCGCTGCGGAGACCATGGTGCTTGAGGTCAGCTTCTTTGCATTTCCTTGGTATTCGTTTCCGCTGCTTAGGGTTTCAATCCCATTATGTTGAACTTCAGGCGACCATGATCTGTGTTGATAACTCTGAGTGGATGCGGAATGGAGATTACACTCCCACCAGATTCAAAGCTCAAGCAGACGCTGTGAAACTCATCTGCGTAGCTAAAACAAAGGTACAATCTGCATTTAGCGTATGGATCGATGCAGTTGGTGATTTAATCAAGTAGGTGCTTTCCATTTGTTAACTTTCTATCTCTTCTTCTTGGCTCATGTTAATACAACTACTTACAACTTTAAGGGATGACCTAGCTCTTGAATTTAGTGGCTTAATGATTAGTTCAGGTCCGGCCTCTAGGTAGTAGATTATTTGGAGTTATATATTCGCAATACGGGATGTTAGGAACGCAAGAATGCGTCTTGTTGTTTTCAGCCTAAGATGTTCAACATTTGTCTGAACGTAAGGTTATTCTGGATGATTCTAATAGTGGTATATTTCATGTAGTCCAATCCTGAGAATACCGTGGGAGTTGTAGCTATGGCTGGAAAAGGACTTCGTGTGTTGGTTACCCCTACGAGGGATTCTGGCAAGATATTTGATTGCATGGATGGTTGGTAGCGCTCTTTCTTCTTTCCTTTGCTTTTCTCTGTTTCCTTTCCTTTTCTCTGTTTCCTCTTTTTCTTTTCTCTGTGTTTCCTTCTTATATTGTAGAATAAATTCATTTTCCCCCCTCTCCAATACAGGCTTGGAGATTGGAGGTGCTGTAAACTTGGAGAGGGGTATCCAGGTGGCTCACTGGGCACTGAAGCATCGAATAAACAAGAAGCAGAAGCAAAGGATTATTGTCTTTGCTGGAAGGTTAGGTCTTAATTATTCACTCGTATAGTATGTATGTGATCTGTTGATTCTGTTCCTCATATGGTGTGAACTGTGACGTATCTACAGCCCTTTCAACCACGACAAGAGTTTGTTGAAGATGATTGGACTGGAATTGAAGGAAAACAGTGTGGCTCTAGACATTGTTGATTTTGGTGAATCTGCTGATGAGAAGCCAGAAAATCTAGAAGCTATTGTCTCGGCTGCTAACAATGAGGACAACAGCCACATTGTTCACATTCCTCCCGGCCAAGATGCTCTTTCTGATGTTCTAACAAGGTATGGAATCTTATTCTTCATTTCCTGATTTTTAATGCTGTACGTTATAATTCATTCTCTGTAGCTGTGGTATCAGTGAGTTAATAATTTCTGTCTTGATTATTTTATTATTATTGTAGAACTCCCATTTTCACTGGTGGGGATGGAAAAGGTCGAGGTGGATTTTTTGCAGCAGCTGTTGGCAACTTGAATCCTGGACAGGTAAGTCAGGCTTGATATTAGTCTTTCAGATTATTATCTTTTGTTGTTGCCATTATTATTATTATTACCATTATCATTAAAGATGGCTTTCTAAAGTGGGTTGGGTGTTAGAGAAATAGATAGACGATAATGATAATCTGGTCCTTCATGTATAGGAAGATATAAATTTAGTCACTAAATGTTCCTATATAAAGGACCATACTCTAGTGTACTCTTCATCTTGATAAGTAGAGCTTTCATAATGTTTTCCATTGTGTTATACTTTACTGTCCACTTTCTCTCATCTCATTTACTATAATTGGGGATATGATGAAAAGTCCCACAACCCTAGTAAGGATAATGCAACAGTGTAGGTAAAGTTTATCTGTTCTAGCGTAGATATTTCCTGTGATTGGAATTCCTGTACTCATGCTTCTAATTTCAGTCACTTAACTATTAGCCTTTGATTGATAATTTGAAACGATCAATGAACCTATTCTTTGAAATGTATGTGTTCAGTACTCTTTCTGGTCCTGCTGATGATTTTCACTAAGTACAGTCCGAATTGAGTAGACTTGGTTGTAAATGAATTGTATTGTTGAACTTTTATGAACAAGCAGATCATTGTGCAGGACGATGCGATTGCCTCACCAAAACAAGAACTTGCCTCACTGCAACAAGCACTCGGTGCATTGTCAATGGATGATGCTACAGCCTCTATTGATCCTGACGTAATACTAGGTGAGACTTGAGAGATCTCTATACTCAGAGTTGATTTTATGTTTGTAGTGTGTTGATAATTTATGATGACACGACATGAATTGCTGGCCCTATCTGTGCTGCGTTGCTAATATGTGTGTAAATTGTCTTGGATCTGAAGTGGACATAATAGAAGGTTTACAGGTAATATATCAATGCCCCCAGTGCGAGCAATACTTGGATCCCCCTGGGTCTGGGACATGGGTCATCGCTGGGTTTCGGTCAAAAGAGCTCTTGACCTTGTGTATAAAGAGGCTGAATCTGAACAATCAGGTGACGTTAGTTGATGCTGAATTTTTGCGGACCGGACCTCAATCCAAGCAGATTAAAGTGAAGCTGATTGTCAAGATAAACGGTGCAGTTCTGGAACAAATTGTTGAATATGACCTGCATGAGCAGAGGTGTCTACGTTGCACAAAATACCCATTTGATGAGTGGAATACAAAGGTTAAACTCAGGGAGCATGATGACAGTAGAAGAAGTGTCTGTTATGTGGAATGGCTAATGGCAAAGGACCATGGTAATTCTGGTGCTATCGAAATCCGGGGGATGAACCGTGGACTCGATTACTACTTTGACAAACACAGCACCGCCTCGAAATTTGTCAGTTTAATTGAAGAAGTTGCTCCAGTCAGGCATGGATTTGTATCAAAACTTGTCCACGGTGATGCCAAGAGAAACCCTTTCAACCAGTTCACCTTCTATGTGGAGATCTCACCAATCTGCTGTTGGGATCTCATTTGTCTCCCTCCAAAACTTGCCAACAGCAAGAATCTTGGGCCTCTTGTGATCTGCACTAACGTAACAAACAACATTGATTTGTTAGATCCATTGACATTGAGGTCCTGCTTCTTGGATGGAGAGCAATACTTTCAATGGGAATTCAAACCTCTGCTCACCCATAGCCAGCTAGTTTTATACATAGTTAAGTGTGTGGAGGAGATATCATCATCTGACCAGAGCGTCTCCACTACTACGAGTAGTTACACGCTAGCTGATGTTCAAATTGCCCGAGTAAGGGGTAATAAAAAGGATTTGAACTTCAAGGTCAGGACTCATCTTGGCCACATGGAAGTGGGTGACTATGCATTGGGATACGATCTAGATGAGGCGAACCTCAACAGTGAGGAGCTCGACAAGCACAGAGGATTGACTCTTCCTGAAGCAATCTTGGTGAAGAAGTACGGTGAGAAAAGACCTCAGAAGACGCTAGAAATGGAGGAATTAGAAAAGAAGCAGCATGAGAAAGAGCGTGAGGAGCACTTGAGGGATTTGAAGGAGATGTACTTGAGGGATTTGAAGGAGATATCCACCGTTGATGAAGAAGAAAAGAAGCAGATAATAGGTGAAGAAGAAAAAAAGCGAATGCTGAAAGAGAATGCTGAGTTCTTGAGGTATTTGAGGAGTAGGTTCAACAAATCCAACGTTGATGAAGAAGAAAAGAAGCAGAAGAGGAGTCCTCCTGATTGTTCACCTAAGTGATGGATTAAAGGATGGAGGGAATGTATGAATGAAGAATGATGGATTGGAGCCATTACCCTAGAGATAGAGACCATAACAGTTTGTTGCTGCTGCAATGTTCATTGCTGTATAGAGACACCAGATACATATGGTACCTTCCTGAACTTGAAAGTCCTAAATAAATGGATAATTGTTCGTCTCCAGTGAGTTGATTACCTCAACCGGAATCTTAAATCCACTAAGTACCGACTTGCTAACACACATGAGAGAGTGTTCGTGTTCTTGGCTAGAAAATATTTTACCCTTCTTCATCTCCAGTCCAGTCGAGGTCTTAGATTTCACCATATTACTTTCCTTCAGATATCCAAGCTTCTCATGCTAATGCATCGAGCCAAACACCACGCTAGCTAGCTAGCTAGAAACTTTAGATTAGCCTTCAACTAATACTAAGATTACTCTACGTTTTTCCAAAGCTTATCTAGCTAGCTTCTTCCAATGCTTATCTACTAAATCCTCCTAATCTTTTACTAAAATTTACTGTTCAATTTAACAGAATTAGCTAGCTAGGTTAAACAATTCCTCGATCGGCCATGCCAAACCCCGAATATGACCAATCTGATTTACGAATTAAACAGTACGAGATCGACAAATCCAAATATTTACCAATCACAACAAGCAGCATAACAGGTTTTGATACCACATCTAAAATTCTTTTATCAATAACTAATGTCAGAGTCTTGATATTATAGTGACAAATGAGTGTCGGAGAACATACGTACCTGAATGCATTAGTCTTGAGTGATATTTATCTCCCTTGACCCTCACTCTCTTACATAAACTTGTTCACGTGAAAGTGAAGGGGCACTGGGGTAAGATATCATTCTGGTGTATTTTTCTTTAGATAATATGTTAAAGATGATAAAATGCTTTTTGTGGCACTGCAAGATGTAGGACATAGACCGCTTAAGCAGGCATTTGGTTTTAAGCTCTCAATTGTGTTTTCCTTGTACTTATTTAGTGAGAACTAAGTGACTGCAATTCTAATTCTGCAGACTTCACGTGGGATGACAAAATTCACCGAGGATTTTGATTTTACAGCAATGAATGAGAACTTCAACAAGGATGAAGTATGGGGTCACCTGGGTAAAAGCAGCAAATCTCATTCAAAGGACGATGTGAGTGACGAAGATGACTTTGGTGATGAAGATGATCAAGAAGCGGCAAAGACTGAAGCTAAGGTTTGTTTTTGGTAGTAGTGCCATTAATCACTGATTTTTTTTGTAATATGTGAATTTGAAAAGCTCCTGATACATGTCTCTCTTGTTCTTGCCTTGACATGACAGCCCATCTGCAACAAGGATGACTTCTTTGATTCACTATCCTGTGATGCACTCAATCATGAGTAGCACAATGGAAGACCTAGATACTCTGAGCAAGTGAAGATCGACACGGAGGTAAACTAAGTAAGACCAAGTTATTTTTGAGATGGTTGATATAAGAGAGATGTATGACCTGCTTGATTGTGCAAACTTTTGGTGATTTCTCAAGGAGGTGGGGAGGGAGAGGTGGGCGTGGCCCAGGGCGAGGACGGGGTGGTGGTGGTTGTTACTATGGGAGAGGGAGTGGAGGGTATGGTGGTGGCTATGGTGGAAGGAGAGGTACGGGTCGGGGAGTTTACAACCGTGACCCTTAGCGAGCGAGGAGGGTGGTTTGTGCTAAAAGGTGAGTGCAACACAGAAAAAGGTTAACTGGAAGGACTTAGTCGTATTATGGTTGTGGTTGTTGATGTTTTAGGAGAATAAAAAAAGGAGCCTAGAACGTTGGGTGTTAGTTTCAGCTAAAGCAGCATGAGTTTGTCTGGTTTGATCAGTTTCTTATGATTATGATTATTATTATTATTATATTAGTAGAGTATTACTTGTCTGTTTTTTTCCTATTAGACAAGGGGCGGTGGTTGGTTGATGTAGCATTCAAGTCACGTGCCTGGAAAAGTGGTGCTAGTTGGAGCACACCCAACGTCTACTACGTAGCTTTTGTAAATAAAGTTCTTTAGGGGGACTAGCAGTTGGAAGCCAAACCAGGACATGATGGATGTGGATCTCTCCCCTCATACATGGGTGTCGCTTACAAGTCAATGACTGGTTTCCAATGTACTGGTTGTTATCGGTAAGATGTTGCATATCCTTCGGGATACTGCTGGTTCGGGAGCTAATGCCGCTCTCCTGATGATGGCCAGGGCAGGCCGAAAACCAGTTAAGCTGCTATCCGGAGCAAAGACCCCTAACCACGACCCGTTCCGTCCGTATGCGCAGTGCGAGTTGGGCTTCGAGAACTGATCTTGGGAGAGAAGAGGGCTGATCCGGACGTGGGAGTGCGTATTCCGCTGAGAGTGTGGAAAGCTCCAAGCCCGTGACACAAGTGTAGTAGCAATAGTATCTGTACAAACAATTAGCTTGTGGATAAAGGATAAACTCGCTCCTCACTCCTTGGAGTTCATCTCCTGTGGCCTGTGCTGTGCTGTGGTGTAGGCAACCATCTATGTTAAATTCCTGTTTTTTCTTTTTTTACTAAGTCTTTATTAAGTATGGCTATATTATTACAGAGTCAACAAAAGAGCAGTTGGCTTATTCGGGTTTGTTGGTACCAACATGCACAAAGGAATTAACCGGGGTAACTCCCCTCCCCTCCGATGTTAAGGGAACTATGAATGGAGAGTAAATGTACAGAGTAGAAGTTGGTAGACGTATTAGCGTTGAAGGTTAAAATTTAGAGAATTTGATAATAGCCTATATTCTTCTATTTTGGACACATGGTTTGACGAGAGATTTTCTTTTTTTCTCCATGCATATCTCCTGCCAGCCAAAGATTGGGAATGTTGTCATCATAAATAAACATGATATATAGATGTGACTAAGTAGATGTTATTGGATTACTACAAGAAAAATGATTAAAGATCCGACTTAAACATTCCTAAAAGTATTGATTGTCTGTATAACAGGAAAAGACTAAAAGTTGACAATATTTACTTGACATGCCTCTGTGTCTTGAATCGGAAATTTTGGTGGAACCTATTTTCGAATCTTGTATCAGATCTCTTACTACAATATGGTTGGGGTGGAGATGGACCACGTAGACACACCTACTTATTGTCTTAATAATAATATTGTTTTGGGGCTTTGCGTTGCATTACATACATATATGAATGGAAATGAAGAATAGGGTATGGAATGATGATGAGATGAGATGCAAGTGGTTTTTATTTTTTATTTTTTTTCCTCTCTAAAAGAACTGTTGGCATGTAAGTATCAAGGGTTTTGCACACTTGAGGAATTGTGGTTAACTTGTTGTAAAGACCAAACTCACCTACAAATTTTCCGTCTATTTGATTCATCCCTCCAATTTAGTATTTTCGGTTTTCCTTGTCTCTTCTCAAACTGTCCGGTGTTTTGCATACTATTAGAGTGGTAGTTGAGCTTTAAAAAAATAATTAAAAAAGTCTCAAATATGGTAGAATTTGACCGAGAAATCAAGTTGGGA
The DNA here is from genome assembly GCA_036873135.1 of Clarkia xantiana subsp. parviflora. Classification (NCBI taxonomy): domain Eukaryota; kingdom Viridiplantae; phylum Streptophyta; class Magnoliopsida; order Myrtales; family Onagraceae; genus Clarkia; species Clarkia xantiana. The sequence goes on from JAPTYO010000001.1 coordinate 51,535,759, forward strand.
TGCTGATAAGACTGTCAGAAAGTAAGGGGTGTCAATGTTTAAGACGGAAATGAACTTATTTAGTGTCTTATGTTTAAGATATGTGTCCCTTTGGTGTCTTAAGATTAAATTATTAATATTTGGTGTATTAGATTTCAATTATGTTGTCATTTGATGTCTCCGTCAAATTTCAGGGTTAAATTTGACAAAACTCGGCATATGACTATCACATGACTAAATAAAATTTTCCGTCTATTTGATTCATCATCCCTCCAATTTAGTATTTTCGGATTTCCTTGACTCTTCTCAAACTAGTGTCCGGTGTTTTGCATATTATTAGAGTGGTAGTAGAGCTTAAAAAAAATAAAATTAAAAAAGTCTCAAATATGTTAAAATTTGACCGAGAAATCAAGTTGGGATGCTGATAAGACTGTCAGAAAGTAAGGGGTCTCAAGGGAAATGAACTTATTTAGTGTCTTATGTTTAAGACATGTGTCTTTTTGGTGTCTTAAGATTAAATTATTAATATTTGGTGTATTAGATTTCAATTATGTTGTCATTTGATGTCTCCGTCAAATTTCAGGGTTAAATTTGACAAAACTCGGTCATATGACTATCACATGACTAAATAAAATTTAAAATGTCCAAATTAGCCCTGATCGGAATTAGATGGGTGGCTTTACAAAAAAATGGGGCAAAATTGTCTTTTCATCTCAATCTGTCAAAGTTAACCCTAAAATTTGACGGAGACACCAAATGGAAACATAATTGAAACTTGGTACACCAAATATTAACAATTTAATCCGAACATAGGGTAAACATGAGACACCAAATAGGTTGATTTCCATTTTTAAAATCCAAAACAGTAAAATCCTTAAATTGCAAATATAAAACCAATTAATAACACCACATTCAAATACAAAAGAAAGACTAACCAAACTGCATTTATATTGTTTCATTTGGTTGCATGTTGCTACTAAATCATTGCATTCAGTTGGAGAACTGTCATTGACATTCTGTCATAAACTGTTCAGCTGCTCAATGTATGTTCTCTTTAATAAAATTGTGTTTGAATGTCATGTTCCAGAACAAAGATTCAATTGTTAAAACAAATTTGCAGCTCAAAGATTCAACAACAAAGAATGCCGGAAGAAGTGCTGATTAACTTGAAAGGTTCGTAACGGTTTCTTCATTTCAAATTTATTCTGCTGCAGATATCTCATTCTTTGGGGATAACTGAGCACCTCAGGGTTAACTGGGATGGTACACTTCACTGAAGCAAATAAGCAAATTTTAAATGGATTTTATTCGGATATCCAATTCCTTTCGGAATGGTTTGCGGTAGAGCCGCCCAAAGGTTCAGTTTTTATTTGATGTTTGTAACAACATTCTAAACAGAAGAGCTGCATTATTTAGTGCTAATAAACTCATGTTTACATATTTACCGGAAAAAAGAAGCCAACTTGAAAATTAATGTTCAACCTCACTAATAACAATAATAAATCATTGTCTTTTAAATGCACGCTCGACATAATTGTCTTTAACCGGACTAGTGCGATTGTTAACACAGCAACCGTACTAGTCCGATTGCATGTGTTAACACACTAACCGGACTAGTTCGGTTGCATGTTAACACAGCAATCAGACTAGTCTGTTGACAATGAGGCCGACGCGTCAGCCCTCGATCCCCGGGTATCGATACCCAGGACGCGCGTATACCTGTCCATTCTCTTATTTTTGCGCATGTCCTGCCTAAAATGTGGGCTCCTCCGGTGCTTGAATCCAAAACTCTATAAATAGGGGGCCAGGTCCTTCATTTACAACTTAATCTCGGATTGAGACACCGGAGCTCTGACTTCTCTCTAGAATTATGTGTTGGAAAATGGACTACACAAATTTTCATTTGGGCTTCTCTAATTTTATTTGGGCATTTTTATTCTCTTTTTTACTTAAGCCCAAATTTTCTCAAGCTCAATTTTATTTTGTTGTGAATGGAATTTGCGATTTGTACCACATCGAATAGATGAGCTCTCCTCCTCCCTTCTCTTCTACTATATAAAGGAGTCTTCCTCTTCACTTTTTTGGTAGAAGAAAATGAGATCTCTTCCTTTTGGTTGAGTATCCAATATTTTCGGAATCCATATTTTTGGAATACAAGTTATTTTTCTCCTCCTCTATTCTTCGTGTTGACGAATTGCAGAGTTCTTCTTAGGTTGATTTCGACTTATGTCGTGTTCAACCTTTCTAGTTGTTTTTAGCCGTTGTCGTCGGCATTTCTGTTCTTTGTTTGAGTTCAGGTATTGGGTTCGGTTCGGTCGAGCGTGTTGCATGCATAACACGATTCGATGACACTGTTGAATCCTGGGAGGTGATCGGCCCTTGTATAAACCCCTTTGCATAACCCGAGGGTGGGGAGGGGCGAAATTGCCTTAAGGAGACTGTGATTAGCACGGGCCTCAGTATATAAAATACGTATTCGTTTTGTGTCGATTTTACGTATAATTTCGGTGTTGCCTATATTTTGCATGTTAACTGGTATAGTTACATGTAAGTAACCGAAATTTGACTAATTGCTTTTTAGTCATTGAATTTTAGAATATTGCATTTTGGTCCTCGGACTTTGTAAATTTGCATATTTACCTTCAATAATTCCAACAATCTTAAGGCAATTTTATTTGTTGGTTTTATGAGAGGATGCTTAATTGAATTTTGAGATTCAATTTTTTGGAGAAAATTATTTATTCTCTAAAAGTTCACAAATATTGTCGAACAATGATGTTGAAAATGTGAACATGCTCGAGAGCACATGCGACTGATAAAATCGCTAAGACCATTTAGGTCGTCGAGACTGGTAAAGTCGTCAAAAGCCGTTGAGACTATTAGGACCGTTGATGTCACTAAGTCGTTGAGACTACTATGAAAAATTGAGATGGTCAAGGTTGTTAAACCTATTAAGGCATCCGAAATTGATATGTTTGCTAAGGAGGCTTTGGTGACTTGACCCAATTTAGCTGTTGAGGCCTATGGGGTCGTTGAATCCATTGTTGAAAATGTGATTTAAAAAAAAAAAAAAAAAATCGGTGAAAGCCGATTGAGTGTGTATGACAATTGTTATGGAAGTTCTCAATTGCACACTCCTGAACTTTGGCACGTATGTACCTCGTGACGTTTGTATACGGGAGTAAGCCCCGTGTGGGTCTGGTTTTGTTAAAACCAAAATTAGCTGTGCCAAGTTTATTTTCTGTCCAACGGAAAAGAAAAAAAAATTGATTTTTGTAACTGAAGTGATTAAACTTAGTTACTGAAATCAGAAATTCAAATCGTTATTTGAATTTTAGTAATCCGAATTTGATATTACGGATTAATTATCCCAAGGGGTTGGTCATAGGTCCAATGTTTGAACGCTCCTCAATGAGAATGTAGCTAACACTTGGCGGATAACTCTAAAATTGAGAAAGACCACGATCTTCTCGATGTGGTCTATAAATGTTATTATTCTAGCGAGTGATGCTATCCCATATACCGACGCCTTGATTACCGAGGTTGGACACTCGTTTAGGCCGCCGTCTATAATGCAGGGAAAGTCGCCGAGACTTACTTCAAAAGTTGAAGTCAAAAGATGGAATTCTTTTTGACAATTCTAAAAAAAAAACAAAAAAAAAATGAGGAGGAAGCGTCCCTATTGGGAGCACTCGAAATCGTCAAAAGAACTGTACGTTAAATACAGATAGACGAAAAATTTGATTGGATGAAGTTGAATTACTTTAAGTGTAATGGCCGTAGTGCCTGAAGTAAACATGAATAAAAATGTTTTTGCATTGGGCGTAGTGCCTATAGTGAACATGAGATAAGAATGTTCCTTCTTGTGCTAAATTTGTGGCACAATAATTTAGAACATGTTAATTACGATACCTTGCAGAGGTTATCTAACATGGTTCATATTCCTAAAATCAAAATAGATCAAGAACTTAAATGTGAAGTTTGCGTTGAAGCGAAACTTATTCGGCCGAAAGGATTACCGAACTTCTTGGTCTAAATACATAGCGAAGTTTGTGACTTAATATATGTCCAAACGCGAGGCGGGAAATAAGTACTTCATTACTTTCGTAGATGATAGTACAAAATATCGCTATGTGTACTTGATGAAGGAAAAAATGAAACAATTAACAAATTCATGGTTTACAAACAAAAACTTGAGTTTCAACTATTAATTGTTTTCGCAATGAGAAATGCGGCAACGATTATTCTCTGTTTAGAGAATGTTGACTTAAACACGATTTAATCAGTGAAGTCATTGCACACCGCATAAAACCCCGATGGAGTTGGGTTGCGGGTTCGATCCAACCGGGCAACGTTTTAATGTTTATTTTGAACTAATTAGTATTAATAACGTTGTCGACGGTCAAGGTTTTGGCTTAGTGTGCATTAGATAAAAATATGAAAATGTTGTTTTGGCACTTGCGGTGCAACAGTCGAGGCCTTTTATTGGTCTGAGGATCATACCGTTTGAGAAACGCAACGGTCTGGAAAAAAAAATGTTGATGTGTTAATGGTCTGAGGATCTACAACGATAAAAGGATGATCCGGGGATCAATGATGATGTGGTTGAGAATTAGTAATAACTTCATACCCAACTCGTGTGTTAACACATTACATTTTTCTGGTAGAAATTAAAATAGTATGGTTGAGACCATGTTTGTTTTAGGGTTATGACGGGGTAGCTATTTTAACTAGCAATTACCTTTTGAATAAGGTACCCCATAAGAAGGAAGGAAGATAAAACTATGTTTGATTTGTGCCTTCGAATGTGGGGGGTGTCTTGCTAAAAATTATGATACCTCTACGGAAAAGACGCATACATTCCCTAAACCGTTGATTGCATTTTCATAGGGTTTGCTCAGAATAGTAACGTGTATCGATTTGAGTCGAAAGTGTCAAATAAACACAAAGATACGTTAATGTAATCAATAAATGCATATTTCTTTGGAAAATGTATTTTTGGCTAAGTCTAGAGGAGAGGCAAGCATATGAGACTATAGAGGAAAAATAGTCAAGACCGAGAACATGGAGGGCATGTTGAGGTCGAGCCCATGATGAGTAAAAGGGCGAGGATTGAAAATCCTATGGTCCAGTTTTTTTTGACCTATATGCTTGAAGCCGAACCTTAGACTTACCACGAAGACGTAAACTCTTCTGAGAGACCTCTATGAAAAGAGGCAATCAATAGTGAAATTGAGTCCATCTTGCAGAACCGCACTTGGGAGCTGGTGGATCTTCCGCCCGGAGACAAACCGTTATGCTACAAGTGGATATTCAAATGTAAAATGAAAGAAGATGGATCAATTGATAATTACAAAGCCCGACTTGTCATAAAAGATTATAGACAAAAGGAATGGTGGAATTATTTTGATACATATTCTCCAGTAACTAGAATCACATTCATAAGGATGGTGCTTGCGATTGCAGCCTTGCAAATTCTAGAAATACATCAAATGGATGTGAAAACAAACCTGAGGGTTTCTCTGCGCGAGAGCAGGAAAAAAAAGTCTGTAAGCTTGTCAAATCTATGTATAGTCTTAGGCAGATGCCTAGACAATGGCTTTATAAATTTGACAGCGTTTTATTGGAGAAACGTTTCAAAATAAATAAGTATGAAAAACGTTTTACGTTGATGACATACTAATCGTTGGAAATAACGATGAGGTGGTCCGGTCCACTGGACCTATGTTGAATTTGAGTATTGACCTGGAAGACATGGATCTTGTCGATGTGATCTTTGGATTAAAACTCATTAGATCATCAGAATGTCTCATTCTAAGTCAAATTCATATATTGACAAGTATTTGGATAAATTCAACAAAGATGACAAGAACGAGGTCAGTACTCCAATAGATACGAGTAAGTAATTTCAAAGAACAAGGGAGAATGGTTTTCCCAAATTGAGTACGCTCGGATTATTGGAAGTGTCATGTACTTAATGTCATGCACTAGACCAGATATCGCTCACGTTGTAAGTGTATTGAGTCGATATACGAGTAACCCTAGTGTTGTCCACTAGAACGGGGTAATCAGGGTACTTAGGTATCTGAGACATATTCGTAATCATGGTCTACACAAAGAGACATCCTTATGTGATAGAGTGTTATAGTGATGCAAAATGGATATCCGATTAGACACTATCACCTTGAGTATAAGGGGTTACGTATTCACCTTACGAGGTGCAACAGTGTCGTAGAAAATCCTCAAAACTAACAGTCATAGCCAGATCGACGATCAAGTCTGAGTTATTGTACTGGAGAAATGTGCCGAAGATGCAGAATGGCTATGTCATTTTCTCGAGGATTTTACTAATTGGCCAAAACCTGTGTTAGTGCAAAGATTGATGGTTTGTTTTGGTTTAATCCAAATTAAATCCAATCTAATGAAATGTTGAAGATTTTCTTTAAGAGACAAGGTTAAAGCAGAAATAAGTGGTGCACCCCCCATTTGGCATGAAAACCTTTGTTAAAGGTTGGGAAATGGGACACTTTGCGAAGCTGTTGTTCACAAAAGAATCAATCTAAATTTAGATGTTGGATTAACAAAATTATTCCTGCAGGAAATGATAGTCTGAGGACTTTGTTGGTTTCAGAACATTGATGCAACGTTGCGACGATCAATCTGTATAACACAGTATAACCTGCATAATGGAATGTTTAGACATATACGTCATAATTCCATTAGACAGTTGCTCTCAAATATATTTATTGTGTCCGATATCGTAAAGTCGGCAGATAAATAGCGGATCCGCTACCCGAAAGGGTTAACCAGAGAGTTATTTGGCCAAGCATCGAAGGGAATGGGGCTAAAGCCCGTGAAGGAAACGCTCTTGAGAAGGAAAACCCAACCATGATGACTGGAGATCCCAAGAACTTGGTTCAATGGGACAACCTAATCACAAGAGTGAGTGTGATCACTGTGGGGGTCAAACCCCGAGCCCATTCCTATGATGCATACAGTGATGGAGATAAGGTTAAGTTTTAGCTTGTGTTGATCTTCAAACATCGGTTAAACCGAGCATAGTAATTGCAAATTATTTAATTGAAATCACACTTTATGCAAAACTTTTAATGATTCGTAAGGAGAACTCAGAGTCGTGATGATGCTCATGAGACATTGAATCACCTATGCGAGTGAGAAGTGGGGCCGCTTCGAAAGGAATTGTTGAGGGCGCAATTCTTAGAAACGCTTGCAGAACCAGGCGAGTGATCCAGGGCCTAGGGATCACAGGGCGTGAACCGAACCATACTAGGAAGGTACATGTGTGGGTTATGTCGTCATCTACACCAACGACAGTCGGTTCAAGGACATCGCGTCTACCGACCAGTCAGTAGAGAAGGCATGATCTCACAAGGGATAGGTTCAAAGGGGTTACCCCTACCTATTTTTTGCAGGTATTGACCGTTGAACTCAAATTTCGTGTCTAAGTTTCTAAAATTCCATTCATGTGGGGGATTGTTGGAAAATGGGCTACACAAATTTTCATTTGGGCTTCTCTAATTTTATTTGGGCATTTTTATTCTCTTTTTTACTTAAGCCCAAATTTTCTCAAGCTCAATTTTATTTTGTTGTGAATGGAATTTGCGATTTGTACCACATCGAATAGATGAGCTCTCCTCCTCCCTTCTCTTCTCCTATATAAAGGAGTCTTCCTCTTCACTTTTTTGGTAGAAGAAAATGAGATCTCTTCCTTTTGGTTGAGTATCCAATATTTTCGGAATCCATATTTTTGGAATCCAAGTTATTTTTCTCCTCCTCTGTTCTTCGTGTTGACGAATTGCAGAGTTCTTCTTAGGGTGATTTCGACTTATGTCGTGTTCAACCTTTCTAGTTGTTTTTAGCCGTTGTCGTCGGCATTTCTGTTCTTTGTTTGAGTTCAGGTATTGGGTTCGGTTCGGTCGAGCGTGTTGCATGCATAACACGATTCGATGACACTGTTGAATCCTGGGAGGTGATCGCCCCTTGTATAAACCCCTTTGCATAACCTGAGGGTGGGGAGGGGCGAAATTGTCTTAAGGAGACTGTGATTAGCACGGGCCTCAGTATATAAAATACGTATTCGTTTTGTGTCGATTTTACGTATAATTTCGGTGTTGCCTATATTTTGCATGTTAACTGGTATAGTTACATGTAAGTAACCGAAATTTGACTAATTGCTTTTTAGTCATTGAATTTTAGAATATTGCATTTTGGTCCTCGGACTTTGTAAATTTGCATATTTACCCTCAATAATTCCAACATTATGTTCTTACTTAAACATCGGAGAGGGTTCGCCAGACACCCCCCCTCTCTGGCACTGCCCTTTGTGCAGATAGGCAGCGCACGGGTCAGGATCAATAGTGATACGACAACAGGAGGAACACGACTCGATGCTAGGCCGCCAAGATCGGACCCCGGACGAGCTTGTTCCATCATTGGCGTCGTCTACGTGACTCGAACAAAAAGTCGTTAATAAGATACCCAAATGTCTGCCGCGATTTTTATGCACGAAGGGTTCAGTGGAGGAGGTGAGTCATTCAATGAGCATGATGACTACGCCTCACAGGTAGTAGATGAAATAATAGAGTTTGTGGATGCATCACAATTGTTGGAAGGTTTAATTCAGCTTTCCAAAGAAGATATGGAGCTTGCGACGCTTACGTACATATGTGTTGGCCATCACAATAAGGATAGGTAACACAAGTGATAAAAATATCAGTGGTCGAAGTAATTAAGGTAATGAAGAGGCGGTGACACCGCCAAACAAATGTACCGTACGTCAAGCGCAAATACAGTCAAGTGCACATCACGAAGCGGCTATCATAACCGCATATTGCTAAGGAGCTATCGCATCCACGCCCTTGGAGTGGTCAGCGTGTCTGCACACCAAACAATAAACTTTGCTGCGGCCAGTCAAATACATATAATCATTAATTGCACACCAAACAATAAACTTTGCTGCGGCCAGTCAAATACATATAATCATTAATTGTTAGTTACGTACATAGATTTTTATTCAAAATATTTTTTTAAAAAAAGTTCTATAAAAGTTTACTGTGGTAAATTACATATCATTGTTGTAAAGTAATTAATTTATTACCTTCGGATAATAAAAATTACTATAGATACTTGTAAAAATGTAAAGAAGCTCATGATGTAAAATAACAAACAGCATAAAGCCAAAGTTTGCGACATGGAAACTGGAGATAGTGTTGATTCTATCGATCTCAGTTGACGAAACACGATAACTGTCGGTATAAAAGACACGGATGCTGACTCAACTCTACCCTATTCGAAGGTTGTATAGAGTAGCTTCAGTCTCCAACTAAAGTTTGGTCGAACGCATGAACCAAGTTGGTTAAACAAAAGATTGTAATATTTAGGTCTAAAATCTAAAGTTTGGGAAGTTAAATTTAAAAAACAACTTCCAGGTAGGCATTTAAAAATTTGGGAAAATTAGTTTGCTATTAGCCCTTAATATATTGTATTTTTAGATTTGAAAATAACAAAAAAAATTAAAATTTGCAAGGAATTGAAAAAAAAAAAAAAAAAACTCTAAATTGATTTTTGTACATACTTTTTTTTCCCCAAATATCAACTAGAAATAATCGAGGGAATCTTCTTTTCCTTTAACCAATAATAATATTCTTTATTCACGGTAAAACTAATTATATTAGTTTGAGGATTTACCACTGCTATAAATTATAGCTGGCTAAATATACCAATATAATTATTATCAATTTTGATCATTTCTATTCATTACCTAAGTAGAATAAAGTATTTTATATTATATTATATAAGAAATTATTATCAACATAAACTGTGTTATTTTTTAGGTATAAAAAAGAAGGAAAAAAAAAAGATAATGCGACATGCAGTAAGTAGTAGCTAGGCTAGTAGCCATGTGATGGAAACTCACGGCGTGGTCTTTGCTCAACCATGGCAGATATATACTATTTCAACGAAACATGGATTTTTCAGGTGAAAAAACTATCGCTATCATGTTTACTTTATTTTACTGGAAAAAGAAAAAGTAAAAGAGAGTGAAAACACGACTGACAAGATAAAAAAAAAATGGAGTCAAAGAGACATGAATAAAGAAAGATACGATAAGATTCTTTTTGTGAGCTAAGCCGGGCATGCATGCATGCAGATACCAGACTGGAGGATTGCTGTTCTATTGCAAGTTTGTAACATGTTGTGTTTAAAGGTTCAGTGTTCATTTACTAATTACTTCAGTCAGTCACTGCCAATGCGCCATTGATAGATAAGCTTCAACCTCCACTCCACTGTACTGTCTGTATATATTTGTACGGTTCATTTACCTGTCCCATCTCTTACCTATTTCCAGCTGTAGTGTTCGTTTTCGTTGAACACTTCTCCCTGTAATAAGTTTTAGATGACGGTAAATTAAGAAGCTTCTATCATTCATGAATGATAGAAGCTTCTTAATTTAGAATTTTTCTCCAAAATTCCATTTCTACAATAATTAGATTCAGCCGGAAATTAATAACAAATTAATATTTTACTCGAGAAATTATTACATAGACAAAGTTCACCGCGTCATCATATAGACTACCAATAAAAAATAAACACATAATAAATTTACCTTAAATAATCAACACTTGATTACACCGGATTATAATCTAGTATCTCTTTCCATAGCTGCTTAATTTCCATTTAAGTTGGCAGCACCAGACATGAATTTTTTATTTTTATTTTATAAATTGGCACTATCGTAATTTTTTTAAAAAAAAAGGTTAAAGTATTTTTAGTGTTTATATAGTTTTAGATTTTTTTATTCTAAAACTCTATTATAATGAGTGTACAGTTTGGCTGTGTGAACCCTAAAATGCTAAAATTGAATCAACTAGTGAACCCTAAAATGCTAAAATTATACGAACATTTTCAATAGTTCGTCAAATTTTAGCCATTTAGGGTATACACTACCAAACTTTACAATTCTAATAGTTTTTAGAAAAAAAAATATAAACTATATAAACACTACAAATATTTAATTTTTTTTTTTTTTGCCACAATAATGCCAATTTAATGAAAGTACTCCATGTATGATGTTGTCAACTTAAATGAAAATTAAACATATATGGAAAATGAATAGCTAGGTTGTAACTAGGTGAAACCAAGTGTTAATTTTTTAAGGTAAACATACTATGTGGTCATTTTATATTGGTTGATCTATATATTTTATATTGGTTGATCTATATATGACATGGTGAACTTTGTCCATATTAATTTCTCATTTTACTCGGTTGAGAATCGAATAGGAATTTTAATGGTTAATTAACTGGGCCCCTAAACCAAATTAACCATGTTTACTTTTATACTCGGTAACAAACCGAGTAGGAAAGTGAATTGATTTTAATAACCGACTAGAATTCTCTATTTTTTTCATTAAGATGATATATAGTCCATAGACCATTTTACAATGCTTTTACTTAAATTGTATTCTTTAAACTTGTCACGTATACATTAAAATTTAAGTAATACGTAAAGTTAATACACACATAAATAATATTTGCTCTACAATGGTTTTACTTAAATATATTCCTTAAATTTTTTTATTATTAAATTTCCGAACCACCAATAGGTTATGTGAAACTAGTTTGTTCTCATATTTAAGGAAAACTATGTAAAATCATTGTCGAGTATTTTTTTACACTTTACATAAAAAAGATGTGAAATCTACTTTTAAGTAACACTATGTAATACCATTATGGATGCTCTTAATTAATAAATATACACGGTGATAGAGATGAATACATCGTAATAATTGAAAATGTAAATGAAATTGTGGGCCAATAAATGCCTGATGTGTTTAAGGTTTGATAATTTAAGGGTTCAAATTTATATGTGTACTTTTATGGCACTACAAGGAGTTTTCCTACGGGTGAATTGCTGACCGAGCCGTCGGCCGGGAATTTACCGCCGTTTTCCGACCGGATAATGTCTGATTCGACCAAAAAAAAGTGTGCCTGACTTTTTACTGACCGACCTTTCCGACATTTTCTTCCGACAAGCACGCGGTCGGTATGAAAAGAATATTACCCATCAGAATCTGAAGCCTCGTTCACGGTCGGAGATTCCCTTTCGCTTTGCTGACTGTTTTTCTATAGTTATCTAGATGTAAAAAGATAGACATTCCGATTAATGTACTCCAACATATTTCGACTGTTTGGTAAGATGAAAAAGCTATAAAAAATTGATTTTATTACAGTGATGCCACTGTAAGAGAGTGATATTCCAACATTCCAAAATCGGAATGTGTATCAAAACCCTGGATGGATAGAGTCCTCATTGTACGAATACATGGTCGCACAACGGAAGAGCACCTTCGAAATCGACGGTCAACCGACGGTTGTACCAAAAGTCTGAAAAATACAAACATATGACACCAAAAGTCTTTTAAAAATTACGCCATAAGCCAACTTTAGTAAAACATATGACACAAAAAATCATTTAACCCCAAAAAGATCTATTAGTTAAGATTGTGAGTTAAGACAACTATATATTTATCACATACTATTATCTGCTCTAACAAATGTATTAAGTGAGAAAGGAAACTTAGCCTATTTATCTATATATATATTATCAAAAGATAATTAATTCATTCAAACTAAAAGCTTTCAAGGAGGGCTGAAATCTCAATCCTTAGCAAGTAAAGACAACGCAGAGGGTTGGTGTGCGCAAACCCATTTTATATGATACGATCTCTTTCTGAATTGTATATATAGCAACCCGATTTACACATTTGTTCACTTTTCTTACCCCCAACCCAACGAGATATACGGGACGGGTATGGGCGGACCATGTTAACCAGCGGATCCGGGGCTGGCGATACCTCCCGTCGGCACCCTTATTCAAATGGATTCTCAATTAGATTTCCGCTCTATTCAAACGATTTTTTTTTTCCAATTGAAAATACTTTGTTGCAATTCTTTTAATTTATATCTAAATTCATTTTTGGTACACATGAAAAGATCTTTTGTGGTAGAAATATGCTCAGTTTCTATCCAATTTGATAGAAATTGAAACAAATGTATCAATTTTCTCGAAAATTAAAAGTTAAGGTAGCCAATTCAAAAAAATAAAGTTTAAGTAACGATTAGTAAATTAGTCAAAATTTAGGTAACAATTTACTTATTAACCCTATAATTTATATACAAACTTAAAGATTGGGCTCAACGTTTGTGCACGCTAACGGCTCTCTCAATTGCAAAACGGCAGGATCGCAGACTTGAGGCTGCTGTTACCTTTACCGTTACGCTTATACCGAAGTTACAGCCACCCCACCCCTCCCCTCCCCTCCCCTCCCCTCCCCTCCCCGCCCAGCAACACGACGTCGTTTCTTTTACTCTATTCAGCAGCTTGCCACATAAGTAGTGGGTGTCACCGGTTGGAGAAAATCAATGTACATTTTTCAAATAAATAAAAACGGAAAATTACAAAAAGAATTCCTCCATTCCGAAAATGAATATAAATGCAGTCCTTCCTTCCTCTGGTCTCGATTCCTGGCGCTCTCTTATTTCAATTTCGACTTTCTCTCTCCTCGAGTCTCGCGCTTCTCTTCTAGAGAGAGGATCACTGCTGAGTTAGAATTGGTATACCAGAGATAGGCGTTGTGTTCTGCGTAGAGCGCATGCGAGCACGCACCTGAAGCTTGCATAGAAAGCAGCGTGAACCAACTGCTCGGTCGAAGCTCAGTTCAGCTCAGACGACCATCGGGAAGGAGAGATGCCGGTTTTTGCCGTGAAGCAGGTTGTGCCGGTGGACTACCAGGCGGAGGTTTCACAGCGACTCCTTGAAACAACGCTTTCTGGTGATCTGGACTCCGCTGTCCACTGGATAGCCGATCCCTGCGTCGACGTCAACTACGTCGGTACGGTCAGCCTTAAGACCAGGAGGAGCGACGTCGTTCCGCGCGGCGAATCGGCCAGCGAAGTTCGCGTGGAGTACGAGGAGTTCAAGACGGACGTGACTGCTCTGTTTGTTGCCGTACACATCGGCAATGTAGCTATGGTGAAGAAGCTTCTGGTAATCTTCGCCCTTTAGTCGTTTGCATTTTTGAATTACTCCTCCCTAAGTACTACGTTTTGTCTTTCCTACTTTTTGAATTTCAAATAGTACTTACTGTCCAAGTTTCCATCAGTTGATTATTCCTTGGATTATGAGTTTGAGCTTCGAAGCTTCTTCTATTCAGTGGATGATGATGACTATTTAGCGATCTGAAGCAATTTTTATGCCGCCTATGAAGTTTATTTCGTGTATCAGAAGAGGAGGGTTCATTTTGATAGCACAAATTTGGTTGATTATTTTCAGTTTTTGCTAGTAAAAAAACATTTAAAATTATCACGTAATTTGCTGGTTCATCTTATCCAATTATTTGATTTTAGAATTAAGCTGCGCAATTGTTTTGACTTTTGAGGAGCAGTTCCGTGCACTCTGGCGCATTTCATTTCCTAATTCCATCAGTCTTTGCTGTTGCTAATTTCGTACCAGTCTCAGCTACCAAAAGACTCACCTAATCTTTATTTTTGTCTCTCTTCTATCGTTCAAAGTGCGCACTTTGAACCTTTTAAAATGCATGCGTTGCTTTCGGATCACTGCCGATAACCGCTCATTATGGTCGTTTGAAATATTGTCGGAAAAGTGAAGTGTTCAGGTTCCGCGGGCATTGTCTTTGAAATTGTATAAGCTTTATCTCCTTAATTAATATGATTTTTGGCGAATAAGATTTATCTTATTGATATGAAATTATGCCTTTTCTAAAGTTGTGAAGTTTACTTGTTTCTATGGTAATATCTACCAATAATATTCATGTAAGCGTTGTTTACTCAAATTACTTGTAATCTTTTTGTGGTTGCTTGATTCAAATACTGTTTAAAAGTGATAAATACTCATTTAACTACCGGAAAAGGTTTAAGACTTCCAATAATGACAGAACCAACTTATGCTTCTCTCTTTTCTTCGCTTTCCACCTACCCTTGAAGCCGTTTGGAAACACGTCATATTTTTGTTCCTTTGGAAATGAAGTCTGTTACTTTCAGTATTTTCTTTGAAGTATCCTTTCTCTTTTCATTATATATGTATCTTTTCTGGAGACCCATACCTAAATTTATACCTATTGGCCTCTATACTGATCACTAAGCAGTAAGCACCAGTAAGCAAATGAAATATAGCTTAGGTTTACTTTGTGACACACAGAACCGCAGTGTCAGGTTGAATGTTATGGTTAACTCCATTAGATATGGTGTTGAGAAAGTTCCAAGATGCTAGAAAGCTATTGTTCTTTCAAGTTTTGGTGTTTGCAGAGTTATCAATGGTCTCAATAACATTGCTGTAGAATCATGTTAGTCATTAAACTAATACATCTTAAACTTTCCTGTGTTAGGTAAATATATGTTATCTGAGATGTTAGATCTGTTCATTTGTTTGGTGTATGCGATGTGAGATCTGCTTGTTAGATACAATGAACAGAAATTCCAGCCTGTAAACCATGGAAATCTTGATGTCTCGCATGGTTTGAATGGTTGATAATGCCCATATGATACTGTCTCTGACTAGGCTCAGAGGATGAGTGAAGCACAATTGTGTGCGTGTGTTTCTTCTAAGGTACAAGCAAGTACAGAGATAAATGCTCTTAGCAATAAATAAAATAGTACAGTGATAAATGCATCTACCTCTCCTTAAGTAAGTCTCCATTAGGTTCTAGGCAGTGTGTAATAAATAAAACTTCCATGCTTTCTTGTCTATCAACTATCATATCAAATCAGATTCCTCCATTCATTGTCTTTTTGTGGCCATAACCTTTTGTATCATTGCAAGGTTCCAAAATGTCTGCTGCTGTTGTGTTTCATTTATCTTCTTCTTACCACTGTAGTAAAAATGCCACCTTGTGCAGTAAAAAATGTTATTAATTTGTTACCCTTGTTCAAATTACAGAGCATCGGGGCAGATGTGAATCAGACACTTTTCAAAGGATTTGCCACCACAGCAGCCGTACGGGAGGGCCACCTTGAGATACTGGAAATCTTGCTGAAATCTGGAGTTTCTCAACTAGCTTGCGAGGAGGCTCTGTTGGAAGCGTCTAATCATGGTCATGCTACCATGGTGGAGCCTCTCATGGGATCTGATCTGATTCGGCCCCATGTAGCTGTTCATGCTCTTGTCACTGCTTGCTGCCGAGGATTCTTAGATGTCGTAGACACACTCATTAGGGTAATAATCAACACAGATTTTACTGTCTCAAATTGTCATTTCTTCATTAGTTACTGCATTTGCCGAAGTTGATTTGCTAAAACTAGACTTTACCTGTGATAGTGTGGAGTTGATGCATGTGCAACAGACAGAGTTCTGCTCAAATCATCTAAACCTTCTCTGCATATGAACGTTGATTGCACCGCACTTGTTGCTGCTGTTGTTAGCAGACAGGTTATGGTCGTTCGGCAGCTCCTACAGGTAAGAATCCTATGTCGTTTTCGATCCAGCCAATATAGGCCACTGTTCCATAGATAAAAATACTATCTTAAGGAGTCATTTTAAAATGTGGTTACCAGTAAAGTACTATCCTAAGGAGTATTATGCCTTATCTGCGGTATAGTTTCTACCAGTTATACCCTGCAATAATATGCTGTGCACCAGACAAGACTCCAAATATTTTTTTTGGCCATCAAATATATTATTAGATACATTCATTTGTTGGTCAAATTTAAGGAATTCCCATTATTTATATTATTAAAAAAATGCTCCTAGTTTTGTAATGCCTACCTTCCGTCCAAAACTACTAGAACTAATTCCTCCGAGCTCTCAATTATACAACACTTACAAAAGTTTTTTGGAGAATCGGGACCTCAAAAGTATTTTGGCTCATTTTGTCATTTTTAGAGTCAAATTTCACAAATACTTTTTGAGGTATTACAGTTAAGCCCTAAACCTTTTTTCAAGTGTCACAATTGAGCCATTACAATTTCGTTCGGTTTGTTTTAGACAGAATTAAGTAACTATTCCAAAATAGCGGGAACAAATTGGGTAAAATTTGAAGAAAAAAAAGGAGGATTCCTAAAAAACTATCGGGGTTGTTCTACCATGTTGTATGCTGCTTGTGTACATTTATTTGTATTTTTGTATTGCTCTAAAAGTGAACTCTGTAGGAAAATTTACATTAGTAATGGTGTGATATAAGAAGTTCTAGGTGTAGCTAAAAAATTTCAGACTTTTAAAGTTTTTAATAGCACAAGGTGACTCTTTGTTCAATAGCAACTGATATCTCTTAACTGAAATAGGGTGGAGTCAGAACAGACACCAAGGTGAGACTGGGTGCATGGTCTTGGGACACAACCACTGGAGAGGAGTTCAAGGTGGGTGCTGGACTTGCCGAACCCTACCCAATCACATGGTGTGCAGTCGAATACTACGAATCAAGCGGCTCAATCTTATCCCTCCTTCTTCACAACCTCTCCCCTAACACCCCTCACTACAGCAGAACCCTCCTCCACCATGCCATCCTATGTGGCAACCCAGGAGCCGTAACCGTTCTCATAAACAACGGGGCCGACGTCGAAGCAACAACCTCAAAGGCCAACATTCGCCCCCTTCACATGGCAGCCCGGCTCGGTCTAGCCACGGTCCTCCAGTGCTTAGTTGATGCAGGTCCTGATCTCGACTCCAGGACCGAGTCTGGAGACACGGCTCTCATGATCTGCGCAAAGTATAAGCATGGAGACTGCTTGAAGGTGTTGGCTAAGGCTGGAGCCGACTTCGGCCTGGTCAATGGGTTCGGTCTGTCTGCTGGTTCAATTGCAGGGTCGAACCGATGGTCCCTCGGGTTTCAACAAGCCGTAGTCGACGTGCTCCGGTCCGGAACAATACCTGCATCCAGTGACCACCTTATATTCTCCCCATTAATGACAGCCGCTCAATCTGGAGACACGGACGCCATTAAAACAGTGATTCAATCGGAGCCGCTCGATCTCGACCATCAAGACGAAAATGGGTTTTCAGCGGTCATGATTGCAGCCCTCAAAGGCCACGTGGAAGCGTTCCGGGTTCTTGTCTACGCAGGGGCCAACGTGAAGCTGTGTAACCGAGCTGGGGAAACCGCGCTCACCATCTCGGGTCTTAACCCGAATCGAGACCAGTTCGAGAAGGTGATGCTGGAGCTCGCGCTCGAGAAGGGGCGAGACGCGGGCGGGTTTTTCGCATTACACTCCGCAGCCCGACGTGGGGACCGCGGGGCGGTCGAGCTGTTAACTTCACGGGGCTACGATGTGAATGTGGTAGACGGGGAAGGGTACACCCCGCTTATGCTAGCTGCTCGGGCGGGTCATGGTCCCGTCTGCAAGGTCCTGATCTCGCGGGGCGCCGACTGTGAGTACAAAGCCCCCGACGGGGCAACCGCAGTGAAACTAGCGGGGAACAATGCTGACGTGGCGGGTTTGATAGTGGACGAGATTGCTCGGAATGTGGTTTTGTCGGGGAGTCGGGTCAAGAAACATACTAAGGGAGGGAAAGGATCGCCCCATGTAAAGGAGCTGAGGATGGTTCAGAGTTGTGGGGTGTTGAGTTGGGGGAGTTCGAAGAGCCGAAACGTGGTTTGCCACGAGGCTGAGGTGGGGCCGAGCGCGGTGTTTAGGAGGAATCGGGGGAGGAAAGGAGATGGGGATGAACCGGGGTTATTCAGGGTGGTGACGAGTAATGAGAAGGAGGTGCATTTCGTGTGCGATGGTGGGATGGAAGTGGCGGAGCTTTGGGTGCGGGGGATACGGCTTGTGACTTGGGACGCCATACGTGGTGGGGTGAAGCAGTAGAATGGGTGACTGAAGTATGGTGGTTGAATTAAGTACGAGGAGGTTTTAGGGTTTAATAATCAATGTTTTTTGTACAGATGCTGCTAAATATATATCCTGTGTAAGAGTGCTTCTGCTTGAAGTAAGTGATGATGCTTTGTAAAAAGTTTGATTAGCTCTCTAAGCTTTTCTTTGAAAAATCTTCACGTTTTAGTCTCTAATTTATACTATTCAAATGAAAAAGAAAAGTAAAATCTAAACATGCTTTATTCAAATGAAAAGTCTCAAAAAGAGTCGAGAGGAACATAATATGCTTCTTATTCAACATAATAATAATAATAATAATAATAAGGGTTAACAAGTTTTTGTTTCAATTTTTTTTTATATATTTTTTTTTTCTAGTTTTGGTACAATATGTTTGACAACTTTTGGTCCATCCGTTAGTTGAACGTTAAATAATCATGTGCCAAGTTGTTTGCTTTACCACAAATGTTATTGGGTGACATGACTTATGAGGCCTTAAAGAACAATGTCAGAATTCAGTCTGAGAGTTAAGGATATACGATGACGGAACCACTAGAAAAGTGGTGTCATGTGCATAAATTGGCTACTATGGTTCGTAAATGAGTGATTTTTTTTTATAAGGATGACTAAGTTGCGTTATTGTGCGTGGAACGCTATTGAAAGAGTGGAAAAGAACTGCCCTAATATTATCATGTTTAATCAGGTTCCTCGAAAGCAAGTTTTTAATTTCAGTCATAAAACTGCTACATCCTTAATTTTAACATCATACTAGCGTCTCACGAAATCAACTAATCCAAAAACCAGAGAAAGATATTTATTTACCATCCACTTTCAAGTGTATATCTGCCATTTAATTTCTTAGACAATCTGCGTCAATGGTTATGCACAATCAATATTTAGATCCACTCAGAAAAATATATTCAAGAAAATTTACCAAGACAAAAATGAAGAGTCCAATTTATCTCAGGAATTCTGAGGGCCGAAGCCCAAGGTGTCCTTTTAGCCGAAAAGCTCATTTATATATTATTCCGGCCCACATACTGAGTTGAAGGGTAGATCAACTCGGTGTCCATCTGAGTTGGTATCGAGTTGCGCTCTCAGACTAAACTCTTCTTCGTCTTCTTCTCCGCATCACCCTGATCAGTGAAACCTCAAGCAATGGGCTCTATCGGGACCTTGGTCACCCAAATTCAAGGACTATCCGGCAGCGCCCAAGACATATCTCACCTCCATACGATTCTCAAGCAAGCCGATGAGTCCCTCCACTCCGAGTCTGCTCACCTCACTTCCTTCCTCGACCAACTCGACCCTGCCAAGCACTCTCTTGGATACCTCTACATTCTGTAAGTACCGATTTGCCTCTTCTATCGAATAATTTGCTGCTTAATCTGCATCTTAGTTGGTCGAATGTGCTAGGGTTGTTTTAGGGTTAACTTAGCTTGTTTGAATTTTCTCTTTTCTGTGCGTTACTTCAAATTCAATATTAAGAATATAATTGCTTAAATCTGTGGATGATGATGTCATTGTGCTACTTTCTAGTGTTTTTACCAATCTCAGCTACTTGGTGAATCGTAGGTCATGCTCATTATTAACAATGGTGGCTGTTAAATGTTCCAAGTAATAAGTATAACCCGAACTACAACCAAGAAGTTAAACATGTCACCTCTTTAAGAAATCTCTCAAATTGTAATGGAAAAGGAGTTTATGACAATATTCAGCTGCCATGAAAGAACCTAGAAACTTTAACTCAAGGATTCAAGCTGTCTGCTACATAGCAACGTATTCCAAATTTTCAATGTTCGTATTACCTCTTGCTGGTCTGTGTACATGGAATTGCATAAATCACCTTGATAGGGCAATAGAATGCACTTTAAGGAAATTTGAGCTAGTATGAATTCTCCCTCCTTTCTGTTACTAATATGTGTATCCTATGTCTACCACAATTTAACAGAGAAGCCATGACTTCTGCTCCGGTGTCGATAGCGCAAGCAGAAGCATTAGCTCTACCTATTGCTAGATTCATCAGTACCTGTGATACACAACAGATACAAGTAGCTCCCGAGAAATGTAACACTCTTCAATTCATATTTATGTATTGTGATCATTTTATTTTATCTACGTTGTTGTGAGTACTGATACTGTTGTCTGGCCTTGCAGTCATCTTTGTTTGTAAGAGGTTCAAGGACCAAGTTTTGCTGCTTGAAGCTCCTTTGCGCGGGGTGCTTCCGTTGTTGACAGCTATCCGGAAGGTTCAGACAACCACTGAACATTTGACTACCTTACATCCAGACTTTCTCCAGCTCTGTCTGTTGTCAAAGAGTTATAAAACTGGACTGTCAGTCTTGGGGGATGATATTTTTGAGGTTGATCATCCTAGGGATCTTTTCCTTTA
The DNA here is from genome assembly GCA_036873135.1 of Clarkia xantiana subsp. parviflora. Lineage (NCBI taxonomy): Eukaryota > Viridiplantae > Streptophyta > Magnoliopsida > Myrtales > Onagraceae > Clarkia > Clarkia xantiana. The sequence goes on from JAPTYO010000001.1 coordinate 51,556,975, forward strand.
CTGTTATTATGGGTAAGTTTGATATTTTCCCTGGGTAAAAATGTTATCTTTATTTCTTAGGATCTAATGAATGAATGCATACGGGTTATAATTTATTCCTTTAAAATAGATAACAGTTTCACATGACTAATTTCTGTAGAACTAGAGGTTTTGGAAGTTAACTAGTAATGTGATTTCTATTGTTGATAGGGGCATGATATGCATAGGACAGAAGCGTTTCCGACAGGCGTTGGAGCTCTTACACAATGTATGCCCTGTTGTCTGAAGACCATACCATATAATCTTTTGGTTTATAATGTGGCTCCTTGCATTTTTCCCTTTTCTCTGACTGTTTTCTTTTTTAGGTTGTAACTGCTCCTATGAATTCTATTAATGCAATTGCAGTTGAAGCCTACAAAAAGTATATATTGATTCAACTCATTCACAATGGACAGGTTTGTTTTTCTTTTTCTGTTTGAGTACTTACCTCTCCGGGTTGGTATTTTTGTAACATGTGGGAATACATTATGTCTTACGTGGTGTCATTCTCAGTTTGGTTGGTTCTATAATTAACCGACTTGAACCTCTAAGCTAGTAAGGGTTTAGTACATTCTGTCCTGAAAGATAACGTGATTTGAATATGAGTCATTATCTGTTGCAGCTTTCTTAACTGCACTTTGATATCCTTTCCCTTATTATGAAATCTTGATAGTGAATGATTTGGTCATGAAGTCTTGATAGTGATTGATTCAGGTCTATCTTACATGCCATGATGTGAATATTGTTCTATTAGTAATGTTATTGGTTAATGGCTGATATACGTCTGACCAGAGAAATTCCGCTAATTTTTTTACCTTATCATGGCAGTTCTCAACCAGCCTTCCCAAGTACACTTCTTCGGTGGCCCAAAGGAATTTGAAGAATTTCTGCCAGGTGACGTGAATTAGAAATTTCATTGTTCCGAAGAAGTTTTTCTTGCATTTTAGTATCTGTTAATATTATCATTTAAGCATGCGGTACATGAGGTTAGCATTAAGAGTTGGCACTCTCAGTCTAGGAACAGAGTTAGCCTATATTATATAGAACTAATAATTATCATCTTAATGCTTGGTACACTGAACTTGTTTGATGCTCCAGTGTCAACATGGATCTGAATTTGATCAGTCAATTAGTATAAAAAGTTGTGAAGATTCTGTTAAAAGAGAAAATGAGATGTGGACTATGTCATATATTTGTCCCTTTGCTTCATAATTCTTAATTGAAAGTTAGAGTCTGAGTAGCATATTCCATTTTTGTCATATATATATTAGATCTATATATAGTAAGTAGTGATGGAGACCCTATTACATTTTAGTCTTGTATTTGAATTTTTTTATGCATTTGCTATCTTCCAGTTAGGTGCATGAATTTCTTTTTGGAGTTCGATGTAAAACCCAGTTTAGCTTGTGAAAGCATCTCTTATGAGTGCCTAGTGACGTTTATATTGCACCATGTGGAGGCTATGTAATTACCCTTTTTTTGTTCTCCTTGAACAGCTTTATATAGAACTGGCAAATAGTTACAACACTGGAAAAATCAGGGAGTTGGAGAGCTATGTTGACACAAATAGGGAAAAATTTGAGAATGTAAGATTCTATCTCAATTTAATTCTGTGTTAATTTATATGGAAGAAATACGATATATTAGATTTCTATCTCTACCAATAGTTGCTTGTGATCTTCTTTCCAGGACAACAATCTCGGCCTAGTTAAGCAAGTGGTGTCATCAATGTATAAGCGTAATATCCAGAGACTAACTCAGACTTACTTGACTTTGTCGCTTCAAGACATAGCCAACACTGTGCAATTGGGTACCGCAAAGGAGGCAGAAATGCATGTTCTTCAAATGGTATATGGTTTTATTTTTGCGATTTACTTATTGAGATAGCTGTCCATATCATGCTAATAGAATGAATTTTGGTTATGTTATAGATCCAAGATGGTGAAATATTTGCAAGTATTAACCAAAAGGACGGAATGGTTCGGTTCCTAGAGGATCCTGAACAATACAAAACCACTGGGATGATTGAGAATATCGACTCTTCAATCAAGAGGTAGAAGTTGCTACATTATTCATCATCAAGCAGAAGAGTATGTATCTTCTTTCAGTTGTCTAAGCTAAGCAGCTACTATGGTTATGTTATTGTTTCAGGATAATGATGCTTTCAAAGAAGTTGAATTCCATGGATGAGCAATTGTCATGTGATCCTCTGTACTTAGCCAAGGTAAAAAGAAAGATAGTTGGTAGAGTTATTATGGGTAGGGAGAAGAAGACAATTTATGTGTAGAACTAACATGGTTATGTTGTTATATATAGGTGGGGAGGGAACGGCAGAGATTCGACTTTGATGACTTTGAAACTGTTCCGCAGAAGTTCCCGATGTGAGAAGGGTTTAGGCATTATGAATGAAGGTGGTGAGTGTTTTTTGGAAATCAAATTCAGATGGGTCTATCTTTTTTTGCTATTGTGAGGAAAAGAAAGCAGACTGTATCGAGTCTAGTAACCAACGGCTATATTCTTCTATTTACTACTGTATTGAAGAAAGTTATGGTAATGTAGAATAGATGATCATTTTGTATTTCTGTGTACAGGTCATGTCAGCCAGTGATTGGTTTTGTCAGGATTTTTCATCAGGTTGATGTTGCTCCGCCTAAATATGACATGCTTTTTTAGGGGTTTTATGGATCTCCGTTTTAATATTGAGATAACATATTCTAGAATCTGCACTTCATTTTTTAGCATTAGTATGATATGTTTGTTTCGATTCGCCAAAAACCTTGTTTTGTTTCGTACGCAATACAATAGCATGTGATGAGTGTACATGAAATTTTTGTCTATTCCGTGGATAAAACATAATTATAGCGGGAACAGGATAAAACGAGATGGTTTTTCTGTGGTGTTAATGTTTCTGTATTAAAGCATAATGAACTTATAAACTGTCTGAAATTTGTTCCATGTGAGATTTTAGTGTCTGAAGTAAATGTTAAAATAGACAGTCTCATGTTATTTTTGTCGAAATTTGGTGTCTTCACGCGTGTCTTCCTCTCCATTTAAACATTTTCATTGACCTTTTTACCCACTCATAATCCACCACTCTTTACTTTTTATAAATTCGCCAAATTTCTCTTAAAACTTGAACATTCGAAAGCAGCAGAGTTGTGTGGAGTGATTTTCATCGACAATAGGGCGAGATTTACTTGTGCGGATGTGGCCACCTTCTTAGGTGACGGTCCCGGCAAGGTGACGAGAAGGGAGCGTGCATGAGAGCTCCTATTTGACAGCCGGTTTCGTCGGGATTAACTTCTCTAAAGTAATCACACCGAGACACCAAATTTAAACAAAAATGAAATCTGGGACTGTCCATTTTAACATTTTAAACTTCAAACACCAAAATTTCACATGGAGCAAATTTCAGACAGTTTATAGGTTCTTAACCCATTTATAAATGGAATCGTGACAATAGATTTATTTGAAATTATGTTTGGGAAAAAAAGGCTTTGTTTATTAACTTTTAAAATTTCAACCTGTTTGCTTAATATATTGGTGAAAATTAGTCAATTATGTATTTTACGTATATGTGATATTCATTATCTGATGTTTATACTTGAGGATTTCGCACACTCGCGAATGTAGTGCCAAGTAACTTATATAACAAATAAACATGAGTGAAGTACATTATGTTTACTCTTGTTTTATACGTATAATACGTAATGTATTGATACGTAAAGTTTACCATCCCAATTGGAGGAGAGAGTCAAAAACACGACTATTTTTGTACGGGTTAGATGGGTCGACACCTAATCAAAAATGGGACGTGTTTAAAATTTAGCATGTTTGAGTCTCTCCCCTAATAACATGATGGATTTTTCTGAGAATATACATAGCATTCAACGTATTTTTTATGCAAAGAAGAGAAAAAATTATTATAATAATGATTTTACACAATATTATCAGACCGGACCGATGGCCCGATCAGGACCGAACTCATAGCCGGTTCGGTGTGATGAAAAAACCGATAAACAATTAAACCTGGTAATTCAGCCGAACTCTTTTGAGCTTGTTTACTTAAAGTTGATGTGTTTGGCTGTATATACTTAATGTAAATTGATAGACTTGAGTTAGAAAATATTAATTGATCTGATCAGTCGAACCGAAAAGCAGATCCCTAACAATTAAGTGTCATAACATTATAGTTTTATATAGCATTTATTAAAATTGGAAAATATTTAATTTTAGATGATACATTCATTAAATATAATGAAATACATATAATCATTTAAATCTATTTATCCATTTTTTTTTACACAACTTCCGCTACTTTTGGACTCGACTTTTCATCATGTTGTAATATTCATTTCTTCTTAATCAGATGAATTTATAAAAATTGATAATATATTAAAGGGGTGAATTGTGAAGAATTCATATCATATTATATGAGATTCAATCATTTAAATGGAAATCTAAGTGATAAAATTTTGGAGATGAGATGAAATATGAAAGTATAGACAATATACAACGACAGTATTTCAAAATGCATTAATAGTATGATACAATTGCAAAGACAATTAATACTAATGACTTCTTATGTTATTTATTGAGTTTGGATAATAAAGTAGGTTTAAGTGATATGATTGAGAGATTAATGTAAAATCATTAGAGATATATATACAGTTATTTAAATATTACTTAACTTTATATACTTTTCAAACTACACGTAATGCGTTGTTACCTTTAATAATATAATAATAATATCTATTAAATAGAAAATATGTGAAACTTTTATGGATGCTCTAACTCGTTTTTAAAATGGGCCGTGTCTAATATTTATGAATGCATCGACCTAAATCATTTTAAATACGACCCAATCAAATTAAACCCTACTCCCATATATGGTTTTTTGGGAATGTATTTCTCGTGCAATTGAAGGTGGCGGCGTTAACCACCTTGTGGTTGATGGAAAAAAAGAACCCTAGAAGAGATGCCACGTCACCCTACCTTCTAGCTAGGTTTAAAATCCCACCCTATATATAGGACTGTACAACACAGCGAACTCTTCATTCCGTTCTCTCGTACTTTGCCCCCTCTTCACTTCACTTCTCTTCTCTTGTGAAAGGTGCTTTCCTTGCTTTATAGGATGTTCTAGATTTGTACGAACTGTACTAGACTAGTAGTTATTACCAGATCCAGAACATCCTCTCAAAGCAAGATAAGCAATCTATTCGCTGTTTTCCCCTTTTTAGATCAATTCAATTACAATTACAAGGTTAGAAGAAGAAGATCTCGACCATTCATTTTGTGATTTCATTTATACCACCTGTACTGTACTCTACTGTTTTTGTCATGCTTTTTCATTAAAGAATCCATCCAGATCCGAAGATTCCAGACCGTGGCGTGGTTGTCAGATCCCACCCTAGGACGTTGTCCAGGCTACATGCGATTGATCAGAGAAGTTAGCGTTCTCTATCAATGTCTTTATTATTTGACGACTCTGTTTAACTTAACTTTTTTACTTGATGATTAACTTTAATTTTCAACTTATGTTCAGTTCATATATTTTTTCAAAACAATTTGTTAGCTCAAGTTCAAAATAGCTTACTCGATGCAAAATTCAGTCACACTTGGTTGGAGTTTACGGCAAATATGAGAACAAATTACCTCAAACTAAATTAAAATCACTGTTTTACTTCTTCTAATTATTCGGATGTGTCTTTGTTCTCCCGTAATATGTTGTTATTCTTCTTCTAATTGGAATGCGTCTCTTCTTTTTCTCTCCAGGTTAGCTTTTGGTCTGAATATGAGTTTTTTTTTTTTATATAATATGCTTAATATTTTATTTTTTTTAGAACCCACATGTGAGTTTGTATAGTATTAATCGCTACTTTTCCATGATTTTTTTGTATGTTTTTGTATTCTTAGTTTTAGTCCTTTATATTTATATTTAGACGATACTAATTTTTTTAATACGTTTTTTTGCCATTTTCCGTGAATTTGGTATGAAATACGTTTTAAAGAATGCAAAAACTCAATATTCTTTTCAAATGTCGCATTGAGAACCTTTTAAAATACATATATATATATATATATATATATTCAAACTGTTATGAGTATATTTAGTGGATGTTCAATATTATGTGTATATACCATCTTCCTAATTTAGACTTTCCTTGTATTGATTTTACTTCCTCTCCAAGTCTATGTAATCCCTATATAAAGGCCCCTATGTGTGATAATAAGATCATCCTCAAGTTCCCTCTTCTATTACCTCTCTACTTTCGTAACACGTTATATCTCTCGATTATATATTTTTTTAGCTACACATATTTCAAGATTCCACGACCACAGTGCAGTGCTGGGCGGAAACCATACTCATATTACGGTTGCATCCATGGAGCAATATACAATATAACATCAACGAAAAAAAGGGAGATTTATTATTATTATTATTATTATAAAATTATATTGATTGATTATTTTATATTCTAATCACTATTATTATTATGTGTAAAAAAGGTTGAATTATGTGGAAGAAGCTGACATAATTAATCGATTGGTTTCCCCGAGAGAGGATGAACATCACACCGATCTAGACGTCCGGGACTGCTCCACACAGATCCACTTCACCATCACAGATCATGGCTAGAACGGAAGACGAATACGATTACCTCTTCAAATAAAACAGATGAGTATACCTATTATTACTAAATTGATATATGGATTAAACTGAATAATTTATTTCGGTTCTTAAAAAAAAATTATTTATCGCGAATGATTAACTGAACATGCAAAACATAGTTATTTATACGAAGTTATTGATTTATTTCTTTACTTTTTTTTATTATTATTTATATCTTACATATACAATATATATTATTGTAAAGAATTGATTACTCCGCAATCATCATTATGATGACGATGAATAAAATAACAATATGCGGATTATGTTACAAGAGATATATGACATATCTTCTACGGAAATACGAAAGATATACACATCAATTAAACCTGAAGTTTACTGATGCAATGAGGTAAACCAGAAGTTTTACCCATATAATATGATATTTGGCGTGACCGGTTACAGTCCATTCCGGATCACTTATGTTGCGCAAGAAATTACTTGGAAGAACCTGAAGATTCTCCAAAAATCATTACAATAATTGCTCTCAAATGAAAATTCATTATGTGATCATCATCAACTAAGTTCGGGATAAAATTCCATTATTTATGGAAATTAAAGGTGAATATGGGCCCGTTCACCTGCCATGTGGACCGATATATTATTTTGAAAGATGCATCTACAATTTGGTCACATGTGCGTTGATTATGAATTTGCAAATTTTCAGATTATGTAATAAAGAATGATGATGATATTGAAAGTTGATATTTACTACAAGATTCAGACAATTACATGTCTAGATTTGCAGTTTAGCATGAAAGTTACAAAGATCCTCCAATTAAATAGCTAAACTGCTGCCAATTAGAGCAAATTAAGTACAAATGCATGCTATTATGAAAGCAGCAATATAACTGCGCATCAAGCCAATGTCAAATCACAGTTCTCCCCATTACAACGAATTTTTGGTGAAGAGACAAATTTCTCATATATGAATTTTATGATGTGTGATATATATTTAAATTGCTCCACAGCATCGTACAAAGATGGGTCTGGAATGTTGGGAAAAATATGTTGGATATAAATCAATTATTTGAGAAAAATGACTTATATATAAAGCAAGAGTGTTGATTGTCATTGTTGAACAACTTTTCCCAACATTAGGGGGAGAAAAGAAGCAGCTGGCAGAAAAGAGATTGACTGAAAAAAATTGTTATTATCTCATTTAGATCCTCGCAAAATGAGAATATGAACCTGAAGTTCAAAGAGAAACACGTTTTCAAATACTGTCAATAAGTGACTTTATGAGACCCAGAAAGTCATAAGTCAAGTAACAGCTGCAAATGCTCCAATTTGAAATGTCCAGTTAGGACGAACAATAATGAAAAATAATTCACACCTGAAGTGTGTGATATTGGTTCCAAATATTTTTAACAAGAATGGAGCACAGAAAGAAAATAGATAAATATGGTCTTATTACGGAGGCGATTTCCCAAAAAGGAAAAGAGACATAACTAAATATGAAACCCCATAAGTGGTTCAGGTACCTGAAAGTAATTACAATAAAGAGATCTCAATGAGTTATGTCATTAACGGGAAGTGATGGAACCGTAAAATATAATGTTGTCGACAACAGTTTTGAATATTATTCACGAGTGAAATCATAAAACTAGACGAGGATCTTGAGCTCAATATGTCAAATAATCATTATGATTGGCCAAAGTTTGAAAAGACGCAAGTAATAACATGAAAAATGCATAAGGTGGAAGCTAGTGGATACAAATTATTTCCCGCATAAATAAATTGTGTCGTAAGATATATACGCACAACCTGTACAAATGTTATATGCGAAATCCTGGCATTTATTATATGGATCTTTTAGTGAAAAAAACCACCTTCAAATATATTATTACGTTGGCAGTACATAAAATGTTTTGAATGCGTCCCACATATGAATTATTTATAATCGATAGCAAAATTAAAGTGAAAATCCTAGAAGGATTGAAAATGCTAGCATGAAATTTTTTCCAAGAATGTTGGATAATAAATATATTGTACCATTATTTTGTATATATGAAGATAATGCAGGTTATATAGCTCGAGTTGAAGATCGTTATATCAAAGGAGACGTACAAAACACATTTGCCTCAAGTTATTCTTTCATCCAATGAATTTGTTCATATGACTATCAAGTGGATCTTTTTAAGGAGGCTTTATCGACTGCGACATCTGGAATATTGGCGAACATGATTGGATTGCGTCGACTTAATGAAATTACGCGATGTCAACATCAGGGGGAGAATCTACACCGCTGCACTCTTTTTCCCTTAGCCAAGGTTTTATCCCATTGGGTTTTCCTGGTAAGGTTTTTAACGAGGCAGCTTACAAAAGGGATCCATAATTGTGTACTCTTTTTCCTTCACTAGATTTTTATCCCACTGGGTTTTTTTCTAGTAAGGTTTTAACGAGGCACAATTCCCTTATGAACATCCAAGGGGGAGTGTTATGAGTATATTTAGTGGATGTTCAATATTATGTGTATATACCATCTTCCTAATTTAGACTTTCTTTGTATTGATTTTACTTCCTCTCCAAGTCTATGTAATCCCTATATAAAGGCCCCTATATGTGATAATAAGATCATCCTCAAGTTCCCTCTTCTATTACCTCTCTACTTTCGTAACACAAACTGAATTCTTACTCAAATATAGCTCTATTGGAATGAGTAATGTGGTATATACTATATAGATATAGTTAGCTTACCCAATAGTGACAAACCGTTCTATGTTTGACCCAAATTCGAGCGTCAGTTGGGGCTCGGCCCCCCAGACTGAACTGCTACTCTTAGACAAGCATGGGCCACATTTTCTAGTTGGCCCAATGGACATTACTCTAATTAGCTCCGTAAGTTCAATTGCTGTATATTTGTAAATATATTTTTATTCTTTTGTAAAATTTAAAATGTGTACTGCAATGAAACCGGAATTTAAAAAATTGAAAATTAAAGAGATTTTTAAAGAAGCTTAAAAACTTTATAGGATAAACAGATGATTACATGACATGTTATCCTTGTAGTAATCCAGCTTCTCGTACAAACTCCAAATCATATTTTCGTTGATTAATACCTATTCACTTTGTTGATCTTGCCATTATCATCCCTATAAAGTATTTCAACATACACAAATATTTGAGTTTAAAATGTGTCTGGAGAACCATTTTAAGCTCATCTATCATACTGGTGTCACTAATCAACAAATAATACACAGACCAATAAGTGCACTTATCTTCCATTATCAAATTTGTTGAATATTGAATAATCATACTTAACCAGCATATAACCATGTTGCAAAAAGAGAATGTGCCAGCTTCAAATTCCATTGTCTAGAAGTTTGTTTAGTTCATATAAAAACTTAACCATCTAATAGTCTCTTTTCTTCCATTTCCTAAAAAACCCTCTTCAAATCCTAGAGGAGTGACTCATAATCCAAATCACCTTATGAAAATAAATTGTTGATATCTAATTGAAGCAAAATCATTAAGTCACAATCTTTATTACTGGAGAAAAAGTCTCCTTAAAATTCTTACCACCTTCCATGTGTACCTTTTGGCCACCAAAAAAGTTTTATATTGCTCTAAGTGTTCCATTTTTATTATATTTGACATGATAGACCCATTTGAAACTGATGGCCTCCTTATACGTTGGTAATTCAAAAACGCTTTGGATTTTATTATATTGTAAAAATATGATCTCATCTTTCATAACTTCCATTATGTTTGAATCTACTTAGGCATGCTCATAAGTGGTTCATGCATTTTCAAAATTGATTTGAGAAAACATATGTAGACATGTGAGATATTATTATAAGTAATGGATCTGCAATTCGTCACATAATCTGCGACCCATTTAGGTGCAACTATGACCCTTATCGACTTTCTTCAAATTCCTTGTGATGATGGTTGAGGATAAAATGAAACATGTGGTTACTGAGATGGAATGAAATTCTATGATGACTGAGAATAATAGCAATATTTTCAGCAAACTGAGAATCATTCGAGACACTTTCTTAAGCATGTTGTGAAGAAATCTGGGTAGAAACATCCTACATCAAAAGAGAATGCATTGATGTATCTATACTAAGGTGTATTGATAACATCATATTCTTCTCATTGAGAAGATGGTATATAAATTATTTCCATCAATCAGTTTATGGAATTCTTCTCTATATATACATAATAAAATGACATATGTGCTATCTAAAAAGAACATTCATACTGAAAATATTTTCGAGTTTGGATATTGAGCAATCAATGTCCCTTTTGTGTAGGTGAATACTCAAGGAAAACTGATGGTATTGACTGTTCTCCTAATTTTTAAAATTGGAGAAGATTTGTAGTAAAGCAAAGAGACCCAAAAACTTTCAAGTGACTTAAATTTATTGTTGAACAAGATTTAAAGTGAGTTTGTCTTTTTAAAACTTTTGAAGGTAACATGTTGATCATATAGCAGGCAGTGTTCATGCAAAAGATCCAATATTGATCAGGAATCTTGACTTGCAGCTTTAATACTCGAGTTGTTTCCAACAGATGACGATGTTCTGTTTTAACAATTCCATTTTGTTGCGAAATATAAACACAACTTGTTTGATGAATGATGCCAAATTCTTGTAGTAGTTCTTTTATTGAATAATTAATTAACTCAGTTTTTACTGTCTGAACGAATTTTTTTACTGATCGGTGAAATTCTCTCTTTACTGTGCAAAGAAACTCTTAGTATGATAAAAACATCTTTCCATTAATGAAATATACCCAATTCATTCTGCTGCAACCATTGACAGTGCTTAAAAAATATCGAAATCATTTAATAGCTCTATAAAGTCCTCAAACATCCATGTGTACCAAATCAGAAAGAAAATATGACATTGAAACACTTTCAGGAAAAAAGACTTCCAGTTTGTCGAGCTAAATGAATAATCATACAATCGTGAAAATGACTACTGTTGTCTATATTAAGAACATGTAGAAGTTAAGGAAAAGACAAATAACCCAGTCTTTTATGCAATAAGGAAGCATCATCAGTTGTAGTTACCACAACCTCTACATTTAGCGTAGGCGCAAATCCAGGAGTTTGCTTCCTATTGTGCACATACAAACCCCCACCCCCCTTTTCTACCAATCATCATTGAGTTTCCATTTGAAATGGTCTGAAACTTCATAGTATCCGAAATGAATTCTACTATACAAGATAAGCCACGACAAAGTTGTGAAACTGAGATCATATTATACTGAAAATGAGGCATAAGTAGAACATTTCTAGAAAGGAATAACGTCATTAAATAAACAACTTCCAATGTGTGAAATAAAAAACTATATATTACGTAGGTAAAGTCACAGAACGAGCATCGGTTGAATTATCCTTGACGTCATATAACCAATCATTTTGACAACATAAGTAATAGTAATACATGTCATTGCAGCTACATTTTACTTTGCCATCAGAAGAAGATATGGTCAATGGCTGCTTTGAGTGATGATGTTTGGAAGTCCCATGTACTTTCATATGATGATCCATGTTGTTTATGTAAGGACAATGTTGAGCTGCTCAAATTTCGCATTTCACAGTCTAACCATTGTCCTAATCCATTAGCTCCAACAACTTCATAATTAACTCGATTGATCCTAAATTATCAAGTCGCGACCAAGTAACATGTGACCCAAACATAAATACTGTCAGATTTATTGAACATATAATATAATTACGAAATGAAGAATCAAAGTTTAATGATTTAGCTTAAAGTGAAGAAAAAAGTCAGAATCGAAGATAAAAAAATATGAATCAGAACGCTTTGATACAATGTAGAAATGTAAATGGGTGAAGAGAGTGAATATATTAATTTAAATAAGGATTAGAGGATATAAATTTAATTTCACATTTGCAATTTTCAAAATCAACCATGACAATAGTGTGACAATATAATTAACAAATTTTGGGATTACAGATAAAACCTCTTAAATTTTACTTGGGAAAAGTATGTAAAACATGCATCATGTTTGAAAAAGATGGTTTTATGGACCAGTATGTTTTAAAATGTACACCATGTTTGAAAAAGATGGTTTTATGGACTAAGCTTGCAAAATATGTTAAAATGACATACCGTCCACTTATTATCAATAGTCTCATTAAGTTGACACGTGTGAAACACATTTTTTTTTAAAAAAATAATAATAATTAAAACGATAAATTAATTTATACATAACAGATGGTTATTAATGGGTGGACGTAGATAATAATAATAATAATTTAAAAAAAAAATGTGATCTGCACGTGTCCACTTAATGAGACTAGTGACAACAAGTGGACGATAGTCATTTTACCATTTTTTTTAAGTTTGTTGTACATTTTAATACATATTGATCCATAAAACCATCTTTTTCAAACATGTTATACGTTTTAAAACATATTGTTCCATAAAACCAAATAGAACATTTTACTGTACATACAAAGCTCTAATTTGGTTGGTATTGAATTGAACCTAATTAGGAGCAGATTATCGAACTATCTATCGAGTAAGAACAAAGATCTTTGTTTCCCTCCAATCCAATCAATTTGCTTCCTTCCTTTCCAACTTCCCCGTTCAATCTCTCTCCTCTATCTCGTTCTCCAGTCCCTGTACCAACAAGACACTCTCCAGAACCAGAAAAAATATCTTCTCCAATCTTCACGACCTCAATCTCCTTCTTCAACCCTAACCCTAATTCTTCCCCTCAATGGATTTGCAGAATACCTGCATTTCATCTTCATTGCGCTCTCTCACCCGCCCAGTCTCGGTTCTCTCAAGGCTGTCCGTCTCCGTCCGTTACAATCGACGGCTGGCTGCTTGGTCGCTTCTCAATATCCGTCGAAAGAACCTCTGCTTCGCTTCTAGCTCCGAGACCCTGGTCGCTGGATCGCATGGGGAGGGAAAGAAGCTCGGCCAAGTGATTGTCAGCAAGCAGGATGATGAAGTCAACGACTTGAAGTCGTGGATGCATCAGAATGGGTTACCTCCATGCAAGGTTCTCCTCAAGGACAGGCATTTCCACGACGAGAAGCACCATCCGATTCATTACGTCGCTGCCAGCGAAGATCTCCAGGTGGAATTTTGATTTTTGAATTGGGATTGTGTTCTTGCTTTATGAGTTTTGCTGATTATACTGTTTTATTGAGAGAATCGATGCTGAAATGAACCGGGAATGTTTCTTAGGCTGGTGATGTTGCATTCTGCGTTCCCAATTCGCTGGTGGTGACACTAGAAAGAGTATTGGGAAATGAAACTATCGGTAAACTAAGCTGCAAACCTTCTTTCTATTTTTGTAGCTGAACTTTGTTTGTGTTGTTGCAGTGATTTAGGTGCTTTTTCTTAGTCATTTGGTTCTCTTGTTTTACTTAGTGGCTGTTTCATTTCTTTGATATAATCTTTTAGAATGGATAGTACTTTCTGAGCATAAAAAGAAGTGCCTCAATCGTTTCAAAAATAGAAGCTATCATACCCGTTAGTGAAACTGATACCAAAGCGCGGTGTAATCTTGATTGATGGTGTAACATTCAGTAGAATTCTATTTTTAGTTGTTTATACTAAAGTTCCTTTACATCACAGATGTCTAATTTGTTCCTGTTCTCAGCTGAACTGTTGACCACAAACAAGTTGTCAGAATTAGCCTGTTTAGCATTGTATCTGATGTACGAGAAGAAACAAGGGAAGAAATCTTTCTGGGCTCCTTTTATAAGAGAGCTTGATCGACAAAGAGGTCGAGGGCAGCTGGCAGTAGAATCTCCTCTTCTGTGGTCTGAATCAGAACTTGATTATCTAACGGGAAGTCCCACCAAGGTACCGTTTGCATATCTTTTACAGATGTTATCCCGAGTTTTCATTTCTTTCTCCATGCTCTCTCTTAGTTGAAATTTATAGGCCACGTTCCTCTTCAATAATTAGGCTGAAGTTCTTGAGAGAGCTGAAGGTATTAAAAGAGAGTACAATGAGCTTGACACTGTATGGTTTATGGCTGGTTCTTTGTTTCAGGTAATCTTATATATTTATATTCATTGGTTTCGTTAGTGGTGTATGATTTGTCGATGTTTTGAGCTTTATGCATATCAATTATGATGGTAACCCATTGAGCTTACTTCCAATTTGCAGCAATACCCATATGACATACCAACCGAGGCCTTCCCATTTGAAATTTTTAAACAAGCTTTTGTTGCAGTTCAGTCATGTGTGGTGCATTTACAGGTAATCACTAGCTTATTAATTATAATGGTCCTTCTTACTTGTTTCATAGGATATATAATAAACCTTTTATTAAAAGAAAAAGACTCAAATATAACGATTCAATTGAATGACCCTTGTCTTAATTCAGAATGTCAATTTGGCGCGGAGATTTGCACTAGTACCTCTTGGACCTCCATTGCTAGCTTACAGAAGCAACTCTAGGGCCATGTTGACTGCTGTTGAAGGTGCTGTCCAATTAGTGGTGGATCGTCCATATAAGGCTGGGGAATCTATTGCTGTCTGGTATACTTTATTTGGCTGTTGGGGTTATTTTGGCCTCATATTAGTGATATATACTTCATCTTAGTATGCTGCAGTTAGTATTGTCATATTGATGCATATTATATCTGCTATTTACTTCAGGTGTGGACCTCAGCCTAATGCGAAATTGCTTATAAACTACGGGTTTGTTGATGAAGAAAATTCTTTTGACCGACTAATTGTGAAGGTTAAGCTGTCTGATTCTCTTTACATCTAAGACTAAATATATTCCATACAAGAAATAAGAAAGCTCAGTGTGTTCTTTGTAATATACAGGCTTCTTTGAGTACAGAGGATCCTCAATACCAAGATAAGAGAATGGTTGCTCAAAGAAATGGAAAACTATCAAATCAGACTTTTAATGTACGAAATCAAATATTGAACCGAAGTCTGTTCATTTTTCATTTATTGTTTTTGTTTTTCAATGATTTTGAAGAAATTTCATTGCTGTAGATATATGCGGGGAAGGAAAAAGAAGGTGTTCTAGATATGATCCCTTATCTGCGACTAGGATATGTCTCGGATCCTTCTGAAATGGAGTCAGTTATTTCATCACAAGGTCCAATTTGTCTGGTAAATGAACTAACTTGAGTCAACACTGTAAAAGTTCTGCTTCTATCCAATATGCCGTGTGTTTGAATTAATTACAGAAATGCTTTCTTCTTAATTATGTTGAACTTTGTTTTGCAATTTTGATTGGACTCTGTAGGTCAGTCCTTGTATGGAACTGTCAGTCTTGGATCAACTAGCTGCGTATTTCAAGAATCGGTTGTCTGGATACCCAACAACCTTGAGCGAAGATGAATCTTTGGTAAAATACACTCCTTTTTATTTTCTTTCACATTTTTTACATTTATAAAATCAGTACTTAAAACTTTCCCATTTTTTTGCTGCAAATACATTAGTTGGCAGACCCCAAACTGAACCCCAAAAAGCGAGTGGCTACCCAACTCGTGAGAATGGAAAAGAAGATTCTTACCGCATGCTTGCAAGCAACAACAACTCTAACAAACCAATTACCTGATGTCACCATATCTCCCTGCCCTGCTCCTTATGCTCCGCTCTTGAAATGAAATTGATCTCTTTTGCTCTGTCTTTTAATCAAGTTAAGCTTCCGTCTTGTGTAAATGATATGATGCAGAACTATGAGGCAGGTCAGTCAACTCAATTCAAATAGCAGCGGATTCTCTACCATGATTCATATGGATAATCAATCTAATATGGACTGTATGTATTTTGCAGATTTTGATCAAGAACTCTGTATATTACCGTGGTAGTTCATCAACACGCAAAAAAGGCACCATCTGCAACTATCTTCCAAGAGATGGTTCTAATCTACTTGCATTCCTCTTCAATTCTCATTTACTTCTGTTGTGGCTATGCTTTGTGCAATAATCAGTTAGCTGCCAATGATAAGGGAATCAAGCAGTAGTTTCGCAATGTTATCCTTCTTTTGTAGCATGTACATGCAGTTACAGTCGATCAATGGAATTGAAGCATACTTCTGTGGTATATTCTCTGATTTTGCTGTGCAGTTTGCATTTATGTTATCTTGTAGCACAACTTATTGCTTGTTGATGGACAGGACCATATAGCTTGGTTCGGTCCTGAATCGGGTTTGTTAATAGTGAACCCAATCTATCCGCACCTAATACATTTAAATGGCAGGTTCGGGTTGAGTTTGTGCATGCGTTAACATACAAATGACCAGTGACAGGTTAGGCTTGGAAATTGACCCAAATGACCCAACCCGCTCAAAATTATACAAATATTTTTTAGGCATAGCCTGAACAAAGAACAATGAAGTGATGTATAAACTATAAAGGGTCAATAACCTGGGAGAGGTCTGAAGTTTGGCCCTTGTTAATTTGAGAGGTCTGAAGATTGAAATGGTGATAACTGAGGTCTGAAGTTTGGACTTTGTGATTTTTAGGTTTTCCGTCCAAATTTTCTGTCAAATTTAACAGAACCGTGTGAAATGTCAAAAATACCCTTTTGTAATATTTGAATTAATAAAAAGTTTAATTAATATAAAGATGAAATGACAAAAATACCCCTGTCCATAATTTAAACCTAACCCAACTCCAACCACCACCACGGCTCCGGCCGGCCACCACCCTCTCCGGCGACCACCACTCTCTCCGGCGACCACCACCCTCTCCGTCCGGCCACCACCCTCTCCGACGACCGCCACCACGGCCTCAATTGGGCCCAAATCGGAGCCACCGGCCCCGATTGGGCCCAAATCGGAGCCACAAAGCTCTGATCGGAGCTCTGTGGCCCCAGATCAGAGCCACAGAGCTCCGATTTGGAGCTCTGTGGCTCCGATCTGGGGCCACAGAGCTCCGATCGGAGCTCTGTGGCCCCAGATCGGAGCTTTGTGGCTCCGATTAGGGCCCAATCGGGGCCGGTGGCTCCGATTTGGGCCCAATTGGGGCCGTGGTGGCGATCGTCGGAGAGGGTGGTGGCCGGCCGGAGAGAGTGGTGGTCGCCGGAGAGGGTGGTGGTCGCCGGAGTTGGGTAGTGGCCGGCCGGAGCCGTGGTGGTGGCTGGAGTTGGGTGGTGGCCTTAAGGGCATTTTCATCTTTTCATTGAATCATGTGAGATGCAAGAAGGGTATTTTTTTTATTTCTGGTCACATGCAATGCACATGACCAACTTCCGTCAGTTTTAACGGAAAAAACTAACAGAGACCTCTATTATCTACAAGTCGAAACTTCAGACCTTTGTTATCACCATTTCAAACTTCAGACCTCTCAAATTCACAAGGGCCAAACTTCAGACCTCTCCCAGGTTATTGACCCAACTATAAATATCAAGTACAAACAGGTTATCGTCTTATTGAACTTTATAATTGTAATGACAAAATACAATTGGGTTAGTTTGATTGATTTAATTGTAATGACAAAATACATTTGGGTTAGTTTGATTGATTTAATTGTAATGACAAAATACATTTGGGTTAGTTATCAAATTGATAACTAATGCATGGGTAGTCGATCGAATAACTTGTTAGTTAAAATTCATTTTTAAGTATTTTGCTAACTAAACTATCCTATACTTACAATTTACTAAATATGTGACGATTTTCGTTTTGCTTAAACTGGAACGAAGCCAGGAAATATTTATAGGGGGGTAAACAAGAACATAAAGCCTAATTTTTTAATAGTAAATTTTATAATTAATAAAAATTATAGTTAATCATTAAATATATTAATTTATTTGTTAAAAAAATATCCAAATCAGTATTATAAGACCCCACATAATCAGAACGTGTTTTATTTAGTATCAATTTTCAGTAAATTATAATTAGGACAACAATTTATTCAAATATTGAAAGTTTAGTAACTTAATTTAAAAAATTAACGAATAATAATTTGTAATTGGAGTGAAATTTTAGGTAGAGATTTGACTATTTACCTTATATATATGTATATAACTTACAAGTAATAAGTTGACAATTTGTTTGAGTACCAAAATATCATCTATCAATTAGTTGTGTATTTGTTCACACGTTAGACGTAATGAAAAAATGCGATAAATTGCTATTTATTTTCTTCACCACGTGCATAAAACTAGCGAACTGTACGTATATAATAACTGAGCTAATCAATATTCAAAAATAAAATAAACTTTAGCTAGTAAATTATTCGAATACCAAACAAAATATTAGGTTTTTTTATTCCAAAGCTAAAACATTAGCTAAATTTAATAATTAACACTATATTTTTGTTGGTGTTCACTGTTAGTGTTAACTGTTAACCCGTGAACCCGAAGGATTGGCGAACCAACCCGTGGTTGAACAAATAATTGGGCTTATGTGCTTTAATTCAATAGCACACTAGCTAAGCCGAAAGAAGTCTTAAGTGGGCTCCTTATAAAATTCGGCCCACAAGGAAATTGTCACGCTTCTCTCCGTCTCTCTCGACGATCGAACCAGGGGAGTCTCGTCTTCTTGTCCGTTTTTATTCCTTTTTGGCCGCACTTCTTCTCTTTTGTTCCACCGCAGGGTTTCACTGCTGAAGAAGGTCGTGAAATTCAGCTGCAAAGGACCCTCTGATTGACCTATCAATCCAAACTGCAAGCTAACTCAGATCACGGTACTCGATGCCCTCTCTTTCTGTTCTTTCTTCCTCATTCAATTTTGAGATTGGAGGTCAGATCCGTGTTTCCAGCTCCGGAAGATCGATTTGGTGATTCTAAATGTTTGATCTGGCTTCTGTATAATGGATTCCGTGTCTTTCCACCATAGTAGGCTCTCTAATCAGTCAAAATGGGCGGTTAAGGGAGACTGGTTGTTCGCCGTAGCAGAGGAGTGCTTATGCTTTAGCTTTTTAGTTGTCTGTCATCTCACGTTTGTGCCTCTTCATTAGAGCTCATCTAGATTATTGGTAGCTTATCAAAATGAATGCTTTCAATTCGTATCATCTCAAATGATGCAACAACTCTAATTCGTAATCCTCTAAAATAAGTTAATGTTTTCTGTACTGTTTAATATTCATGCTCAACTATACGGTCACTTCACACTGCCGTTGAATATAGGACATGTTTGTTCGCTGTAATTATAATCGGTAATGGATTATTGACAGAAAGCAACAGTGACGGGCAATGGTTGGAGTAGGAATGATCCACCAGCTCCTGCGCAGGAAGCTTAAGCCTCAGTCAATTGTGAGTGTATCTTGTATCCGTGCTGTGTACTTAAGTAGTATTTCTGTAATGTGTAGATTTATTAATCTTAAAGGATAGTAGTACCTACCCATATGATCTGATTTAGTTGAATATTTCTATGTTGATAAATTCCATTTTGTGCTTTCTGTGGTTGTGTAGAAAGGATAACATTGATCACCCATTTTATACTTTCTGGATGTTTAATGTACATTTATCTGGAAATTGTATTTAAAAAAAGCTTCAAATTTCCTGGACCTAAAACTAGGTGCATGGATTATGTGATATAACGTAACCTTGACTATATGGGTTGGCAGAATTCTCCAGCTTTGATAACTTTTTTCTCAAAGAAAGGTCATGATGGAGCTGGATCTACAGGCACAAACTCCTTGAGAGCGTTGGCACTACTTGGGGCTGGTGTTTCGGGATTTTTGAGCTTTGCCTCAATTGCCTCTGCAGATGAGGCTGAACATGGTCTAGCATCCCCGAATTATCCCTGGCCCCATGAAGGGATTCTTAGCTCATACGACCATTCATCGTGAGTTCCTATGTTGATTTCTCATTTGTCACATGATGAGTTCCTATGTTGATTTCTCATTTGTCACATGATGAGTTCCTATGTTGATTTCTCATTTGTCACATGATGAGTTCCTTTTAGTATTTTTTTTGCATGTATGTCTCTTTGTTCATATTTGATTTTTTTCTCACTAAATGATGCTCAAGTTCATTAAAAAGAGAGGACTTTTACTAGAGAAGTAATTTTTTTGTTTTTGTTTTTTGTTTTTTGTTTTTGTTTTTGTTTTTTGTTTTTGTTTTTTAATTTTTTTTAAATCTTCTTTTAACCTCAGCGTGCTATTCTAGATCAATATAACATCCAAATTAGATATTGGAATAACTAAACGCTGCTTGACGTAAACTATTTTGTTGAAATCTCTTAATTGGATAGGATTCGACGGGGTCACCAGGTCTACCAGCAAGTTTGTGCCTCCTGCCATTCTATGTCTCTTATATCGTATCGTGATTTAGTGGGTGTAGCTTACACTGAGGAGGAGGTGAAGGCTATGGCTGCTGAGATTGAAGTTGTTGACGGACCCAATGATGAGGGTGAGATGTTCACGCGCCCTGGAAAACTCAGTGATCGTTTTCCTCAGCCATATCCAAATGAGCAAGCAGCTAGATTTGCTAATGGAGGAGCTTATCCACCTGATCTCAGTCTTATCACCAAAGTAATGATTCTTCTAGCTCTTGTTTCTGTTGTTTTCCATATTATCTCCTTTTTTTCTGATCATAATGTTTGTCTTCTCAGGCTCGTCACAATGGTCAGAATTATGTATTTGCCCTTCTAACTGGTTACCGCGACCCTCCTGCTGGTGTCACGGTAAATTTCTGCTCCATACAATTTACTCTTGTAGGATGCATACTGGTTTCTGTTAAATAATACTATTGAGAACCCTAAACATACATTACTGGAAGTTTTCTATGGTTGGTATGGTTCCAAAGTTCATATACTGTTAGGCCTGCACTGCCAAGAGGTGCACCGTGCACGTTAAGGCAGCAATAATTTTTCATTTTTGAAATTCAAATGGTTATGATGGTCTTGCGATTGCTAGAAATTATTAATAATATATATATAGCAAGAAGCAAGGCTTCCCTGTTTCTGATTAATCTCTAATGTCAAATTGTCAAGATTCGAGAGGGACTGCACTACAATCCTTATTTCCCTGGTGGAGCAATTGCCATGCCAAAGATGCTCAATGATGGTGCTGTAGAGTATGAGGATGGGACACCAGCAACAGAAGCTCAGGTTCGTAATCATAATTATAGTTATTTCATTGGTGTCTGAAAAAAAAAAAAAAAAAAACAATTTTGGGAAACATCTCTATGATTTGTTTTGTGGAATTTTGATATTAGTATAGAGAAAGGCCTTTTGAACTGTTGTATTTATGGTAACACCTCCCAAGCCAAGTCCATTACATGTTTTATAATATTGTGGAATAAGAAAGAAACATACTCTGCTCCAATAATATATTCTTAGTTATCCCTTTATGTTGTGTTGTAGATGGGTAAAGATATTGTCTCATTCTTAACTTGGGCGGCTGAGCCAGAGATGGAAGAGAGGAAACTGGTAAATCTCTCTCTCATTCACTCACACACACATAGTAATACAAGACACATTATTGATCCATATATAATGTGATTGATAAACGCAGATGGGATTCAAGTGGATATTCGTACTGTCACTAGCGCTGCTCCAAGCAGCATACTACAGACGTTTGAAGTGGTCGGTCCTGAAATCGCGTAAGTTGGTCCTCGATGTTGTCAACTAATGTCCATGGCAAGGAGTAAGGAAGAAAGTAAGTAGGGTTGGTTGCGAATAATGCGATGCCTATGACATGAGAATTATTTGTTTGTTGCATTTGTGGGAATTTATTCTTCTCCATCAGTTGTAGCTTTTGGTAATGGAGTTTTACAAGACACCCCATACCAACAGTTTCTTTATTTTTTTTCTTCTTTTAAAAAAAGAAAACTGAAATTGTGAGATGAAAACAATAAAGGAAGTATTTTTCTCTTGACACATATCCATTGAAAATAATTCCCGGACTGAATTTAGCAAATTGAATGCGGGGAGTGACACATTTATGATTTCTCGCAGTATATTTTAGTCAGTCTGCTGTGCAGGGTTCCGTTCGTTTGTTTCTTCTGAAAGATCACAATACCAGCAAAAGTATAGAAAACAAAAACCAACCAAATTCAAGCAAACTACGAGATAACCATGATCCAACAGATAGACAGACTCCAAAGAACTGGAGAAATATTCACATGTGTGGTTAAGTAGTTCACAATTGAAGAAGATGCACATCTGTACAAGCTTCAAAATTACGTAAGCGACAGCTGATGTAGGTGGTAAGTTTTGGTTTCAATACTCACCCTTTTATCAAAATAAAAGTTCCGATGGTAAACTTCCATGAAGTTCCGAATGTGAGAAGCTTTATAAAGAGAAATGATTAAAATTCTGACTAAAACAGTCCTGCTAGTTCCGATTGTCTCTATGCTAGAAAAGGACTTGAAATTGATGATTATTACCTACTCTGCCACTGTGTCAGAGATCGGAGGTTAGCGGAATGTTAATTTCGGAACATGTATCAAAACTCGTTTATAAAAGGGTTAATAACCTATGAAATGTCTAAAGTTTGACCCATGTTAACCGAAAATAAAATTAAATCTCAAAAATGCATTTCTATTAAACTGTGCCCCTCACATGCTTGAAATGAAAAGACGAAAATGCCCCCTCTCACATGCTTGAAATGAAAAGACGAAAATGCCCCAATCGTGACCGGACACCACCCGCGACTGCCGACCAGCACCCAAGGCCGACGAGAACCACCAATCGGGCTGGCCAACCCCAATTGGGGCTGGCAGCCACCAATTGGGGCCGGCCACCACCCCAATTGGTGGTACCTGCCCCGATTGGTGGTGGCCGCCACCTCAATCGGAGCCGGGGGACCCCAAAGAGGGCTCGGTTGGTGCCCTCCGTGGCCCGAATCGGGGCCAGCAGCCCCAATTGAGGCTGCTGGCCCCGATTGGGTGGCGGCCACCACCAATCGGGGTCGGTCAACACCAATTTGGGTGGTGGCCGGCCACGATTTGGGGCTGGCCGGCCGGCCACGATTTGGGGCTGGCCGGCCGGCCACGATTTGGTGGTGGCCGGCCCGATTGGTGGTCGTCGTCGGGCTTGGGTGGCGGTCGGCGGCCTCGGGTGGTGGCCGGTGGACTTGTGCGGTGACGGAGAAAATAATAGGGACTCAATTGTAAAAATCAAAACTTAAGAATATAAATTTGAGGATTAAATTGAAAAAAATAAAAAATAGGGACTCAGTTCTTAATTTGACTTTAGGAGTAATTTTGTCATTCCACATTTCTTCAAATAAGGTATTAAATAAAACAAAATATTAAAAAGGGCAAAAATGTCATTTCTGACCATTATGTTAATTTTAACCCTAAAAATGGACGGAAAACCAAATATCAACAAAGTTGAAACTTCAGACCTTCCATATTAACTTGGGATTAAGAGCACTTCCAATGGCAAAAGACATTTTGAAGGACATTTACCGCCACGTCATCGCCATGTCATTGAAGAAAGAGAATAATGGAATTTGGCCAAAGTATTCACAATGGGCAAAAGTCATTTTGGATACATTAGATAACCCATTTTCGATTTATATGATATAAATAAATAAAATATATTTACTTATAATTTTTTAATTAACTAATTATACTATCATACATACAAATCAATGTTTTATTCAAGTAATTATCTATGAAATATTAAAAAAAAAAAATACATGATTTAAATCATTAATAATATTATAAAATAGAAAATTTTATTGCATTAAATTTTATACTAAATAATAAAGTTACATAATTAATTACTCAAAGTAGACTTCAACGTAAAGAGGCCACTAGGTATATAATATATAACAATTTAATATTACAAATGTTACCATCATTTTTATTATTAAATTTGTAAGTTATTTTTTATTGTTATTAAAAATAAATTAATTAATTTTTTATCTTGGAAACACAAATGTCCTTAGGACAACTTAGATGAAAGAGAAAATGTTTATATAAGAACAATTAGTGGTAAGACATAAAATGTCATTCACTCTCTCTTCCACATAGGCAAAATGTCCTAATATATTTGCCCATTGAAAGTGCTCTAAGTACCTTTTCATACCACTTCTTTGCACAGAATCTACTTTTGGTACCACTTCTATTTTTTTGTATACTTTTGGTACCAATTCTTTCAACTTTGTATCTTTTTGGTACCACCGTTAACTTTCCGTCCAAATTGACCGTTAAGTGGCATGTGCCATGCACGTGACCGCCCTAAACTTTTGAATTTGTTTCAATTTAGTCCATCTAATGCATCCCTAACTTTTAATTTGTTCAATTTAGCACTAAAATTTCCAAATCAAACCCTTGCCCAAATTGACCTAGCCGGGGTCGCCTGGGTCCGGCGAACCCAACCCAGGGTCAGACCTAGCCCTAGGCTAGGTCCGACCCTGGGTCGGGTTCGTCTGGGTCAGGCGACTATGGCCCAGGGTCGGACCTAGTCCTAGGCTAGGTCCGGCTGGGCCAATTGGGACCTAGCCCCAATTGGGCCCAGGGTCGGACCTAGCCCTAGGCTAGATCCGGCTGGGTCAATTGGGACCTAGCCTCAATTGGCCTAGCCGGACCTAGCCTAAGGCTAGGTCCGACCCTGGGCCAGGGTCGCCTGACCCAGATGAACCCGACCCACGGTCGGACCTAGTCCTAGGCTAGGTCCGGCTAGTTCAATTTGGGTCAAGGGTTCGATTTGGAAATTTTAGGGATAAATTGAACAAATTAAAAGTTAGGGATGCATTAGATAGACTAAATTGAAACAAATTCTGAAGTTTAGGGCGGTCACTGCACATGCCACTTAACGACCAATTTGGATTGAAAGTTAACGGTGGCAGTGTTATCAGAACTGGACCGGGCATCGGACCGGCAAGGGCACCGGTTCCCGGTTCGCCCGGTCGGACCCGGTTCGAACCCGGTTCGTCTGCTTAAACTCATCTTTTTATATTACCCTCTCCTCCCAATCAAGTTCCACACCTCTATCTTTCTCATCATCATTTTTCTCTCTCTCCTCCCTCCTCTCATTCTCTCTCCTCCCCCAAACTCTCTCACCGACAGTGTCATACATCTTCTCACCAACCCTCCTATTTCACCTCCCTTGCTAGCCCCACTCCTTCATCTCCTTCTCAACCCAACCCAACTTTCCCACTCCTCTTTAATCTCCCATTCCCCCTCCTCCCCCTCAATCTTCTTCAGAAATTTGCAAGTGATTGATTGGAGGCGAGATCCGCGGCTGGAGGCGAGATCGGCGGCTGGGGGCGAGATCGGTGGCTGGAGGCGAGATCGGCGGCTGGAGGCGAGATCGGCGGCAGGGCAGGCGTGGCGGCTGGAGGCGAGATCGGCGGCTGAAGGCGTGGAGGCCCTGTTCTTCTGCTACTGCTCGTCAGTTTGTGCTTCACTAGGGTTTTCTGTTTTTTTTTTTTTTTATCGAACCGCCAGACCGGTGGACCGCCCGGTCTGCTCAGAACCGGCCGGTTCGTAAAAAAACCGGATTTCGAACCGGGTTCGCTTACATCCTCCGGATTTCGTCGAACCGGACCGTTGAAAGCACCGGTTCCGGTTCGAACCCGGTCGGGCCGCCGGTCCGGTCCGGTTCTGATAACACTGAACGGTGGTACCAAAAGGATACAAAGTTGAAAGAATTGGTACCAAAAGTATACAAAAAATAGAAGTGGTACCAAAAGTGGATTATGTGCAAAGAAGTTGTATGAAAAGGTACTTAATCCACCGCCGACTGGACATATCCGGGCTTCCTCCGTGTCAACTGGACCTCTTCGGGATACCGCCGTGCCGACTAGACATCTCTGGGCTTTCGCCGTTGCCGACTGGATATCTCCGGGCTTGTTGTCGACTGGACATCTTCGGGCATCCGCCGATGATGACAGGACTATTTCAGACATTTAATGAAATTATTCGTATCAAGACCGAAATTCTTGTCAGAACGTCCGTCTTCTGGGGGCGTAATGAGAATAAAATATTTTAGGAATTAATATATTTTATTATGTTCTGATTAAGTTATACTAGGAATAGATATATTTCTACTATCTTATTATTATATAATGTATTTTCTTATTATATATTGTCTTATATATATATATAGGGCTGGGCAAGAAACCCGAATAGCCCGAAGACCCGAATAGCCCGACCCGTAAATCCCGTCCCGGAAGGTGGCTCGAGCCCGGTTATGCGGGGATTTTCTTCCCTAGTCGGGCTCGGCTTTTTCTTAAAAAGCCCGAAAGTCCCGAACCCGCCCGAGTATATGTATATATTATATATATTTAAGTTAACCTAAGTCTACTAACAATAGTTTAAGTAACTTTACTATAGTTAAAATAAAAAAACCCTAGAGTTAGACTATGGTTGATTTTTGAAATTGTTGAATTTTGTATTGATGTGTTGAACTTGCATGTATTTGAAATTGATGGACTTCAAAGATTTTTTTTTTTGGGATCAAATTCGGGCTAGCCCGAGCCCGAGTCCCGATGTCCCGACTCGGGCGGGAAATTTCCTTTGGATTCGGGTTCGAGCCAAAAATAGGAGTCCCGAAATTTTCGGGATCAGGCTCAGGCAAAAGCCCGCCCGTCCCGAGCTCACCCTATATATATATAGTTACATGTACTCAATCCTAGACAAGATTGATATGCAATCTCATTATTTCTATAAGTTCAACATAGAAGCGAAACAACTAGTATCTTGTTACGTGACAGTCGTGCTACTATCCACATTATAAACAATCCAATGTTCTATGAACACACGAAGATTGAGATTGATTGTCAATTTGTGCATAAAAATTTTCAAGAAGGAATTGTGATTCCAAGTCGCACTGGAACAAAAGAACAATTAGTAGATATAATGACTAAGTCCCTAAGCAAACAACATCACAACCTTCTCCCGCTGAACTATAGAATAAAAGATATTTTCAAGTTTAAAGGTAAGGAAAAGATGAAGAGTAAAATAAAAAATAAGGGAGAATGTAGAAGTATTGGGGATTGTTACTACTATTTGGAAGTTTATGGTGGTTTTATTATAACTTTCAAAAGATAGTTATTACATTGTACTGCTATATATATATATATATATATATATATATATATATATATATCAGATATGATACTTGTAAGGACATGAGCACGATGAATTGAATGAAGGAATTAAAGAGATCATCAACTCCTTTGTTCCGATTTGCCTTTTTATTATCGTCATCCTTGTGCTCTCCCTAGCTATATATAAATGCTAACATATATACTCGATTTCAAGGTCACCACACCTTGCCCAGTAAAATGTTGGTGCATCAAGTAAATTATTTATTTATTTAAACTACATTGGCATGTCAAATTGAAAAAAAAAATAAAAAAATTATAGTTGGATTGTGTCTATATATATATCGAGATTTCATATTTAGATTTGGTCCGGAATATGGTATCGATACATTTACAAGTCCGGAAAGATACGTATTTGACAACGTCTAAGAAAACTGTATAAGACGTGTGGCAAAAATATAAATACATTATTATTTGACTAAGAGTATACGAACATATATAACTACAATCATCCAAGACTCAGTACCTTAACAAATACATAATTAAATACGTGTCCTTCAACCCACCCCACCTACAATTGGAAGTACCTAAAGCGAGCTTTATAGTAACTATAAACAAACCACTACTCACTATACCAAACAATATATAGCAGTAAATAATTTTGGAACTATTGAGTTTATGATGTAAATTATCATTTTTTTTTTTTTAAATTTCAAATGATAAACTTCACGTCAACTTTTTGGACAGTAAATAAATAGTTTTAGTATTAACTATTAACTGTTGGGTAAAATTATTTAAGAACCGTGCAATAATAGGCTGCCATGCCATCATCATACACAGTAAATTTAGAAGAATTTTGAAAACTCTGTGGCTAATGATGTGCCTCCACGTGTTAAAATAAAGCCAGTTTTGAGTTTTGATACAGATGCTTTGCAGTTGGAGCGGCCACGTGTCCGTTCCCTTTCGTACGAGTGCTTGACACCTTCCCTCTCCTGATAGCTCCAGCACGAGCCTGGACCCAATCACAGACAAACCAATTACTTTTTCCGTGGTCCCCACCATACAAATGCATCGTCCAATCAGTGCTTCCCTAGACACGTGGAGCCTTCTGCACCCAGCCACCGTGCTTCCTGCTATTATCGCCTGAGCACAGACCTGAAGAGTAGAGAGAGGAGAGAGAAGAAAGAATAATCCACCTTCCAACCCAGAGAAAAATCTCGGTCTCATCGCCGGAGATCGGAGTATTCACCGCCCACGCTACCCTATGGACCGCCGAGGTGATCGGAGGCCGGGGATCCACGCCGCCGGTGCAAAAGACACGCCTTTCATCGATCCGATAATGCTCAGATTCAGGCCTATAGCGCCCAAACCCGCCGCCGGAGATTCCGCCGCAGGTGCTGTTCCACCGGAGAGCTTGACGAGACCGTTTACTAGGAGAAAGGTGAAGAGAAAGTACGTTAGGGTTCAGAAGAAGAACCAGTGCAACGGAAATAACGATAATACTAACAGATCTGTCCCCGCCGGCGGCGGAGAGGCGGGATCCGACTACGGCGGTGCCGTGGAAACACTTCAGCTGTTCTCTCAGTGCAGAGGAAGTCTGAACACAGATCCCAAGCGCGTGCAGCTCAACACCAGCGAAACCCTACCTGCTGCGACCTCCGCTACGCCAGATCCGAAGGTGGTGGAGTCGCGCGTGACGGTAGAGAGCGTCGGAGACGAGTGCGGCGGTGAGGATTACGCCGGAGCACTGGAGCTGGACACATGTCCCTCCTTTGTGACGGACTACTCCTTCAGCAGGGTCCTGTGGGTGAACGAGGCGTACACGAGGCTTGTGAGCGGCGGCGGCGGTGGGGAGGCTGCAGTGGAGGTGGCGGTGCGGCTGGTAGTGAAAGAGGAACCGCCGCAGTGGCGGCCGGCGTTTACGTGTCAGGTAAGGGTGGAGCACACGTGGCAGAACCAAAGGTACTCAAAGTTGGTGCCTTGCGATGTTTGGTGGGTGGATTATTGGGGAGGGTTTGCATGGCGGCTAGACGTGAGGACTGCTCTCAGCTTAGGGTTTTAATGACCCAACCCAACAAAATACTACACTTAAAACCACGATACCAACAACCACACATACATATCATCAGGTAAATATTATGTGTAAGTACTATTTACTAATTATATATATACGTGAGCTAATTAAATGCATTCACCTGATTATATCAAAGTAATTAACGATAGAGGCTTAAACAATATAAGAGCTAGCTAGGAAAGACTTATGTTGAGTGGTAACTGAACTAACTAACTTTATCCTTGCTAGCTATAGCTACCTACCCGGACCTGCTGCACTTAATATCGTCGGTCCTCCCTATTTTTATTTGTTATATATCTATAACATCTAAAATTCAATGGAATAAATAAAAGGGTGAAATTGAGAATATAATGTAGAATAAATATTTAAGGTTAGGAAATGACCTTTTGACCCGAAAATGACCAGAGCTGGTTATGAGAGAGGTAAATTTCAAATGTGGGAATAGCTAGGGTCTTTATATATATACATAAGTTGAGGGGTACTTCAAAGTTTGGAGAATATAAAGAATTAATAATAAGAAGAGGTAGCTAGAGCTAGTGAATTGAAGTTGGGGGTTGTTGTTTTGATGGACATATATATATATATAGTTAGATTAAATCTTATCACTCATTTGCTGCCAAAGTCATGAATATCACGGGGATTCTAAGCTATTGGAAGTGACACGTACCTCTAATTTCTTTGGTAGGTAAATTGGAAGATTCCCAACAACAATTTGTCCTCCATCCATCTCTATATATATACATATTTATATCTCTATGTTCTTATCAACAAACTATACTTTAAGACTATACAATATTCCACCTTATTAAATTTGCTATCCAGTCATGTAAGACCATATATATGTTTACAAAAATGAAATTGTATTAGTATTACAGAAACTATATGAAGACAATATATATAATGCGTGATAAAACCCTATTTTTCATCACTCAATTTAACATAAATTACTAGTTTTATTCTTTATTCTTTGGTCTTGATGGTTAAGTTATATCTCGTTTCGACCAAACCGGACCTCAACGATCATGATGAACTACTAGGGTCCAATTTTTTTTAAGTTGTGGCATATTTGGTTTGTATTATTATTATTCTATTGATATGATTTTTCTACCCTATAATTCCAACTATATATATTCTATATAAAAGAAGAAAAAAAAGAAGAAGTTAATAAATATGGTTCTTATTAATTTACCTCAATATATATATACACGCTTCATTTAGCTCCAGTAAAGAAATGAAACCTGGCAAGTAAAGTTTTAAACAGACTACTACTTCCTTGTATAAATCTATATATTATTAATATTAATATAAATATCTAGCATCGGTGTTTCTTGTTTATTGCAGCCAATAATGGAAAGGACAATGAAGTCTTTTGTTGTGTACTCTAAGCAATAATACAAGGAAGACGCACAGTACCGTAGTTCATGTTTCCTGTATCATATTAGTAACATTTAAATACATATCGACTATCGTCACCATACTAAAATGCTCAAGCCATGACAAGATATTCAGACCAACGTTACTTCTTATCGTGGTTGCATCTCAATATGCTATTAGTATTGGTCAAGCCAAATGATACGATGATATATCCATCTCCTTTATTGGTTCATTTAATTTAATATTGACACCAATCTAAACCTTTAATCTAAAATTTAAAATAATAATAGTGAGTATTTTTCTCTTACAATTATTTTGTTCTAAAATTATATTACTATGCACGTAAATTTAATTAAAAAAAACCTCTTTCTTTAGTATAGCAATAATACATATACAATACACTAATTTTTCAATATATATATATATATATATATATATATATATATCTTGGTTTTGTGCATATCGGATGACGTTAAAAGAGATCCTGCAGAAGATCCGCATTGTAATCGGACCCTCCACGCGTCGAGATCACAAGCTGTTACTGTTACTGTACTTATGACTCTCAACCTCCCACTCCAAGCGTGGCGCACACTCTCCAGCATACGCCTTGGTTCAAATCTGAGGTCTGTACGTCACGTGTAAGGGGGCGCGTGGGGATGTACCCCTACTGACTGTCGGGACCAAATATACTTGAGTTGAGCTAATGCTAGTCGACCACGTGTCCACTTTCTCGAAGTCGCGGGCAACAGTCCTTTAAATTTTCAAGTAACGCAACGACCGAGGGTCACCACGTAACCCCCTACTTTTCGTTAAAGGAGGACACTATCTGCTCCCTGATTGGTCCACGAATTGGACCAATCACATTCTTCCAATCTCTGTTCCTCCAATACTTTAAAATTGGTGGGTCCGTCCCAGTGAAGAATCCACCAATGAGGGCACTGTAATGTTTTCTAGTTTGCCCTAGACACGTGTCGGTTAATCGCTCCACGACTGCACCCACTATTTTCGCTATTTTTGTCCCTCCATTGTGTTTCTAATTTCTACTTTAACTACGCCTAGAGAGAGACTAGTTAGAGAAAGTTGATCTGGTAATAAGTTCAGAAGCCCTAGACCACCACCAAAGGCCACCGTCGCCGGCGAAGGTAACCACCGGTCGTTTAAATTAATTACGTACACAGATGAATCATCAAGTGTAAAACTATCATAAATTCGTAATTTTTAATTTATTTTTTCATAAATCAACTTCTGATTGATTAGGTATAGCTGCACCTGAGATCTGTATTAATTCATCTATTATCTGTAATTTCTATAATTTCTAGAGTCGCCAAGATGGATCCGAGAAGTGGATCGAGAAAGACGGTGCAAGATAACTCGATCGATCAAGTCATGATGCTTAGATTCCGGCCAATTGCACCAAAGCCGCCGGAATCGGACCCAGATTCCGGCGGGTCTCAGTTCGGGAACAAGAGTTTGTTGTTCTCAGGGATCAGAACCAAAAGAAAGTACGTTAGGGTTCGAAGAAGTCAAAAAAATAATGACACTAATCATCGTAGCAAAAACCGCACCTCGAAGAAGGTACCGGAGGAAAAGAAGGTTGTAACTCTGCAATTACTACCTGAGAGAAGCGTGGAAGAACGCTTACCGGGAATCGGTAAACAAATCAGCGACGACGATAGTGAAAAATCCCAGTGGCCAAGCTCTTGCCCTAACCCTAGCTTACCTACCAATATTATCAAAGATGACCACGGTATGAACTGGACCCGACCCGATTGGGTTCACCAGATAGGTTCATCAATGGAACGAACTGACCCTGCAGATTGCATTGAGTCCTGTGTCATCGTGGAAACCATAACCGTGGGCTCGAGCACCGATGATGCAGTGGGTCTAGGGCAAACAATTATGGAGAGGTTGATGGGGCCGGGATTTGTATCGGACACGTCGGGTCGGGTCATATGGGTGAATGAGGCTTATGAGGCGATGGTGTCGAAGCAGGTGATGGCCATGAAGCGTGGCGGCAAGTGGCCGGAGATGGTAGTGCGGTTGGCGGTGAAGCAGGGGGTGGTGGTGCCGTATTGGAGCGGCTCGTTTACTAGCCGGGTGAAGATGGAGCACAGTTGGGGCCACGAGAGGTGGTCTGAGACTGTCCCTTGTGATGTTTGGAGAATGGAGAATGGTGGATTTGCGTGGCGGCTGGATCTTGACGCCGCCCTCAGCTTAACAATTGACAGGGAAGCACTACATCTTAGGCAAAGGGAAAGATTTCAAAGACAAGCGTTGGAATGAAATCAGGTACTTTTAATATGTCGTCTTAACTTGGAATCTAGTTATAAGCTTAGCTAGCTAGCTAGATTCAAATCCACACCACAGATTTTGACCAAACTTTTTTGAATAGATAGGGTTAGATTAGTCCAAACTAGCCTTCGGGAATTAACAACCACGTTTTGATTAGTCCAAAATGAAGTCGATTTTAATTAAAGTTGAATTTTGATCGGCTGTTATATCAAGTTGTTAGATTATGAAAGAGAGTAGGAGACTGTATCAATTTTAAGTGAGAGAAAAAAAATTTCTTATACAAATTTTAAGGGTGAAAAAATTTATTTCAATTATATAGTCGACTACATTTTAGTCGTATTAAAGGAAATATAAAACAAATTCATAATGTAGCTTGCAATCCCTTAATAATCTTTATATATACTAGAGACACAACACATGATACATACACAAGCACACTTATATAATAGCTTGTTTAACTATATAAGTTGTAAGTTGTCATAAATTAATAATGCATTAAGTTAAGTTAACCCGGGCAACTCGCATTGTCCCTCTGAGAAAGAGACTATGTATGAGTCTCAACTTCATCATTTTTGTTGTTGTTCGTTCAACTACATTTGTAATGAGTTCCCATTACACACGTGTGGAAGCCTTATATAATAAATAGTAAAAGTTGAAGGCAGATAACCAAGACATTTAATAACTACGTACGTACATTTCTTTTCAAATTAATCCAATTCCATTATATACCCCAAAAATGAAATGGTACAACTAAACCAATAGGGACTATTGATTGGCAAATAAAAATATATATTACCAAACTGAGACGATACTTCACTTTCTACTAGATAACTACACTGGGACGTACATACTTATAATAATTGATGTTATGAGAATGCATATATAATTTTATATAAGAAGAATGAATTAAATTAAATGACGTCATCGGTGAATTATTATATAACTAATATCCCTGTCTATATGATGTTTTCTAGCTAGAGAGGGCATTCAATGAATGCTAATTGGGTGTGTGGGTCTAGGTAGTTGATATTTGGTATTAAATAAATCAATATTATATTTTGAGACAATATTACATGTATAACACAGTGTTACCGTATTATATCATCACTTTGTCACAAGTAATAATAGATTATTATCAATTAAGACTGTGATATTATTGGAAATATTCGAGAGGAAAGGTGAGAATTGATGTTTAAGTTTGCTTAATTAATAATATTTCTGATATATTTATTACACATACATATGCATTTGCCTTCATTCATCTACAAACCTTTCTTGTTAAAGAAAAAACAAGGGAGAAAAAGCCTTTCATTTGAATGCCCAAAAGTGGGAAAAGTAAGTGTGCCCATGAACAAAGACTTTTTGAACAACTCATTTCCTTGTTTCCTGGTTCTTATTTTATTTTTCAAATTAGAATCGCTCTCATAAATATTATTATTATTATACATGGGAATTTATTTATCTACTAATAAAAAATTAATCATCATTCATATATAAAAATAAAATAAAATCATGAACTATTTTTAAACGAAGTTTTATTCATAAACTATTAATTATTATTATTTTTAGACCATAATTTATAATTGTTCTAACTTTATCCTTAAATTATATTGCTTATTTAAAAAAAATCGTAAATTTATTAGAAAAATCATATAAAATACTCAGAATAATTTATGAAGAAAAGTTAAAAGTAGAAACTGAATATATTTTTCTTAAAGGAAAAACCAATTTTTAGGTTTTATTTTTATAAAAAATAATTTCCGTCTTCAAAAAATACATAACATATTTTTTTTTGTATGAAATTTATTTCGAATTTAATTTCCATATTTTAAAATAGGTTTATTTATTTTTTATTTTTATACAGATAATAAAATTATAAATTTAAATGGTAACTTGGTAAACTTTGCAATTTATGAAAAGTAATTAGAGCATCCACAATGGTTTTACGTAAATTGTATTCTTTAAAGTTGCCACGTAGACATTTTAAGTAATACGTAAATTTAAGACACACGTAAAAAATATTTTCTCTGCAATCGTATTACTTCAAAATGGTGTGCTCTCCTATTTTTTTTCCTTCAAAATTAGTATATATATATATATATTTTTTTTTTCTTCAAAATTAGGATATATATATATATATATATATATATATATATATATATATATATATATATATATATATATATATATATTCTAAATCCAAATATAGCTGAACAATGCATGTTGTGCAAATACCCTACGTAATAAATAATCCCATAAGGATCCTCATAATATATGCACGTGAAAAATGACCATATTTTGAGTATAGAACTCAAAATTTGCTCCATTATTGAATTGAACATATATATTGAGCACTTTGAAGTATGAACTTGACACCCCTTTGAACGGTTATATATGACTCTAGAGTTGGGAAGTACGTATATAGTACTTACTCTTTGTGAATTTGCTTCCTGCATCATTATCGTTGGAATTACAAATTTAGTTTAATCTGTTGATAGGATAAATTGGAGGAAGTTACAAAGGAAGAAACATGTATGTGTGTGATTATTATATATATAGCCTAATTGTGTGAATTTTGTATCAGATTCTCATCATCAACTGTGAACCTCTTCATCTTCAGAGATTCAAAGTTGCTCGCACTACCAATCGGCAAAACAAAAGCAAAATGGAGTACTAGCAATTGTATATACATGCCAAATAATAAAATAAAAAAAAAAAAAAAAAAAACAAAAGTTGGCAGCAGCTGCATCAATAATAAGAAGAGGAGGAAGTGGGAAGAGATTCAATATATAGCAAGTGTTCCTATCCTAGCTACTTATGTGCATGACAAATGTGTATAATATAGTTTATATATAGATTGATAAATATTTTGAGATCCTAAATTAATTATGAATGAATGTTTTAAACTAATGAGGTATTTTGATGGTTGTAATATATATTACTTTGAAATGTGAGATTACTGACTTATCGAGCTGACTACTAGAAAAGGGGTTTTAGCGACATGCATTTCCTGTCGCTAAAAGTTCAAAATCATGTCGCTTAAATATTTAGTGACTTAAGGTTTCATGCGCTAAAATATTAGCGATATGAAGTTTCCTGTCGCTATCCTGTCGTTGAAGTTCATGTCACTACTAATTTAGCGACACGATACTCGTTCTGTCGTTAAAACCCTTAACAACACATTTATAATTATATATTTAGCGACAGAAAAAACCTGTCACTAAACATGCCAGCTTCAGGACATTTATTAGAGTTTTTGACTGATATAAGCCTTCATGGACAACCAAATACAAATATAGACTGCATGAAAAAAATAATTACAAATCTGAGGCAAACCGAGATTTCACATCTCGGTTAGGAAGTGGATTTTTAGCTAAACCCTAAAAAAAAAAAAAAAATCCCAACCGAGATTTCACATCTCGGTTTGGATGAAAAAATCCAAACCGAGATGTGAAATCTCGACTTGCTTCAGATTTGTAATTATTTTTTCATGCAGTCTATATTTGTATTCGGTTGTCCATGAAGGCTTATATCGGTCAAAAACTCCATTTATTACCTGTTATGACCTAGCTAAATTTATATATATTCATTGAATTTATATAAACTAGGTATTTGCCCCGCGCATTGCGGAATGTTTGATATTTTCTGTCGTAATTGTCTACGTTTATATTATGTAGATGATGTTTTACAAATATTGCATATTATTTTGTATGTGCGTTGTCCTTAATTTGACATTTTATCATATTATTTTGAATTATATAAGTTGTAGAGTAATAATTATTAAATAATAACATTTTACATAATTCGAATGGGTAATGTGGTTATCTATATATTCTAGCCGAAAATGTATTAATAATAATGTAATTGATTTCACTTTTCAATAAAGTCATATTGTATTAAATATAACTACAAACGAAAGTTTTTTCAATTACTAACATGATTTTTCTTTGTGAAGAGAATTTTTTCTAATAGGCCATTGGAAAAAACCCATTAAAATGAGTGGATATATTATAGAATATTGAATAATATTAATAGACGTCATTAAGATGTCAATAGTTATTCCACATATTTATATCTAATAGACGAACAAATACTTGACAACCCACTTAATTATAGAGGAGGATATCAGAAATGAAAGGCCGCAAGAACATGCGACACCACTCTTCCTAAGAGGAAGCCACAAATGAGGAAAACAACCTTAATCTCCTATACGGATTCGCCACAAATTGGCAACACCAAGAATCGCCCTTGAAATGTGATTTCTTCTACTCGAAAAAAGTCCAAAGAACGGGCATTATGGCCGAAAGAAAACCCAAGTATGAGGTAATAACTCTACAAAAAATACTGATCTAGTCAAAACAAAATCCAATCTGAACGGAACAGACTAGTCGCAAATATTCTGACCCAGTCATATGGGCATTACAAGCTAAACAGAACGAACTAGCCGAACCTAATATGAGGATCGAATAGTTCAGTCTAATCACATTGAAAATCTAGTCCAGATGGACGACATAGCAGGCAAAAGATCCATATGAGGAGACTTATAACTTCATATTATTTTCTAACCAATATATATCTAGAATCAATGTGATACAATTTGAGACAGGTTACATACAGATTCAGGAGACACATCAAAGACGCGCCCCTACTTAGGCGACAACACCAAGTAGAGGCTACATGCAACGTTCTCTGGAATTCTCTATCTACGAACACCCTACTTAGGCATCTAAGCCAAGTAACGGTCGCATATATATCACTTCCATCATCGCAGCAAGTCTCCAAGTTAATCACAACTCACGACGCCTCGTCAAGCATACTACTCAAACATCGGACCCTATTTAGGAATCACACCAAACAGTGGTCCTATATATATATTCCGAACGATGCGTCACAAGTAGCCGAACGAATCGCGAAACACAACGTCTTACAGAATTCTCTTCATATATATCGAATCCTACCTTGAAAGCAATACCAAGTAGCGATCGCATACATGCATGCGCATCACGCGATGGAAGCACCGATGCGTATCGACTAGAGAACGCATACAACGATATATCCACGAACACATTCAACGTAGGACACTTGAAAAATTTCAACACCTGAGAAAACCTCCTACATAACTAAGGAGCCCTCGACGACTCACCACCTGGAGTAGACTTGGATCGCTTTGGATTACTCGAGGGATGAACCTTGAAGTCAGACCTATTCATCCTTGGGTGAGGCGTGGTGTCGTCAACAGAGAAAATACAATCGATTACGTTAGGCGAACGACCTGAAAATAAAAACAATGCAAAGTAAGAACAATAACACTCAGTGGCATTAAGAAGAAACGAAGTTGCAGGAAAGCGACTTACCTAGAGATCCCTTCCCTCGGCCAGTTTTCAAAACTCCAAGTGCCGCCGGGGCAACATGATGAATACTCCGCTCGGGGGCAACAACATTGCCCGGAAGACCCGCCTACCAGTGCGAGCTTTTTCCATGAAACCAACCTACAACACAACATGATAGAAGTTACAAAGGTTCATAACATACCAAAGAGCCTCCCGAAGAAGTTATACGAATTCCAGCTTCGCGCAAATCCTATTCCGACACGCGAGACAAAAGGCGATAGGCGCGAGCCTTGTGACTCTAGTATATCAGCTTCACAGTTTCCTTATCTGAAGTAGAAAAATCAGAGTAAGTGGGCACGGGGTCAGTATGAGTGACATGCGCGACCGACCAAGTTACCCCGACGTCATTGATGAAGAAATAGTGATTCCTCCAATGACTTCCAGAACGGTCAGAAGCTGCCACAAACCGAAGCACATCATCCCACTTCACTTCTCCCAAGCCGAAATTCGCGAAGCCTCGCTCCCTCAGTGAAAGCCAACGAATGGCTATAGAAGACAAGTCAGACGCATCTTGACGTTGTAGTCGAAAGAAACATCGGAAAAGCAAGGTCGAGTAGTGCCATGACTCCCGGTGACACAGCACGCGAAAACAATTCCAAGATCTAATTTCAGCAGACGCAAGGTCGGTTCGAGAAATCCTGTAATAACGACATAACCTAACCAAGTCGCGACAATAAGGAAAGCGCAACCCTTCCCGCACCTGGGCAGTATACACTGTCGCCATCTCAGTAGAGAGCACGGTAGGCGAACCCCGAACATCGTCTGTAAGTACATCAAAAGGATACGCGGCTTCCAAAAGAGGACAGAGTCCAGACAGCTCGACATAACTCTTATACTCCTTCTGACGCAGCTGATTGTCGGGAAAGGTCTGAAGCATGTCTACTGACTATCAGACCTCGACTCGGAGGAAGAGTCTGAACCTGAATCAGATCCCGATTCGTGGGATGCCAATGAGTCCGACTCAGACTCAGAACCAGAGTTCGGACAGTATGTAACGCCAGGAGTAGGAATGAAAACCTTACTCATATTTCTGAATCCTGCAAATCGGGAAGGAAGTCCTAGTGAGGGGTGCGTCAGCTATAACGTACTGAGTCAACAAACTGCTCTGCAATACCTAAGCTACAAAGCCTGCAATGGTAAACGACAATCTACTCAGCGAGTACGCACATGAAAGTTATGTTACTAATCATTATATAGCGAACATCCTCTACACGGGGGAAACTCCACACCAAAAAATTTATAAGTTCAAATTACTACATAGCGAACATCCTCTATATGGGGGCAACTCTATGTTAGTAAGAGTCTCGTCCCGATACTTACACAGCCTATACGACACTATACACGCTTACTCGGCCTAAACAACAACTCAAGGTAACGGTGCAAACATGATTATAGCACTAACACACACATATATATACAATGGAAGTAACACTCTCTACTATAGCACGATCAACAAGGGAAGTAACACTCTCTACTATACATACAATGGTTCAAAACACTTAGCCATTTTTTTATACATTATGAATCCTACATCATGTTAATGTTTGTTAGGAATTAAAGCAAACACATGGTGGACATAAAAATCAAACCTTCACCGAGCTAAAGTGATCCGTAATCGACCACCGGAATCGCTCCACCTCCACCGTGTCCGGTCCGTCGCTGTTGCCAGAGTTCACCACCGCCGTGACCCGACCGCCGCCGCCGGAAAGCTGCTCGCCGCCGTCGCTACCACCTGTTGTGTCGCTACCGCCTATTGTGTCGCTGCCGCCGCCGTTGCCTCTCGCCGCCGTGACCACGCTGTCGCCGGAGATGAGGTCGCTGGAAGTCTGGTCTGCCGTGCGGTGTGGATGGTCGGCCGGATTTTTCTTAAGGACTAAGTGTCTTGGTCTCCAAGTGTCTTGCGCAAACATTGCTAACTTTGAGAGTTGAGGCTATGTGTTTGGGTGACTACTCTCTCTCTCCCTTTATAAAATGATGGTAAGGTCGTACATCCCCATCTCTCATCACAACCATTAGATGACAATGGTGTTATCTAATGGTCATGATTAAAGATGTTACTCATCTTTATTTTTTCCAACTCTTTTTGAGTCCTTAGCATACACTCATGTATATATACTCATTGGTAAACCCACATGTTTACATTACTCATGACATATATTTGTGATTACATCATTGCTAGTATATACTCATGACATCATATATCCATTTCTAAACTTACATCATTGATTACACGTCATTGCATAGCATTCGTCGATTCACGTACACTCGTATATCGCATTTTATATACATGTCGATATTTGCGTCCACGTTAAGTACAAACATTCATATCATTACATATGTATTTACTATATACATATACTCGTTATCTTAACCATGTCAACAGTTATAGTTTCCTTTACCGAGAAGATGAAGGAAAAACGACATTGAGGCCCACGCGCAAACCGACGGTAAGTTCACCATGAGGTAATTCCTGAACCCGAATCGGACGCCTATCCTATCGTAAATTATAGTCAAGCAAGAGTTTACTTGACTCGGGGGCAAATGATGGATATTCGCCCGATATGGTTTCGTTTTACATTCGGGCCTCGTTGACACGTCAGACCCACTAACGGCTCACGAACGCTTACCCGTGAGTTGGAACGGTTCGAACGCGCAACACGCACGTTAGGACCGGAACTCGTCTGAATTGTGTAAACAATCCGGACTGGTCCGGATTGTCGCCCTGCGACGCGCGTACCCTTACGTGTTTTACACTATGTGCGAGTCTTCCCACTGCCAATCTTGCTCAAATCAGATCCCGGTTCACGTTTTCTTACTAAACCGGGGTCGAACCGTTCAAAATGGAGTTCGAGTCCAAAGTTCCTTATAAATAGGAAACTTGGTCACCCATTTCAGGATTCAAGTTGGCTTGGAAGCTCTCACTTCTCTCTAGCTTTATCTCTCTAGAATCGCTTCTCATTTAGGCATCAGAGAGGGCTCATCGAGTACCACCCCCATGTGGTCTCGGTATCGCCCCTTTTGCAAGTGTTTGGAGGAGCGCGCGCGAACTAACACTTGCGAACTCCGACAAGACTTCTACGCAATCTCTCAAGGACCCGACAACCCGCGCGAGTCGGGTCCCACCACTAGCTTAGGAGTTGCGAAAATTTCTCCCAAACCCATGGAATCAGGTTTGAAGCTGACCGCTAGGGAGTATGATGAGATTTTCAATTTGAACAAAGAAGATGGTATGTTTGAAGATAAAGCATTGTACAGAAGATTG
Source organism: Clarkia xantiana subsp. parviflora (assembly GCA_036873135.1). Classification (NCBI taxonomy): domain Eukaryota; kingdom Viridiplantae; phylum Streptophyta; class Magnoliopsida; order Myrtales; family Onagraceae; genus Clarkia; species Clarkia xantiana. Next base: position 51,598,927 of record JAPTYO010000001.1, read on the forward strand.
GTTGGAAAACTACTTTATCTCCCCATGACAAGGCCTGACATTGCATTCTTTGTTCAGCAGCTTAGTCAGTTCATTCACCAACCAAAGAGATCACACTACAAAGCAACAATGAGAGTGATACGTTATGTCAAGGGATCACCTAGTCAATGGTTATTCTATTCCTCTGAAAATCACCTGGATTTAAAGATATTCTGTGATACTGACTGGGGTTCCTGCCCTTTTTCCAGAAGATCAATCAGTTTATATTGTGTCATCTAAGGTGAAGAAGAATCTTACAGTATCCAAGTTAAGCATAAAAGCAGAATATATGAGTTTAAACCTTGCAGCTGCAGAAGCAACTTGGATAAAAAACTTGCTTGCTGAGATAAGATCAAAGTTACACTTCCAACCACTGTCTACTCAGATAGTGAAGTTGCTGTAAAGATGAGCAAGAATCCTTTGTTTCACGAAAGAATAAAACCCATTGAACTTGATTGCCACACAGTTCGTGAGAGAGTTGTTGATGGTACCATAAATGCTGTGTATATAGCTTTTGAGGACCAATTACCTGACCTTCTTACTAAAGCATTACACAGACAACAACATGAGTTTCTCCTCAATAAATATAGCATAAATGATGTCTATCGAGAAGAGCAAAAGAAGGAAGAAATTACTGCAGGAGGATGTTAAAGTTATAAGTATAAGTGGTGTCTATTTGGTGTAAGTTGGTGTGAAAATTCTGTTATGTTAGTTACAAGCTACTATATATAGCAACTTCGGTGTAATTTCATTTCTAATGTTGAATGAATGAATTGTTCATTTTAAACTCTTCAATCCTCTAAACAAAATTTTTATTTATATTCTCAAAATCTTATCATCTTCCTATTCTTATCTCTCTCTGTTCCTTGAATTAATTCCTTCAACATATGTGGTATAATCGCAATTTCATTTGATGTCTACTCAAATTTCACTAAAATTTAAAAATAATTTACTAGAATTGTTTCTTTGTAACTTGTCAAGAAAGTAATATCAAATTAAGGGTCATTTTACTTGTTGGGGTGAAAATAAAAATGAACTTCATTATTTAAGTTCTAGCTCCGCCACTACAATTTCTCATTTGCAATGGGAGACGGGAGTGCAGTGATCAAAGTGTGAAACACAGGAACATGTTTTTTGATAAGAAGTAACTAAATTAAAAAAAAAATTATAAATATTTTGGTACACTTAATTTATTAGTTAAATTTATCTATGTAGCACCGCTTTTATGTCTATGTGGATATGCTAAAGTTCTTCGTAAGCTCCTTATTTAATATTGAGAGAAGTTGTAACTTTTAGTATGTTAAATAACAATATTAATCTATTAAAAAACTAAACTAAAATTTACTTATATTTCATTTTTATGGTTATCTTAATATTAAATCATAAATGCTATAATATATATATATATCCTAAATTTGTAGTATTTTGTATTGAATAAATTATTTCAATAACAAGAAAAACTAATCTGATTAATTATTAATATTAAATTTGAATTTCGCAATACTCTAATAAATATGTATAACAAATTACGCGGCGCAAATCATCCACCTAGTTTGAAGATAAATTAGGCGAAAATAATTCACAATAGATCAAGATGGGAAATGTCTAACAACTGAGAATTAATGATTAATCTCTATTTTTTTCAAAAAAAAAAAAAAAAGAGAGAAACCACCAAATATATAACAACGAAAGAATAGAATTACATTTTCTATTCTATGTATAAAATCTAGCTTGAGCATACAAACACGTAATTAATGGGGAGGAATATGATAGTCAAAGCTCAAAGTTACGGGTCATATACATACATATGCGCCTAATACATAAAAGAGACCTGTTTTGTTATCTTCACGTCATCCTCAATGATAATTTAAGTTTATTTTGACAAAAATGGACATTAATAATTGAGCTCTTGCGAGCACGGAAGTGTTATAAATGAAACGATGAAAACGCGTTTCATATTTATATATGCACATAATAAGAAACACAACTTAAATGAGGTAAAGACGCGGAAGTTTACATATTGAGTGAGATATCCACATACAACCCACATACAAGTGATGAAGACAACTGCACCCTCTTAAATTTACATAATTTATATACATATATATATTGAACAAATGAATTTGATATAGCTGCACATTATCATAATTTAATAGGAAAACTATGATGATTAAATAAGAAATAAATGTGAACCCCTGTCTGTACACATGAGAGATGACATTTGCAACCCTCAAATTCATAAATATATATAGTTTCTTTAATTATAGTGTATACAAGATTGAATTAAGTGTTATTTTGCCCCTTAAATATATAACTTGTGCCGATTGTCTATAGATATGTACACTTTATATAAAGTGAATTAAGTAATCACAGTGTTTCATCATATTCACACATAAAATACAGAAATGGTGCAACATTAGATAAATGCTATCACATATACAGATATAATTTGTATTAATTATTGTATTATTTATATAACTTTTTATGTATATCATCAATTTATGTAGCACATATACATGTAGATATTTAAATAAATATCTAATTATTATTTTTATAAAAATATACATCTAAACCTAAACTCAAAATAAAAAATACAACCCCAGAATACTTATTAACATATGGGTTTGCCACTGTGAACACGTGTATTTTCATCGGGATTACAACTGTAATAGTAATTTCAGCGTGATAGTTATATATAACCGTTGAAGATTCAAATCAAAGTAGATGATGATGAGATTTGGTTGAAAATTTAATGAAGATGGTGGTATTCCGGGTATTGGATTAGCTACAGCAAGTGTGAACTAAGCAACTTCCCATGTTAATAATATTCAAACTATATGTTTGACATATTCTCCTTCATATATATAACCATAAATTGGTTAATTGTCTTTAACAAGAACGTGTTCTCCACAGCTTCTTATCTGCAATATAGCAGCATTACTAATTTCACTTCCACGTGATATTATATATATATTTTAAAAAAGTATTTTAATTATGTAATGATATAGTATAACAAATGAAATCAATTTTTTAGAAAAATAAATGAAATTTTTATGGACACAGACTGCATTACGTACCATGATTATCTGCAGGTCGGCCGGGTACAAACCACGATAAATATAGGAACAATAGATATAAGAGATGATTATTGGATGGTTAGAGCTAACTGAATAATCGTTTTTGTATATTAAAAAGTAATTCTATTATTGTAGATTTTATGCAAAAGTTTTTTCTGTTTTTCAAACAACGTAACCTCTACAAGCGACAATTCGCGCTATTTTTGAAAAGTCATCTGTTGTTCCTTGTTGGCCAAAAAAAAAAAAAAAAGTGTTGTCCCTTTAATTTCTTCCTTATAAATATATATGTCTTAATTATTCCCTCTCTGTGTTATGGTTCATTGAAGAATATAATCCTACATACATTTGTTTTGGACAACAGAAAGGATGGAAGAGATCATAAAGCAGCCGATTGAAACCGGAGCTCCGGCAGATCAAAACTACCGTCGCCAAAGCAGTGTTAGTTTCTCTATATGTATCTCATATGAGTATTCTACGTACATGTAGTACAATTTTTAGTTATGTTGATAAGAATGAATTAATATTGTTAATTAAATTAGGTGGATGAGAAATTGGCGAAGCAGAAAGAAGTGGATGCTTGGCTTCCAATCACATCAGCAAGAAACGCAAAATGGTGGTACTCCACTTTCCACAATGTCACTGCCATGGTCGGAGCCGGCGTCCTCGGCCTTCCCTACGCCATGTCTCTGCTCGGATGGTCACTCACTTATCTCTTTTCTTCTAATCTATTAAGACTTTAAAAGATCACATCTAGAATAATAATCTATAAACTATCTGAAGTTTGCCATATATGAGATTTTGGTGTCTGGAGTTTAAATTGTTTATATTGATTGTCTGAAGTTTCAACTTTGTTGAAATTTGCTGTATCTGTCCAAATTCGGTTAAAATTGACAGAACTTGGTCATGTGCTTGTCACATGACCTGATAAAAAAATGAATCCCAAAATTGCCCTTAGGGTGGTGGCTGGCCGGAGTAAACATAAAAGTATCAGGGGCAATTTCGACTTTTCACACAATTCTGTTAAATTTGACGGCAAAAATGGACGGAAAACCAAATTTCAACAAAGTTGAAACTTCAGACAGCCAATATCAACAATTTAAATTTCAGACACCAAAATCTCTCAAACGACAAATTACGTCAGACGCTTTATAAGTTCTTAACCTTGCATTTTTATAGAGTAGACATTACAAAAAGTTGAGAAAATATTAATGTGTTAGGGGACCTGGTGTGGCGATACTAGTTGTGTCATGGATCATTACGCTGTACACACTATGGCAAATGGTGGAGATGCACGAGATGGTCCCCGGTAAGCGGTTCGATCGGTACCACGAGCTGGGACAGTACGCGTTTGGGGAGAAGCTCGGGCTCTACATAGTGGTTCCGCAGCAGCTGATTGTGGAGGTGGGGGTGGACATCGTGTATATGGTGACAGGAGGGCAATCCCTTAAAAAGTTTCACGAGACGGTGTGCAGTGGTTGTAAGCACATAAAGACGACGTATTGGATTATGGTATTTGCATCCGTTCACTTTGTCCTCTCCCATCTCCCTAACTTCAACTCCATCTCCGGTGTCTCACTTGCCGCTGCTGTCATGTCCTTAAGGTATTTCATTCATTCAAATTCACCTATGACCTTAAGATTCTAGAACAGATGGTTGGTTAAGTAATCAGTCTGAAATTTCACACACGCATGTTTGAATCTCCACATCGCCTAATAAACCTCAATTTAATTAAAGTTTCACGTGATCAACTTTTAAAAATATTTTAGCCCACATGGGAGGAAGACTTTATGATGAAACCACGTCGTCACCTATCAGTTTAAGGTTTTAGGACAGTTGGTTAAATGTGGGGTATAAACGAGCCGAGTATCTGTCAACTCGACTTGACTCGATTACTAGAAGTATCTAACTTGAACTTAGTCGAGCTTAACATTTTGAAATTCGAAATTGGCTTGCGTCTAAACTAGACATAATCGAGCCTGACTCTTAACTCATTATACATAACAATAATGTATGATTTTTCATAGCTACTCGACTCGTAAACTCATTATACATCAAAATAAGTTAGCATTTTCATGATGATCACACGAATTATGTATATTATAAAACTCGATTAGGTTTGGGATCGAGTATTTCGAGCCGAGTATTAATTAGCAAGCTTGAAATTGAGTCGATAAACCAATAAACCCGGCTAAATTGTTATGAATGTTAATTTGTAGCTACTCAACCATCGCATGGACAGCTTCACTCCACAAGGGAGTACAATCCGACGTGGACTACGGTTATAAAGCCAAAAGCACGGCAGGCACGGTGTTTGGATTCTTAGCTGCCCTTGGAAATGTGGCATTCGCGTATGCAGGCCACAATGTTGTATTAGAGATCCAGGCGACGATTCCGTCCACTCCCGACAAACCATCCAAAGGCCCAATGTGGAGAGGAGTGGTCGTAGCTTACATTGTCGTTGCTATTTGCTACTTCCCTGTTGCCCTAATCGGGTATTGGGTGTTCGGAAATGACGTCGATGGCGACATCCTCATCTCACTCCAAAAGCCTGCCTGGCTCATCGCCATGGCCAATATGTTTGTCGTCATCCATGTCATCGGAAGTTACCAGGTACAATTTCTAAACTAAAATGGTTTTACAAACCAGCACGACGGAAAAAATTCCGTTGCTAAAATAGTGAATTCAACTACATATAACCCTAGCTACTAAATTGCCATTATATCCTTAAAAAAAAGTTTTGGGCTGAGTCAAACCCAAGACAAACAGATAACAACCACTTTGTACAAGTTGAGTTTTATTAGTTATAGAGGTGACCTATTTAGATATACATTGCTCTGAATTTGACAATCCCATCGGTGTGGTGGGACACATTTCTCACAGTGACTTGAACAACTTTTAGAGAGCGTCTAGGGTTTATAAATGTTGTGAAATTGCAGATTTACGCAATGCCGGTGTTTGACATGCTCGAGACTTTACTAGTGAAGAAGTTGCACTTCAAGCCAAATTGGATGCTTCGGTTCATCACCCGCAATCTTTATGTTGGTAAAGTATTCTGTAAAACTTTATCCAAAATCGAATACGATATCTACCCAACGACCAACTTAATAACTTGACAATGAGTACTCTCTTTGGCTGCAGCATTCACCATGTTTATCGCCATTACTTTCCCCTTCTTCGACGGCCTTCTTTCGTTCTTCGGTGGATTCGCTTTTGCCCCGACCACTTATTTTGTAAGCTAGAGACACCCGTCCTCTTCTTTTATATATGCTACTATATATATTACAAAATTTGATCAATTAGGGTTTTCATATTCTAATAACTCGTTTTTCGGTTCTCTAGCTTCCATGCATAATGTGGCTCGCGATCTACAAACCGAGAAGATACAGTTTATCCTGGTGGACAAATTGGGTACTTATTAGATATGTACTTATGTCGTAATAATCTGGTAATGGTTCGCTATAACGATATTAACTTGGTTTCCATTGTCGAACAGTTCTGTATCGTAATCGGAGTTCTACTGATGATTTTGGCACCCATTGGAGGTCTGAGGGTCATCATAGTCCAAGCCAAGACCTACAAATTCTACTCTTAGATCCAGCCAACGTTTCTTGATCGAATAGAAGATGATATGAATATAAGAACTTTATTTATTTGTGTTGTTATATTATTATATATAGGATTGAATAATTAATTAATGCATCTAGACGTAGATAGATAGGAGTCGTATTTTTTTAATCTATGAATTGAATTATATGGAAAAGAATACTTGCGGTATGAGACACTTATACGATATAATGTTTCTACAAATGAAATGTGTCCTTGTGTATGTATGTACATGTGTGCATAAGGGTGGGCGCGGGCGGGTTCGGTCGGGAATTTTGAAGAATAATTCTCGCCCACGAAAGTTCGGGTTTTTAGGCTCGGGTTCGGTCGGGAAAATATGAGAAAAATACCGACCAAAGCTCGGGCTCCGGGTTTTTCGGGCGGGTTCGGTAGACTAAGACTTGTTAGCAGGCACGAGGCCACAATGTAACGAGGGTGGGCCGTTGCCTCCTCTGACTTCTATGAAACTATGTAGCAAATAGAGAACTAATTAAGCTAGTTGATAGATAATCCTTACCTATAGGAAGACACGGAATGTTGCCCACTTGTCCCTCTAATTTAGAGATAACCATTTAGCTTAGCCAAATAAAAAATTTAGAGATTATCTTTACCAGTAAAATAATAATTTAAAGATAATACTATTAATTCAGATTTATTTAACTTAAACTAATTCTAAGTAAAAGAAAATAAATTGCTGTTGATTAATTATGATATGATAATTTGTGTGTTATAAATTTGTTATTATTATTATTATATAAATTTGTTAATTTAAGAATAAAAATAAATAGGCTTATGTAACTGTGAAAAGAAAATTTAGGCGGACTAGAATATTATTGAATGTTGAAATTATGCAATGTTATAAGTTTTTAGTAGTTATTCATTTGGGTTGATTGATGGTAGACTATTAGTAATTAGTAATTTTAGTTTTTTTTCTTCTAAGTAGATGTTAATTATTATTGTTCAATTATTTTCTACATTTTAAAAAATAAAACATTGTTATGATTTTAATTAATATCGATAAATTCGTCATAAAAAAGCGAACGAAGTTATTTCACTTGAAACTAACGTGTACTGTTCGAAATAATAACTTGAATAATTCAATATAGATGATCTTTCATTGGATCCTGAACTTAAGAAAAAGAATAACAAATTTTAATCTAAATGATCTAGATAAGCTCGTCCGAAGAAAAAGATTGTAAATTACTTAACAAACATTATTGTTTATTTTGATAATATATAATGTATAGCTTTTGGTGTATATTTATTGTAGAGTTAATCTAAATTTTGCCCCCTCTGAATATTTTTCCTAGCTTCGTGCCTGCTTGTTAGGGATTAGACTTAAAATAGCAGCAAACAATCAATGTGGTGAGAAAGAGACATTGGTACGTAGTTGCTAAATAAAAAACGGATTCAATTATATCACTATATGAGGTGAAGCACATATACTCTAAGCATGAAGATTTAACTTTTTATATATATATACACATACGTTATAGTCCATAGAGGAATAAGACTTGATCATACATGGTTAAAGATACAATTAGACAAACGGCGAGATCGTCGGACTCGAGGTTTTTGAGCTGACTGGCGCGCAGCTGAGGTGAACACTCTCGATGTTCTTTTTCTCTACTTCAACGTGCCGTCTCACTCTCCGACTCATCTTTTTAAATGATAGGTCATTAGATTAAAATATTACACTAAATATTACTAACGCATGAGCTAGTGGGCCTACCCAAAAACAGGGCTAATAATGATAATAATCGGGCGAGTCGAGTAAAACGGATTTTTATCTCAGAATCCGAGCCCGAGCGCAAACCCGAATATTTGGATGGGACTTTCAAATCGGGTTCGACTTTTCATTCGGGACGGTTTTCCTCAGGTTCCGATTTCTCGATTTTTTATGCTTACCCCTATATGTGTATGGTGTAATTTTTTTTTATTCAACGGAATGTGTCCTCAAGTAAATCCGTTCAGTTAGTTAAACTTCCTCGGATTAAGCTAACCTTCAGATTCCTCACAGCTAACGTGGCAGCTTTCTAATTGAGTATTCGGGAGTTTCGGAGAAGTATTTGGATATGAAATACTTTTTCCTGCCTTCTCATTGGAGAACATAGTGTCATACTAATTTAGTTAAATGATACTTTGAAAAGTCAACACTAAGATCCATGCATGGATCTCAAGTACGGAAGAACATATAGAGATTCCTAGTTGGTCTCTATAAATACTCATCTCTAACAACATTCACCTCATCAATTCATATACACTCTTTCTCTCTCTCTCTCTCTCTCTCTCTCTCTCTCTCTCTCTCTCTCTCTCTCTCTCTCTCTCGCTCATTGCTCGGCAAGCTTCTCTTTGACAGTCGGAGGAAGAAGACGATGGTGGGAATTGATTCCGATGAGCACCGTAGCGGCGTTCAAACTGAACAAACCATTGACCAAAGAAGGGTTAGACTCTTACATTTACTTTTTAATTAAAATGTTATAAGTAAAAATATTAGACTAACTCGTTGCCGATGAATCTAAAGTTGGAGGAAAAGTTAGCAGAGCAGAAAAAGATCGACGATTGGCTACCGATCACGTCGGTCAGGCATGCGAAATGGTGGTACGCAGCGTTCCACAATGTGACCGCTATGGTCGGGTCTGGGGTTCTCGGTTTACCCTACGCCATGGCTAAGCTCGGATGGTTAGTACGTCTTGATACAACTTTTTAAAATGTCCTTACCTAATTAAAATAATAATGGGACGTTTTCGCGATATATACAGGGGGCCTGGAGTGGTAGTACTAATTATGTCATGGATCATTACGCTGTACACACTATGGCAAATGGTTGAGATGCATGAGATGGTCCCTGGAAGGCGGTTCGACCGGTACCACGAGCTTGGTCAGTATGCTTTTGGGGAGAAGCTTGGGCTCTACATTGTGGTTCCTCAGCAGCTCATTGTGGAGGTTGGGGTGGATATTGTGTACATGGTCACCGGTGGCAAGTCCTTGCAGAAGTTTCACGACACGGTTTGTCCTAGCTGTACGAAGATCCGAACCACCTTCTGGATCATGATCTTCGCTTCGGCACACTTTGTCCTCTCCCACCTTCCCAACTTTCACTCCATCTCCGGAGTCTCGTTTGCAGCCGCTGTCATGTCTCTTAGGTACGTTTTTGTCACAATCAGATAGTTTGAAAGAGTTAAAACACTATATAAGTTTAATGGGTTATTTCTACTATCACCAATTGTCCTACAGCTACTCTACCATAGCATGGACAACTTCACTTCACAAAGGAGTTCAACCAGATGTTGATTACTCCTACCAAGCGACGAGCACGTTCGGCGTCGTGTTTGACTTCTTTGCAGCCCTAGGAGAAGTGGCTTTCGCCTATGCGGGTCACAACGTGGTGTTAGAGATCCAAGCCACAATTCCTTCAACACCCGACCGCCCCTCGAAAAAACCAATGTGGAAAGGTTGCATTGCTGCTTACATCGTTGTTGCTCTTTGCTACTTCCCTGTCTCCCTCATAGGGTATTGGGTATTTGGTAACGCGGTCGAGGACAATGTCCTCATCACACTCCAGAAGCCCGCATGGCTCATCGCCAGTGCTAACATGTTTGTTGTTATCCATGTCATTGGTAGCTATCAGGTATATATAAACTACACAAATTTCACTTTTTCTACTCATTATGGAACAAGTCATACAATATATCTATGTTAATTAAACTCATAACATATAAATATTTCAATACAGATTTTCGCAATTCCGGTATTTGATATGATTGAGACTTTCTTGGTAAAGAAATTGCATTTCAACCCAACCAAGAGACTTCGAGTTGTGACAAGAACTATTTATGTTGGTAAGTCCATTCATAATTAACCAACCCCGTCATTACAAACTCTTGAGAACATATATATTTAGTACGAAATTAATTAACAATGCATATCGGTATGAATCGCATGCAGCAACAACAATGTTCATCGGTATTTGCTTCCCATTCTTCGGTGGACTTCTTTCCTTTTTCGGAGGATTTGCTTTTGCGCCGACCACATATTTCGTAAGCAAATTAAACAGATTTTCTTATATTCTTGCTAATAATTAGTAATGTAGGTATATTTTTTGGTATTTAATCATTTGATTTCACAGCTTCCATGCATAATGTGGTTGGCAATTTATAAACCGAAACGATTTAGCTTATCATGGTGGGCGAATTGGGTACGTTACACCAACCTTATATTCGTATTTACTAATAAAGTAAATATTTAAATGGGTTTGAGCTAATTTTTAAATTATTTACGATATATACAGTTCTGCATTGTTGTTGGCGTTGTATTGATGATTGTAGCACCAATTGGAGCATTGAGGATGATTATACTTCACTCCAAAAGCTACAAATTCTTCTCTTAGATGTATTTACAGCAAGCAATGAGATCAGAATAATCAATGCAAGGCTTGAAAGGCGGAGACAAGACTAGAATCATTCGGAACGAGCGTAAACCGTCACCATTGATATCGAGTCAAAGGCGAATCAAGAATAATATAAGTAGTTCTTTCTGAGGTTTACTTGTGTATATTCGCTAGCATTCACTAAGATTGTTCGGGTTCTAGCTTAGGGTCATGAAATCAGTAAGCTTGATGTTCAGTATTATGTTTAGAATCAATTCAATAGAAATAAGAAACACATCAAATCTTATTTGCTTTTGTTAAAATTTGAGCTTCAACATAAGACTCTAGTTTTGCAACAATTTTTTTTTATGATATCTTAATGGAGCTAATAAGTATTATTGCAGAATAAATTTTTTTTTTTTATATCGAAAACATAGTATATCTAGATAGATTATGCGACATAAATATGTACAGCTTACTATATAGGAGTCAACTCTTTCAACTACTAGACCACAATTGCTGGTGGTAAAATACATCGGTTGTACATGACAGACACTGAATTCTGCTTACGTGGTCACACCAATATAATACTACACGAAAAATGATAAATGAAAATAAATTATTGTAATATATTATAAATGTAACATTATTATATTAAAATTTAACACTAATTGTAGAAAATAATTACATAAGCATGGAAACATAATTTGGTTTAATCCAACAAATTTAATATACATATATGTTTCCATCACAATTTAATACATCATAATTTGCCAAAAAGTTACTTAAAAGTCTAGGGTTAAAGGTACTTTTCATACCACATGTTTGGCTGAATGTGGCTTTTAGTACCAGATGTTTGGTTTTGTATACTTTTGGTACCAAACGTTTGAAAAAATGTGGTTTTTGGTACATCCGTTAGTTGGCCGTTAGTTTTTTCCGTTAAATGACATGTGCAAGTCACGTGACCGACCCTAAACTTTCGATTTTATTAAATTTAGTCCCTCAAATATATTTCTAACTTTTAATTTGTTTAATTTAGTCCCAAAACTTCAAAATCAATTCCAATTTAACCATTGAACCCAATTGACCTAGCCGGATCTAGCCTAGGGCTAGGTCCGACCCTGGTTCGGGGTCGCTGGACCCAGGCAACCCTGACCCAGGGTCGGACCTAGCCCTAGGCTAGGTCCGGCTACGTCAATTGGGACCTAGCCCAATTTGGGTCGAATTTGGGCTAGGTCCCAATTGACCTAGCCGTACCTAGCCAAGGGCTAGGTCCGACCCTGGGTCAGGGTCGGCTGGGTCTGGCGACCCCAACCCAGGTTCGGACCTAGCCCTAGGCTAGGTCCGGCTAGGTCAATTGGGTTCGATGATTCAATTGTAATTGATTTTGAAGTTTTGAGACTAAATTAAACAAATTAAAAGTTATGAATATATTTGAGGGACTAAATTGAACAGAATCGAAAGATTATGGTCGGTCACGTGACTTGCACATGTCACTTAACGGAAAAAACTAACGGCCAACTAACGGATGTACCAAAAGCCACATTTTTTCAAACGTTTGGTACCAAAAGTATACAAAACCAAACATCCGGTACTAAAAGCCACATTCAGCCAAACATGTGGTATGAAAAGTACCAAAGTCTAACATGGTTCATAAAAATCCGACGCATGTTAGACGTTTCTCTTTTGAAGGCGCGTGATGGATGAGGATAGGGAATTGACGCAATCATATTGATTTATGGACTGAGCATGAGTGTTTAACTTTGGCTTTTACATGACTGAATGCTAACCATGTAATATGGTGTGGTGGTTCAGCGCCTCATTCCTTAACCAGAGGTCAGGGGTTCAAACCCTGCTAGTGACCATGGGAATGGAAAAATATTCATGGCCAGCACCTTACCCCTTACGGGCTGACCCCGGTGCGAGTGGGGATTAGTCTAGGTTGGAGCAAGCATGCTACGGGTGCTGCCCTCCTGATGGGGGCCCACCTAGGATCACCCCGCGGGTGCTGCCCTCCTGATGGGGATTAGTGTAGGTTGTTTTTACGGTTATGTCTCAAATCAACACGCCTCTATTTAACACATACGATCGGTTTCTTTGGAATCATACCAACTCGGATCTTTATCCAGTTAAATCTGGATACAACCTTATTACTCGCTTCTCATGGAAGAAAGGCATTGAATCCATCGGGTACTTCCATTAAAGGATTGCTTGTCCGTTTTTTTGGACAAAACTGTGGGCTAGTCAGCTTTACAAAAAAAATACGGATGTTGATCTGGAAAATAATTTATGGGGGTTCACCTTTACATGATAAGCTCCACCGTCGGACACCAGATATTGATCCATTTTTTCCTATGTGTGGATCCGGTAATGAAACATGGAACCACGCCATGTGGAGTTGCCAGTTTGCTCGTCAAGTTTTATTTGCATCTAGTTTGGGTGTTAGTCTTAGTTTAACACATGTAATTGTTTGAAAAAATGGATAATCATAAAAAAAAAAACTAATCGTTCTTGGCTAAGATTATCCCACAGGTCCTAACTTGATGATCTGAGTCTTTCTTGTTCTTCAAGCTCCTTCTCTCCCAGACGTCTTTAACAAGGTTGCTTCGCGGTTCACCGATCGGGGTATTTCAATCTCGCACTTTGAGAAAATGAATGCTCAATTCTCCACGAACTAAAACCATTGTATGTGAGAAGTAGACTAGGGGTCTAGGTAATATGGTTTTCTCTCTAAACTCTCTATTGGTGGTGTGAATGATTAATTGAAAAAATCACTCTAATGGTGAATGAGGGAGGGTGGGTGGCTAAAACTTAGTAATCGTAGGGGGAGGATGTGATTTGTTTCTAAGTTATATATAGGAAAATATTTGTAATAATATATATATATATATTACCTAAAATAGAATCCAATATATATGTACAATATATGTACGTAATTTATATTTCCAACATTCCCCATAAAAGTTGTTTCTTATGTTGTCGTCTGCACGATCATCATGACTTATTCTTGTAATTTTTCTGGTCTTGTGCTTATCTTTTTCATAACCACTCGAGTTTTCTTGTTGGTATTTCCCCATTGTCTTTGTCGACAACGCGTACTCCATCCATGTCTTCGCACTATACGATCCTTGAATCTTCCATGCGATGTCATTTTTTTCTTAATCCACATCGTCTCTTTGACTTCACATCCTGCAGAGAGGCATAGATTACCATACAATTATTCATCATCATTCACTTCAACAACCTGCGCAAAATTGTACATGTCTCGGATCCGCCTTGTCCTCAGCACCGGTGATTCAATCGAGTCGTCTTCTTTTGGATGAATACCGGCATGTGAAGGTGATAATGGTTCTTGAACTTCAACACGTTGGACTTCTTTTCTTTGCGGCTCTTCTACTTCCATAACCTGTTTTGGTTGGTCATTCTTCATCTCCCAGCTTCATGCTTGCTTTGTCGAATTCGACATCTCTTGAGATCACAACCATCTTTGTGGCAGGATTGTATAACTTGTAGCCGCTTGAATTCTTATCATATCCGAGCATGACGCACTTCTGGCTTCCTTACAATTTCGCATATGCCACTCACTCGAAGATGATCGATGCACGGCTTCCTCTTGCTCCATGCCTCCTCCAGTGTCATGTTTCCAATCCGCTTTGTCGGAAACCTATTAAGCAAATAAACTGCAGTAGCAACAGCGTCTCCCCAAAATTATTTCTGGTTTTTCTCTTATTCAATATGCAATGAGCTAAATTCAAGATCGTCTGGTTCTTCTTCTCGGATACTCCATTTTGTTGTAAGGTTTGCGGCATGGTGAGTTAATGCACGATCATGTTCTCTCTGCAAAATTTGCCAAACTCACATGATGTGTACTCGCCTCCTCGGTTGGTTCACAAGCACTTCAAATTACGGCATCTTTGCTTTTCGACCGTGTTTTTTTAACTCCATAAACTTCTTCAAGACTTCACTTTTCTACTTCATCATGTAAACTCAAATCTTGCCACTATAATCATCGGTAAATATTAAGAAATACCTATTTTCGTCAATGGACATGGACTTGATCGATTTGCACACATCAGATTGGGCAAAGTCGAGATGGCCGGTTTCTCTCTTCGATGGATATTTATTGAATGGTCATCTTTCTTGCTTTCCGACGAAACAAGTTTCGAATACGTCATTGGGATGATCGATCTTCGACAAGTCTCTGACCATGTTTTTCTTCTCCAATAATTTCAGGGCCGCGAAGTTCAGATGGCCATACCGGAGATGTCAAACAGTCGAGTTATCTATGGTTGTCACCTTCAAACAATTTTGATCATTGATCCTTAACTCCAACGGGAACATTCGATTATTCGCCATGGCTACATTCGTGATAAAATTGTTGTTGTTATCATGGATGGTAAGTGTATTCTCCTTCACCCGGACGCCGTATCCCTTCTCGAGCAATTGTCTGACACTTAAAATAATTTTCTTCGCGTCGGGAACAAAATAGACATTGGCGATGCACAGCTGTCATCCGTTCTTGAGTTAAAATAGAACTTTACATTTTCCTTTGATTGGGTGTTGGGAAAGATCGCCAAAGGTGATGTGCCCACCATGTCTTTCATCGAGCTCCGCTAAAAACTTCTTCCTTCCGCACATATGGTTGGAAGCTCACGTGTCGACGAACCATGTGTTGGACTCCGCTCCTCCACTTGATTGTATGCCATAAAAAAAACTCATCTTCGTCAATCTTCTCCGCGAAGTTCGTATTTTCTCCATCAATGTCGGTGTTATACCAACACTCCGCTGCATAATGGCCATATCTTTTGCACACATAACATTGGACTCCCGATTTGTTATTTCTCCATCCACCATGACCTCTTCCGCGACCACGACCACGACCTCTTCTTCGATCTCCTTCTTGGATCGACTCTTCATCATCGTCGGCTTCGTTGGTGGTTATTGTTCGACCACATTTTCCTCTCCGCGTTGTGAATCTTCCTCTTTGGAAGCCGCCTCGTGATCCGTCATTCTTCAATGTCAACTTTGCTTGTAAAGCTTGCTCCAAGGATTTTCCTTCTCCTCGCTTCATAAGTTGTTGTTCATGGGCTTGTAGAGAACTCATGAGCTAATCAACGGATCTCTTCTAAGTCTTTGGACTCTTCAATCGCCACAGCCACAAGGTCGAACTTAGGATCGAGGGATCTCAAGATCTTCTCTATGACACGAACATCTTCCAAATTTTCTCAATTTCTCTGCATATGATGCGCGATAGAAATGACCATCGTGAAGTAGTCGGAGAGGGATTCCGAGATTCTTGATGGAGGGACTCAGGAGAGCTTGTAGGCGAATTTTATTTACCTTTTCGACACCACCGTGCTTTTTGAAGTATTCCAATGCTTCGTATGATGTCTTAACCGGAGCGACTATCTCGAACGTGGCTTCATCAAGACCTTGATATATATTGTGTATTAAACTTGAAACCCTAACCCTAGAATCGGAATTAGCAGGAAGAGAAAAGAGAACAGAGCAATTGCGGATCACTAAGGGTAATTCCCTTCAAGTGGTACCCTTTCACCTTTAAAACACTTATATAGGGAAACCCTAGACCTGAGTCCTAGGTTTAACCCCAAAGTTTGTACAACGAAGGAATCAGTCCCACAAACAAACAAAATGTTACAAATAAGTCCTAAACGGACAAACAATATTAACACAAGCACAACAAAGGCCCAAATGAAACAAGGCCCAGCTTGCTAAACACAAAACATCAGCAAAACAACCAGAAGCCCAAGTCCAACACCCCCCCTCAAGCTGGAGACGCAGTGACACTTCTGAAAATAGTACTCTTCACACTTCATCCGACAAAGGGCCCTTGAAAACATTCTTGAGTCCCAGCTTCTTGGACAGATAAAAATGCTGAGCTCCTCCTAAGGCTTTAGTGAATATATCAGCCTCCTGTTCTTTTGTCTGCACAGACTTAAGCACAACTGAACCATCAATAACCCTATCTCTAATAAGATGGCAATCAATCTCAATGTGTTTTGTCCTTTCATGGAACACATGATTGGTTGATATCTTAATCGCAGATTCGTTGTCACAAAAGATAACAGTAGGAGAAGACTGAGGAAAATTCAACTCCTGTAATAACCCTCTTAGCCACAAAATTTCTTTTAGTAACTCAACAATGCTCCTGTATTCAGATTCTTCATATGACTTAGAGACAGTGCTTTGTTTTTTTAACTTTCCAGGATATTAATTATTGTCCTAACTTAACACAATAACCTGTAATAGACCTGCGTGTCTCTAAGCAACTGCCCCAATCTGAATCACATGAGCTAACAAGAACAGGCAAAGACTGTGAGTTCAGAAATATACCTTTACCAACCTCCTTTTTTACAAACTTAACAATTCTGACAGCTGCTTCCCAATGGGAAACTTTAGGGTCCTGCATGAACTGGCTCAAGTGTCTAACAGAAAAGCTAATGTCTGGTCTAGTGATGGTTAGATAAAGCAGCTTCCCTATCAGTCTTCTATAAAGAGTGACATCACTTAGGGGCTTGTCATCTTGGTTTAAACCAAAGTGACTATCATATGACCTTGAAGTTAACTTCAGGTTGGACTCCATTGGAGTTTTAGCAACTCTAGCAGCAGAAAGACCAATAGATGAAATCAGATCTAGGGCATATTTTCTCTGAGAAAGAACAATGCCAGCAGGAGATCTTAATATTTCAATGCCCAAAAAATATCTCAATTCACCCAAGTCTTTCATTTTAAAATTGTTGGCCAAAAGTTGCTTTAACTCAGAAATCAAGACAATACTATTCCCGGATATGAGCAGATCATCAACATAGACCAATATAAGAGCAAATTGATTGCCAACAGATCTAGTAAACAGTGAGTAATCATATTTAGACTGAGTAAAACCACCAGCAACAAGTGACTCAGTAAGTTTAATGTTCCACTGCCTACTAGCTTGCTTTAAACCATATAGGGATTTGAGTAATCTACAAACCATTCCCCCCTGATTACCAAAGCCCTCAGGAACAGTCATATAGACTTCTTCCTGAAGATCTCCTTGTAGAAAAGCATTGTAAACATCCATTTGGTATAAAGGCCATTTAAAAATTGAAGCTAAAGCAAGCACAGTTCTTACTGTGTTCATTTTAACTACAGGGGGAAAAGTCTCATAATAATCAATCCCATATTTTTGTTTAAAACCTTTGGCAACTAGTCTAGCTTTATATCTCTCTAGGCTACCATCAGACTTATATTTAAGTTTATAGACCCACTTACAGCCAATAGGAGTTTTTCCTTTAGGTAAAGGAACAAGCATCCAAGTCCCATTCTCTTCTAAGGCTCTCAACTTATCATGCATGGCCTGTACTCAGGCTTTATCCTTTGCTGCCTCAAAATAACTATCAGGCTCAACAAGCTCAGAAAAGGAGGTTAAGTAGCACTGATAATTGCAAGATAAGGAATTATAAGAGAGATAGTTCTTAAGAGAATGATCAGTAGAAGTAATATTTGAGACATAGTCTTTCTTCCAAATAGGTGGCTTAACCACCCTACCAAACCTGCTAACAGTCTGTGTTGGGACAGATTGCACAACTTCAGTGGAAAAACCATCAGAAGTATGTCCTACTTCATCATTTGGAACAACTTCATCAGAGTTAATCATTAACTCATCCTCTGAATGAACAACATCAGGAACAACAGCTTTGGTTTTTTCAATAGATGGCAGGGGGTTTGATTCCTCAATGTTAGAAATGTCAAAAGTAGTTGTATCATTGGAATCTTCAAAGAAATTGTGTTCAAAAAATATGGGCATCTGATCAGGTTCTCCATGTTGAAAGGGAAAGATGCTCTCATTAAAACGAACATCTCTGCTGATGAAAAACTTATGAGTGGTTAAATCATAGAGTCTATATCCTTTCTTAACTGTTGAATATCCCATAAAGACAGATGGGATTGCTCTAGAGGAGAACTTGTCAGTCACCAACATATTTTTTGCATAACAGAGGCATCCAAAGACCCTTAAATGGGAAAACACAGGCTTTTTACCAGAAAATATTTCAAGGGGAGACTTTCCATTCAAGATTTTTGTTGGCAACATGTTAATGATATAGCAAGCAGTAAGAACACATTCTCCCCAAAAACGATTAGGAATGAAAGCCTGTAATTTAAGAGCTCTGGCCACCTCTAAGAGGTGTCTATGTTTTCTTTCAACCCTGCCATTTTGTTGGGGCGTATAAGAACAAGAGCTTTGATGAATAATGCCCTTCTTTAAGAAAAGATCTTTGATGTAATCATTAAAAAATTCACCACCATTGTCAGTTCTAAAACACTTGACAATTTTTCCAAACTGAGTTTCAACCAAGGACAGAAAATCTCTTAAAATCAAGGCCACATCAGATTTGAATTGCATCAGATAAATCCAAGTAACACGTGAGTGGTCATCAACAAGGGTTAAAAAATAATTTTTCTCATCATAGGTTGGACAATGATATGGACCCCAAACATCACAATGCACCAAATCAAAGATGGAATCAGCTCTGGAATTTGAACTGGGAAATCGATTTCTTATTATTTTTGCTTTGGGACAAACATGACAGTTATTAACAACTACAGCTTTATTCTCAGGAAAAGATAAATTGTCCAAATGCTGTAAGGCCTTTAAAGAGGCATGTCCAAATCTTTTGTGCCACAGAAGAGCATTATTAACAGAAACAAAACCACAAGAGACATCAACATTTGTACAATTATTATTGAAAAAATAAAGACCTGAGCTTTCAGTTCCAGTCCCCAAGACCCTCCCATTTGAGAGGTCCTGCAGAATAGCAAAATTAGGATAAAAGGTTGCTGTACAATTCAAATCTCTGGTAAGTTTAGAAATGGATAAGAGATTGAATTTAAAATCAGGGATATGTAAAACATTCTGCAACCTTTTGTCTCTGTTAAAAATGTATGTCCCAGTTTCTTTTATAAAAGAAAAACCACCATTAGGAAGGTGGACTTTTGTTCCAGGCAGATTCCTTCTATTTTCTAACCAATCATTTCTAGAACTCATGTGATTAGTGGCACCAGTATCAAGGATCCAATTATCATGCAAATTAAGGGAGGAGGAAGTTAGTGTCATACCAGTTGTGTTTGCTTGTGCCTCCATAGGTTCAGCAGCAGCATCTGCAATGAAAGCAGTCCTACCAGCTGTTCCTATTGACTGCAACAGCTTCTCGAACTGGTCTTTGCTGAATGTCACCCCTCCTTGGTTTGAATTCCCTTGAGAAGTATCCATCCCAGTGCTACTAAGGAGTCCAGAATTAGCCTTGGGTGGATTGCCCTTAGCCTTGTGCTTGAAACAATTGTCTTTTGCGTGACCTTTCTTCCCACAAAAGTCACAACCTCGAGAAAAGCAACGATCATAATTGTGCCCCTTCTTATGACAGAATGTGCATTCAAGATTGGTACTCCCCTTAACTTTCTCAACAACATTGGATTGAGCCACCTCAACAGAGCCTGCAATTTCTGATGTTATTCCCTTCTGACTCTCTTCAGCCATCAAGAGATTGTAGGCTTGGTTCACTGTGGGGAGAGGATCCCACAGTAATAGGTTGCTTCTTATGTTGGAGTAGCTATCACTGAGCCCCATTAGAAACTGAAATATACGGAGATTCTCACGATGTTCAATGTGTTTGGCAAAAACATCTCCGTCTATGTGAGGCAAATCACACACAGAGTCAAACTCAGACCAGAGAAGCCTAAGTCTTGTAAAGAAGGACGATATGGAATCCAATCCTTGTCTAGTCAGGACAATCTCTCTGTGTAGTTGATAGGTTCTAGATCCACTAGCTTTGCTAAATCGTTGACGCAAATCTTTCCACGCAGAAAACGCATCCTCAGAATACATGATAGTGCTAGCAAGATCATCAGATATGGAACTCATAATCCAGCCAAAGACAACAGCATTGCAACGATCCCAGAGTTCATGAAAAACAGGATCAAAATTACTTCGCAAACATGTACCAGTCACAAATCCATACTTGTTCTTGCCAGTTAGCATGAATCGTATAGCACGACTCCACTTAGCATAGTTTTCTTGCCCAGTCAAAACAATTGAAGTCATCCTAGCAGCAGGATTATCACTAGGATGCAAGAATAAAGGATGAAAAGCATATACCAGTGACATGGCGTCCTTATACTCTTTGCTGGCAAGATCGACCACAATCGCCTTTCTAGTTGGACTTTTCTGATCGTCGTCCTTCACCATCGCTCAGGAACAAAGCAGGCTCAAGAAGGCACCCGAAGAATCCGAAGCGTTGCGAAGTGACGAAACCGAGGAAGAATGTATACGCGGGATCCGGAAGGCGAATCGTCACAAGCACCAGAAGAACAGACCTTTCAATTTAGGCGAAATGAAAGGAAGTGGTGAAAACAATCGAGGCCACGAATCGCAGAAGATGAAGAGTTTTGGGTTGAGGAAACAGAGAGGATTTCACCATGGCGTGATCAAGGAAGGCTTTAGAGGACAAGAATCGGAAAACGCTGAACGGGAATCCTCATTTGGCTCTGATACCATATTAAACTTGAAACCCTAACCCTAGAATCGGAATTAGCAGGAAGAGAAAAGAGAACAGAGCAATTGCGGATCACTAAGGGTAATTCCTTCAAGTGGTACCCTTTCACCTTTAAAACACTTATATAGGGAAACCCTAGACCTGAGTCCTAGGTTTAACCCCAAAGTTTGTACAACGAAGGAATCAGTCCCACAAACAAACAAAATGTTACAAATAAGTCCTAAACGGACAAACAATATTAACACAAGCACAACAAAGGCCCAAATGAAACAAGGCCCAGCTTGCTAAACACAAAACATCAGCAAAACAACCAGAAGCCCAAATCCAACATTGTGAACATGACATTGTTCTCCCTCTTTCGTTGCTCATTCAATTCATCATTCTCTTCTTTTGTCATATTCGCCGTCGCATCAGGTTCCTTGAACTCGGTCTCTACGAGCTCTCACACGTCAAGTGATCCCAAAATGACCTTCATTGAGATACACCACTTATCGTAGTTGTCCTTCATCAGTCTTGGCACTTTGTTGATGACATCACGATCATTGTACTTGGCTCTGATACCACTTGTTGTTGTATGAATGTATGTGTGTAAGAGATGTGAAGAGGGAATGAGGGACTTATTGTTTGTCTTCTTAACTTGTTGATTTCTTCTTCATTTCACCACATATACATAGATACATATGGAAGGCTCTAGATGCTTTGTATTTCTAAATGTATAAATCTATTTTTTATCAAATACATTATAACTCTAAATACATGAATCATCTAATACATTAACGTAACAAGTTAATATTTCCAGCACTAATTATGTATTGTGGGCTTGACACTTTGTTTCATGTTTTGTCTCATCATTATCAAAAGCAAAAACCTACCCAATGAATGAGATCAAGAACGGTGGCTCCATGCCACGCGCCACCTCCCGTTTCAAAGAATATTTAAGAGCATATCATGTCCAAAAATTTGTATTTCAAACAAAAGTATCATAACGCCGATTGAATTATGGTGACACCATTTAAAGTTGAAATCTCTCATTAATAATATCGAAGCGGATAGGTGGACTGTCATAATTATATATTTGTATTTGCATTTGATATATTATTTCTGATTGTGTCCACAGATTAACGCTTGTAATTATTAACATCATACAAATTGAACCAACAGTTGGATAAATATTATATGATGAGTTGCAAGGATATGCGATATTCATTCAGATTCGTCTAGCTAAGACATGCATGTGCTAGAGGTACATCTGAGAAGGTGCCATTGATTAAGTGGCTGACAATCCAGCGATTAGCCGCCTCGGTGTAGTGAACCCCGTCCCAGCTGACCACCTTAGAAGGATCTTCACAGGCCGTGGCAACCACCTCAGTTCCATTGCTCAACCTTACTCTATTCCCACACCACAAATGCTTGCCTTCCCAATCAGCTCCACAACATATTGTAAATCCCTTCTTGAATCCTGCAAATAAGACTTTATAAGGGCTAGCTAGGTCGAAAACAATTACACAGTTTTATGATCAAAAGTTGAGTTGCCATGTGCTAGCTGACTTTGCCCCACTTAATGATTTAAGAGATACGAAAACGAACGTTTGAAAAACTGGAGCCTCTGAAAATCTTCTTAATTAGTATGTATGGTCGACCAACCGAACTATAATTGACTAATAAATAAAAGTATATAATGAAAGGTATAATGGATATTGAGCGTGCAGCATAAAGTAGTGTATAGCGTGCTAGCTAGCTAATAAGCATCCATCAATCGTGGTGACCACCTAATTAAACTAAAATCACCACTACTTTTCTTCGGCATAAGAAAGCAGATTATAATAGCTATCTTTTATTTTTGTTTGTCTAATTTATAGGATTTTGAGGATTTATTATATGGGATTAATGATGACAATTTATAAAGATCATACGACTAGTAAATAAATTAGAATATATATGGGTTTGTATTATGATGTGCTACGTACCATGCTATATTAATTTGTGGTAATTAATTAAAATGAGAATGAATAGACGATTCAGTACATACATCTAAAACTTTAGACGCTTTTTATACTTCCATGGTTATTTATTTCATTTAAATTAACTTTTAAATATTGTAGGGTAATGGTCGCTTTCATATATTAATAATTTTCCTCTATTAAAAAAATTATTAAAATTAATAATTTAGAATGAACAAATGATGAACGTATAAGGAAGTATTACTAATAATTAAATAATTCAACCCAACAAGAAGAGAGAGACTACCAAAATTAACAAATCTACCATCATATAATGCAAGTTGAGAATATATACATATGTACGTACCATATTTCTCAGCATTTATAAGGAGCTCATGCTTTGCAGCATACAAGTCAACATAAGTGAATGCAGCCTCCGGTAACTCATGCCTTAACCGAACCACCCTTTCTTTGAGCACGTGGTTGAATTCTAAGGCCATCTCATTTTGGTCAATCACGCACCCGTGCTTATCAACGAACCCAGGGCTCGGTTCAACAACCCCATGCACCGTGAACGGGAGGCAACCCACCGGTCCCGTATTGTGTATCCAAAATGTTCTTGCTCCTTGCTCATACAAATGCTATAATATATATATTTAACTCTCACATTAATTAATTACAAATATTAATTAAAACTATATTATGTAATTTGTGTTACATATATATATATATAATCATGACATGACTTACTTGAACAGCTACGGCTAGTTGATCGACTATGTCGGGTATGGAGGGTTTCATCCTCTTGATCTTATCGTAGTTCAAATTTCGGAACCCCGCTGCGAGGTCGTTTTGCCCGATATCGAATACGTAAAGGGCCTCTGAGAAATCTTTTGGTTTTGCTAGCCTCTCCTTGTATATTTTTTCATCCTTCACTGCATTTATTTATTTATTTATTTATTTATAATAAAATCAAATTAATACTATATATATATATATATGAGAGTAATAATAAGGGTTAAATGGTCATTTTGTGTCATATGTTTGGTCATTAATTGTTAGCTTTTGATGTCATATGTTTTGTTTTGTAAGTTTTTTTTTTTTGTCATACGTTTACATTTTTTAGACTTTTAGTGCATCTGTTAATCAACAGTTAAGTTTGAGCGTTAAATACTTTTATTATGTTCGATTTAGTCCTTAATCTTTTTCCGGCCACCGCACAAAGCCGTCGGAACCCGCACAAGGATGTCGGCCACCATCCAAGCCCACCGGTGACCACTAATCAGAGCCGTCCGGCCGGATTGGTGCCTGGGGGGCTTGGATAGGTTCCGGCGGCCTTGTCTGGTGGTTGGAATATTTTGGGTAGTGGCCGAAAAAATATTAGGGACTAAATTAAACAAAATAAAAGTAT
The DNA here is from genome assembly GCA_036873135.1 of Clarkia xantiana subsp. parviflora. Classification (NCBI taxonomy): domain Eukaryota; kingdom Viridiplantae; phylum Streptophyta; class Magnoliopsida; order Myrtales; family Onagraceae; genus Clarkia; species Clarkia xantiana. The sequence goes on from JAPTYO010000001.1 coordinate 51,623,895, forward strand.
TTAACGGTCAAACTTAATCGTTGACTAATAGATGCACCAAAAGTCTACAAAATACAAACATATAACACAAAAAGTCAACATTAACCAAATAGATGGCACCAAAATAACATTTAACCCTAATTTTAATTACCATGCAATGCATACATATATACTTACGTACCATTATTGTTATAGAGATAGGTAGTCCGGGCCTTGAATTGATCGTACTGCGCAGTTTGAATGTCAAGTGAGAAAGGGCTCACCCCATTTTGGAACCAACTTTCGTTCTGTCTCCTGATGGTTGCACCTCCGGTCGCAAAGTTGGCACCATGTCGGAAACTCGATTCGATGGAGTCTAGGTACGCGCTCAAGTGACCCAACTCAAACTCCTCCGCTGCATATATAATATCATCCACCATTTATTTTATTAAAATATATATATATATATATATATACCGACGAAACTATTAATCATTGGATGATTTAAGGTAGAACTTTTTTGTTTTTTTGGGTGAAATTAGGTGGAACATGCGCGCTATATATATTACATATATATATATTTATAAAACGTGATTACTTTTTCTATATTAATTAATTAATAAATTAATTACCAATAAAGTCGATGATTAGGCGGCCATCGGAGCCCCTGCCAGCTGGACGGTGGAAGAAAGTCTGACCGCTGGGTAAAGTGGGTGGATAAAAGGCGGCCGCAATTCCACCGGTGTCTGAGTTTGAGTCTCCAAAGTTGTATATTGCCGGAAAACGGCATCGCTGAGGCGGTGAAGCAGCAGCCAATAAGTTGAGATCAACAAGAGACAACAACAACACCGTCAGTGAAACAGCTCGACCAGGACGAAGAACAAACATTATTTGTCGGCCGATCATCTTAATTTCTGGCATAACACTCCAGATTTTTATTATTTTGGTCGGGGAATAATTTGGATATGGATGGAATTATGAAGCAACGTCTTAACTCCCTAGGAGATGGAGCTATATATATATAGGGCTGCTAGTTGTATATGCATGTTTGCACGCAAATGATATATACCACTTCCTTAATTATATGTATTAAAAACTATGTAATATATATGGTTTAACTGATTAACTGTTAAACTATTCATCAGTTAATCGATCAGTTCTATCTAGTTCAAGTATTAGGATTAAAAAATTATTAATGAATACTTTAATAATTATATACTAATCCGGTGCGACACCTTGCTGATATTAAATATAATATATATGATCAGAACTATAGCCAAATATTGAAAAGATTTATTCGGTGTGGTGTGCTTTCTATGTCAAACAAATCCTCTCCTAAACTTTCTATTATTGGAAAAATTGTGAATTTACCCTCCTTATATTACCCAAATCAAAACATCTGAATCAATAATTTGTTAATATTTAGTCAATATACATATATATATATATATGAGAACATAGTTTATCTAATCTAAATAAATATAACTCTGTTGATTAATTAATTAAGTAATAAAATTACATGTAATGAATCAGTGATTTTAAGGTTTAAAATCAATTCTAAAGCTTTTTCGATATTCTATCATGTGACACAACTAACAATTCAAAATTTTAAAACGCACCGGAAAGTGTCATATCATTAAATATATTTATAGTATTTAATATATATATATATATATATATATATTAATTTATTTTTATTTACTATTATATGTTTAAGTTTTATATGTATGAGTCATAACATTTTTCTACTATAATCGGATACTATTTTCTAATAACTTTCTAATAATATATAATATCATGAAGGCAGATACACATTTTGAATGTCATGTTCTGAAAAAGTCCAACCACACACAATGGTAAATTATGTAATATTTAACAACTTTTGTCGTTTTTTTTCCCTCTCTCATTAGGAGTTTTTCGGGCGTTCACAATTGGAAGGAAGATCATTTCTGTAATATCATTATATTTTGTAAATTTTATTTATATCGCAGTTAAAGAGTTATAAATTTTATAATGCTTGAATTTACAAATTATTTTTTCATTAAAAATAGATATGAAGAGCAAGTTTCTAATAAAATATAATATCATTAATTTTAATTTTAATATAAGTATATTAATATATTAAATTAATTAATTAAAAATAAACACATCAATTCTTTTAATAATATATATATATATTAATTGATAAATAAATAAATATAATTTGGCACAAAATATAATTTAATAAATATTATAACATAAGTTTTCATTTATATCTATACAATGCGTGAATTTATATGTACTAGTAAATTATAAACCAATAAAATATGTTTATAGAAAATGTTTCAACTAATATATGACTTGACTAATAATAATGTGACACAATTTATTGCGTTAAATATAGTTTATTTTCTGTTTTGTTAGTTTCTTAACACTGCCATTTTTTATAAGGTTGATATATATAATAAATAAAATAAAGAATAATAATAAATTAAGTACATACTGTATGAATTTAGACTCAACCGTGCAATGCTAATTCTGCGAATACATCTTAAAACGCAATGTATTGTTTGCCTTGTTTTTGGGATCTCATGCTAATTAATGTGATGATAGAATTTTATTGTTATTATCACATTCGATTCGAATGTGAATTATAAAAGATCCCAAAAACAGCAAATTGCGTGTTGTTATTTTTTTTGCCACCAAATTGCCGTGTTGTTGTTATTACATTTTAATACAAAATAAGATTCGTTTTCTAATGTCTTTAATTTAATAGTGCTGTAAATCAGTCTAATAAGCTACCTGTCAGTTATTTGAGATTGGTATAAATTTGTTGTTCTTCGTAAAGTGTTAATGATCGGCCGAACGTGGAATTTAATATAATATTAGAGTTTGATTTTCAATTGACGGTGTTAGATTAAATCTGTACGTAAGAGTAAGGTTTGTTGAAATTAGTCTTTAACATATTCGAATTTGAAAATTCAATGTCTTAATTAAAAGAGCCATCATGGTAAGAGTATTGAAGTATATAACTCTCACCGTGAGTGATATATATAACACACTAGTGGTGTTGGTTAATCAGAGCAACTTAAGGATGAAACCGACACTTGTATTTTTTTTTTTTTTTTTTTTTTTTGCCAAACCCACACTTGTATTGGTTGCTCTTTATTGGCCCGTTGGGTTTGACTTTGTCCAATGTGAAATTTAATAATTAATTTAGTTGAAATTCGAATTCAACCCGCTAAATTTGGAGTTGAGTCTAACTCTAATCATATTTTTTCTGGTACCAAGTCAAGTGTGAATTCATCTACGCTCGGCTTGAGAGGCTCACAAGCCATTATTTTATCAAAAGCTTATTCAAATTTTACATAATATTATTTAGATATATTCAATTTAAGCCCACAAACTAGAGACCTATGAGATTTTAAACCTTTCGGAAACAACTATCGAGTTTGAGCTAAAGTACACCATTTATAATTTAATTAAATAATTTCAAGTGTTACAAATTGAGCTGAAACTACGTCGAGCTCGAGCTTGAAAAAATCAGGCTTAACTGAGATCGAATAAAATGACTTATTAGAGTCAATCTTACCAAATACTTAGATCGACTCGGCTTGTTTACATCCATAGTCTTGATTGTACTGTTAAATTCCATATTTGGTCGAGTCAAACTCAACTGACTAGAGAGCAACCATTTATACAAATGAGAGTTTCATTCTAAAACTAATTAATGATAAGAGGAGGTAGCGCACTTGCTTATACGGTGCTCTAAGTATGTAATATAATCGATGTGGTATATTCACTAAAGGGGCACAAACCTAGCACCGTTGATAATTGGTACTGGAATTTGGCTCCGATACCATGTTAAATTCATCATTACAAACCGAGCTCAAACTCGTCAGACCTCAAATATGACACCGAGCAACTCGGCTTGTTTACATTTATATGTACTGTTAAATTTCACATTGGGTCAAGTTAAACTAACTAGTCTGAAAACAACTATTTATATAAGTAAAAAATTCATCATAATAACAATTAGAGATGAGAAGATAACACATGCTTATATGATGCTCTAATTATATAATACCACTGATGTGATATACTTATTACTCACGGTGAAATACTCAACATGTTACATGTGAGAAAATATATTTTATTATTTTTAATATCTTCGCATCTGTGAAAAATATATATGGTGTGCTCCGAATTCAATGATGACGCGGTCGAGGTAAATGATGACGACATATGTCTATCTAGACAGTCGAAGAACATGTATGTAAATGCTTGCAATTGCAAACATGATGCAATCAAGGGATATGGATTACTTTCACGATAAGTTGAGTTGTTAGAGATTTGAAAATAAGTCTAGTAGCACGTTTGTTTTTAGAAATAAGAACAGAGAGGGTGATGTATAAGGATTAGAATGAGTTATTATTATTAATAAGTTTCGGTGAATCCTGTTCTTATTCAACTTAAACCGGTCGGTGGAGTTTTGGTCTAGTTGAAGATGTTGAGCTTAATTAATGAGTTGGTCTAACTAAACAAATTGCAAAAGCCCAATTTTCTTATTCGTTTGTTTTTCCGTTTTGGGTTTTATCCGAGCCCATCACAAATTGCAAAAGCCCAATTTTGGTCGGCCTTTTTCTCTAGACTCGGATTTTGGTAATGAATAAGATTGAATAAAAAAAACCCGAAAATTTAGACTCGGGCTTTTTCTAAGAAAAACTTATCCGTCCCGAGCTCAGTCATAATTGTGGCATACTTATTTGGAAAATGATAAACGTTCCGACGTTAGTGTTCCTCTTTATTCCGAATGTGAGAGGTTTTATAAATGCCCTAAAAGTTGCTAAAATTTACGTTCCTGCCACTTACTCACGTATCTGAGCTAGGAACGCCATTGTCGGCTTTTGTATCATTGCTGTACTTATTTTACTATAAAAAAATTGGATTTTTTTCGAGTTTGTTGTATATATTGTATATTTGTTATTTTTGTTTATTGTAACCATGTATTCTAAAAAGTTATAAAGGTTTACTAAAAAAATAGTTGTGAAAGCAATATTATAAAAGCTGTCCCGAATAACTTGAGTCATTCTTCTGATGATGGCGTTGTAGGCGGATGCGGCGTCCACTACAACAAACAGAATTTTAACATGGAACACCCTATTTCCTTCTCTAAACATCATTAGCAATCGTATCGCTCCTAGAGGATAGGTAGTCATTCCCGCATAACCAACTAAAGGAAAGTCGGCTTTCTTCAGATCTTTCTTGGCGAGACCTAGATTAGAGAATGCCTTAAAGAACAGTATGTCCGTCAAGCTTCCCCCGTATATAAGGATCATCTTCACCTCGTAGTCATCCATGGTTGCGGTATTGACCAATCACCAATGCTCTTCATGGGGTTGGGTCACCATTAAAAGATCAGCAGTGGTAAAGCTGATGACGACTTGTCGAGCTCTCATAGTTTCTTCGCCATTAGGACGGTAGTAGGAATTTGGGTTGCGTAAACTTCCCTGGCGGTACTGTTTCCCCACTTGAAGAAAATCCCCCAACCATTACATTTACTGTACCTCTCTGAACGGGCGCTAGATTTCGAGGAGGTGGAGGAGATGGGGATCGCCGCCTAGGTCTCATGCTCCTTTTTCGTTTAATTCTGGCATTATCCACAAAATTTTGTAGATTTCCTCTTTGGATGAGGGCCTCAATGAATTCCTTGAGGGCGACAAGGTTGTCGGTGTCGTGACCTTTGACCCGATGATCTCGGTAGTAGGTATTCGACTATTTTCCCATGGGAATCCTCCTTACTAGAGGTGGGTCGGTAAGATTCAACTTCTTCACCTCTTGTAATACTACAGAGACGTTTCGGGTAAGAGGGGTAAAGTCGTCGTGATACTCTCGTCTTTGTTCTCTCTTGGACCCCTTCCCGTGTTTACCCCGTCTATCCTCTTTCCTCGACTTCTTTCTTAGGAGTTCACGTATTCCTCCCTTCGTCTGAAGACTCTTCTCATTTCATCTTCAGGCTCCGGGGGAACCGTTTCCCAGGACCTTTCAAGGTCAATGTATCATGTCACTTTTGTAACGAAGGCTTCGACACTTCTGATGGGCTTTGTTACCATATTATTTGTCAATAGTATGCTTTGGGGCCCTAGACCTCTCCAGAAGGCTCTAATTACTTCACCATCAGTTACATCCTCGTTCAATTGCTGAAGCATTTTATGGAACTGATTGTAGTAATTGGCTAGGGTCTCATTGGGACCTTGAACAATCTTATTCAAGTATTCCATGTTTTTGAGACGTTGTCCCTACCCTATATACCCTTCAATGAACTTCATCTTCAGCTATTCCCATGATTCTATGGAATTGCTTCGTAATCCATAAAACTATGAGGAGGCTTCTTCAGTGAGAGTAATCGGGAAGAGCACTGCATAGTGGTCAGTTTCCTCACATCTTTCTAAAAGAGAGGAATTATGCTTGATGTGCTTGACAGGGTCGCCCTCTCCTTTATAGTCGTCGATTCTACGTGCTTATACTTCTAGTGGCACCCTGACAGCTAACAATCTCTTAGAAAAAAAGGTGAGAAGATTGATCTCTGACCATTGGCATGCTTCGTTCTCTCCTCTTCATTCTTTCCAGGAGTTCCTCGACCTGCTCTAATGTAAACAGCTATTTGCTCCTCTTCTGATGGTTGATCGACCAAAGCTGCCATTTTTAGCCGGAGCTTGATTTTGTTTCCCCGTGGTTTTGACACTTGAGGTCGCTTCTTCAAGGTGTGACACTTCAAACACAGACTTCTTTAGTGGTGGGACCAACCCAGCTTGTGCCTGAGTCCAGAAAGTAGTGAAAGACGCCAGCACTTCAGGGGACAAAACTATAGGTGTTGACGTCTTCTCTGTAGTTATCAGCAATACAGGTAGCGAGATTTTTTCCCCGTTAGCTCCCCTGCTTGCTTCTGGAGGTGGCTCATGTCTTTCCTCATCATTGATTTGATGGGGATTTTGGGGATTGGCTCTTGATGGGAAGATTTCCCAAACTCCGTTAGACACGCTTTTTCGTATTATCGTATAGTGCAATCATGACTTCTTGATCGTTTCCTATAGATGGCTTGGATCAAGATCGTCTGGGTAAACTTGGTGTTGACTTTTCTTGGTCTCGTATACACGCATTTGGGTCTTTTAGGCGTAGGTGGCCGCTAGCTCCTCCTGGCGCGAGTGTTTGGCGAGGACCTGAGAAAATGGTGGGGACTATGCCCATGATTCCACTCTGAAACTTAAGTCAGTATATGGATATCAATGTAGAAAATGTATGTAATAATGATAAGTGTAGCTTGGAAAATTCTAATATTGTACACATTTGGTGGTTGTGAGAAATGAAATATCGTAAAAATAAATAAGTATTAAGTTTAAATTGTATTTTATACATATATACTAAAAATAAAGTTTATAATCTTAATACTAACATAAAAGTAAACATTTCTTTTAAATTTAAGGCGGTTACTCAAAATTAGTATTAAAGAAGAAAAAAAGAGACAAAAGTATGTAAATGTAATGACTGACTCATATGATGCAAAGAGTTGCTTGGATACTCCATTTTAATACTAAACTGAAACGTTTTATTAATGTTATATTATATTATAATTGATTGAGACAAATACGGTCATATAATACATATATTAGAGACAATACGTGCAATCTGGTTGATCATCGGCAACTACACAACACCACATCCATCTCTACATTACATTCGAGAATCAAACCATCCCAAAAAAGGCAACAACATCAGCAACAACATTTTAATGCACAAACAATAATAAGTTATAAGAACTAAAGCTCAGAATTGTCTTTCCGGGCGTGCCTCGGCCTCAACACCCTGGTCCGTCCATCCATTTCAGCCATCATAGCCACCATTTTGGCCTGCATCATCTCAATCTGCAACTGCTGCTGCTCCATCCGCTCCTCCATCCGCAACTTCTGCTGCTCCATCTCCGATTTCTGCTCCTCTATCTTGCTCTGCAGCTTTTCGTTTGCCTTTAGCACCTCCTGTAGCTGCCCTGAGCTTGATTGTCCTCCCGACCTTGAAGAACATGGGGATGATCCGCTGCTTCCATCCACAATTGGGTGAGGCTTAACATATCCGTACAACTTCCCCTCCTTGTTTGGCCCTCCTGTTGCTTTCTTCCATGCCTCTTCATCGAACGTCACTTGGGATGCACCTTCTGCTCCGTATTTATCAACAAGCAAAGCTTCATATGTCTCCTAAAGAATACACAACAAATTTTACGCGCCATCAAAAGAATACAGTAGCAGCAGTGTTACACACTAACGTCAAGTTACCATTTACGAGTTTAAGTCAAGAAGATGGGTTTTTATTAAAATGTGAAAGGTTGATTTTTTTTTTTTTTTTTTGCCATGAATGTAAAAGGTTGATACTTCATTAACAATGCTTCAAGAGGGTGCTAACTCATTCACAAAAATGGGTCAAATAACCAAAGCACATGAAAATATTCACCACCAGAACTCCCCAGGCAACCAAAAACTGTACAAATCTAACCCGATTGTAGAAAAAAAAAAACGTGTTACCGCGATATTTTCAATTCCTACAAAAGCTCTTATATCTATTTCCTTCCAGATAGTCCAGGCTAGGCCAGAAAATTGCAAGCGGGATCATCTGAGCAGCTTCTAGAAATACATGTAATTAGATGTTGCAAAGTGAAGTGAAATTTACCATAACTCTTTTAGACTTGTTGTCGATAAATTCACCAGAGCTTCCCTTCCCTTTGTGTAGCCTCTGAAAAATTTCACTTTGCGTTGGCTCCCTGCCCAACTCATTGGCCTAATGAGCCAACATAAAATTGCATAAGCTCAAATAAGTACATATCATACCATTTAGCTAGAAAAAAAAAAAGCAAAACCCCGCCATACCAGACGCAGCTTATGCTCGGCAAATGATACAGAACCACCACGATGCTTGGTGATAGAACCGTATTTCTCTGTCAATCGATTCTTTCGAGCAACTTGAGATTTCACTTTCCACTTAGGGGTGTCCCATTTGTCAACAATAGCATTCCATATGGCCGGCTTCATCCATGCAGGGCCCTTACCTTTAGTTTCAGAGATGCTCTTCTTCCCAGTTTTCCTCAAAACTTCCCTCCTTGCTTCACTCATTATGGAAGTATACCGCTTCTTGTTTGTTAGCTCCCACACTTTCTTGATTTCATGGTATTTTGCTTGTTCGACAATGAACTTCTCCTGGTAAAACGAATAAATTCTCAGTGATTCTATAATATAAAGAATTTGTAAGGAGCCCATCAAACTTACCTGGAACTTTCTCCAATATAGTTGACGAATATCTAGTGGTATGGCCAACCAAGTCTCATAAGGCCCCATGAAGTTCTCTTTAAGGATGCGTGTGATATCACGGACGACCCCATGGGAAGTAAAACTGTGAAAAGCCACATTGACTGAGGTTTACATATAACTGAATTCCTTACAGGCTCATGGCCCTTTACCATGCAATGTAACAAGAGAAGTTTGATTTAGCCGTATTCAGCAACAAACCTCCCATATGCTACCGCGACTGGAACTATCGGGACTGGTGTTTCATGATTCATGTCTCTCGCATCTTCTGAGTTAAGTGAAATGTTATTAGCAACAATAAGCAAGTCATGATTCTCTTGTGGCTCCTCAGATTCTAAAGGCACCTCTTGTGATGCTTCACATGAATCTGACAAGGCGATTCCGGGGGATGTGAAGCTCTTGCTCACCTTTCCTCTATCCTCCTTTGGGCTTCCCTTAGCAAATTCATCTATGTTGCCTGCAATCCAGAAGGTGTGTAAATCAGCTTATGCACAAATTAATGAAGTATCCTATTTGGCTCAAATAAAACAAACAAATAATAGCATCTAATTGAACAGTATAAACACTTGAGGATTCATATAGTTTCTTGCAATCTTCTTACTTATCTTCTTCCTTGACGCAGACATATCGGCTCTAATTCCAATGGACTTCCGCTTTTTCCTGCTAATGAAAAGAACCGAACCAGATGCAATGAATTTAGTAAATATACACCACAATTACAAATATGACATACTTGAAAGCACAATAAAAAGACGGCAGTGAAGAAACTGACTTATTTGGTATCTCTTCGGAGTTGCAGCTGTCATTGTCTAGAGAACCATGTAATCAAATAAACAATGTTAGTCATGTAAGATAAACATTCCGAGATTCCCGCTCCGAGATGTGCTGAATGTGGGGTACTATAAATCCCCCAAATGTTTCTAAAAATTACCGCTTCAGCCATAGAATAGTGACACAGTCGCCACTTCTCGGAATGGGAATCTCGGAATTTGTATCAGCACTATACCTATGTTCATGTACTCATTACATCAACTGAGGCCTGAGGAAAAAAAAATTAGTACCTGATCCTTCATCAAATTCTGACCCTTGTTCACTAGCAGACTCCGAAAGGTCTCCTCCATTATCAAAGTCGCAACAATTTCCTTTTGGAGGGAACCAGAAGTCCATACCTGACTTTCTCTTCTTCTTAGAAAACTCAATAGCTTCAGATTCACTTTCATCAATCATCTTTTCCTTTGCTTTTCCCTTCTTATTGTTCTTCTTTTTTAACTTCTTCCTAGCAGGACCATCTTCACGCAGCTCAATTGCCGCCTGCTTCTCTTGTTCTTGTTTCTCTGTCAATCCATTTCAACATTTTCAGTAAGATGATTCAGAATGAACATACAAATCTTAAGAAATCATGAATCTATGTGAAAAAGTAAATCGTGCAGGGGCAAAGAGTAAACCTAATTTGCTGAGAAACCGTCTCCCATTGATATGCTTCCATATTTGTTCCTCCGACTTACTGACCGAGTCTCCTGTTAACTTGCAGATCAAATTCGAACTGAGGAACAAAAACATGGAAGCTAATCAGCCCAATGATCTATCTTGCAGTAAATCCACAAGAAATACAACATAGAAATAGCCTGATGATTAATAATTGCAACACATTCCCAACTAAGGTTTCAAGTAATCCCAACAAAAGTTCATTTATTTTAACACATGAACAGATTTTGCATACCCAGAATAAGAAATAACATATTCAAGCCCAGTACAGCTTCAAGTTTAGATCTTTACTAAAATGTGGCACATTAACGGCCCTGAACTACTATTTTCATACCTCACTCTACAAATTGCTCATATCATTTCAACTCCTTCAATAAGGGAACTACAGAGACTAAAATGCAAAAAAAATAGGTTTTCTACTCTAAGAACTGTATGCACGAATCAATTACCGAGAATCTGGGTCTTGAGTGAACATGTTCAGAGGGGGCTTTTGCTTTGCCAGAGCATAGTTGATGAGGTCCAGACGGCAACGTTTGCCCGTGGAGTAAGACTCCTTGTCCCTTACGGAGAGCTCGTGGCCCGTCTCCACACATTTGAGCCGCCCGTTCGGGAGCTTCGTAAACGTCGGACGGCCAAGCAGGTAGGTCCCTTCTTTCGGCATCTTGCCCTAAGCCGCCGCCAGTGATGTCGATGCCGATACTGTGGCAAGAAGGGAGGGACGAATTTCGTCGTTTCCGTCGCTAACTAGTGGAAGAAAAAAAAAATCAATAGTTTGGCCATATTTTTTTTTCTCGGTATATAGTTTGGTGCCTTTGGTCACATAATTATTTTTTTTTTTTATAAACCACATAATTAATTTATCAATGTGATAGTTGAATTTTTTTTTTCCAAAAAAATAAATAAATTAGTAGTGACGACTCTAAGTCATCTCGTTTCATAATGTTCGAGCTCTACTGCTCACGGTCTGGATATTTTCCAACCAGACTTAGCGAGCAACCAGCGCACACACTATTCTCGTCAACATAGCCTCACCAGCAACCTAGTATAGTCAAAAGGTCGTCCCGTAATAGTTGAATTCAAAGTATGGTTTTTATTCATTTCAAATGTGACCGATTAGTTACATTTGAATGAATTATTAAAAATATCGTTTCTATATTTATTTTCCATCATATTATTTATTAATTTTATCATGTTTTTCATAAAAACTATAAAAAAAAAACCCAAATGTTGAGTTTGATTAAAACAATTCCTCAAAATTCCAAACATGTGGTTTTTAGTTATTTCAGTTACATTTAAATTAAAAATTATCCAAAATACCATCTCTATATTCATTTTTCATCATATTAAATTTGTCATTTTTTTCATAAAAACTTTAAATTAAAAAAAAAAAAAAAAAAAAAAAACGAAACCCACTGTTAGGTTCGATTGAAACGATTCCTCCATGTTCCAAGCTTGTTGGAGATGACATGACTCTAATCTTGTGAAAGAATGTTTTTAAGTTCTGAGTAAACAACTTTTCTGATAAATCAATAACTCACGATTCCACATTTGAAGATAGATTTCTGCAGACATCACAAAGATAACTAACCATAACTACAGGCATATGAACCGGAATAACTACATAACAACACGAGACCTGCGAATTAAATCCAATTATGATATGTATCTAGAAAGAAAAATCGAAACTAGATAAAAATCGACTATTCAAGTGAATAACAGGATTCAATCAAAACGGGTGAAGATGGTGAACAAGAAAGTACATAGGAAAAATGGAGAAGGAAGATGAGTTGATTACAATGTGATTCAGTGGACTGGGAGACATGGCTCTGTGTCTTGGAATTAGTTGGTGGGAGGAATATGAAGACGTTAAAGTGTGGTGTCTAGGACTTTGCATATTTGATGAAGAACACGATGAACACAATAAAGAATAAGATGAACATAATGAAAATCACTTGAATTGATTGAAGGTGATGATAAAATTATCAGTATATAACCATTTAGACACATTGGGTAGGGATGGGCATGGAACTGGTCCGGCCCGGTCGGAACTGGTCCGGCCCGGGTCGGAACTGGTTTAAACAGTTTCGGTCCGGACCTGAAAGAATTATGTATTGGCTGAGGTATAGGTTAGAAAAATTGGACCAGTTCTTGACTATTTTGTAAAAAAAAAAAACCTGGGTCGGTCTGGCATGGCCTGTTTTTATGTACAGATTTACACTAAATCTAAAACAAAATACAAATCTGGTCCAACCAAAAACCGGTTAAACCAGGCCAGCGTTTAAGCTCTCTGGAGAATTTCCTTAGGTACAACCTGAATCATAATTGGGCATGAACACAACCGCGTTAAGATCGGCCAATCGCCCAAACATGTTAGGTGGAAGACCTTTACCTAACCAAAGGTCCATAGGTCCATTGGCTTGAAGCCCCCAATGAGATGGCGATGACTCTCTCTAACTTGAGTTACATCCGAAGGTGAATCTGTGGGAGTTACTTACGATTGTAACCGATCAAAGGACATAACGTTGAAAATGGCATCCGAAAGTATTGGTTGTGTGCTAACATTGCCCAAGTTGGGTGATTTGAGTTCAACAGAATGCGAAGAAATACAGGTGAAATATCTTGGTCCAGTTCAGAACCGGTTCCTTCATAAGTATTGTTGGATCAATAACTGACAAGCCTTTAGCTTTCATGAATGGATTTCAGGAAGTCGCTTTTGTAGCTCTTTTAGGTGTCTATCTAGACCTCACGAGTACTTAGTTTCATTTGTAAGGATTTATGGCGTTATCTTGAAAGGGTGAGTGGGGATTTACCCCTGATTCCACTCTGAAACTTAAGTCAGTAATGGATTATGAGAATAATAATATAATCCGAGGCTGAAATCTAATGTCTCAATTTTCATATGTGTTGCTATTTGGTGTCTCCTTTAATTTTTGGGGTTAAGTTGAACATAATATGGTCACGTGATAGGCACGTGGGTGAAATTTTTTCAAAATTCCAAAAATACCCCCTAACCAGAATCAGGGTTCCGGCCGATTCCGGCCAAACCCACCCCGATTCCGGCCTATTGCGGCCAAACCCACCCCGATTCCGGCCTATTGCGGCCGAACTCACCCTGATTTCGTTCGATTACGGCCAAACCCACCCCGATTCCGGCTGATTACGGCCAAACCCATCTCGATTCCCAGCCGATTGCGACCTATTCCGGCTGATTTAGGGTTAAGAAGCTCCGATTTAGGATTTAGGGTTTCGGTCGATTCCGCCAATTCCGGTCAATTCTGGCTGATTCCGACCGATTGGAGGTGGGTGGCCGGAATCAGTGGCTTTAAAAAAAAAGAGCAAAATAGTATTTTCAACTCAATATGTTAAATTAATCTCAAAATCTAACGGAAAACCAAATAGCAACAATACTGAAAATTGGGACACCAAATATCAACAGTTTAAAATTGAGACACCAAACTAACACTCAGGTCAAAATTGAGACAGTTTTTAGGTTCTAGAACATATTGAAGTATTTATAGGTTTGACAGATACTGACATCAAATTGTGGCTACTTCTCTATGATTGGCCGCTTCTGGTGGCGGCAACCGCCTCTTCTTATTAGCTGAGAAATACGGTAGCAGGTCAACGGGTTACAAGCAGGTCGCCACCTCACATTTCCTTAGTAGGTAAGTTCTTTCAAGCAGGTGACAAGTAGGTTGTCACATTACCCTTCTTTAGGAGAAGGGTTTTTCTCTAAAGGCTTGAGTCGTTGCCTCTTCACTTTCTTCAGGAAGAAGATCTTCTGACGGGTGATGTTTCTCCCTTCTTGAATGTGGTTTTGGTCGACGCCAGCTTCTTAAAAAAGGAAGTGTCGACTTTTGTCTTTGTCTTCCTATCTTAATTTTAAATGGTCGTCGAATTTTCTAAGGTCCCGACTTTATTAGTCCCGAATTTGGATTACCTCGAATTGTGACCTAACACTTGCCCCAAAGACGTCTGCTGTCATCATTTATTTTAAGAGGATAGTGGGCGTCGAGTTACCTTTTTTGCGAGAAACTATTTCTGTTCTTAGGTTATTTTTCTTCTTTTAGCGGCGTTCGTAGTTTTCGAGGAGTTAGTATTATGACTAAACTCATATGTAGTTGCCGACTATTGGAAGTCGAGGAGTTAGTATTATGACTAAACTCTTTTGTGGTCGCCGACTATTTGAAATCGATGAGTTAATATTATGACTAAGCTCCTTGGTCGTTGCTGATTATTGGAAGTCGATGAGTTAGTATTATGACTAAACTCTTTTGTAGATGTCGACTATTGGAAGTCGGTGAGTTAGTATTATGACTAAACTCCTTTGTAGTCGCTGACTATTGGAAGTTGATGAGTTATTATTATGACTAAACTCATTTGTAGTCGCCTACTATTGGAAGTCTATGAGTTAGTATTATGACTAAGTTCTTTGGTCGTCGCAGACTATTGGAAGTCGAGAAGTTAGTATTATGACTAAGCTCTTTGGTCGTCGCTGACTATTGGAAGCCGATGAGTTAGTATTATGACTAAACTCATTTGTAGACGCCGACTATTGGAAGTCGAGGAGTTAGTATTATGACTAAACTCATTTGAAGTTGCCGACTACTGGAAGTCGATGAGTTAGTATTATGACTAAACTCTTTTTGTAGATGCCGACTATTAGAAGTCGATGAGTTAGTATTATGACTAAACTCCTATGTAGATGGCGACTATCGTAATTCGAGGAGTTAGTATTATGACTAAGCTCATTTGTCGTCGTCGCCGACTATTGGGAGTCGAGGAGTTAGTATTATGACTAGACTCATTTTGTAAATGGCGACTATCGGAAGTCAAGGAGTTAGTACTATGACTAAACTCATTTGTAGTCGCCGACTATTAGAAGTCTAGGAGTTAATATTATGACTAAACTATTTTGTAGAAGCCGATTATTGGAAGTCGATGAGTTAGTATTATGACTAAACTCATTTGTATTCGTCGACTATTGGAAGTCGATGAGTTAATATTATGACTAAACTTCTTTGCTAGATGCCGACTGTTGGAAGTCGAGGAGTTACGTGACGCATACAGCGGAAGGAATCTGCATCTTTATTCTATCCTTTTTGGAAGTGTAAACACATGTCAAAAAGGTTTTAAATATAGAATTTCTTCAGATGCTCAGCATTAAAAGTCTTTTGGAGGCGTTGTCCTTGAGGATCTTCCAATTTGTAGGCGTTGGGGCAGGGAATATCAATAATGATGTAAGGCCCTTCTCATTTAGACACCATTTTTCTTCTTTGATCGGTCATTATAAAATCGTTTCTCATTCATACCTTCTCACCTAGAAAGAAACTTCGCCGCCCTACTTTCGGTTGAAGTATCTAGCAGTGGCTAACTTCATTCTTCCTTGGATTTCTTCTGAAGTCCACATTTTTTTGTCGACGAGATCCAGATCGAGCTTCATTTGCTCCTCATTCAGGCCGAATTCATAAGTGGCTATTCTTTGGGAAATATTCGCCACTTCTGTGGGTGACACGACTTCCGACCCATAGACGATGCTAAAAGGGGTTTCTTCTGTAGCCCTCTTGGGAGATGTTATGAGAGCCCAAAGTACTTGGTCTAATTCTTCTACCCAGTTTCCTTTCAAAATCTCCACCATCTTCTTTAATCCATTAATGATTGTTTTATTACCTGCGTCAACTTGTTCGTTGGTTTGTGCATGATGTACTAAACCAAAGCGATGCTTGATGAACATGTCATCACAAAAGTAGGAAAGCTCTTCAGTGGCAAACCGGTGACCGTTTTTGCTGATAAGGATTCTTGGAACCCCATACCGACATATGATCTGTTCACGGATGAACTTGATTATTTGGAATGCAGTCGTTGTCGCTAAAGCTTTTACTTCAATCCATTTGGAAAAATAGTCGATGGCGACTACAATATGTATTCGTTGTCCCGTCGATCTGGGCAAATGACCTATAAGGTCAAATTCTCATTGTGCGAACGACCAAGCACTCATCATTGGCATGAGTTCCGCTAGTGTCCTTGTTATCTTCGGGGCGTAAGCTTGGCAAGCTTTGTTGGAAATATTGAGGGTAAATATGCAAATTCATAAAGTCCGATGACCAAAATGCAATATTCTAAAATTCAATGACTAAAATACAATTAGTAAAATTTCGGTTACTTACAAGTAATTACTTCAATTATCATGCAAAAAATATGTTAATCAGAAATTATATGTAAAATCGACACAAAAACGAATACGTATTTTTATACTGAGGCCCGTGCGGATCACGGTCTCCTTAAGGCAATTTTGCCCCACCTCACCCTCGGGTTATGCAAAGATGTTTAAACATGGGGCGATCACCTCCCAGGATTCAACAATGTCATCGAATCGTGTTATGCACGCAACACACTCGACCGAACCGAACTGAATACCTGAACTCAAACAAAGGACAGGAAAGCCGACGAAAATGGCTAGAGATAAAAATAACTAGAAAGATCGAACACGACATAAGTCGAGATCAACCTAGGAAGAAATCTGCAATTCGTCAACACAAAGAACAGCTGAGGAGAAAATATAACTTGGATTCCAAAAATACTGGATACTCAACCAAAATGAAGAGATCACATTTTCTTAGTTGCAAAAAATGAGAAGTGGAAGACTCCTTTATGTAGGAGAGGAGAAGGAAATGTGAGCTATTCGATATGGGACAAACATTTCACATTTTTCATTCACAAAAATTGGTCTTGAGTAAAAAAATCAAAATTAGCCCAAAAAATTAGCTTAAATATAATTTAAATAAAATAAAGCCCAATTTGTCTAACAATCCCCCACATGAATGGAAATTGGAAATTAAGACACGAAATTTTGAGTTCAACGGTCAATACCTGCAAATGATAGGTAGGGGTAACCCCTTTGAACCTATCCCTTGTGAGATCATGCATTCTCTACTGACTGGTCGGTAGACGCGATGTCCTTGAACCGGCTGTCGTTGGTGTAGATGACGACATAACCCACACAGGTACCTTCCTAGTATGGTTCAGTTCACGCCTTGTGATCCCTAGGCCCTGGATCACTCGCCTGGTTCTGCAAGCGTTTCTAAGAATTGCGCCATCAACAATTTCTTTCGAAGCGGCCCCACTTCTCACTCGCATTCTATGTCTCAAGAGCATCATCGCGACTCTGAGTTCTCCTTACGAATCATTAAAAGCTCTGCTTGTGATTTCAATTAAGTAATATGCATTAACTATGCTCGATTTAACCGAAAATCGAAGATCAACAAAGGCAAAAGCTTAACCTCATCTCCATCAAAGTCGGGACCAAAGTCGGGACCTCCTAAAAGAGTTGAACTGGCGGCACCCCCCAAGGGGGTCGCTAAGGTGTCAATCTGAAATGTCATCAAGGCGTTAAGGTGTCAGCCTGAAATATCATCGACGCGCTAAGGTGTCAACCTGAAGTGTCATTTAGGCGTCAAGGCGACAACCCAAAAGTCGCCAAGTCGTCAAGGCGACAACCCAGAAGTCGTCAAGTTGCCAAGTCAACAACCCAGAAGTCACCAAGTCGTCAAGGCGTCATTGACTATCGTCAACACCAGGTGGCAACCTGCTTGTCACCTACTTAGA
The DNA here is from genome assembly GCA_036873135.1 of Clarkia xantiana subsp. parviflora. Lineage (NCBI taxonomy): Eukaryota > Viridiplantae > Streptophyta > Magnoliopsida > Myrtales > Onagraceae > Clarkia > Clarkia xantiana. Next base: position 51,642,272 of record JAPTYO010000001.1, read on the forward strand.
AGAAAACCTTCCTCCTAAGGAAAAAGAGGTGGCAACCTGCTTGTCACCTATTTAGAAGAAAACATCTCCTCCTAAGGAAGAAAAGGTGGCGACCTGCTTGTCACCTACTGACACAGTGCCTCCCATCTCCACCAATGAGAGAAAGGCGACCACCACCCTTGTCAACCAATGAGAAAAGGCTGTCACCGCCCTTGTAGGTTGGTTTGACACCCTTATAAATAGTAAGCTCTCTATATTCATTCATTAAGATTTCTCACTACCAGAATGCTATACTAACTTAAGCTTCATTGTGGAATCAGGGGAACATCCCCGCCTTTTCCAGGTCTCGCCAAGAGCAGTCTCGCCTTGAAGAAAAAGCTAACCCGCAAAGCTTTCCAACTTCAAAGAGACACCAATGCGAGAACCAGAAGAGTCTCACCAGGCTTAGCCGGACTTTTATGATCCAACAGCCAATTTTACCGAAAAACACTCTATTTCATGAACAGTTTACCGAAATCTTCAAGAACACCAATTTTATCAAAATCTAGAACTCCCTAACACAGTCTTTGATATCACTGTAGGATATTATGTGGATAGTTACTACGGATAAGAAACACGTGTACATGCCAGGTAACTAATTACATAGCGGAATAATGACACATACCACTTTCTCCTTTGTCGTAGTCCTAAGATATTGTTGGAGTTCGTGGTCCACCGGCCGGATCCTGTAGTGATTCGTTAAGGAATCGCCTACGAAGAATGGTCTCCACAGCAAAGCCTCTTGTCGATTCCTGGTGGGGATGGATCTCTTGGGTAAATTACTCGAAGCAATTTGGCACCTCCTACTTGTTACCTTCAACCGAACTAGTACTAAATAGGGACGAGAGATTTCTTTGTCTCAACACTTAGGAGAAATGAGTGATTAACTATTAATATTAGAGAAATCCAGACATCTCCTATTTATAGGAGTAGGTGGGAAAATCTCACCTCCTTTAATCACATAGTTCGACTGGCCTACATATGAGAGGGGAGACCCAATTTTGGGTCTCTCATGTCCATTGAGATTTTAAGCCCAACTAAAATCTCTAATTTGGCATTACCTTAACTGTTGGACTTATATTAAAGTGTTCCTATTACAGCGGTCCATTCACCAAATGCCAACATACAATATATAGTTGCAACGCATGAAGCATGAGTGCATGACAACAGAGACAGAGAGCTTCAATTATTTGTTAAATTAATTTAAATTGCTAATGTGTCTTGTTTGTATATGCCAGATAAACTGATGTGTCAAGTCATGATAGCTTTGCAATCAGTACATTTAATACTACATTACAAAGTAAAAATTGATTTTGGTGGTTTTAGCTGAGGTCCTCATCAGGAGGGCTACACACGTAACATCGTTACTAACACTTAGACGAATCCTCACTTGCATCGGATCATCCCATAAGGGGTGAGGAGTTTGCCATAAATATTTTCTCATTCTTTTTATTACGGCATGTTAGTATTAGACAGATTCAGATCACCGCCCCACTCTTCATGCTTCAGATCGTGCCTCACCGTTAAGCTTTTGACACATGTTCTTAGATTTTATATTTTCCTTATAGGGTTTACCAATCCCACCCGATTTTAGAAAAAAACTACTAAATTAATTATACTCAGAACATGTATCAAGATTTTAACCGTGAGACACGATTTAGTCATGCAGAGTGGGACGGGACTCTGGATCCGTATTAGACACGGCAGCTTTTGACACGAGTGGAAGTTGGAAAAAGTTGACCTGGTTGATTAAATACATTTTCGACTTATTTCTATTCCGTTTCCATTTCATTTTCACACGAAGAAGGAGGCAACGGCTGAGTTCAGCTGTAAAAAACTCTCCAGTCTCTCTGCTCTTGCTACAACACCGTCGGCGTCGAGATCCATGATGTCGGCGTACGGCAACGACAGGACTTACCTGCTCAGCGAACCGACGTTTAAGAAGCTCTCAAACGGACGCCTCAAATGTGTGGAGACGGGCCACGAGATCGCCGCAAGGGACAAGGACTCGTACTCCAAGGGCAAGCGTTGCCGTCTGGAGCTCATCAACTCCGCTGTCGCCAAGAGAAAGCCCCCTTTCAATATGTTCGCTCAAGACCCAGATTCTCGGTAATCGGTTTCTTGTCTTCAGTTCTCAGATTATAAAACCCTAATTTTTGCGTGTGCACTATCTGTAACTTTATTTCACTTCCAGACAATTGATATGATATAGGGAATTAGTTCAGTAGTGTGAGGCATTGTTTAACTTCCAAGCATGAATAACATTTTCAACTTCAAATATCAAAACTTGAGAACTATACTGATCTTGGTTTTGTGAAAGAACCTACTTGTGGTTGTATTGGACGTCTGAACTAGTTCAGGTTGTTTCTCTTTTGTGTTCATTGAGTAACTTCTAGCGAACATCACTGAGCTGATAAGCTTCCATTTTCTTCTTTTCAGTTCAAATTTGATCTGCAAGTTAACAGGAGACTCAATTAGCAAGTCCGAGGAACAGATATGGAAACATATGAATGGGAGACGGTTCCTTGAAAAATTAGGTTTGCTCTTTGTATGTGCTCAAAAGTGCTCCTATGTAGATCTTGCATTCAGATATATTGATGAAACTTGTTGAAATTATTTGACAGAGGAACAAGGAAGAGCAAAGTGGAGGGCAAATGATCGGGTTGAAGATGGTCCTGCTAGGAACAAGTTAAAATACAAGAATAATAAGGGAAATGGAAAGGAAAAGATGATTGATGATAGTGACCCCGAAGCTATTGAGACTTCTAAGAAGAAGAGAAAGTCAGGTATGGACTTCTGGTTCCCTCCAAAAGGAAATCATTGGGGCTTTGATGATGGAAGAGACCGCTCGGTGTCTACTAGTGAACCCGGGTCAGAAAGTAAAGAAGAAGAAGTTGAAGAAGGATCAGGTACTATATTTTTCTTCTATTGCTATGTGAACAAAACTGAAAGTAATTTTAGAGTACATTAATATATATGGCTCTTATATGGTTTGTTGGATTATATGGTTCTCTAGACAATGACAACTGGCGCTCTGAAGAGATCCCAACCAAGTCAGTTCCTTTATCGCACTTTTGAATACGTCATATTTGTAATAATGTTGTACAGTTACTGAATTCTTCATTGCCAGGAAAAAGCGTAAGTTCATTGCAGATAGGTCTTCTTCAAGGGAGAAGAAAAGTAAGAAGATTGCAAGAAACTTGCAAATTTTCGAGTGTTTATCATTGGTTTGTGAATTAGCTGACATTATACATAATCTTTGGGTTGCAGACAATATAGATGACTTTGCTAGAGAAAACGAGGAAGAGGATAGAGGTAGAAAGAGTAAGGGATTCACATTCCCAGGTCATGCCTGGACAGATTCATGTGATGCACCACAAGAGCTGCCTTTGGTCCATGACGAACCATTAGAGCTTCCTAAGTTGCCTTTTCTTATCCCAGCAGACTCTGAAGACAACAAGGTCATGAATCACGGTATACACGACGGAGACATGAATCATGGAGTCCACGAAGGTGAAATGAATCATGGAATCCACGACGATGAAATGAATCATGGAGTCCACGACGGTGACATGAATCTTGAAATACCAGTTCCAAACAGTCCCTCACGTAAAGTTCCTGTTGAGGTTTCATGTGGAAGGTTAGCATGTCCCTCATTTTCATTGACCTTTTTCTGTGTAGGAAAGCTAAAATTAACATTTAGTTTGTTTTTTACAGTTTTGCATCTCAGGCGGTTAGTCGTGATATTACACTCATCCTTAAAGAGAACTTCATGGGGCCTTATGAAACATGGAAGTTAATACCACTAGATATTCGTAAATTTTATTGGAGAAAGTTCCAGGTGAAGTTTGATCAGGCTTCTTCAAAATCTTCATACCAAATGCACACTTTTTTGGTTATTCCTGTCTGTGAATGCAAAATATATTGAGAATTACTCATTGTATTAGGAAAAATTCATTGTGAAAGAAGAAAACTACCACGAAATCAAGAAAGTGTGGGAGGTGACAGTCCAGAAGCGGTATATTTCCTTGCTACGTGGAGCAAGGAGGGAAGTTTTTACGAAAACTGGGAAGAAAAACATCGCTGAAACTAAAGGTAAAGGCCCTGCATGGATGAAACCAGCCATATGGAATGCTATGGTCGATAAATGGGACACCCCTGAGTGGAAGGAGAAATCACAATGTAATCGAAAGAACCGAATGACAGAAAAAGACGGTTCTATCACCAAGCATTCTGGTGGTTCCATTACATTTGCCCAGCATAAGTTGCGTCTGGTATGGCCATTTTTTTTTGTAAATGTTTTTTCTGCTAATATTGTGTTTATGCAATTTTATGTTACTGCAATAGGCGAATGAGTTGGGTAGGGAGCCTACACAAGCTGAACTCTTTCAGAGAGTACACAAAGGGAAGGATAACGAGTTTATTGATAACAAGTCTAAAAGAGTTATGGTAAGTTGAGTTTGTATGATTGGAATACTCTATATGAATTCGTATTTGACGGATAATCGATCTTGTTGGGTATTTTAGGAGACATATCAGGCTGCTCTTATTGAAAAATATGGTCCAGAACGTGCGATGGAAGTCGCCTTTGATGAAGAGGCATGGACAAAAGCAGTAGAAGTGCCGAAGAAGGGGAAAAGTTTATATGTATACGGTATCCCTCACATAGATTTGCACCAAAAGTGCGCCTCGTCATCCGAGCATTGTAGGTCGGAAGGTCCGTCCCGATCAAATGAAATAATAAGCTCAGAGCAGGTTGAGCAGGTAATGAAGGCGAATGAAGAGTTGCGGAGCAAGATAGAGGAGCAGAAAACGGAGTTGGAGCAGCAGAAGATGCAGATGGAGCAGCAGAAGATGCAGATGGAGGAGAGGATGGAGCAGCAGCAGTTACAAATTGAGATGATGCATGAAAAAATGGTGGCTTTGATGGCTGAAATGGATGGACGCCGTGTGCTGCGTCCGAGGCAGAGCTAGTAGTTTGTTTTGTCTAAAGTGTAGGTCTGCTGTATGTCTTTTTCCACTGAAAAAAAGTTTGCACATTTGCATAAAATTCAGCTAACAATTTGGTATCAAACCTATAAGGTTAAGAATCTATAAACAGACTAAAATTTGCCGAATGTTGAAATTTGGTGACTGAAGTTTAAAATGTTAAAATGAAGAGTCTTAGGATTTATTTTTGTTGGTGTCTCGATATAATTACTTTAGAGAAGTCAATTCCGATAAAACTGATTATCAAATTTGAATTTCCATGCACACGTTCTTCTCGTCACCTTGTCAGGACCGTCACCTAAAAAGTTGGCCATAGCCGCACAAATAAATACCGTTCATCGTTGGAAATTGCTTCATACCACTTTGCTAGAAAATTTGACGATTTTCTAAAAAGTAAAGAGTGATGGATTATGAGTTGGTGAGTGAGTTGATGAAAATGATTAAATGGAGAGGAAAAAATGCACAGGACAACAAATTTCAATAAAAATGAAATCTTTAACATTTTAAACTTCAGACACGAAATTTAAACATTGAACAAACCTTAAACAGTTTATAGGTTCTTAACCCACCCTAAAAATACCAACCTCAGTTACCTCACTAAGAATTAGCCAAGAACGGACATTAGAATCTGAAAAGCTTATCTATTCCACAATTAAAAAACAACAATTAATATCCAGTTCCATGATAAAATTTTCACCTATTCATTTTGATCAGAACATTTTACCTCTTCCTAGTAATAATTCACAAAGACAGCCTTGTACAAATTACAAAGTATGACATCATTTACATCATACCAAATAGAAAAAACCTCATAATAAAATCATCAAACTTAACTTCTCTTTTGTATCTCTGTTCTTGTGGCTCGATACTGTTGTTCGTTGTTGCAGAAAGATTCTACGCTTCATAAGTTATTGCCTTGATTCCAAACCATCTTCACATTGCCAGAGATCCATCGTTCCATAGCTTCTTTCTTGCGATTAAAACTCTTTCTTCGAAAGAAGACAGTGCATCGGTTCTGGGTTCGACTTCGGATACCCAACCATCCCATCTCAAAGCTGCAAGAAATTTCTTGATGTAGTTGATGATTGAAGGTTTATCTCTTATGATGACAAATCCATCCGGCCGTAATATTCGGTCCATTTCTATCAACAAGTCCTCTACTCCACAGCCTTGATTCTCCATTTCAGAAAACAATGCCCAGGAATGAAGGAGATCATATGTTCGGGGATACGTCGAGAATGCCTCGCACCTGTTGGTGAATATTGCAATTTGCATGTGGAGATTAAAGCAAGCGCAGTATGCAAAATGAAACTTTTTTGTGCTAATGGATTGTAATTGTATAATTCGAATAATAAAACGTGTCATAATCTAAATGGATTTAATTGTGTAAATTTCTTGAAGTTTGTGATGTACCATGCAAAGGCTGATGTGCCCTTTCTACAAAACAGGTTTTATATTATGTCTTGTTCGTAGGTCTATCTATTCTTATAGGATGTATCAAAACTGTAAAATTGGGAGGCTTGAGGGAAATAACATATAGAAGTACTGACCAGTCATGTACAGTACCGATTAACCCTCGATCGAAGATGATTTTTAATTTGGCAGCCCTGTGTACTGGAGCAACATTCATGACCCAGACATCGTTATCATTCAGTGCAGCTGCAAACCCACCAAGGTCAGAGTTCATATCCATTACATTTCGGATGGAGTTCTTACGCAAAACTGATCTCATCTGCTTCCAATACTCCACCACTCTATAATGCCATATATTCTGCATCATATCACAAGTTGTCAAGAAAAATATTTAAAATACAAGCAATTGTTTATAGGAACAAGACTTACAGTATCTTCCTGGAATTGCTCGGAACTGATTCCAACTTCTTCCAACCGAGGAGATGGAGCAGTCAGCCTCTGAGGCCAAGGAAGCAATCCACTCCCTCTTTCTTTGTGAATTTCTGTTCATAACAAAATCCACAAAGCAATAAAGCAGTTTACTTAGTTCAGCCTAATGCATAATATTACCAAAGATTACAGAAAATAAAACCTTACTTGTTGAGTAAGGCGATATGCATGTCTTCATGAGCACATTCCAAGTATCATCAGGGTCATCATCAGAGCTACACAGAGGAGGCTGAGTTCCACTCTCCCTCTTCAAGTAACAACTATTACTTATTGGCTTTGCCCATATAACAGTTTGGTCTTTTTTTGCAACAGCTCGCCAACACATTCGTCTCAGGAGATTATACATGGAATTCCGGATCCTTCTGTTCTCAGGATCATTAGCATAGGCTTCAGGAGAAGAGAGTGCAAAATAACCGCCAGGTCTTAGCACTCTGTCAAGTTCCAATAAGAGAATACCATCTCTTTCAAGCCAATCAATCCTACACCTTGAGCAATGAGCTAGTTCAAATGATTTGCTTGGATAAGGAAGCCGCTTTGTTCCTAAGACGCCGAGAGTTGATGGAAGCCCCCTCTCAAGAGCAAATTGTATTTGATTCTCGTGAACATCATTAGGAGCTAGAGACATAGCTATGATATCAAGAGGCAGAAGATATGCACCAAAACTTGCGACACCACAACCCACATCAAGGACATTCCGGAGATTTCCACCATTATGCAGCTTATCACCCGGAAACTTCAGCATCTATCAAATTAAGAACCAAAAACATTCAGTCTAATAAAATGAAACAAATAAATTCAGCTTCAAAGTTTTTTTCTTTTTTTTGTTTCTTTTTTGGCAGGGGTGATATTTTAATTGACAAACATAATTACCAACATGCCTTGGCAAGAGCGATGATGTACTTGTCAGCTCCGTCGTGGAAATGAGTTCCGCCACCAGGAAAATTTATCTTGTCTCCATTGACAACCATCCAATTCTGATCTGATTTCTCCTGAGCAAGATGTGTGTGTGGTATGTTCGCTTTCCACACTTCATCTCGACTTGCAGGCCACCTTATAGGTATCTGATATTCTAGAAATAAAGTTCTCTATAAACTATCACTATAGTGCATATCAGATAAAGGTTTTAGACAAGTATAACAAAACAAACCTTGTAACCAATAGGGGGAGGAATCAGACAGTTGTAACGGCGTTCAGGAGGTGGACAATGTCTTTCATAGTGTTCCATAAGTGTTAGATTAACCTTCAACTTCAGTTGATATATTAGATTTCTGTCCAAACAAGGTATCAGCTCTGATAATTTAGAGTCGCACACCTGGAGAAGATAATAACACTGTAAATTACTGAAAAAAAATAATATTCTCAGTCGAACTAAACCAGAGATATCGAATAGCACTAATATTTAAACAAGAAAGATCATATTCGAGTAATTATAATAATTCCTCAGATATTGCATCAGTACAGGCAATGAAGTGATCAGATTCATTAAACAATAATTGGATAGCGAAATAAAAACGATGCGAGCTAAAATCATATGAATTAAGGATGCTTTTTTCTGCCATAAATTCCGTTTATCTACCCAATGTCACAGGTGCCTATTGAAACTTGAGTTTAAACTCAAAATAATAATAGTTTTAAACTCAAGAACTCCGATTTTCACCACTAAAATAGTAGAAGGTATAAGACACATACAGGTATGCTTTTCGGAACTTCAGGATTGCTCTCTTGGTCCTCTAGCGTGTCTTCGATATCAAGGGACCGGCCGAAGAATAATGGGTCATCGGAACCGTTGTCTCCATCCTCGGATATGGGAAGTCCTGGAGCCACCGACGAGCCGAACCACAGACAGATAAGCCCAAGCATGGCGATGGCCCCAATCAATACGTACTTTATCACCGTAAAATGCGACGACAAGAACTCTCTCTTGCTCTTCTTCATTGTCGATTGAATCAGATTACTATTCAGACTTAAACCCTAATTCATAGATGGAAAGGGAGACGAAGAGCTCAGTGGGCGACGGGATTTGGCCGGAGCTCGACGCAGCTGCTCCACTCTCTCTCTCTCTTCTTTCTACTTGCAAGTTGCATGAAATGAATTATCTGGTGAGGACCGTCAATATCATATGAATCTGGGGCCAAACTCTTTAGCCAATACAATTATGACGCGTTTCATAAATAGTGATTAGAATGTTTGTCTAATGTTAAGTAATATCTGGACCGTTGATCCTTGAGTAACTAATTAACAAACAGATCAGGACAGGGAATCCAGTGGGCCCCTTTAGGCTTTAATTTATATTTTATAGAGTGAATTCTCATAATAAGTTTATTTGTCAAACTTATTCTCAAATTAGACTTCTTCAGAAATTAATTCACAAATTAGGTTTTTCAATTTTTTTTAATTAAGTATATTTTTTAATTTACATACCCAAGTTTATATTTTATTACAATTGACCCTAAACCGAAATATAATACAAGAAGTATATTTAAAAAAGATTAAAAAAATAAAATAAAATTATTATATGTAAAATTTATAAAGTAAAAAAATAATAGATTAATAATTCTGAAAGAAAAAAAAATTCTAAAAAAAAATTATGCTAAAGATATAAATTATAGAAAAATTGTCATATAATATGTAAAAATAAACTAAATACTCGTGATTTTTTAAGTATGAAAATATAAAAATGAAAGCGTACATAAACCCTAAATAAAACATGTTAACTTTATAAAATTAGTGACTGAAAAAAACCGATCCATTAATTTAAATTTAAAAAATCTATAGAATAAATTTAAGAATGAACTTAATTAAGTTTGTATTTTTTTTTTATACTTTTGATGAATATTTTTATATCATTATAGAGTTGTTGTTTTTTGCCAAGATAGAATTGTTTCAAAACTTATTTATTTTAAAATTTAATTTTTTTTCCTTTAATTTCACATATATTTTAAGAATTAAAATCTACAAAAAAAAAATGTTTGTTTGATTATTTTTTAATGTGCATTTTTATCACTTAATTATTATTTTTTTTCCATACATTTAATCTTCTTAATTTTCGATATTTTTTCCTTCTTGTATTATTATATTTCAGTGGAGGGTTCGTTTACAACATAATGTAAACTTTAAAGTCCAAATTAAATACCACATTATTAAAAAGATAAATAGATCTATTTTAAAAATTAGTTTCTAAATAAGTATAGTTTGGAAATTAGTTTCAAAGATCATTCACTCTAATTTATCCAAAAATATCCTCCTCATTTGCAGAGATGCAGATTCATTCAAGAGGAGGGATAGAAGCGTCTTTACAGAAGAAAGGACAGCTTCGGAAAAGAAGAAACCATTGATGAGGCAACTACCATAGTAGATTTATGATACACGCGCCTAATCCAATGGTTTAAAAGATGGCTTGGGCAAATCCTAAGAGGCGCGTGGGGTACACAAGATAACCGTGAGTGAGTTATTGGGAGACTAATTGGGAATTTATCTTTCCTTTGTCCTTTTTGGGCTGCTTACTTTATGCATTTTGGGAAGGAACTCGAGGTCCACAGAGCCTACTGGTGGAGGTGGAGGAGTACCAAACACTAAACTAAACAGCAAGCAAAGGTAACCAAAAGTTCCATCCTTTTGGATTTGAGAGCTGATAAGGAATCCGACAAAAAATCACGAGTAGTTCCGAAATTAGAGTAAATGGAAATGACTGTAATTATAAGAACTTTTGAGGGGATTAGTTAAGCACACACAGCCGGAACAAGTCATTACTTTTTAGTCGGAATACCAATCTTTTCCGTTTGGATTTTATATTATTTTCTGGCCATCATCCTTTTGGAATTACATTATATAAAATGATTAGATACAATTAAAGTTAATTAAAATAATAATAATAATAAATATATAAACGCTGTATTAATTAAAAATTGAAACTCTAGTTTTTTTAATAATTAATTATAAAAGAAATAGACTAATAGTGCCGACTCTACCATCCATCATGTCATGTTACGTAATATTTGGACTCTACTATTCACGATAAGGTGTATTTTTTAGAACATCCATTGCATCAACCGAATCCCGTCAATATAGTCCAACTAGCAGTCTAGTATAATTAAAATGACGACCCGTTAAGAAGCCTAGTTTAGTCAAGAGGCCGACTAATTAAGCTTAATTCCCGTATTCTCTTTATATCCGATGTGATATGTGAGTTAGGCGGGATCTGATATGTTAATCATGTCATAGTGAAGGTTTTCAAACTTGGGACTTTAGAGTCAAATTATATAAGATTAGTCACTCTTAACCACTAGTCTACCACCATCAATTAACAATGATAATTAAAATTCAAACCAATAGGATTATTCTATAATAAAAAAAAAGGTGAAAGTCTGACTTCTTATTTAGAATATTCATAATTTTTTTTTTAAAATTTTGTGCTCTTTAAACATGTCATTGCAATATAGAATTATATGTATCACTTATGTACATTTTGGTGAATTAATTGTGCACTCCAATAGTTTTACTTAGACTTATTACTTAAAATTAATGTAGACATACGATTTTGACTTAGTGTCACGAAGTTTCCAACATGTGTATATTAGGATATTAATAAAAAAAATTATATGGCAAAAAAAATATATATATGTTTGTAAAATATTTTGTATATATTTTCATAATATTTAGAATATATAATATTTATTTTCTATTTTTCAGACATATATTTATAAGATATTTATCATATGTATTATCTCTTATTATTTAGCGTTACCAAAAAATCTCTTATTATCTATATATATATATAATATTTATCAATTAGCGTTATCTCATAATATTTAAGTATTTATCTGTTAATATTTAAGAGATTGTTATTTTTAACATAGGTCTAGCTCTACTATAAAAGGGGGTTCAATTGTAGATTGTAATAGACATAAAATACACACAAAATAGATAAATAAAATTTCGGGCTAATAACTAAAAAGCTGTCCAAGGTTTACCCTATGTTAAAATTAGATGTCTGAAGTTTGAAATGTTAAAATAGACTGTCTCAAGTTTCATTTTTGTTGAAATTTGGTGTCTTTGTGCGTCTTTTCATCTTCATTTCATCATTTTCATCATCCCACCAACCCACTCATAATCCATCACTCTTTACTTTTCACAAAATCGTCAAATTTCACCTAAAAATTGAACATTAAAAAAAAAGTTTCTAGAAGAGTGGTGTAGAGTCATTTTCAAAGGAAAATAGAGCGAGATTTACTTGCCCGAATGTGATCAACTTTTTAGGTGACGGTTCCGGCAAGATGACGAGAAGGGAGTGTGTATGAGAGCTCGAATTTGACAGACGGTTTCGTCGGAATTGACTTCTCTAAAGTAATCACACCGAGACACTAAATTTCAACAAAAATGAAACTTGGGACAGTCCATTTTAACATTTCAAACTTCGGACACCTAATATTAACAGTAAACCTTGGACAGTTTTTTAGTTATTAACCCTAAAATTTCGTTCGGATTTTTTGGCATACGGCAGTTACTATGTAGTTAGATTTCATTACTTTTACTTTTATTATTACTAGAGAATTATACACGTGCGTTGCACGTAAACTCTTTTAAAAAAATTATAAAAATATAGTGTCCATCTTAATCATTATATATGTATTCATTCAATAAATATAAGGACAAATAAATTACGTTATTAATTGAATCACAAAGATATTCTAAAAATTTAAGAAGATAGGAAATTTTAAATACAATATAGACTCAAAATAATATATGAATGATGAGTACATTTAAAGAGGGGGAAATTATTATATATGTTCTACATAGTGAGATTTCGTTTAAGAGAGTCATGGACTAACTATTAAATGCTAATTAACTATAAATGATCTCAATAAAAATGCATATATTTTGACGGATTTAATAATTAAGGGAGGGTGTGGTGCATGCATATGAGTGACAATGAAAAAGTTATATGAATCACTTTGCAAGTGATCACAGTCCCATTAGTGAAAATCTCGCTCGACTCCGTACAAATAAAGCCTTTCATAAATTATAATGCATGTAAAATTGAAAGTCTGCTTAAGTTTATACTGTTTGAAACCCTTCCAATTGAGTAACCATACAGTTAATTATACCTCCAAGATATTGGATTTAAAGAGCTCTTTAGAGATCTTCCTATAATTTCGTCTTATTCTAACAGCCAATGAAATTCTTTTTCAAGTCCTACATACGTTTCGCGTAGTCTCTTAATGGTTACAAAAGGGTGTTTCCCTACATAAATGAAAGTTTTAAAATTAGGGGTAAAATGAGGATGTCCTTAAACAAAGTAGACATATAAATTGAAAAGGTATAGTGTTTTTTTTCCCAAATGAATGGTGTTGTATTTGAAAATGCAGTATGAAGCGATAAAATAGGCTTAAAGGTTACAATTAAAAGAAAAAAGAATCAAACCATTAGCGCCTCTTTATAGACTCTTACACTATAGAGTTCAATAATATGTTAATAAAAAATCAGCATGCATGTCTTATTCAATTTGAATCACCGATGTGAACAACAACAAAAATTGGCACAACTAACATTGCAAAGTAGTTTTGTTATTTTAATAAATTGAAGCTAAACATATAGTCGATCTCACTTTGTAATGATAGATTGAATCAGTTTTTTGGATATGCACGACAAGGTAAATACAAAAAATAACTATTGAATATATAGAGTGCAAGCACGAAACATTCATAGTAAATTAAAGAAAGCAAATGCCGAAGAGTTATATTGTTACTATGAAATTAACATGTTATGCATAAGACAAATATATAGAGTGAAAATATTCTCCAACCATATTATCCAAGTAAGATGTAAATATAGGGAAAAAAAAATTATTTGTCAGTATCCGTGACCTGAGTCGATGAATTGTAGTAGCACGTCACTGCAACTACTCTTCTCGACGCATATAATTAAGTTACTATTGGCGCGGAACTGATGTAGCGATACACATGTGATGTCTAAAAATTTCCAGTTTCCATCTAAGAAGAAATTAGTCGATGGCGGAAAGAAGGGACTTTACAAAAGAAAATACCTTAAAGAGCGAGCAAAGAAGATAGGCAAGACAAAGCAGCATCGTGATTGCCAGGTTCGCACCACTGTTTAGACGCCCTATGCAACGACGCCGGTTCAGAGATGATTTGGAAGACAACAGACTCCCTTTTGTGCGGCAAGACAGCAGCGTCTTGAAAGATCCCCTCTCGACGCGGTAGAACTCAAACATACGAACACTCTAGGGCAGATTATGTATAAGTGAGATGGAGAGTCTTGCCATGGGGAAGGTAGAACATATATATGTACGGTTATGCTTGGAGTATGGAGGGTTAGAGGGCATGATTATTTTATGTGCATGGATAAAGATTGTTTAGCAAGTAAGTAAGTAACTGGCTTTCTGAGGCAGGCGTTGGCATTGCACCGTTTGGATTTGAAGTTGAAACTAAAAACGTCAAGGCTTTCGCATCGAACGGTTGTACCATTTTGATATTATATTTTAAGTGCTGCACCGTTTGGATTTGGGAGTATAGACGAGAAGTGGGGTGAAAACATTGTTGGAACCACCTCACACTAACTTTGTTTTTTATATAGAGAATAGATTTTATTTATGTTTATGAGTGAAGTAATCAACAGTAGCCGTTCTCAGAGATGGAAGGAATGAAGCTCTGCATCGACTGCGCTCGTATCACTCGATCTTCTCCTCCACATCGTCAGCCTCCACCGTTTAGTCATATTCATGTGAGCTGAAGAGGTCTATTTAGGCCTGACTAGATAAAACAAAGATGGCAAATTAGGTAAAATCTTATCCAACAAATACCTCATAAATACAAGAATGAATGAAATTCACCGCCAGCTCAATTCCTGCCTATGTGATCTTGTATCAACCTAACCAAATGGACAACCTTAATACTGGAAAGATACGTCCCCAATTATGGTGGAATACATCGCAAGAAAAGGACAGAGCGTGGTCTCTTGGCATAAACTTTGCCGGTCAAAAGAGTGGATTGGGATTCCGCAACATGACAGCTTTTAATCTGGCACTACTCACAAAACATGTGACCCACATCGATTACCAACCATGAGTCGGTCTAGGTTCGATATATGTGTAGCAAGTACATAAGACAAACTTCATTCTTCTCTGCCACTGCTCAACTCAGAACAACAAGGGTCCTCGTCAGCCACCTCAACTATCGCTAGTTCGTTTCCATGGAATAAACTTTGGTTTTTCAAACGTCTCCAAAAAAATTTGAATGTTCATATGGAAAGGTTGCAATGACGGAAAAAACTCCACCGACGGATACCTTCATTCAACTTAAAGTGTCACATTTGTTTCGAAGCAAATGAGACATGAGACCATCTAATGTGAACTTGTCCATTTTCTTAAAGAGTGTGGTATGACTCCAATTTAGGCGCGAACCCCTCAAGCACAATGTTCAAAACAATCTTGGGTGTTGTTCGACTCTCACAGTTTCCCATGTCTGGCTTCTCCAGCAGGGAAATTGTTAGCACATAAATGTTTAGTTATGTGAAGAATTTGGCTAGAATGAAATGCTGTTACTTTTCGTGTAAAAGGTCCTAATGCAGTTTATGTAATGGGCTGTATTGCTTATGCTTTTATAGATAATGCTAACGTGTTTCATTGTGATCCAGACCCCTAAACCCACCAACATCCCCGGACATGGCGGCACCATAGGTCATAGTCGGCTCGCCCGACCACATGTCATGCCTGTCATATTTTGTTGTTGGGTAGTACTGACACATAATAATATAGTGTTTGGAGCAGTCATTTAGTTCACGAATCCGGGAGGGTTACTGTTGTCTCCATACTTTCAGCTACCGGGGATCACCCCATTTGGTGGAATGACTCGTCTGCTGAGCATGAATACTGCTGGCTAGGTCAAATCCACCAGAGCCCCGACTCCTGTTCATGATTTTGACTGTTCTGCCGAATCAAATCCATTCCTCTTCAGCGACTTGCCACCTTCCTTGCGGCTTGTCACACTTCCTTAGCCATGGTGATTCATGATATTAGGTCTTTGTTAAATATACTTTCTATTTCGGTTTATGTAGTTCCTATGCAGTATGTGCACTTTGCGCACCGGGTTGTTAACCGCGCTGCGGCAGCCAATGTAACTTGATATTGAAATGACTAGGGGTAGCAATTTGTATTAAATTCATTAAACCCAAAACACAGTAAGTTTATCGTGCCACGTTTTACAAACACGAGCTCAACACAAGATTTTTCGTTTGTGACGTCCTATCGTATTGTGTTAAGTTATTCACTTTGTACATGTCTATACGAGGTCTTTAAGCAAAAATTAAAATAATTAACTTAATATATATAAAAAAGTTGTGAATTAATACGCCAGTATTTAAAAGTTTGAAACATACGATTGACAAACTCTAAAAAGTTTTAAAAGCTATTAAATAATTTTTTTTTAAATAACTCGAGTTAACTAATTTTACAACTTTATCGTGCTATCGTGTGTCATGTCGTGATACCTAACCTAAGCACGATCACAACACGAAAATTATATCATAGTAATTATGTTCATCTCATCATTGTGTCATATGCTTGCATGAACACATTTTTTTTTTCCGACTTTTTCGAGAAAAAAAAAAGTGTAAACCAGCGAAGTTGTATCGGATAAGTCCCCAGTAATTTTTTCTTTCTAAAAGTAGCAAAATTCACCTAAAATTAGGGTAAGTTCCATGTAGCAAATTCACCGCTCCACCCGAAGCCTAGATCAAGAGAACTATAACTAGTTCACCATTTTGGAAGCTGCAAAAAGAAGAGACTGTAACTTCCTTGAATTTTCATACGTTCGAAAAAGAACCCCCAAACTAAGATTCCGAAACCGTCACCTAATTTTTAAGGATAGCTCATCAACCATAATATCACATGCCAAACAAAGTTGAAAAGGATCCTGAGCCGACTCGATGTGTTTACATTCTCTCAAAGAAATACAAGTAGCCCATGTCCTTAGGTGGGTTCTGTGAAACACCAACCTTGTTGTCATTGAAGATGAACCACCTCCCGTCTTTGTAGATGTGAGCTACGTAGTGCCCACAGTGCGTCGACGTCCCCATATGACTCACTACTCCAATCAGTCTATACTCTGCACACATTACTCATATTTCACAATGCTGTTTGTAATTTGTATATTAGATTATAGGGTTAATAACTAAAAAACTGTCCAAAGTTTGCCCTATGTTAAGATCAGGTGTCTGAAGTTTCAAATGCTAAAATAGAGTGTACAAGGTTTCAGTTTTGTTAAAATGGTTTTCGGTCCAAAATTGCAGTTAAGTAGGTCAGTCAACTTACTCCCTTCTCCATCAGGTAGGTTGGCTTCACTTGTCGGGCTGTTGGATGGAGCAGCGTCCATATCCGATGAAGTAGAAGCTCCCGGGTTGCTGAATATCCAATCCGTTGCCTTCTCAATATCTCCCCCCTGACAACCAACCACATCACAAACTCATCATCAACCACAACACACCAGGTTGCGTTCTTCATATTATTTTTCATTTCAAAGCCAACGGTGTACTCACAGTTGCCTTCAGTGCCTTCCGAGCAACATCCTCTTGGAAACCAAATGAAATCAATGTATCAACTAGTGATTGGTCAACGTATGAAGATGCATCCGCCGTACTCTCTGAAATAGGATCGTTTATATCTAAAAGGACAACGAGAGGGAAACTGTTAATACTAGTCACACATACTCTAAGTGTTTTCACTCTCCTCATATTGACTTTTAAAAACAAGAAAAATACCAATACCTGCATCGTCCATATGGGTAAGTAACCAATTCATTGCTTCTTCAACCCCAACATTAGATGTACGTATGGCAGCTTTCTCACAGTGTAGATAGTTGAACCCCATTGACACCAATTGGGCAACTATTTCTTCATTAGCCACCACCTTATTTGATTGCCCCTCTTCCTCTGCACCTGTACCACATAGCATTGCACCACCATGCTCTATCTTAGCAGTCGTCTTCCAAAATAACCAGAACCATCTTTTACATTTTTGAACTTCTAACATAATTGTTACGTAGACAGAAAGTTCACAATACAGCTATTAATTAACCTCACTCTGTTGGCACTAACATTGAAGATAAACATTAGACATATGTTTGGGTTATTAAAGAAGATATTAGATTGGAATAAATATTGCATGTGAAAACTTAACAAAGATAATAAGGACCTGTCTTGACTCTTGAGAAAAGAGAAACTTCTTATACTACTCTCACCTCCCTCAGGCAGTAACTCCTCCCCAGGTTGAAGACCCTTGCTACGCATGTGACTGATGTCTATCACGTCTGGAACATCTATGTAGACGTCTGATAGCAACAAATACTAAAGAGATTAGTTGAAGAAAGTGACTGAATGAAGGAGGAGAGAGATAAGAAATTACAAAACATACCAAGCTTTTTTGGAACCCATCCTGCTTCCATGACAAATTTCCGCATGTGAAGTACCAAGTAATCAGGAAATGAAGTCAGACCAGCCGTCCTTCAATTAAACAGAGTAGAAAAAAAGAGTTAATCCACTTATATCTTTGATAGTTTTTTTTGCCAAAATATTTTCTTTTCTTTTGGTTTCCCACTGGCCACAGGGCGTTTTAGGGGGGCATCATTAGGAGGGCAGTATCCGTAGATGTTTGCTCCACACCTAGAATAATCTCCAATTTTTTTTTGCCAAAATATCTCTGATAGTTCAATAGAGCAGAATCTTCAATTTGACCAATAATTCCTTAAGGACGTTTCATCCAAGTTTTTAAAGCATAATTTTTTTCTTGAAAAATCAAATAAAACCATCTAGTTGAAATTTTGCAGAGCAACTTAAATGTACCTCGGGCAAGTTTCTTGCCAAAAAGAAAGAATAAAGTAATTCACGTACAAATACAAGATCCTAAAGCTTACTTGATGGCTGTTGTCTTAGCCTTCAACGCGGAGCTATAGAAATCCTGGACCTCCTCAGGGGCAGAAAAGTTTGCCAGGCATGCCTCAAGGGGCACTCTCGGGCGTATAATTTGATCACTGGATCTGATTGAATATGTACAGTAAGAAAAACATAAAATAATAAAAATAGAATCTAAAGACCACCTTGTTGTAACTTACACTTCCTTCCCATCTGAAGCTTTTTCTTCCTTCAATTTGTGAAACGCTTTTAGTTCCTCTGAATAAAAACAATGCTAGAACTATGAACACTACGCACAGTACTAAATACTAATACTTATGGTAATAAACCTATAAGCGTAAAACCTTTGTTTGTGGCCTCATTGAGAGGAATATTCAACGAGAGAATGTAGTCAAGCCTCTTATTATAAGCAACTTTTCCAGATGGACATAAGATTCGATCTTCGATGCCAAATTTGAAACTTCTTGAAGGATCGAACTCTGGATTCCCAGCATTAGCTCGCTCTACGTGATCAAGGAAATGCAGAAAAAATTCCAGTGCATCCTAAACATTCAATAGGCACCAAAATTTTATAAAGAAACTACAGATAAAAGCCAACTCAAGCAAATGTTAGCATGCAACTTCTGATTTTCTTCATCCTGGGGGGGCAAAACTAAGCACAGTTAAGCACAACTCAGGTGGATATAAAAAACCCAAACTGATGGTGACAGAGCCAAACCTAGCCAACAATAGAAATTAAAAATACAAGGTCTGCTACCTCTTTGCGATTAACTAGAACACAACACATAGTTCTAGCAATCACAAGAGAAAAAAAACAGAAACATAATACTGACACCCAACAGGGGGGGTTGTTTCTTTAGTCATAACGTACTACCTGAAACTGGAAACATTCCTAAAACAAACGCAAAGATGAGAGACGGAAGGGCATGTACCTGTTGCCTCATTGTTGAAAATTCAGGATGGCTGGCAGCAATTACTGTTTTGAACATTCGAGGTGGTATACCTTCCTGTTTCTTGAATGAGCAAGGAGAAGAAAGGGTTAAATTTATAGGCATAAAAAATAGTAGAACTGGAAATGAGAGAAACATCAATAAACAAATATCCTGTTATACACTGAAAATGCAAACACAAACAAGGTTGACCACAACAAATTTTGTTAGTACTACAAATTCTTTTTATTTATCCGGTAGGTTACAGTTTGCAATTGAAAGACTAAGGACAATACGATTGCTCAAAAGATGAAATAAGAAGACCGAAGAAAAGACAGGGAGGAAAAAAAGTTAGTGATAGATCAAAGCCCAACTAAGTCAAGAATTATACAATGGATCATCTAGGGAGGGGCCAACTAAAATGATACAATATTAGATCAAATAGCTTTTTCAAGAGACATCTTGCAATAAAATGATTTAGCTAAAAGCTTACACTGTCTGCTGCACTGGCATTATCATCTCCCTATATAAGAACAGAAAGATAAGCATGAGGATCATCAATCGAGACCAGAATCTCAAATAGTAGCATCTTATTTATTCATACCTTTGAAGGAGTAGAGTACTTCCCAGACAGCAAACCATGTCCAAGCTTTGTTCTGTAAAACAACAGCGAACATATGAAGTAAGCAAGAGGTACAAAAGGCTAAAGAATTCTATTCGCTTGTCAACCGGATGGATCTCTATCCATGTGAGTTTCTAATTGATGCACACAAACATCAAGAAGAGTACTTTAGAAATTTGTAGGCTGGTACAGTGAACAGATAAAAAGTTTGTGCTCTACATAACTTTCAATAAGCAATAGCGACCAAAAATGAATACGGGCAACTGGCAAGGAGTAACAACTTGAGCAATGATATCAAAGAGTGTTCACTTACAACTGCATGTTGAGATCAACTGTAGGATCAGCAGGAGCCATCTCGAAAGCCGTTTTCAAATTTTGGTTCTTGTAGTACCTATCACCATAAAAAGACAACAAATTTCCTTTCAAATTGTATTTCATACTTAATTGAACCAAATGAAAATCACCAAGACAGATTTCTGACCGTGAACAGAAGGACTGAGTTGAGAATATGACTTGCATTGTTGCCGCCAAGTAGCAACTGAAAAAGATAAAATAAGATCCCACGAAAGCAATTAAGTCAGAATTATCTCAGAAGAGGAACTGCTTACCTGTTACCAAGATTGACAAGTCCAGTGTAACCAGGACCAAATACTGGCTCAAGTTCTCGTCCACTTTCTTGGATCCGGTTCCAGTCAAAGTTTGTATTCTGGTCAAGTTCCCTCTCAGCAGTTGTCATTTCAGTCTATGGTAAAGAAGCGAGGAAAGATCAACTAACTTTATATGGAAAGGGTAATAAAACCATCAACACTAACAAAATTTAAAAAGATGGGGCAGGTAAAGTTGGTAAAGTTGATAACACATAATTACAGTTCAAGTAAATAACTGACCTTCTGCAATGAAGAAAAATCAATGCCAAAAAAGGCCAAGTGTTGAGCAAGAAGTGGATCCATAACACCCTCATCTTCCGCGTAAGAGTAAACGTCTGAGCTGCCACAATAAAGTTAATTAATCACAACATTCAAAATGAACATTAAGAATTTGATGCTATGCAAGATGCCAATACGTACTAAATTAGCGTTCCAGAATAACAGTACTAAAATTAGTATCCCGGTGATAATAAATTAAGAGACGAAAATGATATAGGATAAACCAACAGTATAAAATGCTAGCTGCTACTGCGATCATTCTTTTGAATCCTACAGGTAACCTAAAACAGACCATCTTTCAATCACTGAAACCAATCCCTCAGGAATAACATATTGCGTGGCTTCTATAGTGCTGGGGTGACACATTCATTAACAATATAAGTTATTTGAATAGTCACTACACCAAGGCTTCCATTAGCATTGCTACGATACTTAAGGTCCATATCAACGATGCCACTAGTGCATATTGTCTTAGAACCATAAAGATGCCTCGACAATATACATAATCACCTTAGTCTGTTAACATAATGCCATAATAGTTACCATGGCACTATTTTTTTAAAAGAAAAAAACTAGTCATCTATCAAATACTCACTTCAGAAGCAGCTTCTACAAAAAAAAAATTACAAATTGAACTCTCTACGAGAAAAAAATTAATTATACTTAATGTCATCAGAGTCAAGTGACTCATAAACAGCAGAATGAAATTATGGGGAAGAAAAACCATTTTACTTGAGCAGAGATGACTTTACCTGCTGCTTCCAGATCAGCAGTTATCGTCCCAAGCTTGACAGCAAGGGGGTAACCAGTCTCATTATAGTGTTCAACGGCGTGATTGTTGCCTCCAGTGCCATCCCAATTTTTCCGCCCACAGAGAATCATGCCATCCGATAAATTGAGCCAGAGATTGTCAGTTTTGTCACACTTAGCACATTTCCAACCAGATGGAGGAACAACTACACCATTGTCTAACTGCTGCAAATTCATGGCAAATTGACTAACTTGCTTCTTATCTGCAACCCATGCTGCAATTTGTTCCTTACGTTCGGCGCCTTCAGCCATCAATATAGCATCAACAGCTAATCTCACCTGCAATGTTTAACAAGGAAATAACCTCAGGCACCCTGTCAAGTCGGCGAGGATCCCACCAGAGTGCCTTCTAACTCTAATAGGCCATGAACAAGATCAGCTGAACTCAAGGTTCCATGATGCTGAAGAACAGCACATATGAATTATGAACAGAAAATCGAAGTCAAAAAACACCTTCTCTGGAAGCTCCACCGAAGGAAAAGGGAGAGTAACATGCTCCGGTAACACAACTATATCGTAATTTTCTTCATATTCAACCTCACTGTTGTCGAAACCCCCATCAACGCCTACATGTTAAACCAAAATGTCAGATCATCCACCTATATTACAATAAGAAGTAACTGCAACATGGCCTAGTTCGCAGAAATAGATACTTAAGCTAACTAGAGAAGTTAATATTATGCAGCAGATTTGACAGTTAAGAACATAGAGATTGTTAAGTCCAGAGGACCAGATGTGAAAAAAAAAAATACTTCAAAGATAGAGCTCAAAAGTATGTCAAATATTTCACAGATAAGAAAGAGTTACCAATTGCCAAAAGAGTAGGTTTCTTCAACGGTCTATCTTCAGGGACCAACTTCTTTGTCTGCTTTATATGCAAATATACGGGATTTCCAGTCTTCTCATAGTTCCATATCACACATTCCTTTCCAAAGGCAAGGAATGTGTTCATGTCCACATACAAACCGCCTTCTGACCTCTGTACATCCATGCAGTGACACATCAACACCACAGTATATAGTTGGTTCATACCGTTAGAAAGTAATTCGATAAAAGTGAAGGTGCAAAAAGAAAGAAATACATTCTCAAGCTTCAGATCTCAAGTCGATAATCCCCCGTCTACTATCTAATGACCCGAAGAGAGGAGCACATTCACTAGTAATGCTACGGAAGGATAACAAATGGCCATGAGAAAGTAAATATTAGCTCCTCAACATGACAGGTTTTCCCCAACGTTCTTGCAGAAGGTACTTTCAACGGAAAATCTAACTTCGACCTAAGACCAACAATTGCAATGATATAGCTACCAAAAAAACAACTCCTACAGAAACTAGCAAAGCAGCAGCTATTAGACAACAACAGACACATTCTAACATGATCGAAGGAAGTTAGGAGAAAAGCATGCAATGGAATGGAACAGTTAAAGAAGGAATAATTGGAGCAATACCGGAGTGTCAAAGGAAACGCAACATTCATGCTTGTAAATGCGATTGGTTGGTTCAGGGATCCGAACCCGAGCCAGGTTGGACCGAAGGAGGTCCATGGGAGTTGCCATCTGTGGAGTAAATCAGTACAAGGTCTGCAATCGAAGAAGACAGTGGAGTGAGAGAAGAAGACGGTAGCTTGCCCTAAAACCAGCCGGTGCGAGGATGCTTCTTTGCGTGACGAAGGAGAAGAGGGGGAAAATAGAGAGAATCAGCTTCCCATTCTATATAGTTCTTCTTAATTCTTATACGACCTTAAATCCAATTATAATCGGCTTCAAAAATTCATTAATTTTGCCCCAAAAAAAATCATTAAGTAAATGCTTCTAATGTTTGGAAGAAAAAGAAACCTTATGTTTGTTCAATCGAATAAAAAATATATTTCATTTTGTGCCATCATATGACTTCATTTTGTCTATTAGAATTTTCGCCTAATTTGAAAATGGGTCACAGGTTGAGCACGCGATTAAAATAATAGTTAGCGATTTATTTAACGGTCTAAACATTAGATAATATTTTTCAAACAACTGAAATATCAGTTAGCAATTTTTCGCATTTTAAATCACATATTATGCACTTGACATATTCTATCCAAATTAAACAGAAATTCTAACGAAACTATTAATTTGTCACAATTGAAATTTAAACATCAATTTAAACTAGCAAAATGTTTTAAAAAAACATCAAATAACAATTTGTTCTACAACTCAAATATTAGTTAGTAATTGATTATTAAACCTTAAGAAAATGGACAAACAAATGTGGATTTTGGGCTCAATCTAAAGCCGACTTCATATGGATCAAGCGTAAAAATATACTGCATTATTTTCGCATTCAGATATCTTGCCCCACTCTTTCTGCTACAGATCGTGTCTCACCATTAAGAGTTTAACATGTGTCCTTAGATTTAATGTTCCCCTTCTGAGTAAATCTTTAAAATGTGAAATTTATTGTGAAATTTCAATAGAAAGTAAGAAAGAGAAAGTAAATGAACAAATGTATTGGTTCTTGATGAGACCCTATATCACTTTCTAGAGAAATTTCACAGGTTGTAGCATAGCCCTTCCCTTATAGGATTCACCAATCTCAATAAGGATTTTTTTTTTTAAAAAAAAACAAATTAATTACATGCCGAACACGTGTCAAGATCTTACCAGTGATGCAAGATCTGTGACAAGAAGAGTGGGGCAGGAGATTTGTATCTATTATTTTCTTGTCTCCTATAGTACTCTACTGGTGTGCATGTCTAATTAATAGCCCATACATAATACAAATGCAATTGAGATTCATCAGAATAACAATTGCCGACTGGAACACCACATGGTTACAAGCACAAAAAAGATCCAGCATGTACGAAGATAGATCTGGAATAGATATCGGCATCTTTACGGGGAGACAATCATATGAGACTTAAATAGGCTTTCGAGATGTCGACATCCTAACGGGTGACCAATCATATGCGACTTGGTGCGTAATCATATGCAACATAGGTAAGCTGTCGATATGTCGACATCCTAATGGGGTGCGCAATCTATGCGACTTGGTGCGCAATCTTATGTGACTTGGTGTGTAATTGTATGTGACGTGGTGCGCAATCATATGCGAATTGACACGCAATCATATGCGACTGGGCACGCTATCATATGTGACTTGGTGTGCAAATGCGACTTGGCACACAATCATATGCAATTTAGGTAGGCTGCTGATAAGTCGACATCATAACGGGTGCGCAATATGCGAATTGGTGTGTAATCATATGCGACTTAGGTAAGTTGCCGAGATATCGACATCCTAACATGTATATGTATGTTATCCCAAGATGAGACAAAACTTGCTTAAGGTTTTACATCGATGGCGGCACTTTCTTAATTGGGTGGCCTTTTACGTTTGGGGGTATGGATCTTCAGATGTATCTTATTCCGTTTGGGAGTATGGATCGAGTTAATATTATAACTTAGAGTTAATAATATAGGAGAGGTCTGAAGTTTACCCCATATTAACGGGAGAGGTCTAAAGTTTAAAATGTTGATTTGAGAGGTCTGAAGTTTCAACTTTGTTATTTGAGGTTTTCCGTCCATTTTTAGGGTTAAATTTAACAGAATTGTGGGAAATGACATTTTTGCCCCTTTAATAAGGAAATGTGAAATGACAATTTTACCCCTAAAGTCAAATTAAAACCACCAAGCTCCGGCCACCACCACCCGACTCTGACGACCACCACCTCGACTACGGCGACCACCACCGGCTCCGGCGACCTGGCTCCGGCCACCACTTCAGCAAAAAAAGCTCCGATCGGAGCCACAAATCTGGAGCTTTGTGGCTCCGATTTGGGCCCAATCGGGGCCGGTGGCTCCGATTTGGGTCCAATCAGAGCCGTGGTGGTGGTCGCCGGAGTACGGTGGTGGTCGCCGGAGCTGGAATGGTAGTCACCGGAGCCGGAGTCGTGGTTGCCGGAGTCGGGTGGTGGTCGCCGGAGCCAGGTGGCGGTGGCCGGAGCCATGGTGGCCTTAAGGGCATTTTGGTCTTTTCACTTCAAGCATGTGAGGGGCGCACTTGATAGAAGGGCATTTTTGGAAATTTATTTTATTTTCGGTTACATGCCAAGCATGTGACCAACTTCCGTCACAATTAACGATAAAAACAGACGGAGACCGTTGTTATCAAAAAAATTTGAAACTTCAGACCTCTCCAATCAACATTTTAAACTTCAGACTTCTCCCATTAGCATGAGGTAAACTTCAAACATCTCCTAGGTTATTAATCCTATAACTTACCCAAAACATAGACACTATTTACTTTAGAGTTTAGAGGTAGCTATGTAAATTTGAGTAGCTAGCTGCCACTGTAATTTCATAGTTTCTATCTCAATCACCTCCTTATTAGTTATTGGTAGTCAACGCAGTTAGTTTAGTATTGTTTCCACATGCATGCATGTCTATTAGCACGATGTTGCTGACCTGTCTGGGTTCAGACAATAATGTTTGTTGAAAAAAAAACCATTTTTCTAAGGAACGATTCAACCAGATATTGGCCAAAAAAAAAAATGCATCAACAGTTTTTGTCGTTGCCACGTTTCATCAAATTGATCCTTAAATAAATAAAATAATACAGAACTTCTTTGTTAACCAAACCTCAACAAGAAGTCTGCAATCATCAACTCAATTCCAAGCAATTAAATAAGAACTTGCAGCTACAGTACAGAATAAAGTAAGATCCATCCATTATCCATCCAATGATTTCGCACTAAGCAAATAATTATCCACTTGATTTTGCCTCCTCCACTTTTGACAAACTTGTAAAGCAAACCTTAAAAGTTTGCTCCTTCTCTACGACTACTCACTAGTTGATCCTTCCATTTTTCTCTCCCTTGGATCAATTTTTCAAAAAGCAGAAAAGGGCATAAGATTCAGATCCCGCCATGGTGGAAGCTGCAGCTGCCATGCAGAATTGACTGCGATAGATCGAAAAATAAGGTACGAAAAATCCAATAATTGGACCCTTGATTCAAGAATTGGGTTTTGCTTCTCAGCTCAAATTAGGTCAGCTTTTGTCCAAAAGTTGTATCTTTTTGGTGATTTCTTCTAATTTTCGAGTTCTTGTTGCTGACCCATGATTTGATTAGCAAAGCGTGTCGTTCTTGATCCTGCTGATGTGGAGTTCCATTCGTAGAAAACGAGGAACATCAGTCCGACAAGTAACCTAGGAGATAACTTAATCTGGATGCAATCAGTAATTGAGAAGTCTCATCTTCCGAGTTAAGGGAAACTAAAGTGCAACCAATTCTGCAATCAAGGTGCAAAACGTTCCGAAAGGATAGCCCGGCCTTGAGCCCGTTCAATAGTCGGGTTGAAGAGTTTTGGGCACTCACTTATAAAAAAAACTGTTTTTATTTTATCATTTTAATTTTATAGATATATATCAGTAAAAGAAGAAGCTACACACGAAAGTCGTTTCTTGAGCAGCCTCTTTGGTATTCGTCTGATTTATTTGGCTGTGTAGATTACCAGAGTTTCCAGGAAGCTCCGTGAATGAAATTGTGTGCTGTGTATACATATATATAGTCCAATCTGACTTTTACAGGGACAAAATTTGATCTTTCCTTATCATTCAATCTCGTTGTGCTCCTAGGTTTCCTGTTCTTCCTTGCCTTCTCTGTTCTTGGTGGAAAAACAAAAACTGCTGCTTGTAGAACTTGTGTGTCAGAGATTTTACTTGATGGGGGCTAATCTGACACGACAAGATAGTTGGGAAGACAATTCATCTCGGCCGGGTGCTTCTTCATGGGACAATCACAACCAATACGGTTATTCTCAACCTTCATATGGTCAAGAGAATCGAGCTTCAGCTTCATCACCACAACCGGCCTATCCTCCACAATCGGCTTATGTGGCGCAGCCTTACTACCCTGCTCCTCAGGAGATTGGTGGTGTCCAAACCCGAGATAACCGAAAGAAGTTTGATCGAAGATATTCAAGAATTGCAGACAACTATAATTCCTTGGGAGAGGTGAGGATCACATAAATTTGATGTCTTTAAGGGATAATGTGTCTCATAGTTGTTGTTCAATGTATAAATTTATTCAATTTATGCAGGTAACTGCAGAACTTGCACGTGCTGGACTTGAATCTTCTAATCTTATACTTGGCATTGATTTCACGAAGAGCAACGAATGGACCGGTAATTTTTTACCTTACTAGACCACCAAATTGCATTTTGTTTATCCGATTGTATAGTGACACTGTTTTATTTGGAAAAAAGGTGCAAGATCATTCAAACGACGCAGTTTGCATGATATTAGAAACGGTCTCAATCCATACGAGCAAGCAATATCCATTATTGGGAAAACCTTGGCTTCTTTTGATGAAGATAACTTAATCCCCTGCTTCGGGTTTGGAGATGGTAGGTGATTTGGTCACTAAATACATGTTTGAGATTTCGATATTTGTGAGGAGTAAAGATTTGATTTTCTTTTTAAAAAATCAGCATCCACTCATGACCAAGACGTCTTCAACTTTTTCCCTGATGGGAGATTTTGCAACGGATTTGAAGAAGTCCTGAGCCGGTACAAGGAGATTGTGCCTCACATAAGGCTTGCAGGTTTTTATTTTCTTGTCAATCTTTAAAGTTAGAAATTTGAAAAAAGAACTCATAGTCAGAATCATACCGACTAATCGACATCATCTTGTAGGACCAACATCGTTTGCCCCTATCATTGAGATGGCTATGACCATTGTGGAGCAAAGTGGAGGGCAGTACCATGTTTTGGTGATAATTGCAGATGGACAGGTACCTTTTACTGCTTATTCTCAGCTAAATAAGCATTTTAAGCTTTAAGGCTTATATTTTGATAGAGAGAGGGGATGCTTTTAATAAGTTGCAATGCAAATGATAGGTTACTCGGAGTGTCGATACTGAAAGAGGCCAATTAGGTCCGCAGGAGCGGAAAACAGTTGAAGCAATAGTCGAAGCAAGGTGAGATTATTTAGGCCGATCATAATATTGACTATTTGTTTTATTTATTTATTTTCACCTAATATGCTCATACTTATTTGCAGCAAGCTGCCTCTCTCAATTATCTTAGTCGGGGTTGGAGATGGACCTTGGGACACAATGCAGGAATTTGATGACAATATTCCTGCCCGAGCATTCGATAATTTCCAGGTAATATAGTGCAGAATGTTTTCAATGTCACAGTAAACTTTGCATTTTTTCTTATAATAATTTACTGATTTATGAAGTTTTTCTTTCTTTTGTAGTTTGTAAATTTTACAGAAATAATGTCAAAGAATACCTCTACTTCGCGTAAAGAGACAGAGTTTGCTCTTTCAGCATTGATGGAGATTCCTTCCCAATACAAGGCAACATTAGAACTCAACTTACTCGGGTAATTGTCTTGTCTCATTATCTGTAACTATAAAAGTGCAATCTTGATGTAAAAGTTGTCTTTTTTTTTTTTTAAAATTTGAAATTGCTCTGGTCGAAACAGAACCCAGAAGGGTAATTCTCCACATCGTGTTCCTCTTCCACCACCAGTGGGAAGCATTCCTGTGATGAGTAGCTTAAAACCTTCATACTCAACAAGTTTTGAGCCCTCTGTTCCGCCTTATCCAGAAGATAAGAGTCCAGTTTTCTCAGAATCAACTGCTCCAAGTTCCACCTATGACAATCAGGTAAAAAGGCTTTGAAAATTAATGCTTGTTGAGATGGAAAGGTTTTTTTAAGCATTACACAATTGCTCGCTCAACTGAGAAAAGTGGAAACTTTTAATGTGATCGGTTATTTTGGTAGGTTTGCCCGATCTGCCTCAGCAATCCAAAGGACATGGCTTTTGGTTGTGGACATCAGGTTGGGTTTTGTATACAGATAGTTTTGCTGACATTGATTGCCAAAGGAGATGTTTTACTGACTGAGTGAGATTTTGGTTGTTTGATACAGACATGCTGCGAATGTGGGCAAAATCTTGAACTTTGCCCGATCTGTCGGAGCCAAATCACCACCAAAATCAAGCTTTACGGTTGAAGAAGGACCTATATTCTCTGTTTGGTGTGCTCTCTGCACTGCACTGCACCATTTGTTGATTTGTTTGAGGGACCATTACCCATCTGTAAGTAAATTAGTTAAGCTGTAGTGAGTGAGTTAGTATTGCTGTAAAATGCTTACTTAGAGCTTGGTGTTCTTCATTGACTTACATGATTGATTACTATATCCAATGAAAAAATTAAGGAGATTTATAATGAGTGGGTGTTTTAATTATAATTAATATATATCTATATATATATATATTAACAAAAGAGGGAAATGAGGTTGAAATGTGAAGGAAAGGGGTTGGTGTATGGTTGGACTTTTTTATAAAGTGGGCAATGAATGAAGCTTTAATTTAAAGGACCCCCCAACCACACCACACCAGACCATGCCATCTTTAAATTAATGAATGATGTTTCACTATGTTTTGTTGTTTTGAGGTGATGATAGAAGAAGCTGCACAATATCATCACCTCTCACCAAATAAAATATTTACTTTTCTTCATTTATTCATGCTCTTATCTAGGTATTTGATTGTTGTTACAATATATTTAAACGTTTGTATTCAACATCTCATGTTTGTTAAATGTTGGTAATTTCTTAACCTTCGTATAAAATAAAATGTCAGCTACTAGATTACAATGATAAATAAAAATTAAACGTCTAATACAAACTATTCTGCAATATAAAACAAACAAATATTAGGCATTCAAATCTTAAAAAAAAAGGTCAGATATCAACTTGTCAAAATACAAACATGTAAAATATTCTGCAATAAATAACTGACAAATATTATGTATTCAAATCTTAAAAAAAATTAGATATTAATTTGTCAAAATATAAAAACTCAGGTATTTGAAAAACTATATAGCCCTAGAAGATTCGTATAAGCGATAAAAATTCTATAAAAGGGTCATGCGAGGTAAAGCTAGGATCGTCTTTGTATACAGAAACAAAGAAAGGAGAGCTATACAAGTGGGTTCGCTATCAATCAAATCGAATCCACTATGGCACCATGTATATTGTATACACGAAGCTTAACACGGAGAAAGACGTGACGTCTACATTAAACCTACCTCAACAAAATTGCAATTATTTTTTATTTTTTTTAATCTTAAATTGCAATTAATTTGATGTACATATTTTTAATATATAAATATAGATATATATTAAATTACTTACATAATTTTAGACCGAGATTGCTCGATTGTTTTCTTGCCCACTTGTTATTGCCACACAATAGAATAGTACTATGCTTGGGAAAATGGTACTAGAATAAGCATCATCATTGTCTACTACTTCCAAATACATGAGTTATCGCTTAATAGACTATGTCTGGTTTCCATTGTCTCGGTTGTCATCGGTTAAGGCGTTGCACGTTCTTCGAAACTTTGCTGGTTTGGGAGATAATGCCACTCTCCTGATGATGGCCAAGACAGACTGAAAAACAGTCAAGCTGCTCTTAAGAGAAAGACCCCCTCGTCACGACCCGTTTGTTCGTATGCGCAGTGCGAGTTGGGTTTCAAGAACTAATCTTGGGAGTATTGATGGCTGATCCAGCTCGTGGGAAGGCTAAATGCTCTGCATGTTGATTTCGCTGGGAGCGTCAAAGTTCCAGACACGTGACAATTGATATCAGAGCGGAGTTCTCAACTTAGGTGGGAATGAAGATACATAACTGTTGCAGACTCTGAACTGATCGCGGTTGTTGTTTGTTACTTTACCACGAATTGCCATTAGGTAGCGCGACTCTTAGTGAACAAGGGATCTGATGGAGGAGTTTTTCGACGAAGAAGGCTGAGTTGTGTTGATGTGCGGAGCACTGCTGAAAAGCAAATGTTACTACAGATCACTGCTGGAAGGGCGGAGACAGGTTGTCAAGAGCATCTCTGACCCTACCCAAGAAAGCAGATGATATTGACTGCTGGAAGGGCGGAGGCAAGTTGCAAGTAGCGTCCCATGGAGTGGGAAATCTCTTAAGCGCATTAGCCATTTCTCTAGGAGCGAGGACGAGATTGTCTCATGGGCCTCGTAGTGGTGGTTTATGGTTGGTAGGCCTAGAGCACCACGGAAACCAACGTAACATCGACCAACGAGGAAGTTGATCTTCTCAAGAGGATGGGACAATGCGCCAAAAAAAAAAAAAAAACTATGGTCATACTCAACTTTCAAGAAGGCATATCATTGATGGCGTGGAAGTGTGCCCTACTGCAGAAGAATTGAAGATTTCGTGGGAGCAGCAGGATCGCGCAACGAGGGTGTTGCGTTGGCTGGGTGGGAGAGAATGTCACGTGTCTGGAAAAGTGGTGCTAGGTCAAGCACCGCCAGCGTCTACTACTTCCAAAGCATAAATAAAACTCTTTAGGGGGAAGTAGTATGTGGGAGCCAGACCAGTATGTTATGGATGCGGATCTCCCCCCACCCATACATGTGGTGTCGCTTAATAGACTATTGTTGTTTTCCACTGTCCTGGTTGTCATTGGCACCTTGCTGCTTTGGGAGCTAATGTCGCTCTCCTGATGATGGCCAGGGCAGGCCGAAAATCAGTCAAGCTGATTTTAGGAGCCAAACCCCCTAACACGACCCCTTTGTTCGTATGCGCAGTGCGAGTCGGACTTCGAGAACTGATCTTGTGAGTATTGAGGGTTGATCCAGCTCGTGGGAAGGCTGAATGCCCCGCGTGTTGATTCCGTTGGGAGCGTCAAAACTCCAGACACGTGACAAGTGGTATCAGAACAGAGTTCTCGACTCAGGTGAGAATGAAGATACATGACTGTTGTAGAATCTGAACTGATCGTGGTTGTTGTTTGTTGCTTTACCACGAATTGCCACTGGGTAGCGCAGTTCTTATTGAACAAGGGATCCGATGGAGGAGTAGTTCGACGAAGAAGGTTGAGTTGCGTTGCTGTGCGGAGCACTGCTGAATAGCAGATGTTATTACGGATCACTGCTGGAAGGGTGGAGGCAGGCTGCCAAGAGCATCTCTGACCGTACCCAAGAAAGCAGATGATATTGACTGCTGGAAGGGCGGAGGTAAGTTGCCAAGTAGCGTATCAGGGAATGGGAAATCTCTTAAGCGTCTCGGGGAGACCATGTCGTAGATCTTGGCTATCGTATAAACTTCACTGAGTGTCTTAGGTCGCTGCAGACGAACCTAACATTGTAAGTCGAGTCTTAGCCCACCCATGAACATGGATAATACATATCCTTCTGTCACAGGCTGGAGGAGCTGTATCTTGTGAAGAAGGGTGCTAAATTGATGTTGATACTCTGCAAATGTTCCTTCTTGATGAAGATTCTTCATTTCTAACATTGGATCGCAAAAGAGTTCATCCCCAAAACGAGCTTGCAGGAGGTCCACGTATTCTAACCAAGTGAGTGACCTTACCTTCATGGCTTGAACATTCATGAAACCTTGATGCCACTACAATACTTCTCCTTCAAGGTGGATTATAACCACCTTAAGCTTTGGTTGACCTGCTGGCCTGTCGCAACATCCACGGTCTGTCCGGCCGGAGTATCGGTCGGCAAAGGCGTTCCCGGAATCAGAATCGACCCTATTGTCAGTCGAGTTGCAGTTTCAGACCACGAGAACCTGGTTCGTGACCACCCGTGTTCTGCTGCAAGTGATCACGACAGTTAGGGTGTAAGGAGAGCTCCGCAAAAAGTCGTCCGTGATCGTGGATGGCTGCGTCGAATCGAGCGTCCTTCTCGGCGCGGTTTTCTTCTTTGGATGTGGCCATGGCTGGTGGGTGATAGTGGCAGTTGGTGGTGATTGGGGCCGATGGTGGTTGGCAACGGCGGCCCGGTGACTCTGATACCAGATGATATGGTTGCAGTGAATGGAGGCGCAACAAATAGAAGAGAACAGTAAAATTAGATTTTCATTTCCTTTCCTTAGCAAACCTGTCGACATACTTATTACATACTATTGACCTAATCACTCATTAAATGGGCTTGACTCTATCAACCCAACACAACCCAACCAACACGACACTAATTAAACAGACTCGTAACAAGCGACCTACGAGATCTTGTTCTTGAAGATATCCTCAAAGTTGTACATATGAAATACATCAGATATTGTTTCGTTGCAGCAGAATTTCGACAAATTACACTCCCAAAACTTCTCCTTACACGACTACTTTTCCTTCAACCATCTTCACCAAATTCCTCGTGTTTGTGCTCTTCAGTCTCTAGAAGACACCAAATAGGGTTTGAAATCCAAAGCCGATTTTCAATTAAAAAAAAAACGTTTTTTTTATAAAAATCTTAATGAAATTAACGAGAACATGAAAGAACATAATGGATAATTAATATAAAAAATATATTTTACATTTTATTAAAATATTTCATTTGCAAACTTAAATAACTAAAAAAAAGTATACATTTGAATCATATAATATCTGATATTATGATATATAAATAACTAAACTGTATTAACCCTAATAACAATTGTCAATTATAAAACATATGTAAATTATCTAAAAGTTCACGCAACTTAAAGGAAAAATAATAAAACGAAAAATGTAGACAGTACCGCGTGGACAAAAATTAGGATTTAGGAGTCGCGAGAAATTGAGCCAACGAGACATAATCCATAATAATGATGGACACACATATAAAGCTGAAAATGAGAGGTGCTGGCATAGTTAGTTAGAAGTCCAAGTCAACTTCAACTTAATTAGGTCTATAATCATAAAAATAATAATTTATCTCTCTTTATATATTATATATATTTTTTCAAATATTAATAATAATAAAAATACATTTCTGTCATACTGGAAGAGAATATTTTTTTGGAAATCTACTCTGCAGCTATAACTAAACTAGTTAATGAATGCATGGAAAAAAAAAAACTAGTTAATGGATGGGAAGTTTATTATAAACGTTAACTTATGTTATTTTTTAATTTTTTTTAAATTAATATTTATATATATATATATATATATATATCAAAATAATTTAGACATTTTTTTTTTGTAGGAACGTATATATTAAAAATGTATTACATTATAAAAAAATCACATTTATTTTCACATAAAACAATATATTCATAAATTAGAGAATCGTTAAAAAGGTTCCATAGCATAAGAACATCCACAATGATATTATGTAAAGATTACGTAAACGTGACCCTACATGTTTGTTTAAGTAAAGCAAAAAAAACTTTCTATAGTGGTTTTACATAGCATTCCTTAAAGATGGGACCCACACGTAAATTTATATTTTTACATAAAGCATTCCTTGAATATAAGGAATGAACTATGTATTACGTAAACAATTTTTAATTATAAATTAATTCATTTTGTAATTAATGCTAATATCTTATTGGTGATTGTTGAAAAAATTAATAATAAAATATATTTACGGAATATGTTTAAGTAATACGATTGCAGAGCAAATATTTTTTATGTGTGTCTAAACTTTACGTATTACTTAAAGTGTACATAAATGTCTACATGACAATTTTAAAAAATACAATTTATGTAAAACCATTATGGATGCTCTAAGTAGTTAAAAGCAAGTGAATGTGGGACTACTTATTTACAATATTTAAAGTTATAAAATATTATAATAAAAAAACAATAGTTATGTCAAAATAACACATTTATATTTAATAATGACATAATTTTTCAATTCGTTTTAAAACTTATAATTTAAGGTAATGAAACTTGGCGGAATTTAGATTCAGAAGCTTTAGAATGAACTTTAAATTTCAAATTCGCCGATTTCACCTCATGTAATTATCTAATATAATCAAACAAAATTATATTTGTTTAATAACTTGACATCCGAAAATGAGAATCTTTTAAATAAAAAAAAAAAAAATCAATTAGAATATGAACAAAACATATATATATAATTAAGGGTGAAGTTAAATAGAAAGTGTACATACGGGACGTTTTATTAAAGTCGGATTGGGAGTATTATTGTCCTAATTACGTTAAACTCTTGGAATGTATATAAGAATAAAATTTGAACGTGACAAATAATTAATAGGGCATTAAATACACAGTTGAAGAGTCTCCAATTAATTCCAAATCTACCACTCTTCTTGTTTTGGTGGTATACACTATACAACAACACTCATCTTTCTTTTCTTCACGACCTAATAATTCATCCTCCTTAATTCTTTCTCTCTCTGCAATTTCCTTCCATGGCTGTGCCGTACCAGAAACTCCGATCCCTAGAAACCTCCATCTCCTTCGACGATGACGAAGCATTCGGAAATGGAGGAGCGATCCCTTATTCGCTTTCAAGATCAAGAGCGTGGAGGAGGGCGGTTCCAATACGGAGGAGGCTGAAGGTGCGGCTGCCGGGGCTTCGCCGGCTGCTGAGGAAGAAGGCCAGGATGGTGGCGTCAGTCAGAGCGTCGTGGACACGTGTCATGCAGAGGTTGAAGGAAGGTCACGGGCACTTCGGGGACCTTTTCGCCGGAAACTACCTCTTCTTGCAGGTTAACCCTACGCCGGTCAACAAGTACATCGCCAGGTCCCATGCTCTTGGCGTCTATGGCAACGGCCTCCCAGCTTCTTCAAAAACCCTTGCTTAATTATTATTATTCTTTGATTATGTCAACAAGTGAGGTTTGGCCTCTTTAATTAATTAAATTAGTGCATGCATGTTTAATTCAAGTATATATATATAATAATAATAATTAAAAAGATTATGCCATTATATGTCATTAAATAAGAATCAATGGTTGAAAAAATCATTGCCTATTGATTTCAAGCAGATGATGGACAGATCAACTCGCGCGCCCTAAGTTTTTAAGGCTTTAATTGCGACACTTGAATTTTTTTTATTTATTTTTTTTTTTTGCATTTTTTAGAGAGAATTTAGTTAAGAAAATAAGTAATGAAACATACCAAATCTTTTTTAAAAGGTGAACATTAGTGGGGAAACTTGAAAAATATTGAAACTTTAGGGGATAAATATATTTATTCTAGTCAGTTCATATAATCCAATTTAGGGCTGAACCCGAAATCCGAAGAGCTCGAAATCTCGACCCGAGCCCGTCTTGGACAGCCCGTCACGTAAATTGGTTCTATCCCGATCGGGCGGGATTTTTCTTCCCAAGTCGAACTTGAGATCGGGCTCAGAATTTTTTCAAAAGCCCGAAAGTCTGAGCCCTCCCGCGCCGCCCAACTATATAAATATATATATTTTTTTTTTGCCAAGTAAATATATATAGTTAAAGTAACTCTACTACACTTAAAGCAGCTAAAAAAACCCTACTAAAACCATCACTTTGTTGTTCTACTGCCGCAGTAGATTCTGAGTCTCAACATTCACTGTGCAAGCCCAACCTAATTATTATATTCAAACAAATAAAGGAAAAATATAAAAGAAACAAAAGTAGTAGTATATCATTATTTTATTTATCTAGAGGTAGATGATACTGCACTGCAAGTGCAGCTTATTACTTCACTCGCTCATCATCATTTTCTACTCATCATTTTCTACTGCTCTTCTTCTCTCGCTGATAATTTACTTCTTAACTACTTCTTAAGTAGTTAACTTCTTATGTTCCTAAGAAGTGATTAGTTCTTAAAGCCGTGACTAGTTTTTTTTTTCTTCAGATTTTTCTCTTATATTTCGAACTAACTCGAGCACGTTCTGAAGTTCCGATGTCCCGACTCGGCCAAAATTTTTTCTTAAATTCGGTCTCGGGCTAGAAATTATAGTTTCGAAATTTTCGGGCTCGGACTTATGTAAAAGCTTGCCCGCTTCGAGTTCAGCACTAATCCAATTCATTATGTTTTCAGAAGGATTCGGCCAAAATAAACTTGAGTTTATTTCAACTTGATTTCTCAGCTATCAGATTATGCATGTGTAAGAAACACTTTTTATCTCTTCTCAATTATGATTGATTCTCTCTCATAATCTAACGACTGAAAAATCAAGTTTAAATAAACTCGACTGTATTTTAGCCGACTTCTTTTAATATAAGTTTGCTTCACATCGAACCTACTCTGGCCCGGCCCAATTGTGGGTGCAAGTTGCAAAACTGTCTAACATCCGGGAAAACGAGATAATTAACTTAAAATATAGAACTCTAAAGCAATTAAATGAATCCACGGCGCTTTCTAGCCACACAATCAGTTCATCGCCGGAGATCATCTTCGTTTCATAAACATGGTAGAAGATCGCTCATTTTCCCGAGAAAATCCAAAAAGAATATTCCATGTTAACGTTTCATCGCCAAATCCCTATGCAATGGCCATTGCCGGTGGTGGCAACGACACCTTCAGCTTCTTCCGTTAGAACTCGTGCTCCGATGAAGATAATGAACGCAGCTGGCGAGATCAAACGCCTTGTACTGTCACCGGAAGGTCGGACTAAGCTCAATCCATCCAGCGATCGCGACTTCTACTCATTTCCTCGGTTCGTGACCCACGTCGACGATGGCTTCATCGGTACGCTCACTGAGCTGTACAGGGAGAGGCTGAGGCCGGAGTTCGAGGTTCTGGACCTAATGAGCTCGTGGGTTAGCCACCTGCCGCCGGAGGTAGCGTACAAGAGGATTGTGGGGCACGGCATGAATGCACAGGAGCTTGCGAGGAATCCGAGGTTGGAGTATTTCTTCGTGAAGGATTTAAATAAGGAGCAGACTCTTGAGCTGCAAAGTGGGAGCTTTGATGCAGTGATCTGCACTGTCAGTGTCCAGTATCTTCAGCAACCGGAGAAGGTAATTTACCAGTTGTTCTAAAACTATATGGATAGGTGCGTAGTTCCATACAATTATATATATGTTAGGCTTTTAACTGGCGTTGCTGCTGCAAAGATTCCAACATGCATTCTATGGTACGATGTGAAATTTAGACAACCCATTCAAAAACTGTTTTAATGCATCGAACTGGCAAGTGAAGTGAAATAGTGAATGGGTGGTATATAACACTTTTATGTGACTTCAATTGTAATATTTTGTCGTTGTTTACTCTGGGTTTCCTAATGACTGCATTCATTCAGATTGGTTTAATATTGGATTTTGAATTGTGATGCTTAGTCTGTTTTAATTTGGAGTAAAAATGGTTTTTGATGATTCTATGATGCTTAGTCTATAGCAAGTTGGAGTAAAAAATGGGTTTTTTTTAATGATTCTATAATGCTTAGTTTATAGCAAGTTGCATAAAAAAAAAATGTTTTTGATGATTTTCGGATGCTTATTTATAGCGTTTGAACTAAAAAGTTGGTTTTTGATATCCATGATTCTATGATGCTTAGTTTATAGTACTTCGGAGTTAAACTGGTTTTTGATAACTCTAGTTCCTTGGCTTGATCATCACGGCTCATCTGCTTGGCCTTTGATCAAACCCTCCATTCAAAATTTCCAAGAACACCGATTGATTTGTCAGAAGTTACCTGAAAGGAGCGGTGTTTGGGTGCTAAAACTAACCAAGGTGGCTCCTTTACGTGATGTGGCAGGTATTTGCTGAGATATTTAGGGTTCTAAAGCCCGGAGGCATATTCATTGTTAGCTTCAGCAACAGACTCTTCTATGAGAAAGCAATCAGTGGATGGAGGGACGGCACTGCTTACAGCCGTGTCCAACTTGTAGTGCAGTACTTTCAGTGCATTGATGGATTTACTCAGCCTGAGATAATCCGGAAGTTACCAGCCGAAGCAACTAAAGAAGGGAATTCTCCGTTTGGTTGGATCAAGGGTTTTCTGGGTTTGTTAAGTGGGTCTGATCCTTTCTATGCTGTCATTGCTTATAAGAACTTCAAGCCTCTGTATGAATGAAAATATGGTCATAGTTCTCAGACTAAGTCGTTCAACCGGAATGGAGCTCTAGTTTCATGCTTTGATTTGATCTCACTGCAATATGTTCTTCCTATCAAGATTTTGGAGGTTGTTCTGCAGAGGACTAGGAAGGAAGCCACCTAAGCAGAGGAATTAGAAAATATAGCTCACATAGATGTTGAATTAGAATTTGAAGGATTGAAAGCATGCCACTGACTATGAATTTCATTTGTACATATGTGTATGTTATATAGAGGCATTTGAAGAGTGGAAATCATGTTCTTGATTGAAATCTACGGTGTTCCTCCATGTATGTAGTAGAGTATTTCTCAATTTTTTAAATATTTTATTTTTAAGTCTGTTTCTGTATAAAGAGCATCAAATGAACGTTTAACTGAACTGCAATCAAGATATCTAAAGTGAACAAGAATTAAGAAATGGAATTCCGCGGAGAAGAAAATAGCAACTGCGGTTGCCTTCTTGTAATATATAAGTTTCACACTTCCAACCAACATAACTGTCACTTAAACTACTTGATCTTATCAAGTCCTAAAAACACGGGATAAGACAGTAGACACTGTCAAACATTACATCTGACACTAACTAAACAAAAAACAAATTAACTTGACACCTAAGAAAGTGACTTGGACACCTAAATTGTTCAGCAACAGCTCCACTTCAAAATGGCTTATCAGCAAAATCTTCATCCTCAACAGTAGTAAAAACATCTTCCTAATCTTTAAAATTAAGATCCAAACATTTCCTCCCCTAAACTGAACATACTTACAAGATTATAAGTTTAAAGAATAGAGTAACCCAACATATAGCGATGATACTAGAAAACATTCGCATTCATTGGTTTAGTAAACACATCAGCATGATTATCATTACTTTTGCAATATTCAGTTTCAACATCTTAACTATTACCTAGGTCACGCAACAAAAAAAAAAAAAAAAAAAAAAAAAAACCTCACATCATTATTGATGAATATGTGTCTAGTCAAGTGACAACAACAGGCGCATATGTCTCTTCAGTAACCAAGGCTCTGACGGCCTTTGGGCCATTACAACCAATGGCCTTCGACCCACAAAGTAATTAGATTGGGCATAAGCCTTACGAGCTGCACGCCGAAAGTATTCGCCTTACTCGGGTGTGGACTTTTTCTCTCACATACTTTTCAAGGCGTCATCTGGGAACACTCTACGCCCTCGAAACCAGAGACGGGGTGTCTGATCTTCCAGGGTCGTTGTACGGATTTGCGCAACTGATCACCTAATCTGACAAACGTATAGACTAGGGCAGGGGAGTAGGAAGTGACAAAAGTCTATCACGCAGATTATCACTTACTCTCCCTATGTCACCACACTCGTATTTTTAGGAACCGGCGCCGCTTAGAACCCCTACTACTATATCACAAAACAACATATACAAGGACCTTTTTACATAGAGGCACCCAAGGGAGGTCTTTTTATACTTACTATACAGATAGAAGACGCAATGACGAAACTCAGACATATGCTGAGATATACGGGAATAACTCAACCCCAGGCCCCAGGCCTAACTAGGGTACATTCGTACGCATACATGTTTAAATACGCATCGTGTGCATATTCTCTACTCTCTATACATTATTACATGCTCATATGCATATTAGTGATCCCTCTCTTTATATAACCGGTAACTAACTTGACCATCATAGAGGGATTGCCGGGTTAACCTTAGCACTGTTTCTTACTGCAGGTGGGAGCACGCTGGTCGGAGACTTCACAGGATCTTGAGGACTAACTATGATAAACCATGATCCAATATTTGGCGCCGCCAGTGGGAACTCGAGCTAAAAGCCGTATTCTCTTCCACCACAAAACTGGGTTCATAACCCTAAACGCCGTCGTGCATCACTGCCAAAGAAGGTCAATATGATTTTGGTTATAATATATATATATATATATATATATATATATATATATATATATATATATAAAACCATGAAAAAAATCGTGTTATAGATATATTTATTGACTTATATATAGTTAAAAAAAATATGAAGATGTAATGTTATAGTTATAATATGTAAATAAAAAATGGGTTATAACCAACTGCTACTCGAATTTTGATCAATTTACAAATTACTATATAAACTTTAATTTTTAAAAATTGGCTAAGCGAATTTTCAGTTTAAATAAAATTGCTGCCTCTGTTTCAATTCACGTCAAATTGGACAGGAAATGAGCATACTCTACCACGTGGGGTCTTTTCATGTGTACCCAATATGTATTCAAATATAAATTGAAAGTATTGCAACAAAATACATTCAATTAAATGCTCAATTGAAAGACACTGTTCGAATTAGACGGAAGTCAACACTAAATGTATTTCGCTACAATACTTTCAGTTTATGTTTGAATCTATTTTGGGTACACAAGGAAACACCCCTTGTTGCGGAAACATACTTATTTTCTATCTAATTTGATGAAAATTAAAGCATAAGTAACAATTTAAAATTCACATAACAAATTTAAAAAAATTAAAGCTTAGTAACAATTTATAAATTGATCCGGATAACTTTTTTATTATTAACCCTAAAAAATATAGTAACCTTGTCGTATTCCTAAAAGGGTTCGGCTAAAATAAACTCGAATTTATTTCAAGTCGATTTCTCAGCCATCAGATTATGCATATGTAATAAATACTTTTTATCTCTCCTGAATTTAGATTGATTATCTCTTATAATCTAACGACTAACAAATCGAGTTGAAATAAATTCGACTGCATTTTAGCCGGTACCATCCTAAAAATCACACCAAATCCTTATCACTGCCGATGCCACCAGATCCTACTCAACAGAATGGATTTTTTATTTTTATTCTCACGATGATAGCCAAAATATCCGAATTATCTGCAAATCCAAACAAGGATTCAGTCCATACGTCCAAAACCGCGCCGGCCCTTCCCTTCCTTTCTCCTCTTCCCTCTCCATTCCCCCTTATCTAATAATTCTAATATCTCCGTCTCTCAGTCCTGCTCTGCGCAACCATGGCTTTGGCTGCTCCACCTCTAATCAAATCCCTATCTATCCCCAAACTTTCAACCACAGTCTCCGCCACGATTTCAAGAATCCACTACCCTGTCTTCTCATTACCCTCCAAAGCCACCAAGTTCGCGCCTTTCTCCATTTCCACTTCATGGGCCAGTCTCAAGCACAGATTTTCGCCCCTCCCAATCACAGTCCCCTTCGTGGCCCAGACCTCGGACTGGGCTCAACAGGACGCGGAGGAAGAAAGCGGAGAAGAAGCGGTAGCAGAGAACGGAGGTGAAGAACTGTACCCAGACCCACCGGAGGAAGCAAAGCTGTTCGTCGGTAATCTGCCGTACGATGTTGACAGTGAGAAGTTAGCTCAACTCTTTAACCAGGCAGGAATTGTTGAGATTTCGGAGGTAATTTTCGATTTTAATTTCCATTGCCGAATTCGGCATCGTCCATTCTTTCTAAACCCTAGTCTCCAGCTCAAATTGTAGAATCGCCAATTAGCTGCTTTGTAGTTATTTGAGCTGAATTGCTTGCTGTGTTTTGTTCTGTTCAGGTGATATACAACCGCGAAACTGATCAGAGCAGAGGATTCGGGTTTGTGACGATGAGTACTGTTGAGGAAGCCGATAAGGCCGTCGAGATGTTCAGTAGTTATGTGAGTACATTGTCCTCTTCAACATAACTTGTGATTAATCTTGCATCTGATTTCTTTATTATGCTCACATTACATAATTACGTTCTTTCAATACTCAATAGCTAAATTATCGGTGAAACATGCAAATCTTTTATGGGCAATCGATTGTGCAGCTGAGTTGGGTTATCTTGTAACATGTACGATTGTCGGATTGTTTGTGCAATAATGTCAGATTGTTATGTTTAGTATCTGCAACAATGTAGATGGTAAATGAACCACTCAAAGTCAATCTCTTAGGTTATCTTGGGGTCCAAGCCAAACACCACCTTTAAATTTATTTATTACCCCCTACCCAATGGTTATCGCAGCTGAGATTTTTACTTCTATAGTTTAGGGGCTGTTTGGATTGTACAACAACAGTGTCTCCGATATAATATAGACTGTAATGCCAGATTGTTAGGTTTAGTATACGCAACAATGTATAAGGTAAATAAGGTATGCATACACAATCTCCTAGGTTATCTTGGGGCACAAGCCAAACATACCTTAAATTTATAACCCGTAATTGGAACTGAAGCATAACGATGTTTTTGTGTGGATAGGATTTGAATGGAAGGCTCTTGACAGTAAACAGAGCCGCTCCTCGAGGATCACAAGCTGTGCGAACACGAGCACCATTGCCAACATCATCGCCTCTGAGAATCTATGTCGGGAATCTTCCATGGCAAGTGGACGATGCTCGGCTTGAGCAGGTGTTCAGCGAGCACGGGAAGGTGGTGAGTGCACGAGTGATTTCCGACAGAGAGACAGGTCGGTCTCGCGGGTTTGGTTTCGTCACCATGTCCAGTGAGACCGAAGTGAATGATGCGATTGCTGCTCTTGATGGACAGGTTCTGTAATTTAGTTTTATTATTATGAACAAAAAGGATTGTTCGGGATTTCAATATGCTGATTGAATCGATCTGTTTGTTGATGCAGAGTTTGGAAGGGAGGCCGCTACGAGTGAATGTAGCTCAGGACCGAGAGAGGCGTAGCTCGTTTTGAGGATTGGCTTGTTCTATATGAACAAGTAGATGTTAATTCGCCTTCTTTTTTCACCATATATTTTTGTTGAATTCGTGTGTTCGTCGGTCGGTCATGCGACTTTCTTTCCATGTATTTCTTCGAGCTTTATTATAGAGTTCAAAATGCCATAATGATGTATGGATCTTGTCGGTCCAAGCCGATACGTACGGTCCGAGTAGACCGTGTCGAAATGAAAGCTTCAATCGCAACAGGGTTTTAGTTGAGGCTGTGGCTATGGTACGACTTACGTCTATGGCATGGTTAACTTAAATACCATTCATATTTTTAGGGTTATTAACAATTGTTACCCGCGCCATACAACCAAGCATAACCACAGTTTT
This sequence comes from Clarkia xantiana subsp. parviflora, assembly GCA_036873135.1. Lineage (NCBI taxonomy): Eukaryota > Viridiplantae > Streptophyta > Magnoliopsida > Myrtales > Onagraceae > Clarkia > Clarkia xantiana. Next base: position 51,687,215 of record JAPTYO010000001.1, read on the forward strand.
TACATTTTGTGATACTATCATTGCGTCTTAAGTCATAACTACAGTTTATAACAATAGTTTTTTTGTATAGCCACATTTTTTTTTGGCCAACTTGTATAGCCACATTCGAAGTATATTTTTTAACTAGGTTTTATCGGCCAGATAAATATATTTTTAACTAGGTTTTGGATTTATAGCTACCATGAAATTAACTCAACTATTGAAAAATATTATTTTCTCTTAATTCTGGCAAAGAAGTTTATGATTATGATTATGTATATATATATATTAATTATATTTGTGGATACGAATTCAATACATTTGCCCCACAATTTGGGGGTATTTAACCGCACTATTGTTTGTAAACTGCAGTAAAGAATGGTGCAAAAAATGCAGTTAATGATTCGCCATTAGCTTTGCCTTTGATAAGGAAGATATATAAAGAGACCAAGACAGAAATTCTAATGTGATATTTACAGTTGCTTTCATTAGATTTGTTTTGTCCTAAAAAGCAAAATCTTCCTCCTTTTGCAAAGAGTGCTCCTAGTAACTATCCATTACAGTACAGTTGCATATATACCTGAACTAATATTGCAAACACATGAATCAATATATGCCTCATCTGCTATTTCACGATCCGAATCCGTCTCATTTGTTAATGGCCGGGTAATGTAGCTAGAGATGCACACATATATATACTAAAATCCTTACACGTGTCAATAAAATACATATATATTTACCGATATATCTAAAATATATTTTTCACTATTTAAATACTCTGATTAATAAGTATTTTCTTGAAAATTTAATCTTTGGTACTTTCAGTCTAGCGCTAGCTAGCTAATACTTGGTTTCACGGTGGAGCAATTTGCAGAAACTTAGAGGTTACATATATGATATTGAATCGACAGTAAACCCTAGTGCAAGAAATCCTAGCTAGCACGTACACAGAGAATCAAACATTATTCCAAAGTAAGTAAGCAACGTATCTGCAAGTAGAGACTGTGTATTATTTTATTCCAAGAGTGTTAAAGAGACAAAGTGCATTTTAAAGAGACAAAGTCATCTTCTTTTGAACGCTTCCTAATAAACAATTATCTTCTTGGTAAGCAAGGTATGGAAGTTTCATCACCACTCTCTCTAACTGCACTATAAATAGAGTCTCCAGATTTCCAAAACAAATCACGTACACTCATTTCTCTCTTTCTCTATATAGCCCTACCCTAACCCTAGCTAGCTAGCAACCGCGCCATGTCCAAGCCCAACCCCTTGGCTTTGATGGGCAGTGGCGGCACGGGCGGAGTGTCGCCTGCAAGTGCCGCCCTGCAGAAGCTGGTGAAGGGTTCGGACAGGAGCACCCTAGCCATGTCTGACGACAACGTGATGATGAAGCAGGTGCTCGAAACTCATTCCCATGACGCCATCGAGGTGGACGTCAGGCCGCTGCTGTTCCTCGTTGATGACATCATCAATCGTGCCACCATCACCTTAGACACCACAACCAAGGTAAGTATCTTCACTGCATTCATACAAGAATATAATTAAACATCTTCTTTAATTTCCTCAATTAGCATCAACGTTACGTGCCTACAAACATAATTATTTATCTCTTTGTGTGTTCTTTTGCATGCAGTTGGAAAATAATAACGTGCATGACAAGGCACCTCAAGAGGGTTTCATTGCGATACTTGACGCTTTGTCCTACACCATCGACCGTATCTCCTGCGAGGTCATTATATCTACCATTAACTAATCCGATGAATCTGATCCATTTTAAATCGAGTCATGATCATAATTTGATTATCAAGTTAGTCAATAGATATTACATCTATTCCCATGCTTTCGAGCGTGATGAATCACAAAAATCTTCATCACTATCATACATCTTATTCCTTACAGACTGACTCGGTAAGAGTGAAAATTATTTTATGGGCTGATACCAGGACACTCAACAGTAAACGAAAATAAACAACCTTTTCACTACACTTTAATAGTGACTCTTAAGAAAATGTCACTAGAACTTCGGACATGTAATGTAAAATGATGCTTTATGTCCTCGCTGTCTATTAGTTTTATGAGAAATAATTGTGGCTTGATTTTATCGAAAAGTTTTAGAATATGGTTTTAGCGTCGCTAATTTATATATCTAAACGCCGTCTTAAACTTTTGGTTTTGTTCAAATTATCAAATACTAAGCAGCATAGTTTTGTTTAAATTTATAGCTGGCTCTCAAGGCTCTGAATGGAAGTGCGGATGCGCACGCGACCACCCTCTCGATATTCAACATGCTCTCGGCCTTCTCGTGGGATGCGAAGCTCGTGCTGGCACTGGCAGGGTTTGCGTTCAACTACGGCGAGTTCTGGCTGCTTGCTCAGATCTACTCCTCGAACGGCCTAGCGAAGTCGATGGCCATCTTGAAGCAACTTCCTAGGATGATAGAGCATTCGGGTCCACTGAAACCCCGATTCGATGCCCTAAACAACCTGATTCGAGCCATGATGGAGGTCACAATGCGTGTGGTCGAGCTCAAGGAACTCCCCCCGCACTACATTGCACATGATAACCCCGCTCTTTCGGCTGCTCTAGCCCATGTCCCCACAGCTGTCTATTGGACAATCCGGAGCACTGTTACTTGCGCGGCTCAGATCACGGCAATTACGAACATGAGCCGGGAGCACATAACGTCGACCTCGGAGGCGTGGGAGCTGTCCACATTGGAACACAAGCTCAAGAGCATTGCCGAACATCTGCATAAGCAGATCGCACTCTGTCACCACCACATCGGTAAGATAATTTTTCGAATGTTGCCTTTAGTATATTACCCTGAAACCCTAAACCGTAAACCCTAAAAATACAGAGGAAAGGATAAGTCAAGAGACTTTTCAGAATCTTCATGGACTCCTTCAAACCATCCACATTGACAATATGAAGATTCTCAAGGCCTTGATTTACCCCAAGGACGATATTCAGCCGCTTGTCGACGGATCAACCAAACGCAGAGTACGTCTCTACACTACATCCAAACTGTCTTTTTCGCAACGCTTCAATAGCGTCACGAAAAATTAGGCATTTTTAGCATTCAAATGTTTTTCTCAGTTCTTTGGTCATGATTAGAGTTTACCGTGTTGGATTGGATTTGATAGGTTAACATCGACGTGTTGAGGAGGAGGAATGTGCTGCTTTTGATCTCGGGTTTGGACATCTCGACCGATGAGCTTTCGATTCTCGAGCAGATCCATAGCGAGTCGAAGATTCACACATCAAGGCATGAGAACCCGTACGAGGTGGTCTGGATCCCGATCGTAGACAAGAACATACAGTGGACGGATATTTTGCAGAAGCAATTCGAGAGCGTTCAGGCAACAATGCCGTGGTTCTCAGTGTACCACCCGAACCTGGTCGACAAGGCCGTGATCCGGTTCATCAGGGAGGTGTGGCATTTCAGGAACAAGCCCATCCTTGTGGTGCTTGACCCACAAGGCAAGGTTGTGTCCCCTAATGCCATCCACATGATGTGGATTTGGGGTAGCAATGCATTCCCCTTCACCACCCTAAGGGAAGAGAACCTTTGGAGGGACGAAACTTGGCGCCTCGAGCTTCTCATTGATGGCATCGACCCAACCGTTCTGAACTGGGTAACAATTACTTGATCATCACGCAAATTTCTTATCATCATCATAGTAATTTTATATAATTACGGTTTTGTGTAACACGATTTTTCAACCTTATATTGAAACGAATATCTCTATTAGGAATAAGACGTACGCCTTAACCAATTAGCCCATAAGCTCGAACTTGTGATAGAATGCATTCAAATACTCTTATTCAAACTCTAACAATCTCGATCTTGAAACTTAGATTCAAGAGGGGAAGTACATTTTCCTCTACGGAGGAGAAGACATCGACTGGATCCGGAAGTTCACGACTGCGGCCCGCCAGGTGGCAGCCACGGCCCGAATCCCGTTAGAGATGGTGTATGTTGGCAAAAGCAGCAAGAAAGAGCAGGTGAGGCGTGCAATCCAAGCAATCCAGTTAGAGAACCTTAGCCACTGTTGGGAAGACCAGACCATGATCTGGTTCTTCTGGACCCGGCTCGAGAGCATGCTCTTCTCGAAGATCCAGCTCGGTAAGGCCGACGACCATGACCCCGTAATGCAGGGGATCAAGAAGCTCCTCAGCTACGACAAGACCGGCGGTTGGGCAGTCCTGGCCCGTGGCTCCAGCATGGTGGTCAACGGCTACAGCACCACCATGCTCCCGACCCTCAACGAGTACGATATCTGGAAGGAATATGTCCCCGCCAAGGGCTACGACGTTGCCTTTAAGGACCACCATGACAAGCTCCAGGGCATCGCCCACCCGTGCTGCCGGTTCGAATTTCCGACCACTGCGGGTCGGATTCCGGACCGGATGAAGTGCCCAGACTGTGAACGCCTCATGGAGAAGCTCCTCACCTTCCTTTGCTGCCACGACAACAGCAGCTATGTCCCAAGCATCTATCAGCAGTGATGATGTCGAATCTACCGTTGCGATTGACCGAGAGTTCGTTTTAAATAATAAATCAAATAAAAGTTGTTGTGTTCATGTTTGTGTCTGTGATTTGATGTACTGTTTTAATTTACAGCGTGATCTACTGCTGTAAGAGTCTGCTTTTGCTATCAATAAACACATCCATTTGGTTTACTTACGACACAAGCTATCCATCTATACTTTGAATGGGTCAAAATAGAAGAATTATTATGGGTTAATGGTTGAGTTGTAGATCTGATTATCGCCGTTTGAATTTTAGGCCATCCCGGCCCGGTAGGAGTTATGAGTGTTTCTCTGCCGCTATTATATATAATATTATATTCTCTGAAATTGTAATACTGTGACGATCAATAAAACGCCAGCCGCAGGACTTATAGATGTAGGTCGAATTTGACCGAACCACGTTAAATCTTGTATTCTCTATTGTTTTTCTTTAATTATCAATTCGTTTGTGAGAGTTGAGAGAATCGATCCTAATATTAATAACTAAATAACTACTTCAACTTTGACTCAAATGCAAATTGCTACTCGATTTAATGTATTAAAATTGGCTAAATGCAATTTAAATTTCTGAGCAAATTACTACATCCGTTGTAATTTACATCAAACTGGATAGAAAATGAGTATGCTCCGGTCACACGAGGTCTTTTGATTGGTACTCGAGATGATTCGTTAATAATTTAAAAATATTGCAACGATATATAATCAAGTTGACATTCAATTGAAAGACACTGTTGGAACTGATGAGGTTAAATTGAACGTTCAATTGGATGCATTTCGTTGCGATCCCTTTAAATTTCTGATTTGAAGGGATCAATCATCTAAACTGACCCTTATGAATAAAATGTCGTCAACATCTACAAATGACGCCAATAATCAAAACTAACTCAACGACTAAATAAAGTCGGCGCCATAAAAAACACGACGATTCGAAGGAATCATCCACCACTGTTAAAAGTACAAAAGGGAACTCGATGCATGTCATCTCCTTAGAACATCAACGACAAACGTCTTGGGAGCAAGTGTTGGAACTCCTACAAAATAAAGTTGTCCTCTTGAAATGAATGCCAAGTCGACGACAATGGAACTTGAAACGGCATTATCATAAACAACATGGAGAAAGTCTAGGGTTGAAATCTTAAGAGTCTAAGTAGGAAACAAAGAATTCAGAGGAAAAAAAATGGAAGAATACCCGGAGAAATCATACAAAGGCGGCGTCCAGAGAAAAACCTCATTCTTAATGAAGGTAAAGTGACGACCAACTTACTACCGACTCCAGAGAAAACCCTTCCTCCTAAGGAAGATGAGGTGACGACCAACTTACTACCGATTCCCGAAGAAAATCCCTTCTCTAAAGAAATATGAGATGACAACCTACTTGTCACCTACTTAGATGAAACTCTTCCTCTAAAGAAGATGAGTGGCGACATGTTTATCACCTACTAATTAAGAAGAAACCATTCCTCCTAAGGAATAAAACGTGACGATCTACTTGTCACCTGCTGGCATCATACCTCTTATCTTCACCAAAGCAAAAAGTACTAATACCATCCCGGCTGTAGTAGATGAAACCACAACACCAGGAGCTAATCCACATTCCTCTCAACAGCAAAATGAAGTCCAGCCAAGAGACTTTCCCAACAACAAATGGAGAGGCTAATGGGTGAACCCAACCTTCACTTTTTGTGAGTTAAGGTGCGATTAAGTTTTTTAGGGACTAAATTGAAAAAATTAAAAATTAAAAATATAAATTGGAGGAATAAATTGAACAAAATAAAAGTATTTAACAGTTAAAATTGATGGTTGACTAACATATGCACTCAAAGCCTACAAAATGCAAATGTTTTACAACAAAAGTCGAAGATATGGAAAAAAAAAAACCAATCTGTTCAAACATAAAATACCAAATGATCATTTACCATATTAGTTAAAACAGATACTCCGATAAAATGTTCATTAAAAAATACTAGGATTCTACTAATATGAAGTTCAGTTAGTTAGAAAATTATTATTTTATTTTTTAGCTGTTAGTCCAGACACATCTAAATCTAGTTAAAGAACACTTTTTTTTCCCTCTGTCTCTATCATATCTAATCTAATAAGTTAAAATAAACTTAGACTTCCATTTTTAACCCAAACCTAATATATATTATACATATAATATAACCAAAAGTGGATATATAGTAAGTAGTCCCTACCGGTCTTTATTGATATGTTTCCAATATATTATTCTAAGAGTGACAAAAACAAAAGGAAGATATGTTAGTTGTCACAGAGACAAAAGGAACAACATGCAAGAGACAAAAACATGCGAACATTTGTACCACAATCACTTCACTCTCCAAGCAAAGAATCTCTCTCTCGATGCTACCTATAAATAACGCAATATAAAAACATATCTTCACAAATATCATCCTTTCTCTAGCTTGTAGTAGTAGTCCACTGCGCGCCTTGTGTTTCAATAATGTCGTCAAACATCATGGCTTTGACCGGCAAAGTACCGCCATCATCGGGCCCCACTGCCACTGCCCTGCAGAAGCTGATGAAGGCAAGTGTGGGCGCCGACCGGAGCATGATATCAATGTCCGATGATTCCGTGATGATGAAGCAAATACTCGAATCCCATTCCCCCGATGGCCTCGAGGTTGACGTCAAGCCCTTCTTCTTACTCGTCGACGACATCCTTAACCGTGCCACCTTAACTGTCCAAACTGTCAGTCCGGTACGTACGTTGTTTCTTCTGTTGTACGTACGCACTATAGTTATATAATAATAATGTGTATCTGGTTGTGTTTAGGTGATGAGTTCGGAAAACGTGGATGAGAAGGTACACCAAATGGGCATAGGGACCATGCTGGATGCCATGTCTTACACGATCGAGCGTCTATCTCGTGAGGTCCGTGTGCTACTAGCTTTCCAAGTAACACACGTAGCTAGTTTGCAGTATAAATTTATTTATGCATCGATCGGTTATGCATATTAATAATAAAACGTGTGATTTAACCAACTGTTTCATAAACTCGAACTTATGGGTAAATGAATTCAGCGCACTCTTATATTAATACTTCAACATCCTGCCGGACACCTCGGCTTTTGACAATATTTGCGGGCTTCAACCATTTTTTAATAGAAGGTTAATTTTTTTTCTTTAGAATGACGTCACCAGGGCTAAAACTTGTGTACTCTAATACTATGTTAATAATAAGACGTGCGATTAACCAACAATGGACTCCACATCCATGCATGGGAAGTGGTGTCTCCCTAGTTAATAAGCATGCCGTTACCTCTATAGTAAGTAATAAGTATTGTATAATGTAAGCATAAGTCTCTACAAACCGAGAATTTTCTTTTGCTAAGTATAGCGCATGCAGTGTAGCAACATGTACATATATTACTTGTGTCCTAAGTAAAGCATATTAACTAACAAGCGCTTGCACTTTTCAGCTAGAAAGCAAGGGTTTAGGCGGTGGCGATGCGCACGCAACCACCCTCTTCATATTCAAGATGCTCACGAGCTTCCCTTGGGATGCTAAGCTAGTGCTAACCCTAGCAGCCTTCGCCTTCAACTACGGCGAGTTCTGGCTCCTAATACAAACCTACTCATCGAACCAGTTGGCTAAGTCGATGGCCATAATGAAGCAACTCCCAACCGTTGTGGAGAACCCGGGCCTCCTTAAGCCCCGACTCGACACCCTGAATAAGCTTATACAAGCAATGCTCGAGGTTACCCGGTGCGTGATAGAGCTGAAAGATCTCCCATCGGTCTACATTAGCAATGACTTCCCGGCCCTGGTTGCAGCCGTGGCTCATGTTCCAACCGCGGTTTACTGGACCATCAGGAGTGCCGTAGCCTGCACGTCACAGATCATGAGCCTAACCTACATGAGCCACGAGTATGTGTTTTGAGTATAACCTTAATTATGCAGATTACAATTTAATTTTTTTATTTTTTTTATAAATATTTCGTATCGGTTTCGTGTTTACCGTGTTTTAGACACGTATCTTCGACTACTGAGGCATGGGAGTTATCGACATTGGAGCACAAGTTGATCAATATCGCCGAACATTTGAAGAAGCAAATTCATATGTGTTACCAACATATCGGTACGTACGTACTTACATGCATGGTCGTTTCCGTGTTTACGAATATAGTGAGTGAAATTAGAAGTGCTAGGAGAAAACAAATTTGGTGGAATTGAAGCAAAGTTTGATTACAATTAAAGTATATGGACCACTATTTATAGATAGAGTTTTAAGAGTTTAGCTCTATGACTAATTTGTAAGTAACAGAACACTTTGAGGACCATTTTCATAGTTATTACATCTAATATAATTTATACAGGCCAAGACCAAATTGATTATAAAGCTAAGATAGCTAAATAAAATAATCATAACTTCGACAATAATCATAAGCCTAACCAAAGTTTTGAATATATGATGATGGAATAGAGGAAAAGAAGCACCACGAGTACTTTGATCATCTTCGGAATATATTCGAGGCAACTCACATCGACAATCTTAAGGTCCTCAAGGCTCTTATTCACCGCAAGGCCGACATCCAACCTTTGGTTGACGGATCTACCAAAACAAGGGTATATATGTCATTTCACCCATGTGTATCAATTACCGGCCTATATTAATTACTATCATTTTTTGATATTCTACGTACCCTAAACAGGTTAACATTGAGGTTTTGAGGAGGAAGACCGTGTTGCTCCTGATCTCGAGCCTCGACATCTCCACCAACGAGCTCTCGATCCTCGAACAAATCCAAAACGAGGCGAAGCTTCATGCCGCAACCAAACACGATAACCCATACGAGGTTGTCTGGATTCCGATCGTGGACAAGAGCGTACAGTGGACGGAGCCGATGCAGACGCGATTTGAGAGCTTACGAGGGACGATGCCGTGGTATTCATTGTACCACCCGAACCTAGTGGAGGAGGCAGTGATCCAATTCATCAAGGAGGTGTGGCACTTCAAGAACAAGCCCATACTTGTGGTACTTGACCCACAAGGCAAGGTTGTGTCCCCTAATGCCATCCATATGATGTGGATTTGGGGTAGCAATGCCTTCCCCTTCACCACCCTAAGGGAAGAGAACCTTTGGAGAGACGAATCTTGGCGCCTCGAGCTTCTCCTCGACGGCATCGACCCCGTTATTCTCAACTGGGTAAGCGATTCAGATCGCAACAAAGTTGAAACCTGGGACACTAAATATTAAAAATTTAATTTCGAGACACCAAACTGACACAGACACTAAATATGTTTTTTTTCCTTTTGTTTTTGGGGAAGTGTCCTATTGACAAGTATATATATGTATAGTAAAGACAATGATGATTTTAATAACTTTCTCTTCTATGTATATATGTTTACATATCAGATTCGAGAGGGAAAGTACATCTTCGTGTACGGAGGCGTGGACATCGACTGGATCAGAAAGTTCACGACGTCGGCTCGCCAGGTGGCAGCAGCGGCCCGAATCCCACTCGAGATGGTCTACGTCGGCAAGAGCGGCAAGAAAGACCAAGTGAGCCAAACCATGACAGCTATCAAGGTGGAGAATCTTAGCCACTGCTGGGACGACCCAGCCATGGTCTGGTTTTTCTGGACACGGCTGGAGAGCATGTTCTTCTCGAAGATACAGCTCGGAAAAGTCGACGACCACGACGTGGTCATGCAGGGCATCAAGAAGCTCCTTAGCTACGACAAGGCTGGCGGGGGGTGGGCCGTTCTGGCTCACGGCTCAGCCGTAGTGGTCAATGGACATAGCAACACTATACTTCCAACTCTAGTAGAGTACGACATTTGGAAGGACCATGTCCCCTCCAAGGGATATGACCTTGCGTTTAAGGACCATCATGATAGACTTCACGACATTGCTCGACCATGCTGCCGGTTTGAGTTCCCGAACGTGGCTAGCCGGATCCCGGACCGGCTTAAGTGCCCCGAGTGCGAGCGGGGCATGGAGAAGCTCTTCACCTTTCTCTGCTGCCATGATGACAGCAGCCACGTACCGAGCTTCTATCAGTGATCGAGGATGAATGTGGATCGATGAACGTGCGCATGCATATGCATGCATGCATGGTTTTTTTTATATTAATTTGAATAAGTATTTTTAATTATGTTATGTTATTTTGTTGACTTGATTTTGATGGATCCTGATGTTTCGGTGGTACCATTTCTGATCTACTATAATGCATGCTACTTCTATAAGTATACATTATTAAATAAATATTAAATTACCTTAATTTTCTTATTTGTGTGTAAGTTGTTATATTTTTGGGCAATATAATTTGGTACTTGTATAGTTATTCCCATTATTTTTAGTGGACTACCTTGTTTGTACGAAAAGTGTAAATGCCACCTTAATCCTTTTGTTTTGTGTGTAAAGTGAATATGAAGTTTGACCAATTCATTTTTTTAGCTCGAGTGGTGATAAATCAATCACAAACATAATTCAAACAAGTGTAGTCAGGATGGCAACGGGGCGGGTCGGGGCGGGTATCGCCGGACCCGGATCCGCCCCGCGGGTCATGGCCGACCCGTGCCCGACCCATGAATTTTCGGGGCGGGGCGGGTCGACCCGCGGGTCGCCCCACGTGGAACATAATTTATTATTTTAAACTTTTAACTCTAAATTTTATGTTTCACGTATCCAAATTCAATTCCAAATTCGAATCACAGATTACAAATGTAACTTCAAATCCAAATAAAAATCAATATACTCATTAGATTCATTGTTATTTTAATTTTGTGTTATATTACCCATGTAGTTTTATATAGTACATATATGTTAAATATGTATGTAATTTGAACACACGGGGCGGGTCGGGTCGGCGGGGCCCCGCGACCCTAAACCCGGACCCGTCCCACGGATCACGGGTCGGCGGGTCAAAATCGGGGCGGGTACCCGCGGGTCGGCGGGTACCCGTGACCCGTTGCCACCCCTAAGTGTAGTGGACTGTAGAGTGTAGGACTCCTTTAATTAATAAATATAATTAAATTGGTATTCTGTTTTTCATTATTACATTATGTGAACTTTGGTGTAACTCTCAAACCTTAACCTTAAAAGTGGAAGATCATAATGTAACTCAATTGGGGCTAGGTCCCAATTGACCTAGCCGGACCTAGCCTAGGGCTAGGTCCGACCCTGGGTCAAGGTCACCTGGGTCCGGTGACCCCGACCCAGGGTCGGACTTAGCCTATGGCTAGGTCCGGCTAGGTCAATTTGGGAAAATGGTTTGGTTTTGAAATTGTAGGACTAAATTGAACAAAATAAAAGTTAGAGATGTATTAGATGGACTAAATTGTAACAAAATTAAAAGTTTTGGGCTGCTCACGTGCATGGCACATGCCATTTAACGGCCGTTTTTGACGGAATGGTAACGGAAGTACCAAAACAGTAAGGTTTGGAAACATATGGTACCAATTCGGTACAAAAAAAATAATAATGGTATGAACAGTGTAATTTTTGCAAACATGTGGTACCAAAAGGACCCTTAACCCCAAAGACAAATCACCGCGGATAACTCAAGATTGGAGAAGCCTTTTGGACAAACATCATCCACACCGCTATGATACCATGTGAACTTTGGTGAATCTCTCAAACCCTAACCCTGAAACTGAAAGGTCACGAAGAGAAGAAGGACAACAAGACTTAGGGTTCTAGATCAGAGTTCCTTCATTTGGTCTGATCAACCCTCAATCCTAACATCTATGAATATATAAAGTACAAGAATCTCAATATTACACTATTGACCCCATACTCAATAATGAAGGAATGAGAAGCCTGAACAACCTCCCAAAACAACAACAAAATTCAGACCAAAAATAAAACAACATCAGGCCAAAATAAAATTACAACCCCAAAACCAACAAACACTCAAAAAGGACACTCCAACTTGAATGACCCAGTTTAACATTTTCATGCTATCATTTAGCAATTTTCGCTTTTAAAAATATGTGATGATAGGATTCATGTGAAATAATTCATTCATGTGTTCATATCCTTTAAAAAGTGCTCATTTTTTAATAAAACATTATTAAGAATCCACATTTTTTTCGACACATTTACAATACATTTCATACTCGAAATTTTTAGATCACTTAATCTAATTTCTACTTTTAAATTGTTTCTGTTACATTAAGATAAGTTGTTGAGAGAAAATCGGGTAATGACGATGAAGAAAAGTCTCCCTTCCATGCATTCTCCTAATTTGTCTGGCAATCCACACCTATAAATATGGTCCTAAACTCATCTTCATCTTCAAGCTGTGCAGTCTTTCTCTATCTCTCCTGTTAGAGAAACACTGTACTCTTCCACCTCCACATCCAAGCGACAATCATTACAATTAAGTTAATCAGAAGCCGCCAATAATAATCAAATGGCTCGCTTTGCTGTGGTAGCTTTCTTCGTCTTGGCAGTGGCCAGCTTTGCCTCCGCAGCAAGCCGAGCCCCCACCACTGCCCCCGCCACTGCACCATCCGCCACCTCCCCCGCCACAGCACCATCCGCTACCTCCCCCGCCACCGCACCATCTGCCACCACCCCCACAGCATCGAGCCCCGTCAGCGCTCCATCAGCAGAAGGTCCTGTCTCGGCTGTCGCCCCCATCGCTGCCTCCCCCAGCGACGCCCCGGCCTCATCCCTCGGCCCTTCTGCCGTGTCTGACTCCCCATCCTTGGCACCCGTTGGATCTCCCGTCAGTGACCTATCCTCCCCACCAGCCCCCGCCACCGACGGACCAGCCACTGGCCCTGTCGCCGCTGACGGTCCTGTTGCTGCTTTGAGCGATGCTCCTGTCCCTGCCGCCAAGGCTCCGTCCGGCGGTGCTTGCTCACTGCAGATCTCCGCTGCTGTCGGTGCTGCCGCTGTCGCTGGATTCTTCTTCTTCTAGATGACTATTATGAACTGCAGAAGATGCAAGCTTTTGAATAGAGAAATGTTACACGTTTCGTATGCATTTGTTTATATTATATGTAGTCGATTGGTCGTTCTGATGTATGGTGGAAATAAAAAAGAAGCTTATTTGTTTCAAAAAGTCTCATATTGCCGCAGTTGGAATTCGAACTACATGCACACTAAATACACACGTTATTAATATATACATTACTTAGACATGAGATCGTAATATAAAAACGACACTTATTTCGTTTGGTATAGGTGGTGCGCGGTTGCGAAAGCGTAGATCGTTTATATCGGCAAGGCAGGGATGTCGGTCGGTGTGGATACGTCACATAATTGGAGCGCACCTCATGTTTCCACAGCTTATGACCTAAAAACGTGGTTACACACTTCCAAAGTTTGTCACTTTAGTTCCGGACTTCTCGAAAGAGTACTCCTTATGAGTGCACTATTTCCTACATCTCCAACTCATGCATAATGAGAGTACTCCGAGACATGTTAAAACGGGTCAACCCGTAACACGCGGGGTCAGAAAACCCTCGATCCGATCCTGATTCGAACTTCATAATGGGTCAGGGTTTAGGACCCTAACCCAACCGCCGGGTCACTGGGTTGACACGTGACCCGGGTTGAAGTTAACCCTAAACCTGGACCGGAGGAACAGAGAATCCTCTGGAAAACTTTGTTTCTTGTCCTAGATTCTTCTATCTTTGATGTCTGAGAAAAGAGAGAGTGGAGGTGGATGAAACTTAGACCAGATTCGACATAAAAAGCCAAGCGAAGAAGTTTTAGTAAAGGAGAATCATTCATCATTCCTTCTCCTTTTAGAATCTTGTATTCGCGCTGTTCTGGGGTCAGTAGCAGTGGCGGAGGTAGGAAATTTTAAAATAGGGTTTCACTAATCATTATTAAAAAAGTGAATTCAAAATTTACTAAGTCACGTATATATAAAAAATTAAGTAGCATACACATCAATGTATTACTATTTCACAAAACATAACTTATTAAAATTTACATTGTCCTGGATGAGTTTTCATACTTTGAAATTGATCATGATAGCATTAGTAGAAACCTTTAAAGATATCTATGGTTATAAAAACTAACATAATACAAGAACAATGATAAATGGTTATACTTAGTGAATTGGAAGTGGACACCACTATATCATACACACTACACATTTAGTATAAAAGACATTTAACAATAAAATAGAAAGAAATAATAAGACATTAAAATAAACATCAAAGATAATAAAAATAGAAAGAAATAATAATATAATAAACTAAACATAAAATAATCATCAAAGATATGATATTTTATATATATATATATATATATATATATATATATATATATATATATAGGAAAAACCAGAGAAGAAAGAGGGACAATGTGTCTCTCTTTCTCGTGGATACCTCCGCCCCTGGCTGATGTTTGGATTTTCTATAGCCGACCCCAATTAGGGTGGTGGCCACCAACAACTTGGCGGCAACCATCAATTGTGGTCGGTCCGATTAGGGTGGTGACTGACCCCAATTGGTGGTTGTCGGCCCCGATTCGTGGTGGTCGAACCCGATTCGTGGTGGCTGGCCCCGATTTGTGGCGGCAGGCTCTGATTCGTAGTGGTTGGCGGCATTGGGTGATGGTCGACGACTTGGAAGGTGGTAGGCTCACTTAAGCGGTAACTGGAGAAAACAATAGGGATTAAATAGTAAAAATTAAAACTTAGGAATATTAATTGGAGGACTAAATTGAATAAAATAAAGTTAGTTAACGGTCAAACATAACTGTCAACTAACAGATGTACCAAAAGTCTACAAAATGCAAACACATGACACCAAAAGCCTACAAAAAAAAGAGATATAACACCAAAAGTCAATCTTTATCAAATATTATGACACCAAAAGACCCTTTAACCGTAAAATATATTGTAAATGGTACCAACTACAATATGTGATATTATTTAACGCACGTCATATATTCTAAACAGGCGACATTTGTTAAAACAATACTCGGCCGCAAGGATAGAATCGTCAATTGTATACGAAATATCAAGAATCGCATCACAAGGATGTTGAGCAAACATTTAGAGTGTTATTTAGAGTGTTGCAAGCTCGCTTTACTATTTTACGTAGGCCAGCATGATCCTTGGATCTGAGAAACTTGGGCGAATTAAGAGAGCATGCATTATATTGCATGATATAATTGTTGATAATGAAAGAGACACATATGCTGGAAATTTTGAAGAGTATTCAATTATGATGATATTGCTAAAGGCATATCTCTGCCAGAGATGAGCACGAGGTCTTCGATACCGTGTCAAATGTATATCGAAATAATATCCGATTACACGATAAAGATAAACATAAAAAGTTACATGAAGTTTTGATCGAACATCTCTAGCAATTTAGTAATGTGTGTGAAAATTCTATGTAGTCTCATATATATATATATGTTAATTTTATTTTAGTTTGAAACTTTAGTGTATTGTTTTTTTTTTTTTTTTAATTTTTGAAATGTATTTTTTAAATTTTTGCAATCACTATTTGAAAAAATTACTTGCTCATTTATATATTATACTCGTACATTTTATATATATTTGTTTAAAATGCCAAAAGAATTGTAGGTTTTTAAAAAAAATTATAGTACGTAAATAATTGAAATATTATCCTAATGAAGTCGAGTTTGGAATTTCGGGATAACAACACACGTCGATTATGGAACCCAAATATTTGATCTAAAATTGACAAAGTTTAACGAATTCATAAAAAAAGAAGTAAAATTTCATTAAAAAAATTATATTTTTATGATTTTTAAACTAAGACGGTCTAAACTTGAATATCATTCACGGTTTGTTCGCATCCGTATTTTTAAAAAGGGTTAACAGGTGTTTTGGTCCATGATGTTTGACAACTTTTGGGTTTTAGTCAATGATGTTTTTTTTTACCTAGTTTTGGTACCATATGTTTGCAGATTTTTTCTAGTTTTGGTCTAACCGTTACATTCCGTCCATTTTTTGACATGTTCAAGTCACGTGATCCACTCTAAACTTTAAATTTAGTCCCTCTAATACTTTCTTAACCTTTTTTTTTTATTCAATTTAGTCCCGAAGTTTTAAAATTGACCCAAATTGGACAATAGGTCCAATTGAATTTTTGAAACTTCGGGACTAAATTGAACCAAAAAAAGGTTAGGAAAGTATTAGAGGGACTAAATTGAACAAAATTGAAAGTTTAGGGTGGATCACGTGACTTGTACATATCAAAAAATGGACGGAATGTAACGGTTAGACCAAAACTAGAAAAAATCTGCAAACATATGGTACCAAAACTAGGTTAAAAAAAACATCATTGACCAAAACTTAAAAGTTGTTAAACATCATGGACCAAAACACCTATTAACCCTTTTAAAAATATGAATATTTAATTTATATGTAATGGTTAAAAAATTATATATGGAATATAAAATTACGCGGATTCCAAATTAGAGGTGTGACTTAGTATCCACCAATACAAAAAATTTAAATGTTATCATAAAAGTTTCATTTTAAAAAGTTGTCAGTGAGGCTATTACTGATTTGGAGGAACTAGACTAGTAGGGGTGTACATGAGTCAAACTACTCGTGAGCTACTCGAGATCGGCTCGGTTGATATTCGAATTCGACTCGCTAAATTTCGAGTTGAGCTCGAGTCGAGTTTTTTTTTTTTAAGTCGAGTCGAGTTCGAGATCACTAGTACTCGACTCGAGAGGCCCGCGAGCTTAATCGAGCTTTTTTATTTTGCCTATTCGTGTTCGAGTCCAAACTCAAGTTTTTCGAGCTTTAAATAATAATATTATATATTTATATATTGAGTTCAAGTCGAGTTCGAGTTTGAGTCACAAGTCTAATCGAGTCGAGTTCGAGCTAATGCGCGTCGTTTACTATTTAAATGAAAAAAATATAACATTATGAGCCGAGCTCGAACTCGTCGAGCATGCCACCGAATCGAATTAGAATTCGAAAAATTAAGACTCGGCCGAGTTTAAGCTCAAACCCCAAGTAAAATGAGTCGAGTCGCGTCGAGCTTCTCAAATACGAGTGCTGTCGCGCTAAACTTCATCAACCTAAGCTCGAATTGACCTGAATGGTCAACGGTCCCAAATCCAATGAAATCTAGATAAGAGCACACAATCCACTTGGTATCCAATCCAAGTTCGACACGTAAACCTAAAGCACAACGTCATCATCCTCAACATCAGCTGGGGTCCACTAGTCTAAAAAGTTCAATACCTTTAACACTTTTTTGAGAGACAGAGAGCGTTCGAGTAGAGATGCGTCACAAGAACTCCCCTGCCACCATTAACATGCAGACCAAAACCTCTCCAAAAGCAACTCATCGGTCAAGGACCAGGCTTCGCAAGCCCAAGTTCCTCAGTCTCCGCCTCCAGCTCTCGCCGCCCCACACAGAAACCACCGCCTTCTCCGCCGTTATGAGTCACGGAGACCGCCACCGTCGGAAACAGTGTAGCCGGACTCGGATCAACCATTTCCCTGAAACTGACCTTGAAGACATAGACCACGAGAACCTGTCCGCGAATTTCCTATTCAACGGAGACGACACCACTGTGACAACCCTCAACGGCCTCCTCGATGACGGAGCCGACACCACCGCGGAAATGGCGTATTCTCCGGTGGATTCTGTCGGGAGTCATGCAGATTCTGTGTCGACGCAGCTCAGAGAGGCGATTGAGTACGGCGATCACCGCCGCCGCCGTCAGAGCTCCCTGCTCTTGCGGGCGGCAATGAAGGGCGGTGGCCTGAGAGAGTCGGAACAGGGGGAGGAGATCGTGGAGAAGTGGGTTAGTTACAGCGAGGTAGTGGAAAGGAAATTGCACGAGGACGAGGTCAGCAGTTGCACCGCCGCCAGTGACAGCAGCGGCGTACGGCCACTTGGGAGGGAGGAGATGGGGCCGTTGTTGCGGTTGAAGCTGGACTATGAAGAGGTGCTGAACAGCTGGTCCAATAAGGGATCGCTCTTTATCCACGGACAAGGGTTTTCCGACGACCGCAACCTCTATCAGGAGCTTTTGCCGGCGCAGTGTGTCCCGGAGTTGTGTGGCGAATCTATCCCTCGAGATCCCTCGATTTCTGTAAGATCCCCCGTCTCACTTTATGAAAAAAAAAAGGGTTAACAGGTGTTTTGGTCCATGATGTTTGACAACTTTTGGGTTTTAGTCAATGATGTTTTTTTTTACCTAGTTTTGGTACCATATGTTTGCAGATTTTTTCTAGTTTTGGTCTAACCGTTACATTCCGTCCATTTTTTGACATGTTCAAGTCACGTGATCCACTCTAAACTTTAAATTTAGTCCCTCTAATACTTTCTTAACCTTTTTTTTTATTCAATTTAGTCCCGAAGTTTTAAAATTGACCCAAATTGGACAATAGGTCCAATTGAATTTTTGAAACTTCGGGACTAAATTGAACCAAAAAAAGGTTAGGAAAGTATTAGAGGGACTAAATTGAACAAAATTGAAAGTTTAGGGTGGATCACGTGACTTGTACATATCAAAAAATGGACGGAATGTAACGGTTAGACCAAAACTAGAAAAAATCTGCAAACATATGGTACCAAAACTAGGTTAAAAAAAACATCATTGACCAAAACTTAAAAGTTGTTAAACATCATGGACCAAAACACCTATTAACCCAAAAAAAAACCTAACTAGGAATATATCCACCTTTTATCTGTTTTGTTTTGTAAAACAAAAAAACATAGAATTTTTTTTTTATCAAATCAAATCTTAGTATGAATAAGAGCTTAGAGAGTGGAGCATCCGTTCACAAGTTTGAGTTTACGAGTTATTTGGTTAATACGAGCTCTTATTCTTAATATGAAATATGAGCTTGGTGTTTAAAATCCTAACACTGCCATTTAATGTAATATACCCCTTAAGTTAATGTATAGTAAGTGTATAAAGAATGATTATGCAGGAAGATATGGATGATGAATTAGGAAGTTCAGTTAATAACATGTGGGCAGTTCCTGGAGATGAAAAAACAGACATTTTTACAACAACTAGTTGTAAGACGGGTGAAAAAGAGCAAGACTGGTACCGACAAAGAGAAGCCAGTGTTATGCGTTATAAGGAGAAGCGGCAGAATCGGCTCTTCGACAAGCGTATACGCTACCAAGTCCGAAAACTAAATGCGGAGAAACGCCCCAGAATTAAGGTATTTCCCTCTGTCTGTCAATTCTATTTCTAACTAGTGTTGTATGTTTTTTCCTTGACGCTGAGCCATTGTGTTTTAGGGACGGTTCGTGAGGAGAAGCTGATTGATTGGGGAACAAGAAAGAGGAGGCGTGGCTTTTTATCTATATATATATGGCTAAGGAAATGTAAAATGTGTTTACTTGGCAACCAAGGAATGTAAAATGTGTTTACTTAGCAACCAATGAATAAAAATGGGAAAAGTATGTAAAACATGTAACATGTTTAAAAAATATGGTTTTATGAACCAAAATGTATAACATATTTGTATAAATGGTTTTATGGAAGGTTAAATGTACTTTTGGTGCCACATGTTTGACATGTGTAGATTTTTTATGTCATATGTTTAATTTTGTAGGCCTTAGTACTATATAGTTGAGATGTTATATGTTTTTGGTATTTCCATTAGTCAACAGTTAGTTTGACTGTTAAATACTTTTATTTTTTTCAATTTAGTCATCAAATTTATATTTCTAAAATTTAATATTTACAATTTAGTCCCTATTGTTTGCTCAAGTCACCGTCCAAGGCCGCCAACCACCACCCAGCACCACCAAGGCCGCCGACCGCCACGAAACGGGTCGACCACCACCCCACGACACCGGCCACCACCACTTGGGGCCGAAAACCACCCCAATTAGTGGTGGCCGGCCCCAATTAGTGGTGGCCACTAATAAACGTAATAAAGATATAAGTGACCAAAACCTAATATGTGGTAAATATAATTAGTAATCAAATTGGTAACTAAGCGTTTGGTAGATAAAATGAGTTCCTAATTTCTTAGGAAATGAAAAAAACGATTATTATTCAGTTTCAAAGAGTTTGATTCTATATGTTAAAAAATGATTATATATATATATATATATATATATATATATATATATATATGTTAATTCTTCCTAAAATAAATATAATTATAGAATTTGAAAAGAAAGCTTAATATACAGATAAATTTCCAAAAATATATAATCTTAAATTAGCATACGATTAACAATTATGCAATAATTTTGACCAATCAAACTATATATATATATAAGTAATATATTTCTCATAATGTATATATTTCTCAGACTTTGAGACGTTCAAATTTTCTTTTATTATTATTATTTTCAGTTTTTTTAATAATACAATGGTCTTAATATGGTCTTGGACCAAAATTAAGACCAAGACCAAATAAGACCAAAATAGAAGGACTAATGGTCTTGGTCCAAAATGGACTTGGTTTTTTAGACTCGGTCTTGGGCGGTCTTGGTCTTGGTGGACCATTGCTCACCCCTACATTGTGCAACCGCACCTTGAGTGCGCAAGGGTGCTACATGATCGGTAGCAGACTTAGCAAATATACCAAGTTGACCAAACGAAAGCACGGGGGCAAGAGTATACACGTTATGCATAAATCATACATCAAGACGAGAACGCCTGTATAGACGTCATCGCGGAATAATTGCGCACCTCGTTATCATCAGCAACCTTCTTGCGAAGGATAGTCATCTCGGATTCAAGAGCAACAACTCAAGCCTATCAAACAAAGGCAGAAGCCTTCAATCCAACAACCTTAGCATTCAAGCAGCGAACTTTCTTGTTCGCTCCAGCTATTGCATAACAAACAACATCATGCTTCTTGGAGAAAAAATACAAAGGTGAAGAGAGTGGTAATACCCACCACGATTTACAAATAGTTCCATTTTCAAACAAGGAACGAGGACCGAAGAACGTGTGAACAACCCATAACAGGAGTAAAGAATGATACTCACAAGGTTAAAGCAAGCAAGACGTACGGGGGCAAAGCGAACATGCATACGCGCCCTTCAACACGCGTGCGATCCCTCAACAATACTACCATCTAAGAAGCAAACAAGAATGATAGATGCAACAAGTTCAATGGAAGATCAGCAACATAAGCAATATTATCGCTCCAAGCGGCTCCTCCGCCGAGATCCGGTCCCTCGACACGGGGGTAAGAAGGGCAGACGGGCGAGTCCAAACCTCAACATCTTTCCCTTTGTTGTGGGAAAGAGCCTTCAACGACTCGCCACTAGTAGTAAACTCAGATCACTCGGAGTTGCTCGAGGGACGAATCTCGAAGTCGGATCACTTTATTCCTGATCAAGTAAGAGTATTGTTGATAATAACGACGCTAAGTCGACCTCGACTCTAACTCGGACTCAGAAAAGCAAGAAGATCACTATCTAACCGGGATATGAAAAAGTATCACTTCCAAGGGCAGCACGTATGCATCAACACCCTAGGAGGAGGGCAACACGTCGTTCACAAACTAAGTATGGAGTCGTCAAGCGCAATACGCGTGCACCGGCGCATTGAGAGAGGAAGGCAACACCTCCCGTTCAGAAACTAAAGATAGTAGCAACAAACATGGCATAGTGCATTCATGCTTTGGCACGTCGACATGAGGCGTAACAGCTCATCTCCAAATGCTAATTGTAACTGCCATGATCGCGAGGACGCGTACGCGCGTGTCGACATACCAGTGTGAGATCTACTACTTCAAGATTAAGCGGCTATCATGACCGCGCATCTCTAAGCGGTTATCATATCCGCGCGTCTCGAAGTGGCTATCACGTCCACGTATCGCCAAACGTCCCGTATATTGGCTTGACACTCCAACATATTTACAACCAAGTAGTGGTCGCAGAACGCGTTCTATATTGAAAGCTCCGGGTAGTGACAACGACATGGATAAGCACGTCGACTCTTCAACCCTTGTCTCATTTTCCAACAAGGCATGTCGCGTCGTCGACCTCTGACCTACATAACAAGAAACGTCGCCTCGTCGACCACTGATCTGTGCCCTACCTTATAAACAACAAGTAACAGTCGACCGAATACACCCTACCTTGAAAAGACTTAGTAACGGTCTCGAGGTGTACCTTACTTCGGAAAATCTAAGTAAAAGTCAACACGAGACTCGACAACTCATGTCTGCAAAATCAGCTAAGTCTGGATGTGTATTCTGGAAGATACGTTTTGACAACTCAACTTACAACGATGAACAACAACTTGATCAGCGCATGTATACGCGACAGTCATCAATGCAAGCACTAAGCAAGACACTCTTCCGATGGAGATAACAACATACCTACAGACTTGTTAGTCTTTATACATCACATAGCAAACACCCCGTATGGGGGCAACTCTATGTCGACACGGGCCTCGTCCCGACGCCTACGTGTTCTACACGACTGTTTACGCGCCTACATGAACAACGCGTGTCTACAGGATACTAAGTCTTTATCTAAGGTAACAAGTGCGAATATGATCATGGTACTAGCATTTATACTTTCATATATCTCATAATTAATGCAGGACTACAACATGTATGTCGACGTGCAAGGAAAAATCTAAGTGTTCAAGTGGTTATAACACATGCGACGAGTGTGCACGCGTCGATACGTACATGACAAGCAACGCGCTTACATAATGCTACACCGTTGTTTAAAGACTACAATATATGCTTCAACATGCTTGGGAAATTCTAAGGGTTCAAGATACTATGTCACGCACGCTACGATCATGCATGCAACAAGCGACGCGCGCGATGAACACGCGTGCAATAGTTCACGTCCACGACGTGTGTTCCTATTAGTCAAGAGAATATTGAATTTAAATTCTACAACAATCATGTTTATGATATCAAGTGGACGCATGCATGGGTTAACGACATGCTAGTTACTATACTAGTATGGTCAATGAGCTAAGCTGAGCAAATAAATATTTTCTAAGTGTTTCACCATGATAGCAGACGACAAACGTCAAGTAGCAGGCGTCGACTACCAAAAATATTTTCCAAGTGTTTCACCATGATAGTAGACGACAGACGTCAAGTAGCAAGCGTCGACAAGAAAGAAATATTTTCTAAGTGTTTCATCATGATGGAGATAACAATGATCAACTATCAACTATCAACAATCAACGTCAAGCATGTTTGAATACTATCTACATCATGATGCAACATGTCGACAATGATCACCATACATGAGGGGAGTATTACTACTTACAATCATGTTTATAAATTTTCAGCACTTAGCCAAATTCTGGCCTATCTTGTTGAACTAACTTGTTGTATGCATTTCATCAAACACCTTGTGGGCATGCTAGTATAAGCAATTTCAAGAGACAATCAATATCAAATTGGATCCAAACAAGCTTGCAAATGTTTTAGCCACACCCGAAATTGAGCTCACCACCTCAAGACGATCGGACCACCGCGAAAAACGCCACTAAAGGTCGCCGGAAAATTCCGCCGCCGCCGTAGAACCCACGCGCCACGTCGCCGATGATTCCACCACCGATCCAGCCGCTGTGAGCCGCCCCCGTGCCGCCTCAGCTCCTCACCGTCGTCCCGCCATCGTGGTGGTGATAAAATGTGGCAGACCAATGTGACTTAGTTCCCAAGTTTGCTACACCAAAGTTTTTCTTCTTTAAGAAATGAGAGTGGTCCTAAAACTACTAAGTGGTGAGACTTGACTAATGAATGTTCTCCCTCATTTTCACTAATGGTGTTTGTACCTATGGGTAACCCTTAATCCCTCTCTATTTTTTACAAGTTCTTAGTGGCATGACTAAGTGTCTTTACACCCTTGTTACAACATGCATCATTTTTAGACTCGACGTATGCAATCATGCTCATATGTTACATATCCATAATTTATTTATGGTCATCTCATCTATCTCAACCCATGATCCACTTTTTCATCATTACATAATTGATTGCATGATTTTATTATCAATCATACGTCATTGCACCATGTATGTTCTCATTACTTTAAATGCACCCGTCGCGCCCGTGTCAGATACGTCCGTGTCTAACGCGTTCGCAGTCGGTGTATTCTTAGGCATGTCAACATCCATAAATATGATCACATGCATTTATAACTAGGGGTGAAACCAAAATCCGGTTGGTCCGAAAAACCGGTGAAAACCGATCCGGTCCGGACCGAAAAAACCGAATCCGAAATACACGGTTTGGTTTTTGGTCGGATTTTTTTACTCTAGTTCGGTTTTTCGGTCCGGTTCGGATTTTAATTTTTGAGGACCGTGGGGACCGAACCGACCGTTATGCTAACTAAATATATATAATATATATTATATTAGTTGATATTAATCAAAATAATTAATTCATTAGGTTTATAAAAATTATGAAATAGTCATTTATGAAGATTATTTTTTCTAATTTTGTTTTATAATTTATTTAATTATAATAATTGACGTTATTTTTCATTTTGCTTTGATAAATTCCATGAAAATAACGAGAATTTTAAATAATAATTGTTACTTTTGGATTTTCGGTTTAAACCGAAAACCGAACCGAAAAAACCGTACTACCAATGGACGGTTTATTTTTTATCACATGGTTTTTTGGTCGGATTTTTTTAAGGAAAAAAACCGGATCGAAAATATGGATAACCGACCGAACCAAGCAAAAAACCGGTCCGACCGGTCCGGTTTCACCCCTATTTATAACTCTTCACATACATTTATTGTATATACATATATCTGCTACACTAGCCATGTCAGCAGATCTCAAATTACTCGCCAAGAAAAATTAAGGATAGGCGAAATCAAGGCCCGCGTGCCCAGTTGACGATCAATCAACCTCTGAGGTCAGCACCAAACCTAAATTGGATATTTATCCTATCTTAAAATAGAGTCAAGCAAGTTTTGAACCATTACCTGACTCGGGGGCAAGTGATGGTTATCTGCCCATTTCGGGTTCGTATTTACATTTCGGACTTCGTAAACACGTCAAAATCACGTAAACGGATAGAAACACATTCACGAGGGTCGAAACGGTCCGGACGCGCGACACACGCGTCCGGACCTCCGGATTGCTAAAAGGTAATCCGAACCTCTGGATTGCCCTAGGCGACCCGGATCACGCCAGGATTGCTCAAATCCGGCGTGATCCGAGTCGTCGTCTGCAACGCGCGTGTTCCATTTGTGTTCGTACACTAAGTTAGAGTTTTCCAATAGCCAAAATTGATCAATCCAGACGACGGTTCACACTTTCTTTTAAACCGGCGTCGAACCGCACAAAAACCGGAGTCGGTTTTAAGGTTGCCTATAAAAGGAGCCTAGGCCACTCATTTTACATTTTTACATTCACTTGAGATTGGCTTAGGGGCTTTGACTTCTCTCTAACTTTCTCTCTCTAGAATTTTCATTTAGGCATCAGAGAGGGCTCAACCGGCACCACCACCCCCCCCCCCCCCTCCGTGCTGGTTACTGCCCTTGTGTGCAGGTTCGGACAACATGCGTGAAGTAAGGAGCGCCAAGTAGAAGAACCCGACACAACGATCAACTTAAGGATTCGTCAAGTCCGTTCCGTCAAGCGAATTTGGACGAAACAATGATAATGTAACATGACAATTAAAATATTAAAAAAGAGATAATAAACTAAAACTAAAAATTTAAAACTAACAAAATAGCAAAAAATCACAAAAATTACAAAAAAGTTAAGAAAATTCGAAAAAATTTAGACATAAAATTTATTTTGATAATATTAAAATTATTTTTTAAAAAAAAACAAATATAATGTGTTAGTAGCTTGTGATATTCGTCATTTTGTACATAGTATTTAACGATGGACTAACATAATGGTGAATCTGACAACATTTCAAAACATAGTTGTGCATTTGGCAACACAAGAAAACAATATGGTGCATCTGGTAACATGGTCAAAACATAATGGTGCATTCGGCTAATTAACCCTATTTAAAAACCACTTTAAATTATAACCATTTGATTTGTATGTTTGAGTAATTGTTATAGATTTATATTCATGCTCAAACTTCACTATATCTGAATTTTATTTTTTAAAATTAGATTAAGTATTGAACTCTTCGTCATATTAAACTGACAACAACTTAGTATTTGATGCAAAATTTAACAGCGTGTAAGATCGAACCTAAGAGTTCCACATTTTCTCAATGTTTGTAGCCGTAAAAATATTGACAAAAAATGTATACTATTGTGTTTGGACCCTTCGCTATATGACGCACCCAAGACCAATTATTTCGGTTGTGTAAAGTTTTAATTATATATGCTAGTTAACATTAAGAAGGTGTAATTTTATAAACTCGATATGTGCTTGAAACATATAAAAATATTCGAAATAACCTCTCGTATTATGGAAGTTAAATTTTTTGTCCTAGTGTCATTGTTCTTAATGCATCCACATTTGCATTTGACAAGAAGTTAACACAGTAAACAATTATCAACATCTTCATATTTAAATAAAAATTAATCAACATAAAAAAATATAAACAAAACATAATGTTAATCTAACTAAATTTGTGATTAACCCTTTGAAAGATTAAATGAGTGTTTCAAATTGCTTATAGTGAGAAAAAATATACTAATTCTGATACGAAGAGGTTGTAATATATCTAAAATTTAATAATAATAAATGATGTTCTAGTAAAAACGTAGAATTAGATAGAGAGTTTCATTTATATAAAGTAAATTAGGTAAAGTGATCAAGGCAGATAATAATGAAGTAGCTAGTAGTCTCTAATTCTGTTTTAACGTTTAACCACAACCCGAAATTAGGGATATATATGATTAGATATATTTTATTTCCTAGTTTTAATCAGCTGAAATATAATCTCTATATATAATAGCTGAATAATATTTGATTTCCCCCTAGTTGTATTCATCTGCAGGATTCTTTTAGGAAAAAGTATGTGAAACATGCAACATGTTTGAAAAAATGGTTTTATGGACCAATATGTTTTAAAATGTATAATATGTTTGAAAAAGATGGTTTTATGGACAAATATGTATTAAAATGTACAACAAGCTTGCAAAAGATGATAAAATGACATACCGTCCACTTGATCAATAGTCTCATTAAGTGGACACGTGCGAAACACATTTTTAGAAAGAATAATAATAATTAAAATAAGAAATTAATTTATACATAGCAATGATTATTAATGAGTGGAGGTAGATAATAACAATAATAATAATAATTTTTTAAAAACATTATCCGCACGTGTCCACTTAATGAGACTAGCTAGTGACAACAAGTGGATGATAGTTATTTTACCCTCTTTTGTAAGCTTTTTGTACATTTAAAAAAAAAAGGTCCATAAAACCATCTTTTTCAAACATGTTGTACGTTTAAAACATATTGGTCCATAGAACCATCTTTTTCAAACATGTTACATGTTTTACGTATTTTTTCCTATTCTTTTACTAACAAGGAACAAAATCAATATTAACATCAAAATTACTTGTACTACAACATTCTCAATGCGGTCTTGCTCCGACAACATTTGATCAATTAAGCTTCGATTCGTTCATGGACTTTTCAAATTACGGAGTCTAGCGATAATAGTAGTCACACAACAAAGCTGCAACATTCATGACATATGAGCTTTGTTCTTTCCCTATAAAATTCATATCCATTTCTTTCAACCTTAAAATACAGTTTCATCGTCCTCCGATAGCCTTGGTCTTGTCCTGTTTGAGCAATTATCTTGACCAGTCTTGATCCTACTTCTTAGATTTCGCGGCACTTTCTCAATCACTTCTTGATGCATAGCTTCGGGCAGGTGACCCCCATCTATTATTATAAGCAACAGAAGCAAACAAGTTCGTTAATTTCTGCGATTTTGAAGTAATTCAAGGCATTTCGGAATTAAAAACAACCAACCCTTTTCTTGCGATTCTCGGATTGTGCTTTTTCTTTCTGATGATTCGTTGATGATGAACCAGAATTGAAGCGAAGGCATTGGAACCATTTCCTTGCTTTCTTCTCTATTGGCTTCTTCTCTATCTTCTCCTGCATATACAAAGACCACTGCAATCAGCAGAAACAATAAAAGTCCACAAAATCAAAACTTTGGCTCAGTTTATAAATTAAGCAACATGAAATGGAGACAAGAACATCAGGGGGACACTAAAAGAGCTATCTTGCCGTGTTCTTTCTTGCAGATTTGTCTTTGCGCCCCAGTCTGCTTGGAATAGCAAAAAGAAGTTTCGTTCTGCATTTGCTCCACAACCTAGAGAACCTGCAAAAAAAAGATCAAAGTTGAATTCTTGTTTCTTCAAATGCCATAACACAACGATTCCTATTTACGGAGAGTTGAGTTCTTACTGTGCGGCTAAGAAGAACCTCTTCTTTGGGTCGCTTTTGTTTTCAGCAATTGCAGGAATAGGACTCTTTGGAGCTCTACCAACAAAATTCGAGATCAATAATTTTGAATTGAATGCTAGAAAAGAGGGAAATTTAGATGGACGAATTAAAGATACCTACTTTTTATCAGACTTAGCAATTGAGCTTCGGTATTTCGCTGATATGGCTGCAGGTGTTATGCACACCGGCATGAGCCATGTGATAGTTGTTTTCCGCCTATGAGGAGGATTCTCATTCTCAGAGCTCCCATCCTTTGTCTTGGGGATCAAGGCTTCTTGACTAGACTCCGAACCCTGTTTTAAAAAAATAATTGTCATTTGCTCAAAATCTTCTCCAAGAATTGAAGGAACAAAGAAAAACACAATCTGGGTTTTGTAAAAATAAAATAAAAAGATTCCATCTTTGCCTTGTGTTTCAAGTTTCTATGATGAATGAATGCTCAAAATCTTCTCCAGGAAAGGAACAACAAAAACACAATCTGGGTTTTCTAGAATCACTTTTTTTTTAATCAAAGAACTGGTCTTTAAAACTGCTACTTAGCACGAATGTTTCCACCTTTGCCTTGTGATTCAAGTTTCTATGATCAAGGAATGCTCAAAATCTTCTCCAAGAAATTAAGAACAAAGAAACACAATCTGGGTTTTTTTTGGGAAAAATAAGTGTTCTCCAACGGTAGAATCTATCATTAAAACCCAAAAAAAAACCCAGTTTCTTGTATTCCAAGATTGTATAAACGAGACATGCAAGTTACCTCGGAAGAAGTGATCGACTTCAGTTCTCCATGCTTCTTCTTCTCCTCTTTGGATCCAATCTTTGTCACATCGAGCTCGCCCACGCATTCATTTTTCTTAGTCTCCATCGAAACATCGGATTTTGACTGATTTTCCTTGTTTGCTGCTGTTTCCTTGTCATTGTTGTCGTCATTTTCGTGTTTATTCTGGACAATATCGAGTTGGTTGATCAGATCCGGATTGTGCTTCTTTCCGGCCATTCTCTGGTAATGAGCTTCGAAGAAGGCCTTCTTTTCAGCGACGGATCCGGGCTGCGAGAATCTCTCTGCCTCTTCCACGTAGCGTTTGGAAGAAAACAGAGTCCATCTATCCCATGCTAACGATTCCGACACGAACCTCCCAAATGAGACCGAATGCGAAAGCGCTTGGACCGGGTTTTCCTAAGAAATCGAAACAAAGTTAGAGAAAACCGGAATAACAAATACTAATCGAATGTAGTCCTACTAATAAATACCTTGGTTGGTTCCCGGGAGGAACAAATGGATGTGTAGGTGATGGGCTTTATGACGCAAGTTGGTTCCCTCATGGCCAGAGATTAAACCTTGCAGCCCAAGATTTGTCGAATAGGTTTTGAGGTGAGGAGAAGTAGAAGATGAAGGAGAAGGAGGGAAAATTTAATGTTTTTTGTTGGGTTTGAAATCTCTGGAGACGCCACTAACGGCAATGAAATTGAATGTATGTGTGTTTTGGGGAGTTTGTTTGTTTGTTTGTAGGTTGAAACTAACTTTTATGACTTACCCACCTCCGTCGGTATCGGTGGCGATGTGAGGACTCCCTAATTATAGATACTAATAATAATAATACTAACCGTGTGCACTATCCGTAAAATTACGTCCATTTTCGTTATCATCATCATTTCACTAAAGCTGCGAATAATAAATAATTCCAACAATTAACTGCCAAATTTATCATCGAAGCATATCCAGTAAAGTAGAATAATCCAGAAATGTCCCCCCACCAGAAAAAGGCAAGGGCACTAAATTTTATTGACTCTAACAAGTACGATGCTGATGTCCTCAAAGCAAAACCGACTTCACAGACAACCACGAAAAACAACAATCTGGGACAAACTCAGATCATCATCATCTTACTACTAACAATAGTACTTATCATAAAGAAGCAGGCAGCATTATCAGCAGCAGCACCCCTCAATTATTTCACACCATCATTTAACTCTTCCTTCTTCTTATTTAGTTACCGATTAATGGGAAACCGATGCAATGTGGCGGATCAAGTCCACGACACGGTTGCTGTAACCCCATTCATTGTCATACCATGACACGAGCTTGTAGAAGTTCTTGGTCAGTCCTATTCCAGCCTTGGCATCGAATATGCTCGACCTGCAATCATCATATTCCATTACTTATGCTTATATGGCATGATGTTATTAATTCAACATTCTGGAGCTCTAGATCTCACGTTAACCAGATTTAATTCATCAGTATTTATTGTTTTAAGACTCATTACCTGCTGTCTCCGATGAAGTCAGTTGATACGACTTCATCTTCTGTGAAACCCAGAATTCCCTTCAACTTGCCCTCTGATTCCTCCCTGTTTATTATTAAAATAACAGAAGGCAGCCATGGATGATTAAATTTAACAATTTCACAGTTTAAAAATGTAAGCTAGGGCTTTTTTAAAAAGAGATTCCTACTTGATGGCTGCCTTTATGTCTTCATAAGTGGCCTCCTTCTCGAGCCTGACAGTGAGATCCACCACTGACACATTGACAGTTGGAACACGGAAAGCCATTCCAGTCAGCTTTCCATTCAGCGCAGGCAACACCTTTCCAACAGCCTGTAAGGTTCCCCGTTATCATCAATATTACTAACCTACTATCATCCAGAATCAGCTGTTCATTTAATAAATGTAATGTAGTGTAGAGTGCAAAATACCTTTGCAGCTCCAGTGCTGCTAGGAATGATGTTGAAGGAAGCAGCTCTTCCACCTCTCCAGTCCTTCATTGATGGTCCATCAACAGTCTTCTGTGTGGCTGCACATTCACATGTTTACACAAAGTCAATCATCAAACTCAAAAAACTAATGTAATCTCTTCAAAGAATATAATGTGTTTCTTTACCAGTCATTGAGTGCACAGTAGTCATCAGACCCTCAATGATACCAAACCTGTCATTAATGACCTGTGATCCACACATTTAAAGAGATTAACAAAGATCGAAACTCAATTAGGGGATGAACATATTGTTAATTTTAAACATGAATCAGATAACCTACCTTGGCCAATGGAGCCAAGCAGTTGGTTGTGCAACTGGCGTTGGACACAATGTCAAGATCAGGCTTGTATTCATGCTCATTGACACCCACCACGAACATTGGAGCATCCTTGCTTGGGGCAGAGATGATGACTTTCTTTGCACCTCCCTGTAGTTCAATTTCAGCACAAGCAATAATAACCCAATATTATCAATCTTCAGCAATAAACGCATACAGTAATATGAAAGTAGTGCTTCAAGTATTTGTTGGTGGAATTTGTATTCAATCACCAACACTAGCTAAATCTTTAGGCTGGGGAAAAATATTCACTAACAGAGTAACGGAGTAGGAATTCTGTGTACCTTCAAATGGGCAGCAGCTTTGTCCTTATCGGTGAAAACTCCAGTTGATTCAACGACATAGTCAGCTCCAGCCTCACCCCATGGGATCTCCTCGGGGTTCCTATGAGCAATTGTGTCAATTCAACAAAAATAACATGCTGATGCTGATAATAACAGCCAGAAGAACCAAGTTCAGACAGTCACCTGATGCCAAAAACAGTGACGGGCCTCTCACCGAAAAGAAGTGTCTTTGAATCCTTAACCTTTAGCTCATGGTGCTTCCATGGACCATGAACACTGTCATACTTGAACATATAGGTCTGCACAAGCATAAGAGATAACATTGGAACTGATCAGCGTCTGTCAGATCTACGAATAAGATGAATCAACAGTTCATAAAACACAAGGCAGGTGGAATTACAATTCATTTTGCGCCATTTAACTACGTATAATCAGCTCAGAATCGGCTCTACGATCAAGAGTACCAGTAATCTAATCATCGCAGATGAAAATTCCAGAGAAATGGAATATCGGAAGAGAACGCAGCCTAGATCATCGTGAAAAATAGAATAGGGACCGGAATTGAACGTACCATGTACTCGGTGGTAATGAAAGGGTCATTAACCGCAACGAGTTCAATATCGGGGCTCTGAAGAGCGACTCTGGCCACAAGCCGGCCGATTCTTCCAAATCCTGCAGCAAGAAAAAGTGAGCAACAGTATAAATCCAGAAGGAATCAACCAAAACCAGGCACCCAACATACCGTTGATGCCGATCTTGATCTTTCCCATGGCGATTGATTGACGCTAAATCTGAATTTCAGTGTAGAAGAGAGTAGAGATGAGAGTGGAGTACAGTGCGTAGGGTTTTTCAGGGGATATATGGAGGAGGAGAAGGACAAGTGGCTGGATTGGAAAGCAAGCCAAACAAGTTGGTTGGCAGATTTTTTCTTCCGCGCGAACTGGAAGGTGTAACTCACGCGCTCAGTCGCCAAGTGGACTTTCGTGGTTGGTGATGCCAGAGACGGCGGGAACGCCTTTGATTCGTGGAGCGAGAATGGTCACGCGGCGCGTGGATAGATTGTATTTCTGGACATTTCGTGCGTCGTGATGAAAAGATGTGGTAATGGATCACGGTCGTGGACATGGAATACTAGAACCTTCTACCATTTCTAATTTTAATTAATTAATTAAGAGATGATACAAATTCCGTACTAGGTTCAGTGCCTATTATTTGTGAATGAATAGTATTGCTGCTAACTTTTAACAACTCTAAGGAGCGTTTCGATGAACTAATGCGAGATTACTTGAAATGTAAGATTACAAGTAATGTGAGCTACTTAATGTAATATCAGATTACAATGTTTAGTTATGCTGTAATGTGGAGTGTAATGTTAGATTACAGTGTTTGGTATGAGTTGTAATGTGCATTGTAATGTGACTTTATTGTTATTATATTAATATAGAATAGTATATTATATATTAATATGATAAGATTTAAAAGAATATATATTTTGATAACAATTAAATTTTTAAACTTTATGTTTTATGTTTTATGGTTTATACTATAATCATTTATGGACTTTAAAAACTAAACAGTTAAACGCAGTACACATAACTATTAAAGTTCTATTACTTAAAATATTTTCTATAGTTTTATAAAATATTTTTTACAAAAAATGCAACGAAAAAGACTTACTCGTTTTATACAAACATCGAATGCATTATTCTTTATTATAATAATGAGTTATGAATTAGATAAAAGTAAAAATCTATTATTATTATTATTATTAATATTATTATTATCATAATATATAAAAATAATATAAAGTATTTATTTATTAAATCAATATAATAAAATAATAACACTCTGTAATGTTGGACGTAATCTCACATTACATCTATTTTTTATGTAATTTCACATTACGTTAAATCGAGTTTGGACGTAATCTCATATTACAATGCACATTACATTACAATGCACATTACGTCGTTTGACAAACCAAACAACGTAATGTGGATGTAATGTGGGACGTAATGTGAGAATACATTACACATTACATCCATCCAAACACCCCCTAAGGTTATATATTACACATAGACACAGTCGGACTTGTATGAACGCCAAGTTCAGAACGGTAATCATTATTCTTTTGGTCCTTTCACTTATTTTATCATAGCCTTGTCAATCAAGCTACGTAAAATGTGGACTTTTCTACTATGTTTTATAAATATATTAGGGTTAAATGTACTTTTGGTGCCACATGTTTGACTAGTGTAGGCTTTTGGTGTCATTTGTTAAATTTTGTAAGCTTTTGGTGCCATATGTTTGAGGGGTTGTAAGTTTTTTGTGTTTCCGTTAGTCAACAGTTAGTTTGACCGTTAAATACTTTTATTTGGTTTGATTAAGTCCTCAAATTTATATTTCTAAAATTTAATATTTACCATTTAGTCCTTATTGTTTGCTCAAGTCACCGTCCAAGGCCGTCGGCCACCACCCACCACCTCCAAAGCCGCATACCAACACAAAAAGGGCCGGCCACCACCAATTGGGGCCGCCGACCCCGATTGGGGCCACAGAGGGCTCTGACTGAGCCATTTGTATCTCAATCGTAGCTAGATGGCTCCAGTTCGGGGCCCCCTGGCTCCGATTGAGCAACATAGGGCTCAGTTGGAGCCCTGGACCACCACCAATTGAGGTGGTTTCCAGCCCCAAGTGGTGGTGGCCGGCCCTTTTCGTGGTGGTCGGCGGTTTTGGAGGTGGTGGGTAGGGGTGTAAACGAGTCACGCTACTCGTGAGCTATTCGAGATCGGCTCGGTCGATACTCGAATTCGACTAGCTAAATTTCGAGTCGAGCTTTTTTCTGATACCAAGTCGAGTTCGAGTTCACTGTTACTCGACTCGAGAGGCTCGCGAGCCTAATCGAGCTTTTTTTGCCTATTCGAGTCGAGTTCGAGTTCGATTTCGAGTTTTTCAAGCTTTATATAATAATATTATATATGTATATATTGAGTTCAAGTCGAGTTTGAGTTCGAGTCAAATGCCTAATCGAGTCGAGTTCGAGCTCAAGCTCAAGCTAAGGTGCACCATTTATAATTTAATTGAATTTTTTTAACCTTATCGAGCCGAGCTCGAACTCGCCGAGTATTGAATCGAGTCGGCTCGAGCTTGAAAAATTAAGGCTCGATCGAGTTCGAGCTCGAGTAAACTGAATCGAGTCGAGTCGAGCTTGACAGATACTCGACTCGGCTCGTTTACAGCCCTAGTGGTGGGTGGTTGTCGGCGGCCTTAGGCGCTGACTTGAGCAAACAATATGACTAAATTGTAAATATTAAATTTTAGAAATATAAATTTGAGGACTAAATTAAAAAAAATAAAAATATTTAACGGTCGAACTAACTGTTGACTAATGGAAACACCAAACACACACAACATCTCAAACATATGGCACAAAAATGTTACAAAATTAAACTTATGACACCAAAAGCCTACACTGGTCAAACATGTGGCACCAAAAGTACATTTAACCCAATATATTATAAATGCAGTATTTTCTTTTACTTTTTTATTGATCTAAATATTTTATTAGAAATTTGAATTATTAATTATACGATGCAAATACTAAATATAGCTAAAAAATCATTCTTAAAAAAATAGATTACAAATAAATCTAATTTAGTAATAAAAATAGTACAAGTATGATATGTTAGAAAAATTTGTAAAATGTTATTTTTTCTATAGCCTTGTCAACCAAACTGCGTAAATGTTTTTTTATTATTGTAGCATAAGTGTTTCACATCTGAACTAATTATTACTCGTACCAGGTCTATCCATAAAAAATAAATTGATGATCATGAATATTTTTTTATTAGCGACTACCTTTTTGTTAATAAAGACGTATTGAACCACTATATTTACTAACATACAAGAAACAACAATTGCAAAGCCTCGAAAGGACCAAACTTTAAGAGACATTATCCACTGCAATGTCATGCCATGGAAGAGAAGCCATGACTTCCAAGTTCCATCATCCTATCCTATATTGTGTATGGTAGCTTTCGGGAGCAGGAGCAGGACCCCATATCAAGGCATCATTGGGGTAGTCTTATCCACTGAGGCCCATTAGCTTAGCTTAATGGCCCAAGACCATTAAGCTAAACTTTTGGGGGGCAATATTGAAATCTTTTATATATAACTGAGAAAATACAATTTAATAAATTGGTAGTTAAATTTTTTTTTTTAGTTTTCTGGCATCATAAGTTTTCAAAATGTATCATATTAAATTTTCGCCCATTTTGAACGAAAAAGTAATAATATGCTTGATATGATATATATATGATCAATAATGTCACTTGAATGAATAAGAACCTCCTCTAGTGACTCATCCAAAACTCATCCTCACTTTGAATGGCTTATCTGAAGATTATTTTGAGTGTCTCAATCGGAGAAAAAGGTAGTGGAAGAGTCGTCGTACAATAAGAAGACGATGGTATTTTTGTTCTTTCAAGAAATATTAGTGATCACATATCAAATACATCATCCTAGTACTAAATTTTGAAATTGTTGTTATATACCATCCTAGTACTAGATTTTGAAATTGCAGTATTTTCAATGGTGTTATGCACAATTTTATGAAAGTGAAACATTAGTGCTTATAAAAATGCTTATTAGAAGAATTTGAGCAAATTGCTTAGTGGCTTTTAGTTTTATTGGATGCAATCTCCAGTCGGCAAAGAGGAATTTCTTTACGTAGTTGGATTGATTCAGAATGATATTACAAAGGTGAAAGGATTATTAGATGATGCTCTTGCTGCTTCTAAAAATTTACAAACCCAATAGATAAATTCTGTCATCATGAAGAATCGATATTTCACTTACATGAATATGATGAGCAATCAATTATTATCTTGTATAGTATTGGTGATAGTATTGGTGATAGTATTCAACAACAGATTTATTGAGTTTAAAATATTCACGGTGCTATGATTGAGACTGAAGATGTTCTTGATGACACATGTTGTTTAGTTGTCGACATGAATGATTTACCTGCTGACATGAATGGTTTATATGTTGAAACAATGTCAAGTAGTAATGTGATGACATACCCTTTAGTAATTTATTGTGATCATTTTTTGCTACTTACATCTCTGATAAAGCTGAGTTACGTTTCTTGCTTTTAAAGATGACTCTCACAAGCAGTCTGAACATGGGACCTGAACTGGTAGACATCCCGATTTTGAAGTGTCTTATTAAGGATGGCTATTTCATTATTAGATGGATAATCATACGCAAATATGACAGTTTTAACTGACAATTTTTATTCGCATGTTGCTTTTACTTTTCATATGAACACTTATTCTGGAATATGATGGGCTTAATGGTCTCGAAAACATATTGAGGAGAATGTATTCGTAAGAAAATGGATAAAATCTGGTATAATATATATAAATATAAATACGTGTTATTTGTGAATAAATATAATAGCCAAAGGAATATGGGCTAGTTGAATAGCTGTGAGACTATTTTATAATATATATGATATTAAGTCATATGTAGATTTTTTTACCCAGAAAAACATATGTAGTTTGAAATGAGTATGAAATAATGGATTTTGACACGTTGCATAGCGTCTATGTTTTATCTTCCATTCTTTAATTTATCCATGATCTGTGACTGTGTTCTATGTCTATCTATCTACTCTATCTATCAATCCTTTTTTTTTTTTTGGTAATCATCTATCCACCTTCTTAATTGAGTTTATCAATCAGGTGATAATTCCAGACACGCGGCGAGGGAAGATTCTCTCACGATTCTCCACTAGGGTTGCGGCTGGTAACGGAGAGAGAGCATTGCTTAAGTAGAAAGACCCAAATGAATTAGCTCAAATATTTCATTTTCCTTCAGTGTTGGGCTCATCATCGCGTCGTTGATCTATCTCCTCGTCTAACTCTTGAGCTTGAAGCTCAGTGCTCTCATGGCGTCCTCCTGATCCTCCCTTCTGCAATTGCCTGATGCATCCTCAATTCCACAGCAACCAATCGCCTACATAATCGGAAATAGACATTTGATTGGGATTCTCCTCCTCTTACTATTGTTTTATTTGTGGACAACCAATCAGTCAACTCTGTAGAGAATCTTTCTTTGTCTCCGTTGCTATTTTCCCAACAACTGAGACAGCTTATCACTCGCCACAAAAAAATGAGTAGCATTGCGAGATTTCTGGTCAATAATGGCGTCGTCTCTCCCACTTATGATGTGCCTTCTGTTTCATCGCTCCTTGAAACACATCCAGGTAAGTCCTTTAATTAACTTTTAACTCAAGTTTGTGTTGCGTTCATTTTGCTGATTGTTAAGTAGGATATATATTGTCTTGATTTCCTCTTTCTGGAAGGGAACAACTTAGCTTTGAAATATCTTTTGTTTTTCCATCAATAAAAGAAGCATTACCATGGGGTTCTTCTGTTCTTTGAGCATATCGGTTTTCACACTTAGTCTTAAACTATTTGAGTCTTAATAAAAGCATAATGTTGCAGTATTTTATATATTGGCCAGAGTCTCTCTGTACATATAAGTATGGAAAGTTGAAGGAGTCAGGTACAAAGAGTTTGCAAAAGAATCCATTACTATTTCGGTATATATATGTATGTACAAAGTCCTCATAGATACTCTATCGTATGCACATATCTTGGTTTCATATTGTGAAAAAATTGTGAATCAGGTGCTTACACAACTACGCGGACTCACAGCAATGGTTCTTGCATCTTGTTTTGGGAAAGACATTTGCAAAGGCTTGCCAATTCTGCAAGAATACTATTTCAAACCAAACCTGACTTTCTGCTAGGCCCGAGCTGGTCTGCACATTCTTCATTCCCAGATTCAAGGGAATCAGTTGCATGGGAACCTCTTATTAAGTCTTTGGTAAAGGAATCAATGAGCAAGGTTGAAGCATCTGTAGTTAAATACAGAGAAGTTGGACATGAATATGCTATCACGGTTCTTGTTGGTGGGAACAAGGAAAATCTGAGTACAGCAGTGCGTCTAGATGAAGGTAACATGCCTAGGCTTCTTGATGTGCATGTCCATGTTGGTACGTATATTCCAACAGCTTTCGGAATCAAAGGTAGTGGAGCCTATTTGGCTATGTTAGGCAGACCGAGGATGGTTGCTGGTGGAAAGTACTCAGATTGGGTAAGGTTAGTTCTTTTTCAGGTTGAAACTTGATCTTTGATCTTCTCATATTTACTTGCTTTCTTAGGTGAGTAACTAACAGTTTATGAAATACCGGTTTAATGTTCAACAGTTATATATTCACTTAGTGAGCCTAAATGAAGCACTTGCCTATTGGGTTTGGTTCAGGGAATGAGCTTTGAGTGGTTATAATATTTACCCCATTTTGTAGAGATTTAGTTTTAGCTAAAATATTGAAATCTGGAAGTTACTACAGATGGACACAAAATCATTCGATTGTTCTTAGCTTTCTGAGTTTGTAAGACTTTATTTTTGGGAGCAGGCTAAGGAAGCCTCTGGAGCAGTTAAGTCCTCCTTCAGTAACAGAGTTGTTGCTGTCAAATGATGGTGATCACATACTTGAAGGATCAAAGACAAATTTCTTTGTCGTCTCCCTTAGGGTGGTAAGTGGTCTAGCTCATTTTACTTCCTCAATCGGGAAATACAAAGATCTTAATAATCAACATCCACTACAACTGCCAGCTTGAGAATGCAGCGAGTACGATAACCTCAAGACTGAATCAAAACTACATATTTTTCAGGATAAGAAACACACAGATGCAGATGAAAGAAGAGATTATTGTTATGAAGTACAGACAGCTCCAGTAGGTGATGGTGTTCTTCCAGGTGTCATAAGGCAACTTGTCATTGAGTAAGGCTGATACATTCTGGTATTGAGGTCTTTCTCCTTGAACCTTTCTGTTCCAAAGCTAAGGTTGTTTAGTGGTGTTGCAGAGTATGTCTGAGCAAGGGAATTGCAGTTAAAGAAGCTGCACCTTCCTGGGCTACGCGTGAATCATGGCAAGAGGCCTTTATTACAAGTAATTTCTCTCATTATGCTATTATTCATTTATTGAGGGAGGTTCAATGCAAATTTTAAGATGATTAATGTGCGGTTGCAGATAGCCTCAGGCTTGTGCAGCACGTTGAGAGAATCAAAGTTCCAGAGAAGTGGGAATCGAGAGACTCGAAAGATATATTATGGCAAGAAAAACATTTTAAGGTTGTTTTTAACATCTTGTCTTAACTTGTTTATACAACTCACTCCAGCTTGATGATGTTGGATGCTAACATTTGTGTTGTGTTTACCTCTGCCTGGTTTGGTTCCATCCATCAGGATGGTCCAGGATTGATTACTGCGCTAATCCAGGTAAATATGTTCTTATCGATGTGTTTTTCTTATCGCTCTTTCGGAATGTTTTCTCAGAGAACTTTTTGTTATTCTGGGCAGAAAGAGATCATGGAGAGAGCAACCTCTGAAGGTTATTTGCTGTCATCTTTGTAAATATATATATATTTAGCTATTTGCATTGTAACAATACAATACATATTGTGGTTGTATTTGTCTTTCTCTTAGACGATTATTACGCCCACTGTCGCCTGAGCCAAGCTTCTTTAATGACTATATATGTCAATTATAATGTTACTGATTCCG
The DNA here is from genome assembly GCA_036873135.1 of Clarkia xantiana subsp. parviflora. NCBI lineage: Eukaryota > Viridiplantae > Streptophyta > Magnoliopsida > Myrtales > Onagraceae > Clarkia > Clarkia xantiana. The sequence goes on from JAPTYO010000001.1 coordinate 51,728,052, forward strand.
GACCGAACTTATTTTCTATACTATATATATATACATATATGTGGGTTAATTAGCAAGTTACTAGCATCTTCTTTGATGGAAACTTACATGTTAGTTATTAAATTGCATGTCTTGCTCTACAATATAATTTTTTTAGCTTTTGTGAAAATTTGTTCGTTTCTAGTTGAATTCTAATAATACGTGATGTGCATGTGTACCTTTGTTACCATTTAATAACAGATTAGACGAGATTAGCCAATTACAAATTTTCGCAAATTTATCTAACAATTTGTCCAAAAAAGAGCAAATTGTGTAGACCTGACAGCTAGCCATTTACCCATTAATTCATACAATTCTAGCTAGCATTTTGCTATAAACTAAAATCCAGCTAGCCAATTGCCATCAATCCTTTCTATATTGTACGTATAGGTGATAGAGTCCTGTTTAGCTTAAGAGGTTGGAATGCTGGAATTTGAGCCCAAAGTTGCATATCGTGTTGATAAGAAACCTTATTATTATTATTCCAACACAATAAAATTATTAATAACTGAACAATAAGGTAAACAGGAAGGTAGAATCTGAGACATAGATAATAATGCAATGCAATGCTTGTTGTTGTTCAAAGAGTTGGAGGGATCCATATGTAGTCATGAGTCTGAAGATAACCAGCCTTTGCAAGCAGCTCATCGGCCTCAGCAGGTCCTCGGCTTCCCGATTTATACGAGCTTGGCTTCATTTCACCATTATCAATTTTGTGCAGCACTGGTGTAAATATCTCCCAAGCCGCCTGCAAACCATCAATCGAAACTCCAATCAATAGAATAACAAAACCCATCCATCCGTCCCAAAGATAGAAGAAACTTTATCATCCCAATTTCGTACCTTGAGTTCATCTCTTCGAACAAAATGTTGCTGGTCACCTCTTATTCTGCAGATAAACAAATCAAATTCAGCAATTTTGAACAAAGTGAAAGAGAATATGATGGCGTTTTACTGGAACGTACGTGTCGAGAATCAGGCGCTCGTAAGCCTCGGGAATCGTGACTCCTTGATATCGCTGTCCGTAAGACAAATCGAGTTCGCTCTGCACCGTTGACATCTCCAAACCAGGCTGCTTCACCTGAAAATCAATCCAATTTTACATCAGAAAATTTTAGTCTCCAGTTTCTGAATTTTGTTTTATAGCTAGTATGTTTTTGTTGGTGTAAATTGCATAAAAATAAAAAATTTGCAGTCACGGGTTGTATGTACAGGTCACACAGGTTGAGTATTCTCGACCCGCCAAATTTTAATGACCCAACCCATTTGACTCTAAAGGGTTCGCGACATACCGTGAGTTTCATGTACATGGCTTCTTTAGGTTGGAGACGAATAACAAATTCATTTCTACCTTGCTTTTGACCTAAGAAACGAAACAAATTGATCAGGAACACTATATCAACAACATGCATGCACTAACTTGGGCAGCAAGAAAAAAGAGCTTACATTTGAATATATCACCAGGAACATCTTTAAACTGAACACGGATTTCTGCTTTCCTTGAATTTAGGGCTTTCCCTGCCTTTAGGATGAACGGAACACCTATTGGACAAAGATAGATCTAACCATAAGAATGAACTAAATTTGAATGTAAAAAAATAAACTCTCAATTGCATAAAGTTAGATTTTTTAGGCATAATTTGAAATAAACTCACCTTCCCATCTTTCATTGTCTATGTGAAGAACCATAGTTGCAAAAGTAGGTGTGTTCGAGGTGTCGGGAACAGTAGGGTCATCTCTGTACCCTTCATATTGTCCAAGAACAACATCTTCATCCTTAATTGGTAGCACTGATTCAAGAACCTAATTTCACATTGTACATCTATTTATAACCAATCCAAAATAGTTCTGAAATCAAGTCATCCTCACACTAAATGAAAAAAATTATTTTCAAATCTTACCTTCACTTTCTCATCCCGAATGTGCTCGGGTTTGAGTGAAACAGGCTTCTCCATGGCAACCAAGCAGAGGACCTGCAAACAAAGCATTTGATTTTAGTACATAAATAAATGCAGAAAAGTGCAGAAATAATACATTTCCAATATTAGAAGTCTTGATAGCATGTTTCGAGAAGGGACTTGAATTCTCTCCATTTCACGACCAGTATAGTTTGTGTATGATTAATGGATGAGATTCTGCCACATCATCAATTCTTTTTATTTTTCTCATTTGATGACATTGCCTATCTTGTTAAAAATGAAACTAAAAATAAAATAATGCAGTATGATCGAAGAATACATCACCTGCAACAGGTGGTTTTGAATGATATCACGGATAATCCTAGAGAAGAGAAGAAAAAAATCACGTTATTTAACAGATAAGAACAAGTAGCAAGATGAAATTTGAGTCCAAAGACACATTTTAGGGAGCATTACCCATATTGATCAAAATATCCACCACGGCCATCAGTTCCAAAGTCCTCCCTGAAAACTATCTGTAGTAGGGTAACGGATTATTGAGGGTCAAATTGTTAGAAATTCTTGCACTTGACAGTGTTTTTAAATCAGAAAATGGGAAATCTCAATTCTCACCTGTACATTACTGATGTTGTCACGGTTCCACAGGGGCAAGAAGAAGCGGTTTGCAAAACGAAGCACAAGCTGTATTTATTGACCATGTTAGAAACTTAGAAACAAATAACAGATCTAACTTTGTGTAAGAAATGGCAACTGGGTATTTAGTTGTAGTTACATTACCATATTTTGCACCAATTCCTTTCCCAAATAGTGATCTATACGATAGATTTGTGGTTCCTCGAACAACTCTCCAATCTGATTACTAAGAATTTCAGCAGATTCCAAATCCTTTCCGAAAGGCTTCTCTACAACAATTCGGGTCCATCCTCCATGATCAGCTGAAATATAACAGAGTAAATATTTTAAATTTTAGTGAAAAAAATGTAATTTTTTTTCAAAAAGATATAAGTTCTAATGAAAAGATGTAACTTTTAAAGATTCACATTGCAAGGCAAAGGTAGAGTGCAAGAAATCGTTTAGTACATTTATTCATGCAGCATTTTTTTATCATTCTGCAGACCGATGGATATACAGTTGGTGGAAGAGCAAAATAGAACAATCTCCTAGACAAGCCCTCAGAACTGTTCTTTGTCTCATGCTCTGAGATTTCTTTGTCCAACTGATTGAATCCTTCTTCAGAATCATAATTGCCACTCACATACTTGATCTGCAATTCCATATTTCGGATTAGAAATGCAAGTATGAGAGGAAACTAGAGAGGTGTAGTAAATTTTGAAATTACCAGTTGCAAGAACTTAGACAAATTTTCTGATTGCTCGGCCGAAGGATTCTGGTCGCTGATTAGATAGCTGCCAGTTAATAAGTCCTCTGTTAGTAAACAAAAAATTTCAACATTTTCCAATCTGTATCTTCAGTAAACTAACCACCATACACTCTCTGTCAGATTTTCCCAGGTTAGGGCAAAGAGACGAAGAAAAAAACGTGCAACAAGAGAAATTCTCACCTTCTGAGTCGATTTCTCAGTTCTTCATCTGTTATTTCAGTCCTAGCATAACCAAAAATGTGAACTTCATCTGGTGGAAGAAATCCCTGCAAAGCTTTTTCAATTGTCATGATAGTTTTGGTTGATTCACAGCTTAAAAAGATTTAACTGGCAAAAATAAAATGAAGCTTTAAATGAAGACGTATCATTATCTCAGTAATCATCCTATTCCAACAAATTTGGGTGACTGAATGCAAGATATGGATATATACTCCGAACTTTCAGTAGCCAACCTCGAGAACCATAACCGATCAAATGAAGCAGTTCAAAATCTCCATGGTAGAGGAGAACGAACCTGACGGTAAAGGTTGAAAAGTGCAGGAAAAGTCTTCTTCTTGGCAAGATCTCCAGAAGCTCCAAGAACAATTATGGAGAGAGGGCCAGTTTCCGGCAAGTTATTGAGATCCTTCCCAAATGAATCACTCCTAGGAGTATCAGTTTGTTTCTCAACAGACCCCTCACTTGATTCCATCTCCTACTTCAACAAACGATCTGCATTTACACGTCGGGATACAACCAATTCCATCATAAATAAGAAGCTGGAGGTCCAAAGATATCATTTTGAAGGAAAAGTGAGAGAAATCATATATCACAACATAAATATACAGCAGAGCAGACATGCAGTTCATATAAGAGCGAACTATATTATGCAAATTAACTGCATGTACATATCATTAATAAGACGCTGGAGCTCCGAAAGACATTGTTTGATCGAAATAGAAACGAATCGCAATTCACAACATCAGCTTCGTAGTTGGTATCAGAGGAAAGAATCATGTAGTCCAAATCGACCGAACAAGCATGAACTATACAAGCTCAGTGTTATTCCAGATCAGTGGAATCGATTATACACGATTTGGAATCAGAAAGATGGATGAGGAAAAGCCCATTACATGAATATCAGAACCCAGATAAACACAAGAGCAGAAAATCAGAACGGAATTAAGATTGATGAAATAGAGAGATGAGAGGGACCTGTATGTGCAGGAAGCGTCAGCGCGTTCGTGATCTCCGACAATGGAATAATAGAAGAAGAGAAGAATCTTTGAGAAGAAGGTGGTTTTTCTACGGTGGGAGAAGGAAGAAGAGGGATAGAGAACAAAAAGAGATTTGATTGGATTCAGTAATGAATTCTACTTGTTTCGCTTTTCAAGTGAGGTGCGGAGTCCACCAACGTCTTCCTTCATATTTAACAACCTTCCTTTCCTTCCCTCCATTGCTTCCTAAACTTACCAGCCCCGCCAGATGACGAAACAGACACGAGACGGAGAAGATAAGAATTTGTTAAGAAACTTTCCATATTTAATTTCTTTCCCGCTACCTTTATTTACTCGCATTTCAATCCCCTTCTTTTCCGGAAGCCTTGTACGGTATCTGTTAATTTTAAATATATAATAATACTATTTAAATATATCCTTAGCACTGTAAAACAGAAATTATTTTATTTTATTTAGGGTTAAAGATCCTTTTGGTACCACATGTTTGCAAAAATTACACTGTTCATACCACTAGTATTTTTTCGTACCGAATTGGTACCATATGTTTCCAAACCTTACTGTTTTGGTACCTCCGTTAGGGTTCCGTCAAAAACGGCCGTTAAATGACATGTGTCATGCACGTGACCAGCCCAAAACTTTCAATTTTGTTACAATTTAGTCCATCTAATACATCCCTAACTTTTATTTTGTTCAATTTAGTCCTAAAACTTCAAAATCAAACCATTTTCCCAAATTGACCTAGCCGGACCTAGCCTAGGGCTAGGTCCGACCCTGGGTCGGGGTCGCCTGGGTCCGGCGACCATGACCCAGGGTCGGATCTAGCCCTAGGCTAAGTCCGGCTACGTCAATTTGGGAAAATGGTTTGGTTTTGAAGTTTTATGACTAAATTGAACAAAATAAAAGTTAGGGATGTATTAGATGGACTAAATTGTAACAAAATTGAAAGTTTTGGGCTGGTCACGTGCATGGCACATGCCATTTAACGGCCGTTTTTGACGGAACCCTAACGGAGGTACCAAAACAGTAAGTTTTGGAAACATATAGTACCAATTCGGTACGAAAAAATACTAGTGGTATGAACAGTGTAATTTTTGCAAACATGTGGTATCAAAAGGACCTTTAACCCTTTTATTTATACATCATATCAATTAAGCTATGTTGTCTGTTCGCTCCGTAATCGAATACATAGGAAACTGTATTAAAAGTACCCTTTGTTGGAGTTTTTTTATTGTTTAATCTTAAATATCGATATTATAATAATATAAAAATTAATTACAAAAATAGAGAAAAAAACAGGTTCAGCAACAACAATGGAATATATGGTTTTAATCAAGTTTTCATAATAATAATAATAGTCAGTTGGTGTAAATTTGAAACTAAGGTACTGGAAAATTAAAAATTTGTGCAACTTATATAGAAAAGAAGCGCTGACAATAACAACAAAATAGGTAAAAATCATGTAATATGGTGTGGTTGTTTAGCGTCTCATCCATTAACCAGAGTTTAGGGGTTCAATCCCCACTAGTGATTATGTGAATTGAAAAATATTCATGACCAGCACCTAACCCCTTACGGTCTGACCCTGGCGCGATTGCCCTCCTAATGGGGCCCAAATAGGACCACCCCGCGGAAAACAAAAACAAAAGTCAATAAACCATGACAAAACGCAGTAAACAAACAAATGATGTATATGACGTCATTAGCTAATACAGTAAAACGATCATAATAAACCATGACAAAATTCATTAAAGGAAAAAATGATGTAGGTGATGATATTAGTAGATACAGCAAAACGATCAAGGATGATCTAGCTAACAACAACCATGTTCGACAATCAGTTAGCTCCACCCAAGGCAATGCCATATTGACGGAAGATCCAACAACGGATGGTACGATGTAACTGCGACCAGTGCAGGAACTAAACAAAGCAACAATACCAACAATCTTATCAGCACACAAGTAAAATCACGAGGAAGGAGTGGATACTGTAAAGATTCATCCGAGGCGGACAGGGTAAAAAACCAGTCTACCGGTTTAGTCAAAGCCGAGAAACATCCTATAAGGACTAGGGGTGGCAACGGGTCACGGGTAATCCGTGACCCGCGAGGCCCCGCCCCGATTTTGACCCGTTGACCCGCGATCCGTGACCCGTGGGGCGGGTACGGTTTTGGGGTCGCCCCGCCCCGTTGACCCGCCCCGCCCCGTATGTGGATAATATATATATGTATTACACGTATTTATATAAAACTATATAGGTAATATAATACATAGTTAAAATAATTAGGATTTTGTGACTTGTATTTGGATTTGAAGTTAAATTTTTTATTTGTGATTTAAATTTTAAATTGAATTTGTATATGGTAAATATAGAATTTAGGGTTTAAATTGCTAATAATATATTATGTACAACTTATAGGTGACCCGCGGGTCGACCCGCCCCGCCCCGCGAACTGTGTGGGGCGGGTACGGATCGGCCATCTCGACCCGCGGGGCGGGTACGGGGCAAGCGATACCCGCCCCGATCCGCCCCGTTGACAACCCAAATAAGGACTAACATAAGGGTAAGATGCCAAAGGAAATCTCTTCTTCTCTATGAGGAGAAGGAGTTTACAAGAACAAAACTCAGCGTGAACCGGGGCGATGTTTGAAAGGTGACGGTGAAAGATCATGTGTCAACTTGTGTGAGAAAAAAACAGATGTAAGTGTTCATTTATGTTTCTAGCTGGAAGAGAAATATGTTGGTGAAGTGGGGAAAAGACCTTCACTAAATGGCGTCTTCTGAGCTTAAAACGGTTCACAAAGTCATTTCTAAAGAACTTAGACCGGTTCTTCGACCAAGCGGGACCTTTGGCAAGGAGGACCGAGACTAAATAATCTAACACAGAAACCAGATCATACCCACCCGTATTGATATGATTCACTAAGAGACGGTGCCCAAATTGGTCTGTAATAAGAGAAAAATGTTTGAGGCCCCTTATAATTAACAGGCTTTTGAGAAGTAGCTAAACCCACAAGCTATGGTAATTCTTAGGCTTCGCAGAAACTGGCATCAGCTTTTCTTGACGTGTGTTGACAGACTGTTTAACAAATTGCATAGGTGATTCCTTAGCCAAGGTCGTCGTTAATGGATTCATGCACGGTGAGTGACGACAACTTCGGTCTGGATGACGGCGGATTTCCCACTCCGATAATGAGACAAGGTAGGTCCGGGTTGGGCTCGTCGGACATCTGGGCAGAGAATGTGAGGTCCGGAAGATACAGCGACCACGAGGAGATGAATACAACGATGTTGTGGAGGAGCCCAATCCCGAACACAGCGGTTATTCTTCCTAGCAGCGAAATCGCACTGTCTGATATGTTGTAATCTCCATGCGCCTGAGAAGGAGTATGTAAACTACAGTCACGAGGAAGCTGTCCATGTTGTTTTCAGATCTATTTCAGGGCGTTGTGTTCGGTCTTGCAAAGAAGGCCACATATAGTGGGTGATCTGAGGCGGCTGCGCTGTCGAGGTTGATGTGATGTTGAGATGCCCGGGCTAGGAGGAGACTTCTGCTAAAGGCGACATTGTAACACGAGCTGACCAGAGAAATTGGGAACAGCGGAGCTTGGGCCCAACGGCTGAGCTGTGGAGCGTGTATGTTTTGGAGCATATGGCTATGGAGGGCATGAACAGAGTCAGGGTATTGTAAGAGCCTATGGTGACAAACATGGAGGTGAAATAAAGAAGTCCAGATGTGGCCTCTACTAAGTCGGTGAAGTGGGAATAGTCGTTAGGAGGTGGCAATCCAGCAACGATGAGCTAGGGCTTAGGTCGCAGGATATCCAACACATTTTTTCAATATTTTTTTTTAAGATTTAAGGTTTATGTAGCTTTAGATTTTTTTTAAACTCTATTGTGTTGGGTGAATGGTTTGGCCGGTTAACCCGACCAAACCGTTCACCCAAGACGAATTGAGTTTTATAAATTACAATTTATGTAGTTTTATGATTATCGTTTTTTTTTTTTAAACTCTATTGGCCTGGATGAACGGGCTGACCGGAACAAACTGTGTCGAAAATCCAAACTCTAAAAAAGGGGTATTTTCATTATTAAAAAATAAATCAGGTCATTTTCTAATTGTTTGGAGACAAATTAACGAGTTTCTACGAATAAATACATCTAAAATTCATTTCACGTCATTATTAATATCAATTTTTCTATATAGTTTAGATTTATGATAATAACAAAATGCAAAAAAAAAAAAAAAAAAAAAAAAAACTATAAGCATAGTGCTTGTAAAATAAGGTTAGTTCTATATAATATACTTGGTCAATCTTTAGAAGAATGTTTATATACTTGTATTCTTTAAGGACTAAATGGTAAAGAATAAAAAGACGGCCGTGAACCTGACGGATTATAGCGACACGGAATCTTTCGTTCGTCAAATCCATCGGGCTTTTTAACTTTCACTGCCTCCACATATAATATCTTTTTTATTTATTATATTTATGAGCCACGTTTTGGCCAAAAAAACAAATTATGAGCCACGTCATCACCCATGGCGGCTACCTATTTAGTTGTTATTATTATATTTTCCAAATAAATTATTGTTTGCCAAAAAAAATTTATATAATAATAGGTTAATAACCAAATTGCTACAAATTGGACTCAATTATAAATATTTATCTAAATTTTAATTTAATTTTTTTTTAATTGATTAACTAAATTTCCAATTTCTAAGAAAAGTGTTATATCAATTATAATTTTCGTCATATAGTACAAAAACAAAGTAAGTGATGCTCATGTGACGTTTTTAGATGAGTATCCAAGATGAATTCATCAAGAAATTAAAAGGATTTTAGAAAAATACTTTAAATTAGACGCTCTATTAAAAGACGTCGTTGGAATTAGATGTATGTCCAATTGTATGTCAAATTGAATGTATTTTATTGCAATCATTTTAATTTATTGTCGAATCCATTTTGGGTGTACATCAAAAGACTCATTGCGGTCGAAAAATACTCAAGTTATATCCAATTTGACTGAGATTGTAATAAGATAGTAATTTGCTCAGAAGATCATATAAGTTATAACTAATGTTTTAAAAAATAAAAATAAAGTTTCGGATAGTAATTTATAAATTGTCAAAATTTAAGTAGATATGTGGTTATTAACCCATATATTAAGTAGGGTGTTAATTGGCACAATAAGTCAACTCATGGGTAGAGTCTTGACGGTTGGGTCAATATATGCTCAAACTCATACCCAATTCTTCACTATTAATTGGACGATTTTCAAGATGCAACCCAACTCATTGTAGAGTAGATCAACCTACGGGTCATTTGATCAGTATTTTCGCGAGTCAACTCGTAAACTCGTGTCTAAAAAACATTCCTAAATATAAATTCATGTTCGTTTTCATTTCATATTTAACAACTTTATTTCATATCCAATTATTCTTATTTCATACACACCTTTCATTTTAATTTTAGTTTATAAAAAATAATAATAATAATAATATGAAACTATGGGTCGAATTTAAGACCCAACGAAATTCATTGTTTAAGCAAGTTTACCGAATTAGGTCAAAATGATTCGTGGATCGGAAAATCTCTGAGTCAAACTCAACTCATAACAGGTTGTCCATAAGTAATGGCCTAAGATATACTCATTTTGCAAATTCTTACGCATTCTCGTTGTTAATAAATGGAGGAACCATAGGTTTGCTCATGTAGACTTACTTAAAAGAGGAGTAACATTCTTCATAATAGTTTTTTGGGTTAATAACCTAGGAGAGATCTGAAGTTTGTCCCATGTTAACGGGAGAGGTCTGAAGTTTCAAATGTTAATTTGAGATGTCTGAAGTTTCAACTTTGTTGATAACAACGGTCTCCGTCTGTTTTTACCGTTAATTGTGACGGAAATTGGTCACGTGCTTGGCATGTGACCAGAAATAAAATAAAATTCCAAAAATGCCCTTCTATCAAAGTGTGCCCCTCACATGCTTGAAGGAAAAGACGAAAATGCCCTTAAAGCCACCACGGCTCCGGCCACCGCCACCCGACTCCGGCCACCACCACCTCGACTCCGATCGGACAATAACAATAAAGTTCTAATGCACATTATAACACATATCAAATAATGTAATTAAACATTACACTGTATATTACAGCACAACCAAACATTACAATTTAATATTATTACATTACGTAACTTATATTATTTATAATCTCACATTCTAAATTTTAAGTAATTTCATATTATTTTCTTCCAAACTCCTTAGGTTGTGGAACGACAGCCAATAGTTATTGTTATGCCATTGTCCAAACGTACTGTTATGCCATCGTTTTCCAAAAGTCCAATGCAAACCGCTTTTCTTTTATGTTGTCTATATTTATTTAGAAGTAAAATGATATGCTTTTCGGCCCATGGACCATGACTTTTCTTTATCACTTTATATTTAATAAATTAAAGTCCATAAATAATGATGGCTTTTAGCATAAGTTTTTATATTTAAAAAGAAAAATCATGATGAAAATGTACGTGTCACAGAGATTACTTTAGTAATAAATAAATATAAAAAAAGTTTAAAAAAATAAATATAAAATTATCCTCGATTGCATTAGATAAATCCAATACATTTGAAAAAAAATATAGACTAAAATTAATTCTAGTAGAATTTTTAAATATAATAAATACATACCATTTTATTTGTGACACAATCGGAGCCGATTCTGAACTTTAAAATTAGCAGATTTCCCATTAATCTAATTTTTTTTTTTATACTTATAAATATTTTTTTATTTATTAAAATATTATGAATATCGTAATCAAACTGTTAATATTTTTTCAATGAAATATGATTTTTTCTTGCCAAAATGAAATATGATTTAAGAACAGTTTTTTTTCTTATAGAGCTATAAATGAAACTGTTCAGTAGTGTATATAATATTATGTATATATAAATTAAAAATAAAACATATATAATATTTTATATATATTAGGGTTTATAGGTCTTTTGGTATCACATGTTTGCTCACTTTTGGCTTTTGATACCACATGTTTGGTTTTGCCTATCTTTTTGTACCATACGTTTGCTAATTATATATTTTTGGTCCGACCGTTAGTTAACCGTTAAATATTCATGTGACTTTCACATGCCCAGCCCCAAATTTTTATTTTGTTCAGTTTAGTTCTAAAATTTATTGTCCTAACTTTTTAATTTTGCAATTAAGCCCTCAAACATTTTCAACCGCACCATATGACTAAATTGACCTAGTCATGGTCCGACCCATGGCTAAGGTCGCCGGACCTGGGTGACCATAACCATGGTCCGACCTACGGACCATGGTTAGGTCAATTTAGCATTTGGATCCAATTGGGTCAATTAGAACCTAATGCTAAATTGACATAGTCATGGTCTGACCGATGGCTAGGTCGGACCATGGCTACGTTCGCCGGACCCGTGCGACCCTAACCATGGTCCGACCTAGCCATGGGTCGGACCATGTCTATGTCAATTTAGCTTTAGGATAGGGTGCAGTTGAAAACATTTAAGGGATAAATTGCAAAAATAAAAAGTTAGAACAATAAATTTGAGGACTAAACTAAGCAAAATAAATATTTGGGTCTAGGCATGTGCAAGTCACGTGACTATTTAACGGTCAAACTGACGGTCACCTAACGGTCATACCAAAAGTATACAATTAACAAATGTATGGTACCAAAAATAGGCAAAACCAAACATGTAATACCAAAAGTCAATAGTGAACAAACATGTAGTACCATAACATCTATAAACCTATATTAATGTAAAGATAAATTTTTACTCAACTGATAATTACTACTATACACATGTGTTATAATACATTTTTTTTTGCCATATAATTTTTTTTGCCACTATAAAATACATTTCATTAGAAATGGTCAAAAGGAAGGAAAGTTACTTCCTTATTTCGTTTGATGCAAATATTAGGTGTGGTTAAATTTTTTTACATTTTTTAGATATGTTACAATTAAGTTCACCCTAGTAATAAAAAAACAAAAAACATTGGTATTTTTGAAGCATGGTAGAAAAACCATTTATGCTTATTTATAGTAAAATTAACGGTTAATAACCTATGAAAGGTCTGAAATTTGACATATGTTAACCGGAGGGGTCTGAATTTTTAAAAGTTAATATGGAATGTCTGAATTTTCAACTTTGTTGATATTTGGTTTTCCGTCCATTTTTAGGGTTAAATTTAAAAGAATGGTATGAAATGACACTTTTGCCCCTTTTAATATTTTGTTTTATTTAATAGCTTATTTGAGAAAATGTGAAATGACAAAATTACCCCTGAAGTCAAATTAAGAATTGAGTCCCTATTTTTATTTTGATCAATTTAGTCCTCAAATTTATATTCTTAAATTTTGATTTTTAAAACTGAGTCCCTATTGTTTTATCCGTCACCGCACAAGTCCACCGGCCACCACCCGAGGCCGCCGATCACCACCCAAGGCCGACGAAGACCACCAATCGGGCCGGCCACCACCAAATCGTGGCCGGCCAGCCACAATCGTGGCCGGCCAGCCACAATCGGGGCCGGCCACCACCCCAATTGGTGGTGGCCGGCCCCGATTGGTGGTGGCCGCCACCCCAATCGGGGCCAGCAGCCTCAATTGGGACTGCTGGCCCCGATTGGGGTGGCGGCTACCACTAATTGGGGTGGTGGCCGACCCCAATCGGTGGCTGCCGGCCCCGATTGGGGCTGGCCGACCACGATTGGGGCTGGTCAGCCTGATTGGTGGTCTTCGTCGGCCTTGGGTGGTGGTTAGGGCCGGCAATGGTGCGGTGAAAATCAAATAACCATGGTTATTCGAACCATTTACCGCAATGGTTAACCGCACCATTATGGTGAGGGCGGTTATGGTAATGAATTTTGTAACCGCAATGGTTATGGTTATGGTATTCAATCCATAACCGCGGTTATAACCATCACCTCTATATATATATAATATTAATACATATATTACTAATACTTATATTGTTATATATATACATTATTATTATACTTTAATTATTAGTCAAATATTATAATTCTTATTTCGTTCCCTTTCCCACCCACCATTTTTTTGTCTATGTTTCTTATTATTAGGTAACCACGATTGGAAGCGATGGTGAATGAGGATCGAAGATCGCAAGTGATAGGTGATTGAAGATGTATTTTTTAATTAAGTGAAACAATGAATTTGGATTTCGTGTATGAAACAATGAATGTATGTTTACTTTTCTTGTATGAAACAATGATGTTGTATTAGTTTGAATGATTGTGGTTAAATAGTTTAATCGTGGTTAAAAACCATGGTTATGGTATGAAGAATCATAACCGCAGTGGTTATGGTTATGGTTATGGTATGAGTGAAAAAAATATGGTACGGTTATGGTATTAGTGCTATTCGCCCCATACCCTCACCATCGCCAGCCCTAGTGGTGGTCGTCGTCGGCCTTGGGTAGTGGTCGTCGTCGGCCTTGGGTGGTGGTCGTCGTCGGCCTTGGGTGGTGGTCGGTGGCCGCGGGTGGTGGCCGGCCACGATTGGGGCATTTTCGTCTTTTCATTTCAAGCATGTGAGAGGGAGCATTTTCGTCTTTTCATTTCAAGCATGTGAGGTGCACACTTTGATATAAGGGCATTTTTAGGATTTAATTTTATTTCAGGTCACATGCCAAGCACGTGACCAACTTCCGTCAGTTTTAACGGAAAAATTAACGGTGACCTCTTTATCAAGAAAGTTGAAAATTCAGACATTTGATATTAACTTTGAAAATTCAGACCTCTCCGGTTAACATTGGTCAAATTTCAGACATTTCATAGGTTATTAGCCCTAAAATCAAACAATAACATCAATGCAGAATATGTTCCTAATATATATTTGTTTGCCTAATAACCCATATATGCAACAGAAATAACGGATACAGAGTTTAGTTCACCAATTTACCCACTTTCTCGACCCACATTCTCATATAGGTTCATAAGTGATTCACATCCGCGTTACTTGCTCGATTAAACATTATAACGTAATTAACTTAATTTTTTTTTTAAAAAAAATTGCAATAAGGATACTCGACTCTCATTCGCGTACCCTTATTTTTTTTCATGGTTTGGTTTTTTTTGTTTATTGAATTTAGTTAGAATTTATGGTTTAAAAAAATAAAAAAAATGAAAGGAAAAAAAAGATACTCGAATCGGAGTCGGGTATCCTTATTGTACAAAATATTTTAAAAAGCAATTAAGTTAATTACTATTTTATCGAGCAAGTGTCGCGAATGAGAATCAAGTATGACTCCATACGTGAATGGAAGTCGAGAACGTGGGTAGATTTGTGAACTAAACTTCGTATCCGTTATTTATGTATTTAGATTGCATAAAATGATTATTTTAGATGAAACAGTTCATTTTCTATCAAGAATATAAAAACAAAAAGGAATAGGCTTCGAAAATCCAATTATTAATACACTTTTTTATTTTTTTTACAACCCAATGAGCACACATATTCGCGTTTCGCAAAATCGCTTTCCAAGTCACCGGTGAAATAATGGTAGCCATGCTTAGTTGATATCTTATTCTTGCATAATGGACCGTTGGTCGAAGAAACACCATTCAACAATCAAACTGAGGACGAGAGACATGTGAGTTTTAATTGAACGACAACAATGGTCCATCAACACACCTCATTTCTCCGTCTTGTAATTCTTCTTTAACCTACTCGATCATTCACGTTCACCAACCACACTATCCCAATTTAATATGCTAGCTAATCAATCTAAACAAATATTATTCTATTTCATTATGTCCGACATAATTATACGTGATGAAAGCTTTTTTTTTTTTTTTTTTTTTACTTTTAATTAAAGTTAAAATTTAAAACTTTTGCATCCAAATTTATGATATTTTATGACCGAGTACATACGCAATAATTATAATTTTTAAAATACTTTATAAAAATTCACATTATTAATTGATATTAAATTATTTTGGTATCTATAGGCACATTTTTTAAAATTTACCGACATATTTCCAAATTTTATCATTTATTATCAAAGAGTTCTTTAAAAAGGAAACTGTTCTACTCAGTTTTACGAATTGTTTGACTTGTAGCAAAGTAGATGTTAAGAGATTTCTAATAACATAATATATTTTTAATTTAAAACGTACATGAATTTAACTACTTAATTAAGAATCAAATATACATTATTATTTTAATATAACTATTTGAAACATAATTATGGCACAAAACACTTTAATAATTAGTATAATACAATTTTTCATTTAAATATGTAGAATCGTTCTTAACAAATTAATCAAATATATATAAAAAAAAATTCTCATTTTAAAATCAGTTAATGTCACATGGCAACCGTTAATTTTAATTTTTTAAAGTCAATTAATGACATGGCCAAAAAAAACGAGTAAAACACATCGCACACTTACGCCCCAACATGCAATGTGCATGGAGAATCCTCTCCCATTGGCAGAAGATACAGGAAATTGGAGAAAAAAATGTCCCTATTTTTTCCAACTATATATATATATATATGAAACATAATTCATTGCTTTGAGAAAATACACAACAAATACAATATTTTTTATGCCAAATGTTACTAAAAAATTATATGTATTGTCCTCGAAATATGATTTAATATATATTTTTATATATATAATTGAAAAATGTTGCTAATTTAAAATATTTGGATCTTAAAGTGTTATAAACTTATATGCTTATCTAACGAATATAATTATATTTGATTAAATTAGAATATTACGTGTGGTGAAGATGAGATGTCGGTAATTTTGAGGTAAAAAAATAATTTTAGAGTTTTTGACAATAAATAAGTAAACGTGACACAACTTACGACATTATAACAAATTAAGATGAAAATTTATGTTATAATATTATTGACTCTCATTTTTGTCGATATTTCTTTTTAAATTAATACATCAAAAATCGGCAAAAAAAAATTAATACATCAAAAGAATATTGATTTTGTTACAATGGTATAAGAGTTAGAAATATATATCATATCATGTGTTTTGAAAGGTCATGACAATTTTCACATAAAAAAACTGTTCATAACTTATTATGTACAAACAGTTAGACTTTTAAATTACAATATTTAAAAATAGATAATATTAATAAAGTAAATAAAAATATATTTATAAATATTTAAAATATATTATTTATTTAACAGCACGGATTTTTCAAGTTTTTAAAACTCAACATTGCTAACTTTATCACTTGACATAATATTACATGTAAAACTAATGAGATGTTTGTCTGCACGAATACATATATAAAAAATATGAGAAAATTGTTTGATTACAAATAAAGTTCGAAATAGGAATGTAAAGTTTGAAATAGGAATCCAAATCCTACCAATACAAAGAATAACAATTGTTAGCACTCCCCTATTAATGATGATTTTATTCATCATCATTCCATATTTTCTAATTCCATTCTTGTTTAATAAACATGTCATTCTATTTACCAAATATGCCGTAAAGTTCTACAATTAACTTCAAACCTCAAAGTAGTCAGTTTCGTCACAAGCAAAGAATCATTCATAAATCCGCAAAAGGTAACTAAAAATTCTACACAACTCACGACAACAAACAATCTTCCCTTCCAAAGCTTTTGAATTATAGAGGAACTCCATCCATTTATCAGGACAAATGTACAGATTTCCGCAGACACCAATTCCCTAGTTCAGTTCATCATTCACCACACAGAAGTTCAATTTGATTAATGTAAGACCAACATGACCCAAACCCGAACCAGTTCGTTCAACTACAGACCGATAATTGGTATCTCGGCAGACCAGCTCTACTGTATCCAGTACTTTCTTTCACACCATTTATCCTTGAGTCTCACATTTTGAGCCATTTGGGCTTCCCAAGCTTCTTCTCAGCTGGTTTTTGCTGAGATGCAGAAGGTGGTGGAGCCATTGCTGCCTCTACAACTTCCGGTGTGGTTCGGTTCGACTCAGGCTGGTCCTGGATGAGTTCCAAGCCTTTCAGAGCCATAACGTCCTCACTGAGAAACCGGACTGCAGTACCCTCCTCACCTGGATAGAAGGAACAGCAAAAGTTTGTTTTTTTAACCAAAAAGGATGAAGATTTAAGAAGCCTGGACGTTTATCCCTGATGCACAGTTTCTACATACACAATATCGGGCCATAGATGCAGTTCTTCTATATTGAACAGCCATAAAACTATAAGGGAAGAAAAATATAAAATTGCTAACCCAATTTAAATGTGCATTCATATGCAAAGAACAGAGCACAAGCGGTAGCAAAATATTAGTCCTCTAACCTCTAGGTAGATCATATGAGAAGTAGACAATTGCACCAGGGACAAATCCAGCTGAGTAAAAATCCACTGAAGTGTTCTTGATTTGCTTTTTCGGAGGAGTTGTATCTGACACAAGAACAGATGGGAAAAAATCAAGCTTGGTTAGATTCAACACTTGAAAGCATGAACTCAAGAATAATCATAATGATAATTTGAGTATATATGCTTACAGAGATAGAATGGGAGTTCGGGTTGAGCAATCGCCTTCTTGAGAAGATCAACTAGGCTTTGGATAGTTTCTGATGGATGGAATGTTGCCTCCAGAGTATGATTGTCAGGAAACCGAACCCTCATCACAGCCTAATCAAAGAAGATCGGATGGACCAGGAATGTCAGAAGAGAAAGCTAATACAGCAACAACTAGTAACCATCAGGCATTGCATATATTATTGGGAACATGGAAAGGGAGAGGGAGAACAAAGAAGCATATTGCATACCTTTGTCGCTCTTGATCTCCGAGCTGCCTCTTCTGCTTCCCGAATCTTTTTGGTCTTTAGGTACTTTTCTGGTTGAATTCTTCAAAAGTTAGGAATTCCATTTTTATTTTGCAGGAAGAATGGAATTGGTTCGTTTAATGGTATAAAATAAGCATGTTATGTACTCTTTTACATGATTTCAAGATAAAAATCCATATTTTTCTCAGCAAGGCAAAGGGGCTGGCTTGTTTTAGAATATTACCTTCTTTCTTGGTAGACATAATTCGATGATAATCCTCTGCAGTGAACTGATAGAAGTCATCTGTCTCATCTGCTATAAGATTGATGGAAAATTTAGACAAATTGAAATATGGGCAGTATTAAGAGACAACTAGAAAGTTCCACGAACCGTTTTCTGGCGATGTAGTTTGTGTGGAAGATGTTGTTGGGACCGTTTCAAAGATTCGGATTTCACGTCCGAAATTCTCCTTTACTTGAGCAAACTTGATCTGAGACATTGCAGAAAGAATCACTTATAATTTACACATCGAAAACACGAGTGTTCTAAATTATGCGAGAAATTCGAAATTACAATAGATCAATGATGAATGATATTACGATTCAACCCTAAATGTCCTTATCTACTACAGATGCACATATCCATAGCCCTAAATCTACAAGATACTAACAACCGAGTCAACCAAAAGGTAGGAACTTTCAGAAGAAGATGATAGCATAAACTATCTACAGTGGCTATTGGACTATGCCGACCAAAGGGAAAAGCAATTAGAGAAAACCCAAGCTATGCGACAGAAGGCGAGACAATAAATCAACCGCGAAGCAGAAACTATCAATCAATAGCAGTACAGAAGATAGCGATATAGCATAGATGGGTGAAGAGAGACCTTGGTAGCTTCAGCTTCCATGGAATCAATTGGGTCGAGTCTTCTTCTCTTTAATGGTATTGAGAAAGAACCATCAATTGTCATGGAGAGAACAATTTGGGCAATTGTCGATGGGTTAGTTAATTCCTCTCTCTCTCTCTCTCAGATCGATGGCATCTTCGTTAATCCATCGGAGTCTCTGGACTTTCCCATTCAACAAGTCACTCATCTTCACGTGCTACGCACGTGCTTTGGGCCGCCTAATGGGATATACTTGGGCCTGACTAGTAACTAAAGATCTTAGCCCATAATTGAATAAATTTGCAGCCCAAGCTCAATAGACCTTTGTTGTAGTGGTTTGGAATTGGATTGTTATGTGGCTATAGAGCAGAGGTGTTGGAGAATATTGATATATTATTCATCTCTATCACAAGTTTCTTCACTAATAATGAGTCTCCAATTGTCTTAGTGCTAATTGCACCAATACTTGTAAAGATAGTTCTGTCCTTATATGAAAATATATTTTCTTAATGTCTATTGGACTTGTTTGAAAAAAAAAAAAAAAAAAAAACTCTTTAATTTTTAACAGTTTGTATTTCTCTTCTAATATTGTTGCTACATTTATTATTCATGCAAATGGTATTGTTACCAACACTTTTAAAACAAGTTTCTCCAATAACAATGTCCGTTATCAATGTTAAATGGTATCCTTCTTCTCATAATTGGATCAAGTTGAATACAAATTGTTCCGCTCTGAGTAACCGGGGTTCGCAGGTGAAAAGGGCACTACGCAACAATTATCAATAATGAATTGATGATTTTGAAAGAATATTTGAAATTATAAATAGTCTTATAACGGTGTGTATTTAAAGACGAATTATCATAAACATCGAATTTAAATAGACTCTATTTTTTAGAAATAGATGCCAAATAAGTCATTAATTTAATATTAAAGGATTATTATAATGATATATATTTTTCTTTTGTAGAACATTTTTCTAATATCTTTACTTTGGTATTGTAGATTTCAAGCTCTACAAAATTTGCACCATAAGGTGAGTAAGGTCGCGAACCATTTTGCTAAGGAAGCAATTTCGACTATGGAGTAATCTTCATTGCATCAGTCTAGTTGTCTGGATGGATATGAAGTGAACTTTTATCAGTTAGTCAATGAAAAAAAAATGCTAAACCGCTATATCATATTTATAAGTATTATATATATATATATATATATATATATACAAAAGATTAGAGAATTAAACCCAGTCATTTGGCAAACATCAAGTCAACGTTTGGTCTTTGTTTATGAAAAATATAAACTAGCAGTACCATATCATACGTTGGTTTTTCGTCACCCACCAAATACAAAAATATGTACTAGAAGAATTGAAACTTCACTTGTCCTCTTTCTTTACTCAATCATGTGATTCCTCTCTAAAGTAATCCCATTGCTTGGGATCCATCATTTAGCTCCCAAGTGAAGCAACAAACAAATTACTTTACATTATCAGCATCAACTATATATATATATTATATATAATATAACCTTCAATTTCGCAACGCTAACTTGACATTTTGAATTAAGATGTCTCAACTCAGCTATATCCCAAGTCAAGGCAAATAAAAGGTATATACTTTGATGCAACTATTATTATCACGTCACATATTTTATTTATTTTATGGTAGCTCTACTCTATTATCTAATCTAAAAGTATATATTCCGCTAAATTAAATTAAATAGTGATACATGACGAAACCGGCAATTCTGATGTTTAAAATTAATTCTCGAGCGACTATCTCCATTAACCAATCCAACTCGATATAGCACATTTTTCTCATTTGGCCCTAAAAATGAGGAATTTATATTGAACTTGAATAGTACATCTTTGACTTATATGTTTTATATCACTTATTCATAACTGATGTGGTACAAATCATGGTATTATAATATATTATTATGTTACGTGGCACAGTCGACGATTTTTATTTTTAAAATACACCGGATTAATTGGCCTTATTTATAAAATTATATAATTTATATTTAAAAATATATTTGATTACTTCTATTTCTATTTACCGTAACATTGTCAATGAATATCGCAATAAAATAGTCATAACTTTTTCTTTGGTACCTTGATTTAAAAAATAATTTTTTATATGTGAAAGTATGAATCATGACCTACGTACACTAAATATATCAATAATATGAAGCATATGCTTATTCAATATATTAATTTTAAAAATAAACTTTTTATAATGATATTATCACTTCTTTCATTAACTAGAGATTAGAGGTTCAAACCCTGTTAAAATCCTAAGAATAAAAAATATTTATGACCGACACTCTCCCGTACGGTCTGATTCGACGCGAATAAAGATTAATACAAATGTGGAACAAGCGTGTTACAATATTACTCTCTTGATTTGGGCCTCTCCTAGAGCACCATGTGAGAAAAAAACTTATATATATAAATAACATTTTTTATAGTTTTTTTTTTTTTTCTTTCGAAATAGGATTATATGCAAATGGCGGATAAATGTATAGTTAGTGTACAATATAACGATAATAATAATGAAAACAAATGTCTTAGAATTTGGCCTGCATTTTTATTTTCTTTCTATTCTGGTAAACGGCCGGCAATTCAAGTGACAAATGCCTCAGCTGCAGGGAACCCCGTATTTGAAGCTGTCGCAGTTTGAAACGGCATTTTTATACTATAACTGAGTTAGATGTATTTTTGTTGTCACATGTATAGGCTTTGTTGGAAATATTGAAGGTAAATATGCAAATTTATAAAGTTTAAGGACCAAAATGCAATATTCTAAAATTTAATGACTAAAATATAATTAGTTAAATTTTGGTTACTTACAAGTAATTATTCCAATTAACATGCAAGATATAGGCAACACCGAAATTATACGTAAAATCGACACATAACGAATACGTATTTTTTATACTGAGGCCCATGCTAATCACAGTCTCCTTAAGAAAATTTCGCCCCTCCCCACCCTCGAGTTATGCAACCAGGATTCAACAGTGTCATCGAAGCGTGTTATGCATGCAACACGTTCGACCGAACCGAACCCAATACCTGAACTCAAACAAAGAACAGGAAAGCCGACGACAACGGCTAAAAACAACTAGAAAGGTTGAACACGACATAAATCGAAATCAACCTAAGAAGAACTCTGCAATTCGTCAACACGAAGAACAGAGGAGGAGAAAAATATAACTTGGAATACAAAATTATGGATTCCGAAAATATTGGATATTCAACCAAAAGGAAGAGATCTCATTTTTTTATTCTACCAAAAAAGTGAATGAGATGCTCCTTTATATATGAGAGAAGAAGGGGGAGGATGGTTAAAGTACTCGATGTGGTACAAAATTTCCCCATTTTTATTCACACAAAAAATTGGGCTTGAGTGGGCTTGAGTAAAACCATTCAAAAATAGCCCAAAAATTAGCTTAAATGTAGTTTAAATAAAACAAAGCCCAATTTTTTCCAACAGCTTTGGTGTCATATGTTTAATTTTATAGGTTTTTTGTGCTATATGTTTGAAATATTGTATGTTTTTTGTGCTTCCGTTAGTTAAAGTTAGTTGGACTGTTAAATACTTTTATTTTGTTCAATTTAGTCATCAAATTTATATTTCTAAGATTTAATATTTACATTTTAGTCCCTATTGTTTGCTCAAGGCCGCCGGCCACCACCTGCAAACCTGCCGACCACCACGAAAAGGGCCGGCCACCACCGCTTGAGACCGGAAACCACCCCAATTGGTGGTGGCCGGCCTCAATTGGTGGTGGTCGGCCCCAATTGTTGGTGGCCACCCAAATCAGGGCCGGCCACCACCAATTGGGGTGGTTTCCGGACCCAAGTGGTGGTGACCGACCCTTTTCATGGTGGTCGACGGCTTTGGAGGTGGTGGGTGGTGGCCCTGGGCGGTGACTTGAGCAAACTTTATGGACAAATTTGTAAATATTAAATTTTAGAAATATAAATTTGGGGACTAAATTGAACAAAATAAAAGTATTTAACGATCAAACTAACCGTTAACTAACATAAGCAAAAAAACATACAAGTTCTCAAACATATGACACCAAAAACCTACAAAATTAAATATGTGACACCAAAAACCTACACTGTTCAAACATGTGACACCAAAAGTACATTTAACCCATTATAATTTTATTGTTTTTTTTTTTAGATATACAATTGATTCCGCAATTCGAACCGAAAGCGTTAATGTTAAACTTCTTTCCAATGTGGCGTTTATAGTGGGATAATATGTTGGTTTTATGATTTTATTATTATATGTTGGTTATATGATTTCGGCATGGTCTTGTCGATTGATTCCGGTTTAACAGCGTTAGAATGCCCCGTTAAATTAGTTGGATGTATTGTAACCCAACAACATAGAAAATGGACGAATTTTGACAACCTTCATATAAAATTGCGACCTCCTTTGTTCATCATTACCTCTTTCAAACTCCGTTGGTCTTGCAATTCATTTGAGGTTAGTTTGCTTCTCATATTCCATATCCGTTGTAGATCTCTATCTAATATAGTGATTTCTGTTATGGTTCATCTTGTTTAAGTTATTGATTGGTTTCCTTCGTATTTGTTGCAGTAGAATACGTATGAGCCAATTAGACTCAAGAGCCAAACTATTGGGTTTAGTTTTTTTTGTTTTTCTTCATTTTGTAGATTTTTTTTTTTTTTTTGTAATTTATTATTTTTTTAATGTTTTAACTGTGTGTTTTTTTTTAATATATTTATCTGACATGTCGTGCTGATATGACTTGTTTGAGTGCATCACATCTGCAAAGTCTATCCATATCAGCATATTTAATGACTTAAATTAACTTAATCTTAACATTAGACAACATAACATTATATATGTATATATACTGATGCATTTAAACTAAAAAAAGTCCACGACAACATTATCAAAATATTGTAGTGCATCGGATTAATTAGTGGTGCCATAATTGCCTCATTAACATTAATGGTTAAATGCCAAATTGCTAACTGGACTTTCATCAAAAGTGCAAATAGTTAGCTAAACTTTTTTTTTGAGCAAATAGCTAGCGACTTTTTCAAAAGTAGCAATTAAAAGCGTTGTTAATTTTTTTGGTTAAAAACTAACCGAATTTCTCACGTGAAGAGCATATAACATACTGAAATTTGTATTAACATATTTTCGTAACCAAATTGCATCAATCCTTTTTTTTTTCTAAATATTTATTTTTTTGTTGATGCACCTCAACGTTATTTTCTTTGAATCGATTCACTTTCTAGCGGCAAATTCATCTTACGAAATTCTCGAATGAGCAGTCTCTGTCGATCTCCGACAATTAGGGTGTACGCCGTGTGAATTTTTTTTGTTATCATCACCACGTGTTCCTCATGAGAGAAATTCCATTATTTTTTATATAAAAAATGAACAAAGCTAAGCTAATTGCTACTTAAAAAAAGTCCAGCTAGCTAAATGCTCCAAAAAAAGTTTAGCTAGCTATCCGCAATTTCGGGCCGGGAGCGTTAAGGTTAAAGCCCTCCCTAATGTGACGTCTACAGTGGGATTGGACACCGAGCCGCCCCTGTGAACACAACTCACTTTACCAGTTAGTTGGTCCAACCAACCTTAGTTAGCTAATTGATATTTAACCCTAACATTAATGACACACATAATTTTTTTTTGAAAAAAAGCAAATTGTTTGGATAAGGGCAATTTTGATGCTTACCGCGCTTTATGGGTTACGAAAGTACAATAAGACACAATTTGCGCCATTTCACAATTAATGAATTCTACAGGAACCAATATTTAAATTCACTCAAACTGTTGTAATTCGAATTTTCGTAAAATAACAATAATAAAATAATAACTGACCGAAAAACCTATCGAACAGCAGCAGAGAAGAGATAGACGACCACGACGACGAAGAAGAAGAAATCGAAGATCATCACTGCCATCGAGCTCGACTGAGAGAGAGAAGAGGGGGAGCTTCGCGTTGTTGATGACGATGGACAGAGAGAAGGAGAGAGAGATTGAACTGGAGAGTGCAATGTACACCAATTGTCTGCTCCTCGGTCTGGATCCGTCCATTATCGGCGTCGGAGGATCCAACGGAACTCCTCGCGTCGGCCTCTTCCGCCACTCCAACCCAAAGCTCGGCGAACAGCTTCTCTACTTCATCCTCTCCTCCCTCCGCGGTCCTGTTCAATCTGCCAAAGTACTTACTCCTCCGCGTAAAACTTCTCAGTCATTGGTTCAATGTGCATTGATTTGATTTCAAGCAGCTTGTAAAATTGAGTGTTTGTGTTGATGGATCTTCCAGGATTTCGATAAGGTCTGGCCGATTTTCGATTCTGGGCAGTCCCGGGACTTTAGGAAGGTTCGAGCTTCTAATGCTAAGATCTTATGTCGCTGTTGTGATGGATTTTTCTGCCACTGTTGTTGATACTAGATAGTGCATCTTATCCTGCTGTTCAGGTGGTTCAAGGGATTATCAGTGAGCTCGAATCGCAAGGCGCACTTCCGAGGAGCAATTCAAGGGTTTCTTCGCTTGCTACTTGCTGTGGACCCAGGTTGGTCTGAAGTTATATGGTGTTGAAATCATTCTGGAATAGCTCATTAACTTTGCCTTCGGTATTGTCTTGTTTTCCCGAAGAATGAGATTATCCTGCCCTGATCCAGTAGTCTTAGTACAATATTTTGCTGTCTAATTATGTAATATGATTGCACAAATACAGTGGAGATAATGCCTTTTAAGAATAGGGAAGATTCTCAAACCTGAAAGTGAATTTATTATTACTTATAGTTGGGTTAGTATCACCCGTCTTGTTCAAAGAAGATGGTGATTTTTTTTTTTTTTTTTTTTTTTTTAAAATCTTGATTATGGAGTCTGAAGAACTAGTACATCAAGAAGCTGGAGTTAGGGTAAAAAATGGAAGCCTAATGATTGAGTTATTTTCAGTTCTCAATGGAGAACGCACATTAGAAAATTAGTTTCTGGATAAAAGCAGATAGGGTTTTGATTTAATGCTTCAAGTTACATTGTTTAGATTTGAAAGTTATATTTGGATAGTTAACTATGTTATCTTGACTGAAGGATGTTTGTTTTCAGAGCTAAAACCTATGCTCTGATGAAGTGATTTGATTGCTCTTTTCTTTTGCTAGAAAGAAGTGAATGATAAACATTCTCTTTTAACTGCAGATTTGTTGAACTCTTGTGGCAACTTTCTTTGCATGCTCTAAGAGAGGTTCATAGACGGACATTTGCCACTGATGTAGCATCTAACCCACTGCCAGCTTCTTTGACAGATGTGGCGTTTACTCATGCTGCCACCCTACTTCCAGTGACAAAGGTACCACTTCTTCACATGGTTATTTAATACATCATATTCATTGGATATATTCATTATTCTTAGTCATAAGCTTGGCGATAAGCATGATTTTGACTCGGGGATTTGATGTTGGACAGGCTAGAATAGCATTAGAGAGACGGAGATTTTTGAAAAATGCAGAAACTGCTGTACAAAGGCAAGCTATGTGGTCGAATTTGGCTCATGAAATGACTGCTGAATTTAGGGGTTTATGTGCTGAGGAGGTAAAATTTGCTTCATGAATCAATGGACGAGCTATGGTTGATAATGGATATATTATTACTTCTCTACTTATGTTTTAAAAAATCCTTATCCTCAGGCTTATCTGCAACAAGAGCTGGAAAAACTTCATGACTTGAGGAACAAAGTGAAGTTGGAAGGGGAGCTTTGGGAGGACCTTATGTCCAGTTCCAGTCAGAATTCTCATTTAGTTTCTAAGGCTACTCGGTTATGGGAATCAATATTGGCCCGCAAGAGTATGTACTGGCTCTGTTCCTCTATTTTTCAGAATATCTTTAGTAGCAAAAACATCGGCTCCTAGTTGCTTTCTTCAATAGTAATCACATGATAGCAAAAGTCAGAAAAATGATGTTTAAAATCAACTCTCTTTTTTGGGTAAAAAAATCAACTTTTGTTATGCCTCTCTATTTATTCAAGTGTCTATATTTTGGATTATATGCAGTTTGTTATTTAATTTCTTTTTGATTGTGGATGATTTATTGCTTCAGTTATAAATATCAATATTGAACATTTTTACGCTCTCATGTTATTCTGATGTTGCGTATCTATTTAAAATAAACATATATCTCCTCCGTCTCCTAAATATTTTGATTTTTGACGATATGCGGAGATCTTGATGTTTTTCGTACTACCTGTGCAGGTCAACATGAAATTCTTGCTTCTGGTCCCATTGAAGACTTGATAGCTCATCGGGAACATAGGTAATTTCTTGGATCTGTAACTTCTGTGGCTTTTCCAATTCACTCTTAATGTCTTACTGATCTGTTTGTCATCATCAGGTACCGTATTTCAGGGTCATCCTTGCTTGCTGCAATGGATCAAAGCTCTCAGGTTCCTCATGCCACTGATACCTTATCTTCACAGTCAAATGCCACTTCTATGCATTTGGATGATAATGGACAGAGAGACGGAGCCCATGTAAATGCGAACATGGAAAGGCCAAGGAATTTGGAGTCGTCCAATTCACAAGGAAATGAAGAAACATCTTTTAGAATGGATGATAGAAGTGGAAGAGCTCATCCCACTGTTGACGTGGCAGAAGTCATACGACGATGGACTCATGCTCTACAACGTATTCACAAACAATCACTTCTTATGGTATGCTGTCTGTCCTTTCTTATCAGGGGCCTCCTATAATTTTGTTATTCAGCTATGTATATCTAAGACTCCGAACTTTCTGAAGGCTGGAATATTGGATAGGCTTTTATATATGGGTCTGAGGAAATACCGTACCGTCTCCATTGAATGATTTGTGTTGGATATTAACAACTGATCGGGATTTTAACATAAAGTAGACTTACATTCTAGAGATTGGCCGCTGGCCTATACTTAGATCACTCGCGTATCAATTCATCTTTTCTATGTAAACTGTTGATCTCATGTTACTTTCGGCTAGGCAAAAGCTAACGACGGAGAGGGTCCAGAACTCTTACGAAGTGCACGTGATGGCAGCACAAGTGGTCATGCTGAATCATTAGCATCAACTCTTGCTGAACATCAGCAACACTTGGCTAGTTTTCAGGTGATTGTGTTTTTCTATTCTGGCACTCTGCAAGCGTTCTGCGTTTAGCGTCATGATAAGTATCTTTGTAGCATTTCGTAACTCTACCTGATACTATTAATAAAAGTATTGCTCAATTAAGTTAGCTTTTGATCAAGCAACAGCAAATATGCACTTCTACCATCGGCACCATACATTTACTTGTACTAATGCCTTTACTGTAAAGGGTGAACCATTTTAGGCCTCTGGATCAGTAGAATACTAGCCTCTGTGGTTGCATATATATCAAATTTTCTATCTATTCTGCTCTTCTCTTGAAAAGGTGACGCTCATGGTAAGGGGTCATATTTCACGTGGACTCCTAGATCAATTCTTCACACTTAGTGCGTGTATGAAGTCGTTAGAAGGAGTCTACTCTAGTGCTGTTTCTATTTCCTTTCAAATTTTAGTGTACAATTTAACTAATTGATTTTTACACTGTTCTCGAATTTACAGGTGCTAATAAATCAACTTAAGGAAGTTGCCCCAGCTATACAAAAATCTATCGAGGATTGTACCGAGAAAGTGGATGGCATCTCTTCTAGTTTGCCTCCTATCAAGCACCATGGACTATCAGCCTCTAGTAGCCAAGCTCAAAGCAGTGGAAGGGTAAAATTATAAATACCACTTACCACATTCAAGTTATATAACCAATACTAAATCAGCAAGATGAAAAGTAACCAAAAAAAGCTTATAGTTTCCATTTATGTTTACCATTTTTTTAATTCACTTAATGATGTGGCAACACTAGCATCCACTCTTGTCTATAATGAACTTTACAACTGACATTTGTTGTGCATGCGACCTTGACAACTTGGTTAAGTCTAAATGTGATCTAGGTCTCAACCATGTCCGGATCTAATATGAGTCTAATACTCTGACCAGTTAAAATCAACTGTAGATTCCTGCATCCCTGACAGTGGATCCTGTATTGTGTGTTCATAAGCCTGCTCAACCTTGTTTTGTGATGTTAAATGTTTAAAATGGATTTAAAAACTGAGATAAGTCTACATTTAATCTGAAAATTTAAGTTGATAGGTGTATGGACTTTCTCTTCTATCAGCTCCACTCCCCTTTCAATAAAAGATGTAAAATATTGTTTGTTTTGCTATAACCGCAGCTCTTTTTAATATACAGGAAAGCAGTTCCGAAGATGTTGGTGAATTGACTATGAAGATGTCAGCTGTCCATTTGGACAAAATCTCTGCTAGTCCTGCTCTGAAACTTCCACAGTTATTTACTCATACTCCAAATTCATCTAGTAAAGGCGGAAACCTGCAAAAGAGGCACAACTTGGCGACTGAAGCTCAGCAAACAGAAAATGCATCTGACAAGAAGATTTTAACTCATATTTCGTCCAGTAATCAGACCGATAATAGTCAGCAAGGTGTGTCCTTCTTTCTCTTTGTATTATCTGCTTGCTAATACTGCTAGCCAGCTCTGGCCTTTGAGAATTTAGAAGTTCTCTTGGAGGTTAGATCAAGTAATTCTTATTCAATGTTGTGCAGATGGTGACTATTTCTTCGTTCAGAATTTAAAGAGATCAGTGAGAGAAGCAGCTCTTGCAACGGAGCCTTGTAATTCAGATGCTTTAAGAGAGAAGAACCTTTCTGATGAAGGCTCTGGGCACTTCTTTTTACCTCTTTCCACAAAAGGCTTTTCTCAAGCCGGTGCTGAAAAAAAAGCTGTTTCTGGAAGTAAAGTCGAGAATCGTGCAAGTGATAGTTCTGTTGGAACCAAGTACGATGAATTCCCAGATTTTCTCAATGATTCAGAATCATTTAACGACTTTGATCAACTAAATGGTTTTCGTTTGAGCTTGGGATCTAGTCGTGATTCACCTACAGCACAGAGTCTGTTCTATTCAATAGAAGAGCCTCAGGGCCAGATCTTCTCACCTCCTTTGCTAATGGACAATTCTCTCTTAGTCGATTCCTATGAAGATTTGTTAGGTATGTAACTAAAACTGTCATGTTTCATTGAATGCTACTTTTGTAGATTTTAGGGTGATACGACCTTAATTTGGTTCGTATGTACCCTAATATCCGTGACAAGATCTTAACTGGGTATGTTTGTACCTGTTTACAGCTCCACTATCCGAAACTGAAGCAGCTTTAATGGAACATTGAAATTTCGCCCTCTTGAATCATAATAAGGTGATAGGGTGGTGTTTTGTCTTCATGCAATTGTGCTCCTTAACTGATTGTCCGTGCCACGCTGGACCTTCCACGGGTTGGATTTTATCCTTTGCTGACTGTGTGGGCCCAACTCATCCACATCAGAGCAGTGGTGGAGACTGGGATGAATCTGTTCTGTTTAAGTGACACAAAGGCAAAAATGGAGCACCAGGTAGATTGTGATTTGCGTGTGGGTGCAGGTTATTTTTCATGGTTCACTAGATTTGTGCATTCTTTTGGCCTTCTTTATGAATTGTGTGCAGATTTGCAAAGATTGCTTGGGTTTGGTTGGTCAGGTTAGGAGTCAGAAATGCCCGAGATTTATGATGATCTAGCCTGAAGTATGTATCATAGAATCTGGTGACTTTGTGTTCTCGTCAGGAATTTATTTTCCTGTCTTGTATTTATGTCTTCCTTTCATGGCAGCAGTGTTCTTGCCTTGTGTTATACATTGTGTTGGTGCCTTAATGTACAAGTTTCGAACGAAACAGAAGAATATTGATTGTTAGATTGTTCTGTTGCTTTGGTTCAAAGCTTTTATTCAGCAGGTAAGGATCCTGTCTACTGTAAGTCCTTATGCTACATTTGTTGCTTTACTTCTGTTTTGCTATTATGGTCATCACTTCAGTTTTTTTGGGTGAAAAAAAAAAGAAAAAAAAAGTTGAGGCTGCAATACCTGTAAGAAGCTAAAGTTAAGGGGGGGACCAGGTCCGTGTAAATTTCTTTTTGGGATGCGACTAAACTTTAATTTAATTGGTTTAGGCCCACAATATTGTTGATATGATTGAACCTAATAATCGTGGACAGCTGATTGGCCCTCAGGAATAGTCAATCTATCATTAACTTAAACTATATAAGTACAATTTTTCCATATTTTTTTTGGTAAAGTAAATTTTACATATGAGAAGAGAATGTATGTATTTACAGAATGGCCCCTCAAGTATACAAAAATTACAGGAGCCATTCAACAGTATTTCACGTCTCACGCTTGTCGCTGTAATTTCTTAGTGCCGTTGAATGTTGTGTAGCCCAGCCAGGGCAGACTGCAGAGTAACAAACCCGTGAGGAGAAAGAAAGTTCTCTCCGTAGTAACTTCTCATCTTCATGAAAGCACTGCTTCTTCGTCTTTTTCTCTCTCCTCTAAACATTGACAATCTCTATCTCTCTGTCTCTCGTCTTCAATAATCGAGTGAAGTAGGTCAATTCCTCTGCAGGGTCGAACTTTTAAACCCTTTCCACTTTCTATACGTCAATGGATCGCGACTGCAGAGGTCAGATCTTCCTCCCTTGTCACCTCTTATCCTGCTGAGGAACAAGACCTGATCCTCCAAATGCTTCTGCAGAGCTCGATCTTGAAATTATTGTAAATAACTAGGGTTGATTCGAATTCTGATCACTTTCCGTCAATCCGTGCCCTTTCAGTACGATCTTTGACTTTATTGAAAGCGGCGGATTCAGCTGTTATCTACTGATTGCTGAGGAATCAGATAGTGTTTCTTCCTTTTTGCTGTAATTCATCGTTTTGTATAGCTTGGATGGATTGATGTTTCTTATAGTACTTTGTATCGGAGATTGTTGCTTTTCCTGGGTCAGTGAGCTTCGGCTTTAACTGAGTGTCTGTTCAAGTTTTATAAGCTATGATCAAGCAGTTCTTTAGGAGGAAGCCGTCAAAGTCGACAGAGAGTAGCGAGGTGTTGGTGAGCTCGACTACCTTAAGCAATGCTTCTTCGACAGGGAATTCTGTTCGGAGTTCCAGCTCAGTTGCAAATTCTTCTTCTGCTGGTGGTGGTGGATTGAGTTATGGAAATAGGCTTCCTCAAGCTGTGAGGCTAAATGGTGCTTCTGTAGCTGCCCCTTATGAGGCCTTGCCTAGTTTCAAAGATGTCCCCAATTCAGAGAAGCAGAACCTGTTCGTTAGGAAGGCAAACATGTGTTGTGCTGTCTTTGACTTTGCCGATCCTACCAAACATGTGAAAGAGAAGGATATAAAGAGGCAGACCTTGTTGGAATTAGTGGATTATGTCACTTCTGCTAATGCCAAGTTTTCTGAAATTGTTATACAAGAAATTGTGAAGATGGTGTCAACTAACTTGTTTAGAACTCTGGCGACTCCACCCCGTGAAAACAAGGCTCTTGAAGGATTTGATCTAGAAGAGGATGAACCTTCAATGGATCCCTCTTGGCCGCACTTGCAAATTGTCTATGAATTACTTCTCAGGTTTGTGGCCTCACCTGAGACAGATGCTAAGCTAGCCAAGAGATACATTGATCACTCCTTCATCCTTAGATTGCTAGATCTTCTTGACTCAGAGGACCCAAGAGAAAGAGAGTATTTGAAGACTGTTCTTCATCGCATGTATGGGAAGTTTATGGTGCATCGGCCGTTTATTCGCAAGTCCATTAACCATGTCTTCTTTCGGTTCATATTTGAAAC
The DNA here is from genome assembly GCA_036873135.1 of Clarkia xantiana subsp. parviflora. Lineage (NCBI taxonomy): Eukaryota > Viridiplantae > Streptophyta > Magnoliopsida > Myrtales > Onagraceae > Clarkia > Clarkia xantiana. The sequence continues at coordinate 51,761,037 of JAPTYO010000001.1, forward strand.
CGAGAAACATAATGGTATTGGTGAAATGTTAGAAATCTTGGGCAGCATAATCAATGGGTTTGCTCTTCCTCTAAAAGAAGAGCATAAGCTTTTCCTTGTTCGTGCACTGATTCCCCTCCATAAGCCAAAATGCATCCCAATGTATCATCAGCAGTTGTCTTACTGCATCACTCAGTTTGTTGAAAAAGACTGTAAACTTGCTGATACTGTCATAAGGGGTTTACTGAAGTATTGGCCTGTTACAAATAGTTCAAAGGAGGTGATGTTTCTTGGAGAACTTGAGGAAGTCTTAGAAGCAACTCAGGGCCCTGAGTTCCAGCGTTGTATGGTTCCATTGTTCCGCCGAATTGGACGTTGCTTATCCAGTTCACATTTTCAGGTCAATTCACTAGCTTCTACATTTATTATGCTTGTTGCTTCTATCTTTTCCTAAATTCTATTGCTATGTAATAAAAGGATATGTAATTCTGTATCCAATTTTACTAGACCTTTCTCCCTCGGTAGGTAGCTAATGGAAGTTCTGAAGAAGTAGTTCGGGACTATAAATAGCTGTACCTGGGATTAAGTAACTCGTTGTTGTTGCATTCCACTATTTTTCATATAAAGTGGAATCTGAGTTTCTCGCTTATCCTAAATTACCAGTTATCTGAAGATTAAATTTGGGTGTTAGGCTATGAAGTCAGTCTGTATAAATAAGAAAAGAAAAAACAAATCTTTACACTGCAATATAGATAAGAAATGTGGATCTGTTATTCTGCAAATGCATCCATCAGTCTATTTGTTGTATGAAATAATCTTGTAAATGCATCTCATCCATGTATTAGCAGCTTGAGACTTAAGTTGAGATATAACATGTACAAGCAACATATGGAATACTCCCCTAATTTTATTTTGTGCTGATATTTTACAAAATTGGAAATAAGTACGGAAAATTGCCAAAGAAGTTCCTCATTTGCAACTTCTGACGTGTAGAGTGTAGTATTATTATGTTGGTTTTTAAAGCAGAAGCCTAGTGGCATTCAGCTACTTGACTCAAGCAATTGTGATATCATTACTACACAACTGCATTTGAGAAAAACCTAGTGATCACAACTTGATACCATAGTTTCACCTTGGTCACATTTCTTGATTTCAGTTTGAATATTTTCATTTTATTTACTGATGCTTAAATCCTTCCTTTTCAGGTGGCTGAGAGAGCTCTATTCCTGTGGAACAATGACCACATCGAGAATCTAATAAAACAAAACCGAAAAGTTATACTTCCCATAATTTTTCCTGCTCTCGAAAGGAATGCAAGAAACCACTGGAACCAAGCCGTGAGAAGTCTGACCCTGAACGTGAGGAGGATCTTCTCTGACACCGACACTGAGCTCTTTGAAGAGTGCATGGCAAAATTTCAAGAAGATGAAGCACAGGAGAAGGAAATCAAGGTGAAGCGTGAAGCCACATGGAAACGACTTGAGGAGATTGCTGCCATGAAATCCACAACTACTGAGCCCGTGCTAGTCCCTCGTGGCGGAAATGGAATGCCACCTAATCTGCCAGCTGGCTAAAAAGTTCAGGGTTGTGATAGTAGATTCGTGCTGAGGAAGTGTTTGGTGTTAGTGAATAGTGATACAGTGATATAATTGATGCACTGTGTGCCAGAACCTAGCAGGGTATCAAATCACAAGGCCACATTGTTCTCAACTGCCTATGATTTGGCACCTTGCTACTGCACTGTATCAATCATGATATTGCATCACTATCACACTATACATCTTCTTCGCGATTGTACCGAATTTGCTGCGCTGTCCCGGTGGCTGCTATCATTTCAGTGGCAAGGCTGATTTCATATGATGGGCAGTTGTAATCAATCTTCTTAGAGCTTCAAAGTTAGCATACTCAAGTTATCTCCAGTTTCTAAGGCGAGTTGTGGGAATTTCATAAACTCTGATCAAGGTATGGCGAATTTCACCTTGTTAGGCTTTTTTTTTTGTCACCACTCTATATATTGGTAAAAGCAAAAAGGGTTTTAATTGTTTGTGCAAAATCTTGAGTTATAGCTTCATAGTGCAGATTTGTTACGGCTTAAGTTGAATGTGTGTATGTTCATTTCAGTATGCTACTGGTGAGTTGTTGTGTAGCTTCTTTGTTTTGATTTGATGTCATTGTAGAAGGCAACAACAGCTTGATGATTCTACCTTGCTTGATCCTTAGGATGTTGTGGGTCCCACAACATTTTCCAGCATCTCATTTTACCTAATAATGGCCCTTCCTTTATCAAAGTGTAGCTTGACTTTGGCTTTTTTTTATTAAAAAAAAATTAAATAGATAAATAAATGTTTCTTTTTTTTTTTGTATTATATATATATATATATATATATATTGCTCGGTTTATGTTCCGAGGAAGGGGTCGAGGCAAAGGCACCGCCTTTTATAATACTTGGTTGGTTAGTTAACTGCAACAATTATGCATCTTGAAGGACACATTATTGAATAGATAAGGGAGACAATCTTCTTCCAAACTTTACTTACCATGATCTTATGCAAAAAAAAAAAAAAAAAACTTGGGAGGGTAAACTTGGAATTAACCAGAATATTGAGGGTAACATTTGCAATTAATGTTTCTTGCAGTTTAAACATTTCTTCTCCACTTTCGGCTTGCTCTGATGCTTAAAATATACAACTGATGGATTGTTTATCTAAAGAAGGCATGTTCTTTATTATCCTAATTTTTTGTTTCTTTGTCATCACTCTTAATTGTTGATTAGTGGAAGTGATCCCCATTTGATGCAATCATAACATTATTCTTAACTTATTATCAGATTTAATGACTGATGTTAATTATATTATAATACCAGCATATCATTTATTTTTGGGTTAAGAAACTAATTACTGTCTTAACAATGTTACTTTTAGGAGTCCCAAATTTAAATTATTGCAGGAGTTTCAGATTTGTTTTTCGTTAAATTTTGGTTTTCCATCCGGTTTTTTTACTTGGTTACTTTGGGTCTTTCTACCATGCTTGTGCTTTTTTTTACTAGTACGGTGGATAATTGTAATATATGCAAAATTTTAAAAGTATGAAAAAGTATAATTTTTTTAACTAAACCTAATATTTGTATCATATTATTAATAATATCAACTTCCCTATAAAATTTATATTTAGAACAATATTATATGCAAAATTTTAAAAGTATGAAAAAGTATGATTTTTTTTAACTAAACCTAATATTTGTATCATATTATTAATAATATCAACTTCCCTATAAAATTTATATTTAGAACAAAAAAAAAAAATCAATAGCATGATGTTTGTAGAGCAAGTAGTCGGTTACTTTGACGAATTTGATAATGGGTTTTATTGAATTTATGTATATTTATGTCAATCAAGTCAAATTAACATCAATTTTGCATAAATTTTTCAATTTCACTGTGTGTAGACAATGACTGACAAAAGTTAAAGAAAAGAAGCCGTTTTGTTATTTTTTATTTTTTAAAATACTTTCGATGTTGAATTTTATAGAGCTTTTAGATGAAATCTATCAAACTTGACATAAAAAACGGACGAAAAATAAAAAAGAAACGAAACCGAAACATGAGACACTTATTACTAATAATTTAAATTTGTGACACTTAATAATATGTTGCAAAAACTTAAGAATGTGATTAGGTTATTTTAACTTTAACCCTTTATTTTTTTATTTTTTAAAGTGGTGACAAAAAGAGTTGTGAAAGCCGCACAATCAGATTCATTTCTTAAATATATATATATACACTCTGCATTAAGAAGGTTCATAATTAAGCAAACATACATCGATAAGTTGAACAACATTATAGCATGTTTACTTTCATACATAGAATAATAACATTTGGGTTTTATAATATATTGGTTATGAGTGTTTTTCTACTTTCATAACACCGAATTTGAAATCTCAAGTTAAATTCTGAAGCCATGAAGGGATGAACCTAACCACTTTAAACACTTTCTTTTTACAAATTGTAAATATGTTTTTAGTTGATTATTATTATATATTTATTTACTGCGACGCCGTAAAAATTCCTTTCAGATAAATTTGTACATAACGATCAAGTAATAAATAAATCCAAATCAATATTAGTTGGCCAGAACCACCGAATATACACCAAATATTATAATTAAGAAAAAAAAATGTTGAACTAAGAAATGATAGTATAATAAATTAATAATGACAAAAAAATACTGGGAGCAAGAAAAAAAAAGTATCATATCCACAGATTTCAAAATTTGCACGTATGATTGTAATGTCCATCATCATCATCATTCCTCTCTCTGTTTGTCTCTCAACCCAAACCATCTGCATTTCCGTCTTCCTTAGCAGCAAGATCAATTCCATTCTCAGAAACCCTAATCAGATGTGAATGTGATCCAACCCCCTGAATCAGGTCATCTTCAAGAGAGAGATGCCCAGTGTCGGTGTGAAACTCTACAGCGTCATCTTCAAGTTGCTCTTGAAGCACCGCCTGCAGAACCGGATCCCAGGAACCTCCGACGACCCCGAATCCTTCGGTGTCAGCTCCCGCCCCGAGGAGACCGTCGCCGCCGCCAACGCCTCCTTCACCGACGGTGTCGCCACCAAGGACATCCACATCGACCCATTCACCTCCCTCTCTATCCGGATCTTCCTCCCGGAATCCGCCCTCAAGCCTCCCGACCCCGATTCCAAGAATCAAACGAAAGCTAAGGTTGTTCGGCCCCTATCCAGAGTTACCGATTCTGATCCCCATCTACCGCATCCTCGCCGCCATAGCTACAATAACCCTGCTGTGAGCCCCGATCCAGGTAACAATAGTTTCTCACGCCGTAAAAGCTGCGGATCCCCTCTCGTCAATGCTAGAAATGGAAATCACCCAGTCAGTTACAGCAATGATGCTGAAAGTTTGAATTTGAAATCCCCAAACGGCATCAATGGGACTTATCGAGGCTACTCGCCTTTGATTTCAAATGCGAAGAAGCTGCCAGTGATACTGCAATTCCATGGTGGGGGTTGGGTTAGTGGGTCGAACGATTCGGTTGGCAATGATTTGTTCTGTCGAAGAATGGCCAAGTTGTTGGATGTGATTGTTGTGGCAGTGGGTTACAGGCTTGCTCCTGAGAGTCAGTACCCAGCTGCTTTTGAAGACGGATGGAAGGTGCTGCATTGGCTAGCTAAGCAAGCGAATTTAGCAGAATGCAGTAAATCGATGGGTAATCCGCGGGGTGTTGGAGTGGATAAGAAATCTCACATGGTTGATACTTTTGGTGCCTCAATGGTGGAACCTTGGTTAGCTGCCCATGGAGATCCATCCAGGTTCTTCCTCATGCTATCTAATCTTTATTTTTGGATTCACCACATCTTTGATATCGATCTTATGTATCGTTCTGTTGAATGTGTGTTTCTAGTTGATTGAAATTTTACTCTTTTTTTTTTTTGGCCATCTGATTGATATTTTACTTGTTAGCTGTTTTCGCAATGTTGAAATGGTAAAGCTGCTTAGAATTAGAAAATCCTTACGTTACTATTAATTTATGCATCCATTCCTTAATCATGAGAAAAATCTCAAATTTCTACATTTCTTAGCTAGAGACAAGCGTTGTTGGGTGTACGCCTTTTAGTGCAGCTTTGTTGAGTTCATAGAAGTTGATTGAATAAGTTTTCAAAAGTAAGTACATATGGAAGGCTGAATCTGTTTTCTGACAGTTGTAGTTGTAACTCCAGATATTGCACCGTTTCTACATAGCCATCTATATTGCTGCTTTAGTGCTGCATTTAGGGTTGCATTGTTGAGATATTTATGGCTCAACTAATTCACAAGGAGTGTCAATCTAACCAACGGTCTCTGAAGCGCTTTGGGCGACTCTTTAAGAAATTGAGTAGGAATGTGCTTGGATCAAATTTAATTGCCCTTGAATTAAATAGCCTTCAAAAGAAGAAACACATAATTGCCATTGTGTAGCCTTGTATAGTTGAATGCAGAGCAGCTCAACTTTTATGCTCAAAACATCATTTGATGCCTCTTCTTACAATGTCACACTTCTTATAGTATGTTGCATTAGAATTTAGGGTTTATGTAGTTCACCATTGACATATCTCTATTTTTAAGGTTTATGTTTAAAACAGGACAAATGTTGATTCAGTTACGAACATGAGTGCTTACATGTCTTTTATTCCAGCTGTGTTAAATTCCTGAGGTGATTCTTTTAATAGACCTGACATTTATCAAAGAAAAATTCGACATGTAACTTAAAGCAGAACTTAGTTAGAAAGTTAAAATGGCGATGCTATAAAATATGAAACTTAGAGCAGAATTCGTAGCGAAAATGAGATCTTTTGAATCCCAGTGTATCTTGAAAAAGTAGCATGTGGAGTCTCACTCTTTGTAGAATTTTCCAAGTGAAATACTTGTAAAACGAAAGTGACTGAGATAATCAAGAGTTTCTTGAAGTAAAAGGATACCCTACTTTTTCACTGAGTTTCACAACAAGTTTCAAGCTTTGTAGCACTACTATTTATCAGAAGGAAATCTAATTGGTTGGTCTCACTCTAACTCTAACCATATCATTTCCATGTTACTGCAACAGATGTGTCTTGTTGGGTGTGAGCTGTGGTGCTAACATAGCAGACTACGTAGCACGAAAATCCGTTGAATCAAAAAAAGTACTGGACCCCGTCAAGGTCGTTGCTCAGGTTCTGATGTACCCGTTCTTCATGGGAAGCACCCCCACACACTCGGAAATAAAGTTAGCAAACTCCTACTTCTACGATAAAACCACGAGCCTCCTTCTATGGCAACTCTTCTTACCAAAATCAGAGTTCAGCCTTGACCATCCAGCAGCCAACCCGTTAATCCCTGGCCGTGAACCGCCGTTAAAGCTCATGCCCCCGACACTGACTGTGGTGGCAGAACACGATTGGATGAGAGACCGAGCCATTGCTTACTCAGAAGAGCTCAGAAAGGTAAATGTGGATGCCCCTGTGTATGACTATAAGGATGCTGTCCATGATTTTGCTACCCTTGATATGCTACTCAAGAGCCCTCAGGCCCAGGCTTGTGCTGAGGATATCGCAATCTGGGTCAAGAAGTATATATCGTTTCGGGGTCATGAATTTTCGTATTGACGCTCCAATTTTCATTCTTGATTGATGTTGATTTTGCAAGAAAAAGGTCAGGAGTCGTCGTAGTATGATATATATGATGTATAAGGAGGGAGTCAGGTTTTGTGATGATGTATTTTTCGTGTTTTTAGTGTATCATTCTGGACGATTCTTTTTTTGGATATACGGTTGCGATTATGCAATCGGTATTCCAGATTTGAGTCGATGATTAGAAGAACTTGTGCATAATGAGTGATCATGTCTTGTTGATCCGAACCGCCTTGATATGAGTTTACACAAATGAAATTGCTTTATTTCATATGAAGTAGCAGAGTACAACAAGACAGTTTGGTCATGTTTATGGTGTTTAAGACATGTTTCCTTGCGGTACAAGTTTTGTCCTAAACATCTAACCATCATTTTCTTCTACAATCAACTTGTACATTTTCCAGCACAACGCTTTTTAATTTTATTATTATTTTATATAAGATCTTATAATATACCATGACTTTCATTAATGTTGCACAAAATTTAACTTAAAAGACAATATATGATTTAATATATTTATTAAATATCATATAGTAAAAGAAATTATATATTTTATTCTTAATTAATTTGTTATATGTATGGATATTAAATATTTATGAAATATATGTTATTAGTAAGCTCTATGCATATATCTTCTTATGAAACAATCCCTTTGTAAATTCACGACCTTTGTAAATTCGGGTTGCGTAGAAAAAGTTATAACTTTTTTATTATAATAAAAAAATATAATAATAAATGGAATGAAACAAATTTATCTATTAATTGATAATTAAATAATGTAATTCTATTTAATGATGCAAATTTTTTTCTTGCACATAAAATTTCAAAATAGCCCAATTGTGTTATCTGAATAAATATTAAGAAATTAGGTTCTGAATTTTAGAATTGATTTTTTTTTTAACTGAAAAGTAATTGATTTAAATATCATATCACCTAGAATCAAGCTAACTCCAATGTCTAGTGCCTTAACTTTTACTAAAGTTGTCTCTGTAACGGATACCTTAATATCTCCCTGCATCAGGACTCGCATACCCTGTCGGTAATCTGATCCCTCTCTTCAGATGCGGGTTGAGATTTTCCACGTTGGGTACTAGCCTTTATTATATGTGGTTTGATCTACTCACGACCATTTTCCTTCTCAAGCTATTCCCTCACTTGTGAGCGGGTTTCATAACCAAGATCATAGTTAAGAGGTGCACTTCTTTTGTGCTGAAATGGAAAACTTATTATAAAAATTCAATATTTTGCAAATACGTAAAAAACATCATGACTTTTTTTAGCTAAGTGGAAACATAATACATTTTCTAATTCTAAGGATTATTTCGAATAGAAATAAAGAACAAAGTAACTAGGAATATTGTTAGAATTCGAATAATTAGTTCATTTTCCTTATTCTAGAGGGATTGTCTAGAAAACTAATTATTTTGATTCAACTAGGGAAAGCTTAAACCTAATTCCTACAGTGATGAATATAAGCACAAGTGAAATTCTTGGTTTTTTGGGACAGAAGGATTCAAACCTCCGAATAACGGGACCAAAACACGTTGCCTTAACACTTGGCCACATAATTGAGTCGAATTTAGTAGAATTGCAATTCAATTATGACAGACCGAAAGACGTAATCGATGGATAACATGTGAATATTCATGTACTACCCCTTGTTAGTTCCGAGGGACCAACATGCTATCTATTTTAATTAAATAAAATTATATTTTTTTAGATTAGAATATACATATATATATATATATATATATGACATATGCAATATATATATGTATGTTGAAAACTTCGAATTTATCAAGTGTAATAGACATTCTATTATTTGTGTATATATATAATATAAAAAGAAAAACAAAGCCCTAACTCTTCTAAACAACTGTATAATAACTTCTTTGGAAACACAGAAAAACTCCTAACTAAACATAATTTGGGTTAAGAACACAATAGGGGCCTGAATGTTTGCCCATGTTGCCAAAAGGGGTCTGAATTGAAAAAACGTATTATTAAGGGCCTGAATTTTGAGTTTTGTGTTTTTTCAAGTCTCCGTCCAAATTTTCTGTTAAATCTAACAGATTCACGTGAAAAGACAAAAATACCCTTTTGTAATTATTATACAATTTATCAATTTAATTAATAAAATGTGAAATGTCTAAAATACCCCTACACACTAATTATGCAATTAAGGCCACCACGCTCCGGCCACCGCCCGGCGACCACCACCCGGCTCCGGCGACCGCCATCGGCCTCCGGCGACCACCACCGGCCTCCGATCGGAGCCAAAAAAGCTCCGATTGGAGCTCCGAAGCTCCGATCGGAGCCAAAAAAGCTCCGATCGGAGCTTTGGAGCTCCGATCGGAGCTTCGGAGCTCCGGTCGGAGCTTTGGAGCTCCGGTCGGAGCCACAAAGCTCCGATCGGAGCTCTGTGGCTCCGATCGGGGCCACAGAGCTCCAGATCGGAGCTCTGTGGCTCCCGATCGGAGCCACAGGGCTCCAGATCGGAGCTCTGTGGCTCCCGATCGGAGCCACAGAGCTCCGATCTGGAGCCCTGTGGCTCCGATCGGGAGCCACAGAGCTCCGATCTGGAGCCCTGTGGCTCCGATCGGGAGCCACAGAGCTCCGATCTGGAGCTCTGTGGCCCCGATCGGAGCCACAGAGCTCCGATCGGAGCTTTGTGGCTCCGACCGGAGCTCCAAAGCTCCGATCGGAGCTTTTTTGGCTCCGATCGGAGCTTTTCGGTGGTCGCCGGAGGTCGGAGGTGGTCGCCGGAGGCCGGTGGTGGTCGCCGGAGGTCGGTGGTGGTCGCCGGAGGTCGGTGGTGGTCGCCGGAGTCGGGGTGGTGGTGGTCGCCGGAGCTGTGGTGGCTTAAAGGGTATTTTCGTCATTTTAGGTCAAACCTATAAGAGACCCACTTTGGTCAAAGGGCATTTTCGGGTTTTCAAATTATTTTTGGTCACATGCTTGGCATGTGACCACTTTCCGTTACTTTTAACAGAAAATTTGGACGGAGACCTCACTTATACACAAAACTCAAAATTCAGACCCTTAATAATACGTTTTTTCAATTCAGACCCCTTTTGGCAACATGGGCAAACATTCAGGCCCCTATTGTGTTCTTAACCCATTGTTTTTTCTTCACCCTTTATTCTTGCCATGGCAAAAGATTCGTGTTCGGGTCAGTAAAGGCCTGTAGAACCCGATCTTTGAGCCCGATATCCTGAATTTCACAGAATCGCTCCGACCAATCAGGCGGCTCCACAGCTCGAATCCCCAAGCCCGGGGCCCGATCCTTGGACCCGACATTCTGGTCCTCGGTCCAGTCAGCAACATAAGTAGCCACCCTTCTATAGAACTTCTCCTTAAACACCTCCCAAACTTGGTACTTATAGTGGTTGATCACCAAAACCCCTCTATCCATATTCACAAAATCATAACCTTCCTTGATGTGAAAATGGTGCACCACGTTGATAAGGGTCGAGTTCAGCGCATCGGGCTTCACTATGCTCTTGTGGCGCTCCGCTGCCCCGACCCGACACGTGTACCCGACCATCACACCTTGTTCAGGAGGGCTTTTGAGCCCGGATGGCCCAAAACTATAACAAGAAACCCTAAACTCACCTATATTTTCGGGTCTGGACTCGTTTCTCAGAACGTCTTTTAAGTAAAGCCCTGACGGGAGGTGGAAAAACTCGTCCACGTCAATGAACCCTACCCACTCGCACGTGTGGCGAGCCCGAAGCGCGCAGTGCGCGAAGCCCGCTTCCTGCGTCTTGATCCAAGGCCAGAAGTGTCTTGTCACATTGTATCGTGCAGTGTTTAAGTTGTCAACTATAGTGATTATATCGTCATCACTATTATTGTCATAAACAAACCACCTCTTCACTCCAATTTTTGAGTGGTACATCACCCATTCTTTGAGAAACCGGGCTTGGTTACGCACCATGGTGCATATACACATCTCGTGCGCTTTTCGGACCGACGGGCTGAGACCGGGCTGGTGAACGGGCTGGGCTATCGAGGGTAGAATCGTCTTTCCACCCTTGATCCGAATCGATACCTTGACCGTGTGGTTCTCCCTCTTGAGCCCGGCTAGAACAATAAGCGGGGTATGGCACCTAACAATCTCTTGCGCGATCGATATGACATCGGATCGGATCAGAAACCGGGGCGTCCTGAAATCCGAACCGTACACGCATTCGAATTTCATCGCATTGGACAACCTTTCGGGCCGTAGATTTAGTCCCTTTACGAAGACTATCGTGGTGTTGTCGCGGTCAATCAGGGCCTCGTAAGCGAGCCAGTCCCACCTCTTAGTCGGCCCGGAGAGGATCCGACCGTCCGATTTTACAGCAAGGGATGTGGATAAGCCACGTGGTTGAATCTGACACCGTACGATCTGCTCATCGGAGTCTTCGCTGCTGTCAACGGCCAACGGCGGCTGCCTGCGTTTAGGGTTGATGCTCTTAGCGGAGAAGTAGACGCAGTCGATGTCCTCCTTGGTTAATAACCGTGTGGACGAAGGGTATTTTAGGAAAATAACCGCCTGGTCGGGGAACAAGACAGTTTCTCTGACGGAAACCGCCGGTGGCTGCGAGATGGAGACACCGGAGGCGGCAACAGCCTCCATCGCCGTCTTCCTCCATGACGACACCACCACCGGGTGAAACGTTTCTGCACATCAGAACAAAATCATCCTAAAAATGAAAAAAAATTAACTGTCTCCAACAGTAAGCACGAAACATCACCGGAAAACAAAAATTCCGGCAAAGAACATGAAATCGACAACGAACCTTGAAAGAGGAGACGGAAGACAGAGGAGAATGTGAACCCGGTGAAGATTATGCATGAGAGAACGAGGAAGAGGGTGCAGCAGAAGAATCTACTCCATGAAATGATTTCAATTTTCCGTCTATCTCTCATCGCCGCCGCAGAGTTCAAACTTTTTTCCCGTAGGAGAGAACTAAAGTATGCAGAATTTCATTGGTTTTATGATTCTAATGGATGTATAGTCATGAGAAATTGGTGAATGGAGGATTCAAATAATTATATGGTGGCTCCTGCAAATTCGTTCATGCCATCTACTTGGGGAGAGTCAAGGAAGTTATCGAGGGAGAGAGGGAAATGTGGTGAGGAAGAAAGAAAGACAAAGACACCGTTTAGACGTGATAATAGAGTGAGTGAGTATAGAGAAGATTTGAATAATATTTTTTTTAATTATTTTTAAATAATTAACAAATATGGATTAAAAAAAATTATATTTTAAGGCTACATTGTAAAATAAAAAATGATACTGACAAAGAATAGTAACTTTATAAATATTTATTTATATATGTAAATATCATTTAAAAATTATGACAAGTTCAGTATACTATCAAGGGGGTGTTTGGATGGATGTAATGTGTGATGTAATCTCACATTACGTCTCACATTACATCCACATTTCGTTGCTTGGTTTGTCAAACGACGTAATGAGCATTTTAGTGTAATGTCCATTGTAATCTGAAATTACTTCCAAACTTCATTCAACGTAATGTGAGATTACTTCCAAAAAAAGATGTAATGTGAGATTATATCCAACATTACAGAATGTTATTATTTTATTATTATTTATTAAATAGATAAAATATTTTGTATTATCTTTATAGTTTATTATGATAATAACATTGTTATTATTATTTCTATTATTTTTAGATACTTCATAACTCATTATTATAATAAATAATAATGTACATGATCTTCGTATAAAATGATTAAATCTTTTTCATTGCATTTTTTTTAATAAAAATTATCTTATAAAACTATATATAATATTTTAATTAATAGAGTTTTAGTAGTTGTGTGTATTGAATTTATATATTTGTCTTTATAATTCATAAATGACTATAGTATTAACCACACACATAATCTTTAGTTGTTGTCAAAATATATATTCTTTTAAATTTTGTCATATTAAGATATAATATACTCTCTCATATAGATTAATATACTAATAATAAAGTAACATTACAATGCACATTACAACACATACCAAACACTGTAATCTAACATTACATTCCACATTACAACACAACCAAACAATGCAATCTAACATTACATTACGTAGCTCACATTTCAAGTAATCTCACATTACGTTCATCCAAACGCCAAATGTTTATATCTCTATAAGCCTGAAGCTGGGTGTGATGGAAAGAGATGGCAACTCACTCGATAGCGATTGTTTCGACTGTTCATGTCGATTTCTTTGCGGTGATTATAGTCTTCGCTAGGAGTTCTCGGTTCACTGGTTACTCGATTACATGTGAAGAATATGCCGCCCAATCACCTAAGTAAACTAACCCAAACAATTATACCCATGAGCTAAACACCCAACACATAAGTTCAACTTAGTAATTGTAGAAAACACTTCAACAAACTAAAGACAATGAATTATGAATAACATAAGTATTGGTCTTCTCTATTTTTATTCGCCCCTCTTAAACTCATGTTCGCCTTGGGGCTGCTCATATCATTCTCTCTCTCTCTTCAAGAATTTCGTCCTGAATCTTGCCCCGAGAATCAAAGTTTGCCTTCCGGTGACTTGAGAAATCTGCAATCCTCATATGTAGGTGTGGCCAGTCTCCAGGGTAAAAAAAAACTCGACTTGATGATCAACGCCTCGAAGGAAATGTGATCCATTATGATCATTTTTAAAGAAATGATTTCCATTGACTTCATCATGCAGTAATGTCGACATATCATTCTGGTTGTCAATCTGAAGACCTCCACATTCATTAAGGCATTCCACTTCATAGGAATTAAGGTCTTCTATCAAAGTTAGCCATGTGTGTGTTGTTCTAACATTATAGCATATAGTGTATTCATTTGTACACTAGTCATGCACTCTATTGAAACATGTTCTGCATCTTGAATAGATTCATCGTGGTTTTCATCTTCAGTGTCATCCTCAATAGTATCGCATAGAGAATACATTGTATCATCGGTGTTGGGATAAAAATGACGTGGCGTTGAACTTCTAGTAGTGGACTTCGAGGTCTCGCCGGGGGCTAATTCTTTTAGGTATCTTTCTCGACCTCTCGGGTACTTAGTTTCCTTTAGGAGCTTTGTGCTAGGCGAAGACCTGAAAATGGGTGGGGATGTCCCCTGATTCCACTCTGAAGCTTAAGTCAGTAATGAATTTAGAAAGAGTATTGTAAAGTATGAGAATCGAGATTCTAAAATACATATAATGTTCCCCTATTTATAGGGAGAGATTATCGACTTCAAATGGCGGCTACCTTCTTGGGAGGGTTTCTGTCCAGAGTCGGTTTAAGCAGGTGACAAGTAGGTCGTCACCTCATCTTTCCTTAGCTGGGAAGGTTTCCCCTTGGCGGTTGAAAGCAGGTCGCCACATGTCCCTTTCCTTAAGAGGAGGGTTTCTTCATGGCGGCTAGAGCAGGTCGCCACTTGTCCCTTTCCTTAAGAGGAGTGTGTATTCATGGCGGCTAGAGCATGTCACTACCTGTCCCTTTCCTTAAGAGGAAGGTTTCTTCAGTGGTGTTTTGGCTATCGACTCGACTCGTACCTTAATAGGAGAGCCTTGAGTGATTTAGTCGCCTTCTTTTGCTAGTCGTTCTTCAGAAGTCGACTTCTTCATATATAGTCGTCGACCATTTGTCTTTGCCTTGTCGTTCTGAACAGAAATGGTCGACGGCTTTTCTTTAGTCTCGCCTTTAAACGTACCCGGCTTCATTCTATCCTTTTAATCGTAACCCAACAATCGGCATCTTCTTCTCCCTTCAGGTTTATGGAATCTCCACTCGACTCGATGTCACAGATTGTTTCTAGTTCATGTTTAACGAGTAAGTCGAATACGCCACAAACAGGGATGAAGATCTGTTTGATAAGTCGGGGTTTGAACGCTACTAAGGGAACAATCGGCATCTTCTTCTCCCTTCAGGTTTATGGAATCTCCACTCGACTCGATGTCACAGATTGTTTCTAGTTCATGTTTAACGGGTAAGTCGAATACGCCACAAACGGGGATGAAGATCTGTTTGATAAGTCGGGGTTTGAACGCTACTAAGGGAACAATCGGCATCTTCTTCTCCCTTCTGGTTTATGGAATCTCCACTCGACTCGATGTCACAGATTGTTTCTAGTTCATGTTTAACGGGTAAGTCGAATACGCCACAAACGGGGATGAAGATCTGTTTGATAAGTCGGGGTTTGAACGCTACTAAGGGAACTTTGATAAATTTCGTATGGAGAAGAATCTATCTTCAAGAATACAATTCATTTAAGAAACAGGTCTATCTAGTTCTATTACAGATGCTAATTATATATAAAAACTATATCTAAAGAAAATCCTAAGAAATATAACTTACTAAAAGTAATCCTAAAAATCAGCACCCTAATTGAAATGAGATATATTCTATTGAATTATCTATTTTCTTCTTTATTACAACATAATAGGTAACATATATATATATTAAACTATATGAAAAATTTCAAAGAAAAAGATTAGTTAAAAAATGGTAAAATATTTTTAAAAACCTGAATAATCCGGGAAAATTATAAAAATTATACTTTTAAAGTTTTAAAAAAAAATTAACTGAGTTTTTCAAATAAATTAAATAAACCCAAAAAATTAATTACATAAAGATGGTAACATTTTTAGCAAAATTGAAAAAATATATATATATATATTATAATATGAGTAATCAGATTTTTTTTCTTTGTTTTTAAAAATTTATTGATTTTTCCTATTTTAATTATTTTTTTTAATTTTAATAAAATACTACCCGTATTTTTTTTATTCTAAAAATAGACCATGTTGTCACAGTCTTATTTAAATCAACCCAAAAAAGTTAGATTTTTTAATAAAATTAAATAAAATATTACTTTTCTCTGCACACTGAAGTCCAGTTATATACCCTACAAATTTAATGGAATTGTTCGAGAGAATATTAACGTTTTAATGTAAATATTTTTTCAACTTACATGTATGTTACTGTATTGAAGAATGATGTATGGGTATGGGTGGCGCGACATGGTTAAGGAGATATTTCTGGGTGGTTTCCGATCAATATCCCATTGTTGGAGCATTAATCTTAAAGGTGTGGCAGAGATTTAACGTGAGTCGGAAAGATTGTGCAAAATAAATAACAGAAAACTAGATTATTATTTTTTTATTCTAAAAAGCTAATAATTAAAATAGCACACGTTGTTGTTATACTTATTAGTGAAACATTTGTTTAAAAGTGTGCATCTTTGTTATTAACAGCGGCATTTTTTTTTGTTTCTTTAGATTTTTGGATGTTTTAGGTTTAGGTACTTTTAGAGTTTTTATTTAATTGGTTTTAAAGTTTTTTCTTCTATAAATTTTTGTACTGTGCAAATAATTTGATCGGGTGAATTTTATAGAAATAGTTTTGTTCTAAAAGTCTATTTGATTCGTCGAATAGTTTAATCAAGTGAACTCTAAATAATAAATAGTATAGATAGTTTTGCCTTTTAAAGCTCATAATGTCAAATTATTCGTCTAACTAAATAGATTTTAGCAAAAAAATGAAATAATAAAATACCCTAAAAAAATAAAATATAATAAATCTTTATATATATATATTACAAGTCTACAATCATCTTTCCGATATGATACTATTTAATTATATATGTAATGCGGTATTATTTTTTTTGTTTTGTCAATGGTATTATCATTAATAATAATTGAGAGTTAGAATGTATAAATGGTGGTGGTAAGTGTAATGATCCAATGGATCAACAATAAATCCAATAAATAAATAAATAAATTGCTTTGCTTTGCTTTGCTTTACAAAGAGACGGATAATTTATGTGTCTTAATCTATCTGACTAAGAAGGAGAAGGACAGTTGGTTGAGGCGATAAAATGGTTTAATCACCTTTTAATGCGGTGCCACCTTTACCTTTCTAGGTCTAATATAATAATAATAATTAATCAATTAGTTGCATATCAAGTTTGTTCACAAATGTTAAGTTAATATTGACACAACCCCTTTTCCGACCATTGAATCATCAAAATAATAATAATCCGTAATTGTATATTACTTGCAACTTGCAAGTACTCTCGCCTTTGCAAGTGAAAACAATGGTTCAACATTTATTTATACTCAATTTTGACATAATTTCAAAGACTATAAATATTTCCATTATTTTAGCTTTGGAGTGGTATCCATAATTATCATATTTTGCTTTCTTCCAATTCATAAATTCATCAATCACAAAATAATCTACCCTCATTGATTTCCATTATTTTTAGGGTTTAAATCATCTAGGTACCTTAGTCAACACAAGTTTAAAAATTGGTACCCGAGATAAATTTTGCGACTTTAAGGTACCTCAGGAGTTCAAACTGTTCCACCGTCACTTTACCCATCCATTTTAGACGGAAAGTGATTACGTGCCTAACACGTGTTCACTAACGACACTTGAATAGACAAATATATTATTGTGTTTTTTTTTATTACCTGAGATAATTTTTGTAACTTTTAAATACCTCATAATTTCAAGGTATTGCACTGTTATTTTACTCGTCTATTTAGGGTCTAATCTTCCAAAGTACCTCTAATCTTCCCATTATATTGTTTTTCTAACAAATATTAATTATTAATCAAACGATTGAAACTTAGCAGAGTTATTCCATGCTCTATTGTACCCTTATCTGGTTGGGTTGCTCATCAACACTATCAAACTCTTGAACTTCGACTATTTTTAGGAAAACACCATACTCTCAATTTAGGAGCAAGAGTAGGACACGAGATACGAGTACCCTCAATTTTTTTACAAGCAAACTAATATTTAATTTTGAGGAATGTAATAACTAAAAAACTGTCCAAGGTTTACCCTATGTTAAAATTAGGTGTCTGAAGTTTGAAATGTTAAAATGGACTGTCCCAAGTTCCATTTTTGTTGAAATTTGGTGTCTTTGTGCGTCTTTTCATCTTCATTCCATCATTTTCATCAACCTACCAAACCACTTATAATCCATCACTATTTACTTTTCACAAAATCGTCAAATTTCACCTAAAAACTGAACATTAAAAAAAAAGTTTCTAGAAGAGTGGTGCGGAGCCATTTTCCAAGGACAATAGAGCGAGATTTACTTGCCCGGATGTGACCAACTTTTTAGGTTACGGTCCCGGCAAGATGACGAGAATGGAGTGTGTATGAGAGCTCGAATTTGACAGGCGGTTTCGTCGGAATTGACTTCTCTAAAGTAATCACACCGAGACACCAAATTTCAACAAAAATGAAACTTGGGACAGTCCATTTTAACATTTCAAACTTCAGACACCTAATTTTAACATAGGGTAAACTTTGGACAGTTTTTTAGTTATTAACCCTTTTTTTTATAAGAATGGTAAATTAATACTCTGTAAGTGATGAAACAAATTACGATGATGATTTTTTTTTTTAAGGGGTAGATTGTAATCTCAGGACATATTTGATGAATCAATTTAAAAGTAAAGAAAATCCATGACTAAAATGCTACTTCTGAGAGTTAACAAAACCAAGTTCTGTCTAACAAGCATTATAGGCGTCCAACAAATTATGCATAAATGATAAAGTTGATGGAAAAATTAGCTTTATTAAGTCTAGCTCAAGTTATTAACTACTTAAAGGAAACGGTAGCAGAAGTCTCTGGATCAAATCCTAAATAAAAATTTATGTCATATATTTCATCATCTCCAAAGACCTGAACCAAGGTAATTTATACAAGATGAACTACCATATGCTGGAATTGTACATGAAGAACCCACTTTAATGTTTCGACGATCTGAAGTTGCAGTAGAATTTCTGCACATCGATGTTCAAAGGTAAGCACGACATGTATTTGATTAGATTTTGGTTGAAAGAAATATATGTCCTTAAACTAAATCATATTATATTTACGTGGGCTCCAATGTCACCTACATCTAGTATTATGTACAAAATATTATGGTATGTTAAAGTTGACATCGCTGTGCAGTTTTGAGGCTGCGATGCGCCGGTAAATTCAAGGGTTCATTTGAACAAATACGATATCAGATTACAGCCCCATTTATAGTCACGTAATTGTGACTGAAATTAGTATCATCCATAATTTATTCAAAAATTTCGGAAAAATATAAGTTGACTTACAACTCTGTTCACTTTTGTGTAATGAAGTTTCTACACTATTTGAGTGAGTTGTAGATGTGGAGTTATAACCAATTGAAATTGACCATTCAATCTGTCAGATGGTATAATATTTATGGACGGACTTGTTATAAATGAGTTGTTTTTAAATGTGCAATGCCACATGGAATGGTCCCATGCTTAATTGTCTGAGCTACAAAAGGGCTAAGTTGGATCAAAAGTTGGTATCCATCTGTGGAGATTATTCCGCAAAGGTAAATCTTCAAAGCATCCATTTCAGATGAGCATCATATTTTTGGGAGAAATCGTGATGATCACAACTTGTTCCATAAATAAAGACTAGCAATCCCTGGAGAAGAACAACTCAACAGACCTCCATGCCTCTCTTCATTGAGAATCAAATTAATAAGGTGATATCCAAATTTAACTAAACAAGCACCTGAGATTGTATGATTCCAAATGTACATGTCATGTGTGTGAAATATGGGCAGGTTGAGTTGAGTAATAGCTGTAATACCGACCTGAGGTAGTATGGCGGAAAGGGTCTACACATTCCACCATCCATCAATAATAAATGAGGAAGCTGTAAGTTGCTGAAGTGAATAAGAATCCATTGTCCAGTCCTTGAGTAATCTAAAATTGAGTACCTAACGTTCTGTCTAGAAGCCACTGTAGATCGTATTAAGAAATCTCTCCCAGGCGGGGAAAGCAATTTGTTCATTCAACCTTGAACACGGTTTGTAACTCTCTGAATAACCGCTTTCCCGTATCTCTTTTATTTTTTGCCTAGTCTATCGAAATCCCCAAATACTTCTCTTCACTTCCCATTTCCCAAACACATAAACATATGGTAATTAGAAGCACGATCAACATTAGACACATTAGGGCTTAATCGAATACTTGTTTTGTCAAAATTAATCAGTTGACCTAACACCCTCTAATAGTTATCAAGTGCTTCCCTTAGTGTGCTCAAACTCCGTTGGGTTGCTTCAAGGAACACAACACTGTCATCAGCGAAGAACATATGAGTAATTCGTTCAGTAATTCTCCCTAGTCGTATTCCTTTTTGAAAATTGCTTTGCCAAGCCCGTGAAAGTTTCTGGGAGAGTATTTAGGAGACAAAGATGTATAGATAGGGTGATAGCGGATCTCCTTGACGAAGTCCCCTGGACGGCCAAAAAACTGTGTACGATTACTATTAACCATGATAGATAATGAGGTTGAAGAAATACACTGCATAATCCACTTAATAAATATATCCGGAAACTGCATAGTAGTCATGATCTTCCTAAGGAAATTCTATTCAACCCAGTTGTATACCTTGCTCATGTCCAATTTGAGTGCCATAAGTCCAGTCTTTCTTGTGAGTCTTTGCTTGATGGAATGGATAAACTCTTGGGTCAATCATAAGTTTTTAGTAATAAGATGTCCGACAACAAATGCTCTTTTAAACGGAGAGATAAGACGATGCATAATAGGACGCAAACTGTTACAAAGAAACTTAGCAATAACTTTATACACTGTATTGCATAAATTCATATTCCTTTAATCCTTCGTAGTCTGATGTGTCTCAGTCTTAGGAATTAACACAAAAAAAGTGTTATTGAGTTCCCGTCCATTTTGACGGTGGATGTTATGTGAACCATGTGACTTGCGAGGGAATGTGACCAATTTTTAAATAATACATAAATAACCTTCTGATTTCAAACCATGTAATAACGTGTAGCAGCTCAACGCTTCATTCCTTAATTAGATGTTAGGAGTTGAAACCCACTAGTGACCATAAGAATGGAAAAATATTTATGATTAGCCTTTTATTCCTTACGAGTTGAGTCCTCTTAGGAACAACGAAAAAAAAAACTTAAGATTTCAAAAATCAGGGATCACAAGCTCTTTTATTGTTTCCTTCGTTGT
This sequence comes from Clarkia xantiana subsp. parviflora, assembly GCA_036873135.1. NCBI lineage: Eukaryota > Viridiplantae > Streptophyta > Magnoliopsida > Myrtales > Onagraceae > Clarkia > Clarkia xantiana. Next base: position 51,782,227 of record JAPTYO010000001.1, read on the forward strand.
CCGCCCCTTGCAATGAAAATACTACTCCAATTTATACTAACCCTAGATGTTTAGAGTTTCTAACTTAATAGGAAATAACATATTACAAAACATATCACCAAAATATTATACAATATTCATTACCATAATATTATTACAATGTATCGTATTTATGATCTACTATATTTACCCTGGTTATGGTCGATTGGACGTAGTCCGACTCTAGTTCTCAGTTGACCTAGCCTGAGTCGAACACGAGGTCGATCCTAACTCTGAGCATGACCCGAACTAGGTCAACTGAGTCAATGATCTGAGGAAAAATTTAAGAACTAAATTATACCCAAAAAAAAAAAATTAGGAATATATTAGAGGGATTAAGTGAAAAAAAATATAAATGGATAGCTAGTTATATGCAAGTCATGTGGGTACTTAACGGAAAAATTAAATGCTCACTAATGGATACACAAAAAAAAATGTCTCAAACTTGTTGCACAAAAAATATTCAAAAAAAAATTATTGTTATATAGCTAGTTGTATTTGTATGTATTCTTTGCATTTTACTAGTTTACTTCAATAAATAAAATATAGTCATTTTAGAAAACTGTCACGTAAGGAGAGCCCGCGGAAAGAGGCCCAAGGCGGCCCGCCAAGACCGAAAGGCTTTTGGTGAGCCCTGCCCGAAAATGACTTCATCGTTTACTTCCTTCTTTCCCAATCGAGATCATCGCCGCTCTGAATTAGCTCCAGTTTGGAGATTTAGCTGGTAATAAAATTAATTGTTGAGATTGAAATCATGAAATGAGGGCTCGAAGACAGTAGTAGGTGGAGCCAGAGCTGAAATGCTTCATGGAGAAGGAGATGAATAGATTATAGATGCAGCTGGGAAGAAGCGAGTTGGATTTAGGGTTTCAGCTAAGTCCTACTCGAATCAACAATCAAAGTCCACATGAATACAGCACGGACAGCGTTCCGGAGGATCAACACTGCGGCAGCCGCTCCCCGCCTCATCCGATTTTCTCTTAACGTTCCTACATGTGTGAGTTTTCCTTCCAACTCGATGTATTGGCAGTTTGAAATTTGGACCCTGCTTGACAAATTACCATCCAAGTTTATATTTTGAATTACCGATTTCTTTTTCCATATGGCCTTGCTTTGCTGAATTACTTTTCCGAAGGTTGCTAAGAGACATTAATCTTACTGGAGGTCTCTTATGTGTTGGTACTTTGCAGCGAAGTTTGAAATCAGGTTAATGCTTGTGTTAATCTTCATTATGTTGTCGAAGGATATGACATGACATAACAAGTAAAGAAGCATATATTTTCATACCGCACTACAACCTATTTTACATTCATTCAATCTACATTCATTCCAATCTTCATTGAATGGATGCCAGTTTCTGCTCTGAGTGCCAGAAATGCTACTTCATATTAGAATATATACATACTTCTGGATTGGTCTGTTTGATGATAATCAGTACAATGCTTTGAGGTCAGCAACTGATAGACAGACACTGAATCTATTAGCTTTATCTAGAATTGATCTCATATTTGCAGGTTTAAGCACAAACATTTGCAATTTAGTTATTTCTTTGATCGTATTTCAGGTGGAGGTGGAGTATGCAAATGAAAATGTATTTGGCTTATCAGCTGAGTTTCTCAGAATACACAGCCCAGCTGTAGATGGGAAGATGAGGTCGATAGGTGGTGAAAAGGTTGTTATATTTCTGAAATGAAAACCTTGTGTTTGTCTAAGAAAATAGTAAAATCTCCATCCATGATAGTTAAACTGTAAAAGTTGCCTCCTTTTTGCAACATTAGGTAATATTCGGGAGACGACATGTTGGAATTATGTCAGCTGAACCTGTTGGTAACTACGGAGTGAGGTACATTTTAACTTTCAAAGATAAATAAAGATTTAGAAACTGCTTAGAGGAAATATATTGCTTCAAATCCTCTGGGAAAGATGTAACAACTTTGTATGGTAATTGCAGGATAGTATTTGATGACTTGCATAAGACAGGGATCTACACATGGGACTATCTGTTTCATCTTGGAAGCAACAAGTTCTCCTTGATGAGAAATTACATTAACACCCTCAAGAAGCACGGCCTCAGTCGGGACCCTGCTAGAAGAAAGAAATGAAGACGGTTTGCAACTGTTGCCACGGTAGGATACAGAGTGTTATGAGTCGGTGTTATCAAAATCGGACCGGACATTGACCCGACGATGGTGCCTGTTAGCGGTCCGGTCGGTTGGGGTTCGGTTGAGCCCCAACCACGGTTTGTGTACTTTAGCGTGTACTTGAACAAAGAAAAACTACAGGTTAGCTATCACTCTCTGTCTACAATCAAACTGGTAAAGAGGGACTGGACTTACAAAAGTGTCTCGTTTTTTTGGAGGATTTTCTAAAATTCTAATATTGAATCCTAAAATGGTGGAAATTAAAATTTAAAACACTAGTCATTAGCTTGGTGTAAACATAAAGTCTACACAATTTTTTTTCTTCCATAAATTAGGGAAATAACCAAATTAATAAATACCTTACATTTTTTTTAATAATATTTGTTAGCTCACTTATTCAAATGCATGGTCAATGTATGGCCTAAAGCGAAATTAGAAAAAGAGGATTTTCAATATAAATTACAATATTACAACATTTTATAACTAATATGTTTTGTAATTAACTAAAAACCAATATATGATGAAAGCATTTATGCATTTTTTTTATTATTTTGTGTGTTTTGCTAAAGAACTAATTTTAATAAATCAAAGAGGAGAGCAAGCGCGACCAACGCTCACCATAGAACTGAGACGTGTTAATGAGGAGCAAGCGCGACCGACGTGTACCATAGAAGTCCAATCGGGCGCCATATGAAACAAAGCTAAGCAAACGTAAAGCGTCCGCTTGGCTTGGGGTAAAAGATGGATATACGTCAACATCAACGGACTAACTCAATAACGAAACGATCCAACTACGAGCTAAATGGAACAAGGAATTCGACTAAGTACTCGAGGTAAAATTACATTGCACACGCAGCCTTGGTGGAATTATCCCACTCAGGCCTTCCACCCGATCCAAACTTTGCGGATCAAATTGATCCGCACCGTCCACACCGACGTGTACATTTTTCGAAATTACCCATTTTTTGCGTCCTGGAGGCTTGTTCCCACTCGAGGTACATGAGAAGACGACTTATACGACTCAATAACGGTATTTACGAGAAGAACGACTCAAACCTCTACATGTCAATTGACATGTAAAATCCACTGTTGTCCGAACAAGCTTATCGTAACTATTACTTCTATTTGAGAATAAGAGCTCAAAACTATATAAATAATCGATTATACTCTTCATTCAAAGTTAATTATCCTCTCTCTCCACACTCATCTCTCTACATTCAGACACTAACTTAAGCATTAAAGTGGGTTTATTGGACCACGGCCAGATTACCCCTTCTTGCAAGGCTACGTAAGAAGAAAGAGGGAGCGAACATAGGAGTTGAAAAGCACGATCCATCAATACTGTATTTTGATACAACATTTTTTTTTTTTACAATTTTAGGTGCAGCATGTTTAAGGCAGGTTATTGTTTGGCGCATCTCCTAGTGAGATGTTGATTTTTCTCTTGAATATTATTATTATTATATAGGGAATAAAACCTAAAAACTGTTCAGTTTTAACAAATATGTTAGTTTGGTGTCTGACGTTGAAATTCAATGTCCAATTTTCATATGTGTTGCTATTTGGTGTCTCCGTTAAAATTTGGGGTTAAGCTGAACGGAATCTGGTTACGTGATGGTCACGTGAGTGGTCAATTTTTAAAATTCCAAAAATACCCCCTAACCAGAATTAGGGTTCCGGCCGATTCCGACCAAACCCATCTCGATTCCGACCGATTACGGCCAATTCCGGCCGATTCCCGGCCGATTACGGCCTATTCCGGCCAATTTAGGGTTAAGCAGCTTCGATTTAGGATCTAGAGTTCCGGCCGATTCCAACCGATAGGAGGTGGGTGGCCGTAGTCGGGAGTGGGTGGACGGAGTCGGGTGGGTGACCGGAATCGAAGGATTTAAAAAAAAAAGGACAAAATAGTCTTTTCAATGCAATCTGTTAAATTTAACCCAAATCTAACAGAAAATCAAATAGCAACAATATAAAAAATTGGGACACCAAATATCAACAGTTTAAATTGAGACACCAAACTGACACTCACGTCAAGACATTTTTATGTTCTATTCCCTAGTATGTAAGAAAACTGAATTCTTTATTTTGCTTTACATTCTTTTTCCTTTAACTAAAAACTTGACTTCTCTCCGGTCAAGAATTTTTCCAGCGGCTACCTCCAGACACCAGTGTATATCTGTCCAGAAGTGTAAATTTGTGTTTTAATTCGAATACAAGAAATTTAAGAGCAGGTGATTCATCATGACTAATCTTTTTGGCAAAAAAAAAATCATGGCCAATCTTTGTAAGCTCATAAAATTGCCTCATTTATTCCTCATACCGGTCGAGTTATGAGTGTTATACTTGCTATTACCTTACTCTGCAAAATCCTCTGTTTTGTAATACCTCATCTCTGTTGGATCCGATCTCCCGTGGATAGTTTGAGTTCGATCTTCAGCGCGTACTGACTTGCACGAAGAGACAAACCGAGATTTGTCCTGAAGATCCTCTAAATTTAAGTCGGTCCTCAAAATATAGAATCTAAGAACCGAGTAATGTAGTTAAAATATATCAGAATGTGTAAAAAATGAGAGAAGAGATGCGTTCGTATTTATAGGGGAAAGACAAGTAAGATAACTGACTTATACTTTATTGATACACCGGCTATCCACGTATGGAAAGTTGACCATCATCAATATATACCTATTGGGAAAGATCATTAATTTCTCATGGAGTCATTGAATGCCCCGTAGGGGTGGCAACGGGTCATGTGTGCCCGTTGACCCGCGGGTACACTAATTTCGCTAGGGCTGACAATTTGTGACACGACACGATAGCACGACACGAACACGCACGGAAAAAACCGTGTTCGTGCTAGCATATAGTAGAACGGTAACACGATAGCACGAACACGATTAACACGATATAACTTCCGTGTCGTGTTCGTGTTTGAGTATCATAACACGACACGCACGATAGCACGATAAAGTTGTGCTACTAAGACTAATTCTTAATTATTTTTTAAACAAACCTTATTTATTACTTTTAAAAACTTCAGTTAGTGATTTAATTTTTAGTATTTTATACTCTATATTATTAACTTATGAATATTGACATACTAATCATAGTTTTCTTCATATATAAAGTTTATTATTTTGTTTTTTTTGCTTAAAGATCTCGTTTCGGGATGTACAACTATATATCCTTACACAACACGATAGCACGACACGAACACGCACGAAAATATCCGTGCCGTGTTCGTGTTTGTAAAACGTGGCACGATAAGCTTACCGTGCGTGTTCGTGTTCAGTAAGTTTAGCACGACACGATTATTGACACGCACGATAGCACGCACGATAACACGAATTGCCACCCCTAAATTTCGCCACGCGACCCGTGGGACAGGTTTGGGTTTAGGTTCGCGGAGCCCCGCCGACCCGCCCTGCCCCACGTATATATTTAACATATGTATATTACATAAAACTATATAGGTAACATAACAAATAGTCAAAATAAAAAAGTTTTAATGAGTTTGTTTTTTTATATTTTGATTTTGAGTTAAATTAGTGATTCGAATTTGGAGTTTTTTTTATTCGAATTTGGATACGGTGAACATAGAATTTAGAATTTAGAGTTTGTAATAGTAAATTATGTCACATGTGGAGCGACCCGCCCCGCCCCGCGAGATGTATGAGACGGGTACAGGTCGACCATCTCGACCCGCGGGGCTCCGCGACTGGTGATACCCACCCGTTGACACCCCTAATGACCCGTTATTCCTGGAATGAATCAGACCTCTTATTGAGTAAAAAATGGGAATACCTTATTAAGGAATGAGAATCTAACATGATTTATCGGGTAGGAAGGTCGTTCTTTCCTATTTAGGGGAAGGACCGACTTTCCTATTTTGGAGAGGGTTCGACCCCTTCTCCTTTGGAGAGGAGTCGACATCCTCTTCCTTGGAGAGGGGTCGACGCCTCTCTTTGGAGAGGGTCTGCTGGGTCGACGTCGACCCTTCTCCATGGGAGATGGGTCATTCCCTTCCTCTTGGGAGTCGACTATTTCTCTTGTTGGGACAAGAAATCGTCGATTTACTCTTTTGGAACAGTTTGTCAACTAATTTAATGTAAAATGATTTTTTGGCGATTTGTATGTCCGTCTTGAGTCGGATGAAGGCGATTGTTCACACCATTCTTAGACCATTATTTATCAATCTCCCACATCAATACCCAAACCCTAAAGGTATTTTTGGTCTCATATGTTTAACCGTTTTTTGCTTTGGTACCATATGTTTTTTTCGTATACTTTTGGTACAAACGTTTAAACTTTGTATACTGTCAGTCCATCCGTTAGTTTTGGCCGTTACATGACATGTACAAGTTACGCGACCCTCCCAAAATTTTTGATTTTGTTTAATTTAGTCCCTCTAATACATCCCTAACTTTTTTTGTTCAATTTAGTCCTAAAATTTCAAAAATCGAATCCTTTACCCAATAAGAATACAACACAAAATAACACATCTCAAACGTGTTTGCATAAAAAATATGTAAAAAAATTATTATATTAAAAGACGAAATAACTTAAATACATTGTATAAAATACCTATTAACCTCGATTAATTAATACATGTCTCTGAGTTTTCTTGCTGATAATTGGGGACCGATGTAACTAATTCCACAGAAATTCAGCTGGAAAGACCGCTCACAATCACATGATGGCCGATCTCTTCTCTTCTATTTTGTTTACTACTTCCTTCCCCAAATGTATAATTATTCGATCGTTCCTTACATTTTTATCATTCTTTATCATCAATCTAAGTTGCAGTGAAGTGTAAAGTTGGTTAGATTAACTTTGAAAGTGAATTACTATATTTTGTAAAAAGTTCAAATCTCACAAAGGCAGAATTATCATCTAACAAACTTGCTTGTTTCTTTAGGTAACCCAATAATAATACTAATAAGAAAACAAAGTACGCAATTTATATAAGTTGAGCTAACGTGAGATATGGTGGCTCCTGTCCTGTGTTAGACCACCTTATCAAGAACCGCCATTCGTTGAGAACCGTTCCTGGGTACAGGCAACACATGGCATTTTGTCGGAAATGACGATAAGACTTTCTTCTATAAGAATACAACCTTCACTTCTCAGTAGCAGCAGCAGAAAGTGAAACTAATTTAAGAAAAATGGGATTTTTTGAATCTGGGTTGTTTCTTCTGGGCTTATTATGGGTAGTGATGGCCGGAGCTTCGCCGGCGTGTGTTTTCCCAGCTATGTACAACTTCGGCGACTCCAACTCAGACACCGGCGGGATTTCAGCTGCATTTGAGCCCATCCGCGCTCCCTACGGCGAGGGCTTTTTCCACAAACCGTCCGGCCGGGACTGCGACGGCCGCCTCATCGTCGACTTCATCGGTATCTCCAAAATCAATGTTCCGATCGACAATGCTAATTAATTAAAGCTGCTGTCTTGGAACATGTTTCTTGAAAGAATTAATTAAAATGGAGTTTTTTTTGGTTTGTACAGCTCAACAGCTAAAACTGCCATACCTGAGCGCGTACCTCAACTCACTCGGAGCAAATTTCCGGCGAGGCGCCAACTTTGCAACCGGAGGATCCACCATCCGGCGACCGAATGAGACCATTTATCAATACGGAATCAGCCCATTCTCGCTGGATATGCAGATCACTCAATTCCTTCAGTTTAAGCAGCGGACGGCAGAACTGTACGCCAAAGGTTGTTTTTATTATTCGACAATTTCCCGCGTTAATTACAGACATGCATTGTGGATTTGTTTTGGGGGTTTAGTTGAATTGGGTGTTTGGTTTGCAGCAAAGGATGTTAGGGATCGGAGGAAGCTGCCGCTGCAGGAAGAATTCTCAAAGGCGCTGTATACGTTCGATATCGGACAGAACGATCTGTCGATGGGGTTCCGGCAGCTGAGCAATGATCAGCTCCGAGCTCAGTTGCCGGACATGGTTAACCAGTTTGCTTCCGCCGTCCAAGTAATTAACCTCCCCTCTTTTTCCGATATATAGTTTTTTTTTTGTTTACACCTAAACTAATATCAAGTTTAACTACCTTAATTAATCTAATTTATGCAATTTTTAGGTGACATCAAAATCCAACTAGCAGCAAATTCACCTCAGGTTTAGATAACAATTTGCATAAGAATGACATAATTTAGAGCTTTTATATTAGAGCTTTCTATGATTTCAACGACTAATTTATTAGTCTAGAAATGAGTAAGTAAATCATCCAAATCCTAAAATTCAACTAACAAGTTCTTAATGGCCAAAAAAAAAAAAAACTAACAAGTTCTTAATTATCCATTTTGTTTTATAAAACAATTTTTTTTAGAATTCATATCATGTCGTGTAGGGTTAATTTTTTTTAATAATAGACTCAATTACATGTTATATTGCTCATAAATGTTTCATATTAAAAATATTAATATTCGATATCTTAATTATTAGATGAGTTTATTTCCACATATTTATTTTAAAATTGAAAGTACAAAAATATATTTTTAAGCATAAAATAATTTTGGCCAAAAAAAGCCATAAAATAATCTTAAACCAAGAGCAACAGATCTGATACTTCGTAAACATGGAAAATAATATAATTTTGTTACTTAAAATACCAATTTTAACACCAAAATCAATCGATAGTAAAAATTACCAAATCTGATAGTAAAAACATCAAATATCAAATATTTTAAATTTGTGATAGCAAAATAGTCTATAGTGGAAATTGTTTTTAGATACTTAATCTTTAATTGAATATCATGTTGGGCGTTTAACTTTTGATGTTGTGCCATTTTAGTCTTAAAAGTATAATTATTTTTTATTCAGCCATTTAAAGGTTTATAATTTATAATTATAATTAGTTACCTAGTATTTTAAAAAAAATATACTAGGTTAGTCTCTCTATACCCTCATGCAATGCAACCTATTGCAATCTGACATAATGTTGTAATTTTCAGAACATATATAAGCAAGGGGGAAGGGCATTCTGGGTTCACAACACCGGTCCGGTCGGTTGTTTGCCGGTGGTCAACTTCTACAACCACAACCCACCACCTGGCTACCTTGACCAGAATCGATGCGTCAAGTCCCAAAACGACATCGCCATTGAATTCAACCGCTTGCTCAAGGAAAGAGTGACCAAGCTAAGAACAGAGCTACCTGAAGCAGCCATCACTTATGTAGATGTCTATGCAGCCAAGTATGGACTCATCAGCAATGCCAAAAAACAAGGTAGCTACCTTCATCAAACCGAACCACTCCGGTCCAAACCTAAACCGGCTTACTCACACATGACCATCCCCTCTTCTTGTAGGATTTGCTGACCCGATGGCGGTTTGCTGTGGCTACCATGTCGACTACACCCATGTTTGGTGTGGAAACAAAGGGCTCAACGAAAACAAGACCGAAGTTTTTGGCGGGTCCTGCAAGGAACCGGCCAAATCTATCAGCTGGGACGGGGTCCATTACTCCGAGGGTGCGAACCAGTGGGTTGCGAACCGCATCCTCAACGGTTCGCTCTCAGACCCACCGGTCCCGATCAATCAAGCATGCAGAAGACACTAGAGAAGAACCGGTTCAATAATAGGCATAGCTAGACTAGATAGAACTCAAAATAAGAAACAATCAATATATAATGACACCTTGTGGTAAGGCTCTTAGCATTGAAATGTGTAAGCAATGAATGAGTTTGTGTTCTTGCCTGACTGGTGGAAACAACAATACTTATGGGAGATATTCTCGCGGTAAACAACACATGTTCTGAATGCACGACCACAACTCTAATTGGTCAGACGTGTCGAATCATCTCGTACTCTCCTATTTGTAGCGCATCTCGATAGATAACAGCAACTTTGTACATACAGAGGGAGTGAGTTCTTACTGTCGGTACCCCTCAGGCAAAGGAACCACCTTGTGGAAGGGAACCGTCCTTTGCGGCATTTCCCCGTCTTCCTCATCATCATCGAATTCTAACATATAACTAAACGAAAACACGAATCACCAATCAGAATCATCACTAAAGATAACCAAAAATCAATCTTTTAGCATCAAGAAATCATCATATCCAACTTACTCATCAGTCTTCCTCTGAATGAATGGAGTAGCACCAAGAGTTGGAAAAATTACAATAAATGGTCAGTAAAAAATTTCAAAATTGTTATTGGAATATAACGTAAATAAGAAGAAGAAGAACTTTACCTTTTTCACGACCGTCGCTTTATAGAGAGCAGTTGTTTCTGGATAAACCGCTAAGACATGTGTTCCGGGAGGGAACTCTGGAGCGCTAGAAGGATCATTTTGCTTGGGGAAAGGCTTGATATGGGATATGGGTAGCTTGTATTTCCTGAAGGAAAACCATTATTAGCTATTGATTAGTACTAGAAGATGTGAAATTTAGACTGAATTTAATAGTAAAGTTGTTATTTTTTTCCATTTCAGGAAGTTGTTGAATATCCCAATCAAATCAGTTATTCCCTGTAAATTAACATTTTTAACTTTCACTCTAAATTTCACACTATGTAATATTTTAAATGTGGGATTTTAAAAAGTTGCTGGTTTTTACAGTCAAATCTAATGTGCAATGAGTTCATAAAGATGTTACCTCTGCCCACTACCCTCCTCATCGTCTTCCTCATCCAAAACTTCAAATCTAAACACGGAGATTCAAAAAACGTAAGACGATGATTAAGTCATTGCCAAGAGCTAAATAATGGTATTATCACGGAAAAGGTATTTGTTCTTTTCCAAGATTTCTTTGTCAAAGCTGCAGAATATAGAAACTAAAGACTTACTCCTTGGTTTCCCTATTGAAATGCATCACTTTCACAACAAACCACTCTTCTTGCTCGGCATCATCACTCGTAACCCTAGCTGCCACCTATTATTTGACAGATTCAATCCCATGAGAATCTCTTTAAACTCTTTTTTATTTATTATTTATTTGATAATGGAAAATACAAAAAGCGCATCAATTTTTCATCTTCAAATGAAGCCTCAGATTAAGTTAGTCCATACCTGTTCACCTTTCAAACTAGCACAGGCCTCGAGCTGACTTCTCATCGGAGGAGAAAGCCTAGGCATCTCCGTATCATTTTTCAATTTTCTTTTCTTATTATCATTGCTACCATCTGCACTAAAAATAAATAGCTTATATAAATTATTAAATTTTCAAACTTTACATTGCTTACATCGATGATTTATGGATTAAAAGTTCAAGGAACCCATGACCATTTCTTGAATAGCTGACAGAAGCAACTAAGCTACTCAAGTAACATTAAGTTCTGAAACAGACCTAGCCTCCTCTTTGCTGGCCCTGAATGTCCAGATGGTGTAAGAGCATCAATTTGAGTGAGCAGTCCATTTGCAACTCTGCATCCAATCAAAAACAGAAACTTTGCAGCTTAATAATTAAAATGATTATAGCGTAGGAAAACTATGACCATGATTATAACCGATAGATAGTATACACATACGTCATTTCATTTTCGGAAAGCTCCCTAGCTTGAGCATACAAGTTCCTCAACTTTGACAAAGAGGTATCACCAGGCTTCTCAACCACTTCAGGAGCTGCATTATTAGTAATAACAAGGGTCAAATATTGGATCACTGGAAAGAAGTGCATTAACATATCAAGCACAGCATGTTCCCCATCTAAAACTTTATGTTGTCATTGGATCATGCTCTGATCTAAGTTTTTTCTAATAATAATAATTTTCAGAAATTAGCATTCATATAGCCACAAAAGCCTCATCCTTTGTCATTTTTTGTTTTCACTAAATCTCTTTAAATTGCTAAAAAAAAAAAATAAGCAGGAAAGCAGCTGAAGATCATAGTTCAAAATCATGCTAAACGTGCAAAACTTCTGCAAATATTGCGTTATTTCGTAGCAATTCAATAGTTACTTTACTTGGGTTTTCTGCATTTACTGACACGTGACCAAGTTAATCGAAGTCCACAGAAACCTAAGCGAAAATCACAATGGAGCCCTAAAACCAAGCCTTGAAGAGATGGAGGATGTCAGAAAGAGCTCAAAGTTGAGAAATTAAAAGCCATGAATCAGATAGACAGAATGCAGAAACTCACTAGTTTGGAGCTTCTTGTGCATCTTGTTGATCTCCATAATCACATCGTCTTGCTCTTTCTTCAGCCGATCGAGCTCCCGGGAACTGTCGAGGATCCCGGCGACCACCGCTGACGACATTGCCTCCTCCGGAACAGCCTAATCACCGCAAATTGTAATCAAGACCAGGATTTCTCTGTGCTTGGTAATTCCTGATTTTTGCGCTTCCCTTGATGAAGGGAGCATTCTGTAGTATTTGTATAATTTATGGAGTACATTTATAATATTCAATAATATAGGGTCAAAGGTGCCATTTAAATAAACCTGTCACTTTGGAGTTAAGCACACGAATTGAGTAATTACAGAATCAAATAGGACCTAACTCAAACTTGGTAAGTTAACATCGGTGAAAATTAAATAATGATGGTTATTCGTACTATTTATCGCAACACTTAACCGCACTATTATAGTAAGGGGCGATTATGATAATGAGTTTGTACCCACGATGGTTATGATTATGGTTATAGTATTAATCCATAACCACGGTTATAACTATTACCGCTATATATATATTAATAACTAATATTTATACATATATATTATTATATATACTATATAAGTATTAATCTTGTAACAAAAAAAATATTAATCCAATTATTACAGCTCAATTCCCACAATTCTTTTCTTCTTTGTAGACAGAGATCCATCCCACTAGTCATTCGTTCAGCATCTTGTCCATTCTGTACCCAAGATTGGATATGGATGAACACTCAGAAATGTATATAGTTTCCATTATATCTTATATTTCTTCAGACATTATTTTCCTTCTAAAGTGACTTATGACGTTGCACATGCAAATTTCTACTATATTATAGAATTGCTCTATTTATGAAATTTTTCATACCATTTTATCAATGTGTACTAATTTATATGTTTCTTTCATTGTTACAATTGCATTTATAAAGTTAAGAAAACTCAAGTCAATTGATGATGTAGAGGAAGATGATGAATCAACAATAACTAAGGTACTTAGTTATTTTTAGCAAAATTGAGAGTAATTCAGTTACATGAACATGTCTAATCATTATGTTTATATTTTTTATTATTAGGTTACCTCTATCGGAAGTGATGGCCATTGAGGATCTCAAGTGATAGGCAAATGAAGAAATGTTCTTTAATTAAGTAAAACAATGACATTATGTTTAATTTGGATTTCTTGTATGAAACAATGAATGTATGTTTAATTTGGATTACGTGTATGAAACAAATGGTGTTGTATTGTTGTATTAGTTTTAAAGTTTATGGTTAAATGGTTTAACCGCGATGAAAAACCATAATTATGGTAAGAAGAATCATAATCACAATGGTTATGGTTATGGTTATGGTATGAGTGAAAAAAATATGATATAATTATGGTATTAATTAGGGATGGCAACGGGGCGGGTTTTCACAGCCCCGGACCCGCCCCGCGGGTCGGCCTAGCTGACCCGGCCCCGGCCAAATGACCCTTTCGGGGCGGGTCGGGTCGGGTCAACAATCCTGCGGGTCGACCCGCGGGGCCCCGACCCGCCCCGCCATGTGAACAATTTTTTTTTTTTTTTCACTTTTCAATATTAAATACAATTTTTTTTGTCAATATATTACATTATATATAAATTCAAAACATAAATCTAACATCAATCAAATATAAACAATAAACACATCAAATTCATTACAAATACAAATTCAAATCCAAACACCAAATTAACAAATCCTAATAATCTAAATATACATCTATTTGTAATTTGGTCCGTGTTATTTATATATGTACTATATTAACCATATTGTTTATTAAATGTTAGATCATATTAACATAAAAAAAATAAAAAAATAAAAATATTATATATATATGCATTTCGGGGCGGGTCTACGGGGCCCCGGCTCTCTCCGGACCCGTGACCCGCAGGTCGGCGGGTCAAAACCGGGTCGGGGCCCCGAGACCCGTTGTCATCCCTAGTATTAATGGTACCTTCACCATACCCTCACCATCGTTAACCCTAGTTAACGCAATTCCAATTTATATTGGATGGATGGATTTAAGTGGCCAAAATATATAAATATATTTGGCAAAAAAAAATGTATGTATAAATATATTGGATTTATGGTTCAACCCACTGGCGTTCCCATATACAATAATGGGGTTAAATGTAACTCCATTATCGAATACTTTTATTGAAATCCTAGATTTAATTTAAAAGAAAATGCATATTAGTCCTCATTATTTTCCGTGTAAGATCCCTATTATTTTGTGTGTTACACTAAGACCCCATTATTATTTTATAAAACCTTATTATTATTTTGTAATACCTAATTCAATCCATTAGCTTTTGACTTGAAGAATATGATTGTAAATTTTATTATTTAGCTCTTTAATAGACTATGAATTGTAGTTTTTTTTTTTTTGCCACTGACTATGAATTGTAGTTAATAATGTCCTACGGGTTAATAAGAAAAATGAAAATGATGTAAATCATACAATATGTTGAAAAAAATGGATCTTACTACTAACATGTTTTAAAGTGTACAATATGTTTCAAAAAAATGGTAATTGGTACCTCATTCAATTATATGTCTAAAACTGCCCTAAAATACATGATAAATTAAAAAATTAACCAAATAGTTTTCTAAATATCAAAATAAAGACCTAATAACTTATACCAGTATTACGATAGTGTCACGATTCGATTGATGCTCAGTTGATCCTCAGTCGGTTCTTGTCAGATTTGACTCAATTGTAACATATGTATACGTCATTAGTGCTTTACCTGTGATACTTTAAAAATTACTCAGTTAGCTTTGTACATTTGAAATATATTTAACTACAATTTTGTAGAGTTTGATTGAAAAGAGTAATAATTATTATCATTTTGCAATATGTTGTACATCTAAAAACATGTTAGTACTAAAAATCGTTTTTTTCATAAATGTTGTATGTTTTATATAATATTTCCAAAAAAAAAAAATACAGTTATATATTAAAGTTCCGTAAAAAAAAAAAAACAAACAAACAAAGTGTACCCCAATTATAAATATCCTGGGTACGCCACTGGTTCAACAGCAGGAAGGTGTCCGTTCTACGTTGAAGATAAGACCGGTGCACACATGATATTTGGGTGTGAGTGGACAAAATTGATCTAGTTTTCAATACTGTCTCTCCGATCTGAAAATGGCGAGTACACATTTATTGCGGACTGGGTATCGAAACTGAAGCACGCTCCGAGTTTTAGCAAGAAGGAGAAGGTCAGACTGTGGTCTTTAATAGGCACGACTTGCTGGAATATCTGGAATGAGAGATGTCGCGCGTTATTTAACCATGATGAGCCGAACCCACAGAGGATCATAGAACTCATGCTCAAGGATCATAACGAGTATTGGAACGTGCATGTGTCAGGGACTGAACCGAAAGTATCTCGACCATCACCGGAGCATGAAAGCTGGAAGGCTCCCCCAATGAACTATGTTAAGATAAACTGTGATGCGTCGTGGAAGGCCGAGACGTTACGAGGGGCTGTTGGGGGGAATATCTCGTACTCATAATCAGTGGCGGATCTAGGTTTTCGGCTAAGTGGGGTCCTACGACGATCTTTCGAACAATTATCAATAACAAACTAAATCGGGATCAATTCGGGTCGGTACATAAATATATATATATATTTTTAATATCGTTTTAGCTACTTATAATTTATAATAAAACAATACAAACTTGCACCATAATATGATGTGATGCTTTAACATTAAGACGTTTAGTCAGATAAAAGATATTGACCACTTAACCACTCCCACGAGGGACCATCTTACTTCTTTCTCCTTCTTCGTGAGTCCGTTGACGTCCTTAAATAGGTCAAACCAATTCTTCATGGTAAGCTCGTTTGCATCATGGCATCGAATATTAAACACCACAAACCATACTAGAGCGCACTTAAATAACATGTGCTCCGTCGTCTCGTCCTGGTCACAAAAGGGACAGCCCTGGTTAATGCCCATTCCACGACGACCTAGTTCATGCAAAGCACCCAACTTGAGGCGCCACATTAATATTCGTATTTTAGGTAGCGTTTGCATTGCCCACGTAATCGCAAATTCGCTGCGTGGTTGATCTGCCCTGTTTGGTTGCCCGCTTCCTTTAGTCGTCGGTAAAATGATTAACCGTTGCTTCTCCCGTTTTGCTAAAAGGCCATAAGATTTTGTCAACTCCTTGACTGTAGTCCAGGGGCGGAGCTATTCATTATATTGGGGCACATATGTCCTCCTTTTCTAGCTAAGTTTAGTTAGACAAGTAAAATATATAATGAGATAATGAGATATAATGAGATAATTATCCCTAATTTTTCATTTTTTTAGTTGTAAATTGTTATATATTTTTTAAATTTGTAGTACTTTGTACTTTAATTACATAATGTGTAATGGATAGTGAACCCTCATTATTTTGTTCGTAGCTCCGCCACTGCTGTGGTCTATGTGTACCTTCTACATTGCTAATCTCTGTTCCTGGGTCAGATAGTGGCTGATTTTGTTCATTTGCAACGTGCTTTTCCCACCCTGTACCATCGTAGCTACTTTCTTTCCAAATGAGGGAGTGAATCGACTCGAATTTTCGAGTTTATTTCCTGGAAGGTCTGGCAACCAATGGTCCTCAAGCACAAACACTCTCTCCCTGTTCCCGATAAACCAAATGCCATTATCCATGGGAACGTCACGCCCCACTAGTAAGACCGTCCAAGCCCATGATGCTCGACCGCCTTTATTAGCATAACGAAGTTCGCGGTTAGGGAAATAGATACCTTTTGGAGTTCGAGCCCAATGGGAGTTCGACTTGTTTTCAAGTCGCCACGCCATTTTTGTAAGTAGGGCCATATTGAAAACTTGTAGCTCCTTGAACCAGAGCTCACCGATCACTTTTGGCTTTGTAAGATGGTACCAACTCCGCCAATTGATTTTATTTTCCCCTTTTTTTTACCCTACCAAAATCTTGCGATCATGACATTTATCTCTGCGCACTATGTCTTAGGGAGAAGAAACAAACTCATTGTATACGTTGGGATGACCGTTATCACCGCCTTGTTCAAGAGGCGGGCTTTCCACCCGTTGATTTTGTTTAGAATACGGTCCTTAAGATAGTCGAGAGCTTATTTCTTTTAGCGTCCCAAAATAGTAGACAAGCCAAGATACTTACCCGGATCATGACTTATTTGATGCCAATTGTTTGTTCTACGGCTCTCTTAGTTCTCAGACACACATTTTTTTTTTCCAAAACAAAGATTGGATTTATCGTAGTTCACCCGCTGCCACGATGCCTCACAATATCTTGTGAGAATGTCGTTCGGGCTAGTCATATTATATGTCGTAGCCTGCATGAATAATAGTGTATCGTCAATGAAAAGAATGTGGTGCGTGATCGGGTAATGACGCTTGACTAGGATTCCTTGGATCTTTCCTTCCTCAACTGCCTTTGTTATGTTTCGCGATAAAAAGTCCGTCACTAGAATAAAAAGGTAAGGCGGTATGGGGTTGACTTGGTGAAATCCTCTAGTAGGGACGAGTGTATGCGATCTCTTCCTGTTTATGAGGATTTGGTAAGAGACTGTGGAGACACAAGCAATTATCCATTGAACCCATTTATCATGAAACCCCAATTTCATCAGCACCACTTTCAAGAAGTCTCACTCGACTCTATCATACGCCTTTTGCATGTCAAGTTTGAGAGCACATTCTTCCAATTGCACATTTGATCGATTGCGCAAGTAACGAAACATCTTGTGTGCCACTATAATGTTGTTCTGGATGAGACGTCCTGCTACGGAAGCGCTTTGGAACATAGAAATTATATCCAACAAATAAGCTTCAATCGATTCGTCAGAACTTTCGATATAATTTTGTAGCCAAAGTTACATAAGATAATCGACCTATAGTGGCCCACAGAAATAGGGTTTGGCGGTTTTGGAATAAGGACAATATCAGTATGAAGTATGAACTAATTGAGACGAGAGAGTACCCGAAATGAAGAATGATTTAACCATAGTGAAAACATATTTGCCTACCACATCCTAATACCTTTGCAAGAAAAGCCCCGAATATCCGTCAGGTCCTAGTGCCCTTGACCCGCCTAACTGAAATGTTGCTACCTTAACCTCTTCCAAATAGACCGCAGCTCTTAGTTAATTTCGGTTGAAACCTTGGTCGGGACTACTTCTAGCACATCCTTCCAACCTCTCATGTCGTCCGACGAAAATAGTTTACTATAGAATCTTGTGAATTCGCTAGCAATCGTATTCTCATGTACCACCGTTCTTTCATCATCAGTTACAATCTTAAGGATTTTGTTTCTCCTTCGCCTATCCACGGTAGTGAAATGAAAGAACTTTGAATTTCAGTTACCATGATTCAACCATTTCACCCGAGATTGTTGGCTCTATTACGTCTCATCTCTCATTCATAACTCATTTAGTCGATTTTTGAGTTTGTTGCTTCAGCAACTTGATTTTCCTTTGGAGGAATTGTTTGCACCGATCTAAGGCGTGCATATGTTCTCAAGGTCTCTATCTTTGTGTTGCCAAACTTCAACCGAATCCATATGATAAGTTTTGTTGTGCATGTCGATAGCTTAGATGCAAGAGAGCCTCCCACTACCTCTTTGCCCACCGAATCTGAGACGTTAGTTTTAGCCCATGTGTTTTTGATTAGGAGTTTGCAGTCAGTTTTCTCAGCCCAAGCCTTTTCAAATCTAAACAAGCGCGGTCCCTTGGTGTCTTGATGCTTCGGAACCATAACAATTGGACGATGATCTGAGCCTAGGAAGGGCTCATGGAATATGTGAGTTTGAGGGTGGCGTTGGCTGCGTTGATTAAGCCTCGGTCGAGTTGCTCACAAATATAATCATATCTTGGTTGGTTGTTGGCCCAAGTAAAGGGTCTATGAGGCCGACATCACTTATCATGTTATTGAAATCATCCATCCACGCTTGGTCTTTTTAGATTCCCTCCAAACTTCTCATGTTAAAAGCGAATGTCGTTAAAGTCATTGATAGCGACCTAGGGCGCTGCTCCCCTCCTAGCAAGTCGTTGCCTTGTATCCTAGTTTTTTCGTCGTTCCCCGGGTTGGGGATGACCATACACGCAAGTCAAGAAGTGCATTTCTCCAGATTCTATGCTCTGTACCGTACAATCGATGAAGTTTTTGAACGCTATAATATGACAACGTCGTAACTCGAATCCCACCAAAGAGCTAGGCCCCCTGACTTACCCAAAGGCTCAACATATGATGTGCCCGGATAATGGACTTTTCTTCATACTGTCTCACAAAAACACAACATGTTTTTTTTTGGTCTCCATTAGGAAGATGATTGCAGGGTTATACCTCCTAAGTCCTAATGAGATCCTGGAGATGTGAAACCGTTAGATCAGATCCAAGTCTCTGACAATTCCATGAGAGTGTACTCATGGATCCCTTGTGGTTGTTTCGCGACAACCACCGGAACTCGTTGGAGAGCTTGATTTCACAACATCGCATTCATTTAGAATCCGATAAATAATTAATGATAATGGTTAATAGGTCTTTAATACCACATATTTGTCTCATTTTTCCTTTTGGTACAACATAACATACTATACAAAAAATAAAAAAATAAAACATATTGTAACAAAAAAAATATCACCTATTAACCTAATTACAATAATTCCATAAAATTTACTCGAACATTTTAGTATTATATAGCAAAATATTCGGCACCTAAATCTTATTGTAGATGATTTCGACGGATGGCAGGATCAACGGAAAAAAAAAAAACGGCAAGAAGTAAGAACATCCTTCATTCCTCGTAGACTCCACCATTGATTTCACTGACCCGCCATTTCTCGACGAATCCCTCCAGTATCTTAAGCATTTAAGTTTCGACAGCGGAATTCAACCTACCTAGAGCGGAATCTCATCATCAGACCGGAAAAACTGCAGCTTTCGAGATTCATAACGACCAGGTGCTTCCCATCTGATGATTTATCTTGGATTGTGAAGCGCTTCTTCATCTGAGTGTCTCGTTTATGTTGCTGCTCTTCACGTCTTGTGATTGGTAACTGATCTGCTGTGGAATTTTCTAGTCTAGAATTGGGTTACTTCTGTTTTCACATTTTGAAAAGCTCAGATAGATGTGGTCCCTTGAGCTTGTAGTGATCTTGCCTGACCTCTATAGGATGTTGAAGTTGAATGTATATTTGATTTCAAATTTATGCAACCTGCAGTTGTTTATTAGGGACTATATGCTTTCTGGTCCGAACATTGAGCACCTATATCAGATCGGTCAGAGAGGTTAGATTTTTTTGTCAAAGCTGGTGTTAAGAGGATTATACATTTCGGTGCGAAACAACTTCTCTTGTTATTATAGTAACTTCAGGGAGCTGACATTATGATTTACGCGAATAATAAGATCAACCGATGTTAAATTTCATTACATCATAAGTGTTTGTGAGTAGCAATCAGTGCTTTCTCCCTCATAGGTTTTAGTATGTTTTAACTGTGAAGGCATGATCTAGGTAGATGATGGAGACTCTATGAAGGGCTATAGTAGTTTCGACGATCAAAGGATTCAAAAATAAGAACTGCATGGTCTTTTTTTTCTTGGAATGTTGGATGTGTGCTGAGGATGGAACATATGGCTTTCTACAATTAATGACGAAATGAAATATGAACTTGACTATATGCTGTGTATAATTTTTGGGCATGTCTGTTTCTACTTAATCCATTTTTGAACCATTCAGTTTCCTAAAAAGATCGAAAAACAGTTACTCGGACATTAATTCATCTGTTTCTTAGAAAATAAAAATAAATAAGCGTGCAATCTGATTTGGCTCTTGCACGCTTAAGTTTTAGCAAACAATTCATCTGTTTTTTTTCCAGGATTAATCGTTGCTATGAGAGTTACTGTTAAATTCTAGGGATAAGCATTTGAGCTTGATGAGTGATTGCAGCTCTTGTTGCTTTTCAATTTATACCTTTTACCTCAGCAACCGGAGACTCACCATATTATGAGGGAAATGGCCAACTTAACCCGCAGGTATTCGATTTCTTGCAGCTCCTAGCAAAAAATTCCTTTGATATGTATTTTCTTTCAATATCTCATTAGTATTTGTTTCTGAATTTTTTTCTTTACTTATTGTTGAATATCTCATGAATAAATATCTGTTGGATTAATTCTAAATTTCTAATAAGTAGAAAGCCCAACGAAACAATGAGGCTTCTTGTCACTACATTCATTGGAGTTGTTTTCGGCTTCTTTCTTGGTGTGTCCTTTCCAACACTTTCATTAACTAAGGTATAAATATTTCAAATTTGTTCTACGAGTTTTTTTAGACATGTTTAGGTGAATTGACATTTGGATTTTTGGTAGTTGAATCTCCCATCAAGTCTTTTTCCTTCCATCGATCTTACCTACATAGAGGACAAATACTCTGGACTTTCAACCCAGGCGCTGTTGAATGCTTGGTCTTCTCTGAAGGGAAATGTGCCAAACAACAATGGTGAGAACGACGTTCCTGAATTCAACAATTCACAGGTATTATAATTTTCGACATCTCAATGTGAATCACTCATGGTCATTCCTAACTTTTCTTTTTAAATAAAGATTTGGGTTCCAACTAATCCTCGTGGTGCTGAAAGACTCCCCCCTGGTATCGTTTCATCTGAGTCAGATTTCTTTATCCGCAGACTGTGGGGTCTACCTGAGGAGGTTAGTTTCTCATTTATTAAACTATTGACATAGTTTGGGAATAACATAAGGATGTTTCTATATATGATAGACTTAAATTTAATTTCTCTTTAAATTTTGTTTCGGTTTATACACAGACATGAATTTATGCCTATATAAATCTCTTGGCAGGACTTGAAAACAACCCCAAAATATCTTGTGACGTTCACAGTTGGTATTAATCAGAAGAGAAATATTGATACAGCAGTTAAGAAGTTCTCAGAGAATTTCTCCATTATGTTGTTCCATTACGATGGCCGAGCTAGTGACTGGGAAGATCTCGAGTGGTCAAAAAGAGCTATCCATGTGAGCGCTTCCAAGCAAACCAAATGGTTAGTTTAGTTAGTTTCCGTGAAAACAAATATCTGACTATTTTTAAATACTACTTGTATGGCTACCAAATAAATCTGTTTTATGTTATGTTTATGAAGGTGGTATGCTAAAAGATTTCTGCATCCTAGCATCGTGGCGCCTTATGATTACATTTTCATGTGGGATGAAGATCTTGGTGTTGAGCATTTTGATGCTGAGAAGTGAGTTCCACACCCCCCTCAAGCCCCCCCCCCCCCCCCCCCCCCTCAATTCTTCATTAAAATTACATTGCTGGCCAAAAAGAGGATACTAAAAAAAAATCATAATAACTTGACATGATTTCTGTGGAATCATAAAACAGATACTTGGAGTTGGTGAGGAAGCATGGCTTGGAGATTTCACAGCCAGGGTTGGAACCAAACGAAGGACTGACATGGCAGATGACGAAGAAAAGAGGAGAGAGTGAAGTTCACAAGTGAGAATCTCCTTAAATTTCATATCCTGCTTATGATTTTTTATGATAGTGCTTCCAATCATGGGTAACTCTTACTTAGCAGCTAAGGTACTGAAGTACCTCAAACAGCACTACCTTGGTACCTTGCTATGGAAGTAGTCTTCAAAACAACAAAATTTGCTAACACCTATGAGCTAAACATGCAAAAGGCTTGAACTGTTGAACCCAAGAGTTTTGCCTCGATTCAAAGTTATGCACTTTTTCATAAAATAGAAGATCTTGAAGATTTACATGTAATGTATAAGTCAAAGTTTTAATATCCTGAATCATAATGCCTCTTTCCCACCCTTTTTCTTGCAGAGACACAGAAGAGAAACCTGGGTATTGCACTGATCCACATTTGCCTCCATGTGCAGCGTACGTTTTTTTTGTTCCTTTCTTCATCTAGTATCTCTTCTTGAATTTTCTTCCAAATGGGTAAAAGAAACAACTTTGTAGTAGGATCTTGTTTTCTAAGAGAACATGTCATTGTCCCAGATTTGTTGAAATCATGGCACCAGTATTCTCTCGGAAAGCTTGGGCTTGTGTCTGGTACATGATTCAGGTGACACATATATATATCTTTCTCCCTCTCCCTTTATGTGTTTTTTTTTCTTTTATGAATATTTTGTCTTTTGATACAGAATGACTTGATTCATGGATGGGGACTGGATTTTTCATTGAGAAAATGCGTGGAGGTTTGTTTTGTCTCCTTCTATCTGTTCGTCTCTTCTCTATGACCATGATTTTTACTGACAGACCACCTTTGAATTGCAACAGCCTGCTCATGAGAAAATAGGAGTTGTAGATGCTCAGTGGGTTGTCCACCAAAGTGTGCCATCTCTCGGGAACCAGGTTAAACAACATGATCAGTTACTTGTTTCTGCAGTGTATTTACTTCATTTGATTACTAAATTGACGTTTTCCTTTTTACAGGGAGTGTCCTATAGCGGGAAAGCACCATGGGAAGGGGTACGTATAGTTTGGTAAAAAATTAAAAATGTTATTTTTTGTGGAAACTGGAAATATCT
Organism: Clarkia xantiana subsp. parviflora; assembly: GCA_036873135.1. NCBI lineage: Eukaryota > Viridiplantae > Streptophyta > Magnoliopsida > Myrtales > Onagraceae > Clarkia > Clarkia xantiana. The sequence goes on from JAPTYO010000001.1 coordinate 51,806,060, forward strand.
TATTTTTAGATTAAAAAAAATGCAACGCCTCAAGCTAGACCAAAACCTAAGCATGTTCTTTTTTCAAGAAGAGTCCTGTTGCTTTATAAGATCAGTATCCCGACTCATTTGGGAACGAACGTGCTTTATAAGATCAGTATCCCGACTCATTGTTACTAATACCAGACACACATTTACCAGAAAGGTTCTTCTTTTTCCCCCCAAAATCCAAAAAAAAAAAAAGTTTTTCTTTTTAGGCACAAATCAAGAAAAGTTGGGTTTTTTATTTATTATGTCTTGCTGTATGGTGCTGGTCTAATTCTTGTCCTTGTTTAGGTAAGGGACAGGTGTAAAAAGGAGTGGTTGATGTTCCACAACCGAGTAGCAACCGCAGAGAAAGCATACTACGCGTCTATGGGCATCGACATGGAGCCGCCAAACACAACTCGTTCTCATGTTAAGTTATAGCTGTTATTTACCCTTACCAGAATCTGCAGCTTAGAGCAACATGAATGTGGTTTCAGCTGTTTGGAGAAGCAAGCATCTCCGATACTTCAAAAAGTTCTAGCTTTAAGCTTTGATCATTGTTTTTAGATGTTAGAATAGTTGGTTCCACGAAGAAAGTTGATCTTTATTTCTTTTTCCCCAAGTGTAATTCTTTTAATGGCTTTTTGATCTTGTTGGACTATGAATTTTGGGGATCTTAAGGTAATGTTGTCGTGGTTCCATACATTCTTTGATAGTGTTGTAAGATTTTGAACTGTGTATTCTTCATTAAGTAGCCTGAGAATCATGATATCAACTTTCAGTATTGATGTTCTTCATTGTTTTATCTTAGGGCTGTCATTATTTCTATTGGCTTGGAATGTTGAGTCTAGTGTAAATGTCTTGTCAATATTCCCGTGTTTTCCAAACATGTAGGATTATAAAAAGGTAATTTTGGTTCAAGTGAATTCTCGAAAAGATTATCCATTATATGGCAATTTAGATTTCTAATTATATATCATACAAATTAATCCTAATTATATAGGATGGGCATGTTAATCATGCCCATCCTTGGCCAAAAAAAAAAAATATATATATCATGCCCATCACACAGATAAACAAATTGAGTTTAGCATTAAAAAATGTTTAAGAAGATAAAACGGGTTACTATTGAACTTGAAATAAAATAATAATTTAAAAATTATAATAAATATAACATTGAAAAATCTAACTAAATTAATCATTAACCTAAACTTAATTTAAATATATTTTAAGCGAAAACGCATAAGAATCAATTAATTTAATGAAAATATAGATAATTTTTATACTAATTTATCTTTTTTTCTCATTTTTATAATATATTTTATAGTTCTAAAAAATAATTTGACACTTTTTATTTTCTTGTCTACTTTAGTTAGAGTAAGTATTAAAGAATTTATACTCTAAGGTATGTGTAATTGAGAAAACTAGCTACACTTTTATTAACTAGGTGTTGAACCCGCGCGGAGCTTGCAGTAGTATTGCAATTTCAAAAGCGTAAAAAAATCTTTGCAAGTTCAAAAATGGCCGAATTGTTTTTGTTTGTTTTTTTTTTTTTTTTTGCAGAAGTGCTAAAACACTCTGTGTAGCAACTTGAAAGGAAATAAATTTGGTGAAATGTCTTCGAACAATAATATTTCCAGAAGAATGGTACCCTTTTTTAAATGAAGGGTTCAGTTTAAAATCTGTTAAAATCCCTAAATATTCGTATAAATCCCTAAGAATCGAATGTTGGTATAAAATACATTTTATAAGTCGGACCGAGTTAATAGCCAAAATACATACCTCATAATTAGTCGCCTGAATTACCACGGAAGAACTCTTAAAGTGCCGAGAGAGAACAGAGATCGAAAAACCAAACTCAGATGGTTTGAAGTTGAACAAATGAAAACAGAAAATAACAGAGAGAGCAGCTAGAAAAACGTCTCACGGTGTACGCGTGAGAGAATTAACCGGTTAAAGAGAAGCTATGTTTAACAAAAATAAAAGGGGGAAGTGAAAAGTTGACAGACAAGTAGCATTAAATAGGAACCCTAAAGGACTTCGGTTAAAGAGAAGATATGTTTACCAAAATAAAAGGGGGAAGTGAAAGTTTGATAAAACTTTATGAAAGGACTTCTCTTTAGATATTTATGATAAAAAAAAAAGTGAAATTAAGTTAGTTTTCGGGTCATGACATGTGTCATTAATGTGGAAACTGAAAAGACTTGTGTATTTATGGTAAAAAAATGTGAAATGTATTTGGTCAAGACATGTGTCAGTCATGCATGTAAAAGTGAACAAACAAATACTGATTGTGGTAATTTTAATACAAAAATGATATTTCATATATTTTTTAATAAAAAAGGAAACATTATGCAGAATCGAAAAAAAGAAGAAGCAAATTTAATATATTGATACTAATTCAAATGGTCAGATTAACAAGTTTATAAATCTTATGAGCATGAAATGCAAACATACTTCATACTTGTTCTAAAATGAAAATCTCAATTACATATTCAATTTCGTACTTGTAAACATTATATACAAACATAATTTCTCCTTATATTAAGTACTTGTAAACATTATATACAAACTGAATTTCTCCTTATATTAAGTTATGTACGTTAAACACCATATTGCATTTAACTAGGTGCAATTTAGAAAACCAAACATAGTTTTAAAAGTTGAAAACCTAAAATCTGAAAAACCCAACACCCAAAATATGTTAAAACTATAGTAAAAATGATATCATATGAAAGAGAAATGATCATCAACTAATAGAAATATTAAAAGAGATTATTTGAATTGATATGATAATAATTAAACTATGTACCACTCAAAAAAAGGAGAAATGCAAAGTGTAGTTATGTATAATATTAAAATACTAAACTTAAAGTAAATTTATATTAAATAATAATAAAATAAAAAGTATATATGAAAACCCGATTAAAAGAGAGATTATTTGAATTGATACGAAAATAATTAAAGTATGTACCACACAACTAATGTTAGTAAACATATATATATCAGATAAGGAGAAATGCTAAATTTATATGTATTTATTAATTTACTAAACTTATCCTAACATTATAATACATAATAATTATAATATAAAAAAATATCAAAACTGAATTAATCACTAGAATAATGTATATAGGACATCATTATTCAATAAGAATACTAAATTTGTACATGTACATTAAACTACTAAACTTATACTAACATTAATAATAATTGAATAAAAAAAAAGGTGTGAATATTAATAAATTTTTAATAGATTAAAAAATGGATTATTTGAATTGATATGAAAATAATTAAAATATGTACCACACAACTAATGTTCGTAAACATATATATATATATCAGATAAAGATAAATGCTAAATTTATATGTCTATGTAAAAATACTAAACTTATCCTAAGTATATATGAAAACCCGATTTACATCAATGCCTGACTTTCCTCAAAACTGAATTAATCACTAGATAAATGTATATAGCACATCATTATTCAGTAAAAATACTAAATTTTACATGTACATTAAACTACTAAACTTATACTAACATTTATAATAACTAGGTGGACAGCGCATGCGTTGCATGCACGATGGTTGTATATTTTTCCTATGGTGGGTTTCAAAGACGAATTTGAAATAGAAGAAAAATTGGAGCATTTGACTTTGAGAAAATTTGAAATATAAGTAAATTGTCATAATAGATGTTAAAAATATAAAAAAGAAGTTGTAATATAAAAGTTTTAATCTATATGAAAGTACGATTGTGTTAAAATTACCACCATTTCCTACCGAAATCATGCCATAGTTCCATTCTTGTGCTATGGTTCCATGATTGGCATGTGAGGCTGCAAAGGATTTTAATTCTCGAATCAAAATAAGGTAAAATCAAAATTTTAATTCACAACAGTATTGCAACGATAGAAAATGTGAACATCTTATGCAAAATTAGACCTCCTATGTCGTTCTAATCCAAGTTAGAAATGCTAACGTTATTCGAGATACACTTCTACGCAATGCATTGTCTCTGTATTTCTACAACCCCAAGCCTATAGATATTACATCAAAAAGAGAAACATTAGCCATAATAAGAAAGTGTCTACTTCAGGAGTTATTATGACTTCTCTGAGCGTCTTGTAGACGTATTGTAGCATTGCTGCACCATAGCTTGATCTCCTCGAACCTCGCCAGTTCCCTTTGGTGTCAAGAACTTCATTACTTGATGCGCCGTTAATGGGATAATTCGGTGAGGATTGAGGGTGGTTCTGCCGATAATGGCGTTGTACGATGAGGCGGCATCGACTACTACGAAAATTATATCCACATGCAAAATTTGATCCCCTTCTCCCAAGGTGGTGGTCAGTTAGATAGCTCCCATGGGGTCGATAGTTTGTCCTGCGAAGCCTATTAGAGGGAAGTTGACTTTCTTCAGATCTCTTCTTGTCAATCCCAACTGTAGGAATGCTTGATAGAAGAGTATGTCTGTTGAACTTCGCTGTCGATAAGAATCATTTTAACCCTATATGTGGATATAAGGAGGGTGACTACCAGGGCATCTTCATGCGGCTGTTCCACCTTCAAAAGATCGTTAGCAGTGAAGCTAATAGTTTCGAGTTCAGGCTCCCGAGGTCTTTTTCTCATTACTGCTGCCGTGGATATATGGGTTGCATATACTTCTCTGGGTGAATTTGTTCCTCCTCCGATGCGAATCCTCCCAAGATGACATTTATTGTCCCCATTTGGATAGGAGCGAGAAGGTCAGGAGGAAGGGATCGAGATTTTCTCATCGGGCTGCGGCTTCGCTTCTTTGGGGTATTGGGAGGCTTCTCGAAAAACTTCAGTAGTTTACCTCTTTGAATGAGGGTCTCAATATCTTGCTTTAATAGGGTGCACTCATTCGTGTCGTGCCCCCTTGTTTGGTGGTATCGACAAAAGGCGTTTATCTGGTGGCCATGTTTTTCCTTGCCGGAGGCGGGTTGTTCAGACGAAGTTTCTCCATTTCCTTAAGTACCACGGTCACATTATGTGTGAGAGGAGTATACCTTATGGGATAAGGATTAGGATCTTTCCTTGTTCCCAAATGGTTCCTTTGTCGAGAAGTTCCTTCTCGCCCTTCTCCCCTTCTGGATGGATGAGAAGCGGAACCTTCCTCGACTTTGGTCGGTAAGATCTGCCTCTTTGCTTCCATAGGTGACTTCTCTCCAAGTCGATGTACTTCTTAACTTTGATGGCGAGAGCGTCGATCTTTCGTACCGGTTTCATGACCATGCTACCCTTCAAAGCTTGACTTTGTACCCTGAGACCCCTCCAGAAGGTCCTGATCAACTCGCCATCAGTGGCGTCTTCATTCAGCTGCTGAAGTATCTTATGGTATCTAGTATAATAATTGGCTAAGGTTTCATCAGGACCTTGCTCAATTTTATCCGGAAAATCCATATTCTTGAGGCGTTGTCTTTGGCATATGTGACCCTCTATAAACTTAGCCTTCAACTCTTCCCATGAGTCAATCGAGTTATCTGGAAGACCATAGAACCAGGTAGATGCCTCTTCCTTCAGAGTTGTGGGGAAGAGCGCTGTGTAGTGGTCTGGTGTTGCCCCTCTTCCTAGGAAGGAAGAGTTATGGGCGTTGATATGGCGAATTGGGCCTCCCTCGCCTATGTAGTCCTCGATGTTCCTCGCAAAGACTTGCGGAGGGACTCGAGTATTGAATAATATCTTGGAGAAAGGGTGAGAAGTGTGATCGCGAACGACAAGTAGATCACTCGCTCCTCTTCTTTTCTTCTCCATTAATTCTTCTACATGTCCTGTAGTGAATAGGACAGGGCTTTTGCTCGCCATTTCGTCCTATAATGCTTTGGGAGCCTTCTCCGGGAGATCTTTTTCCATGATCTTTACACTAGAAGCCACCTCCTCCTTTTGAGAGATTTCCCGAGTTGGTTCCCTTTTTTCGGGAACCGTTCCCTCCTGGGTTTGATTCCAGAAGGCTATGAAGGCCGCCATTATTTCTAGAGGGACAGCCGGAGGGACTGTTCTCGCTTCCTCGAGATTGGGTAGCGACTTAGAATGACCGATATTTTCTCCACCACCTCTCTTGTTAGCCTGGGACGCAGGTAGGGGTGAAACCAAAATCCGGTTGGTCCGAAAAACCGGTGAAAACCGATCCGGTCTGGACCGAAAAAACCGAAATACACGGTTGGTTTTTGGTCGGATTTTTTTACTCTAGTTCGGTTTTTCGGTCCGGTTCGGATTTTAATCTTTGAGGACCGTGGGGACCGAACCGACCATTTTGCTAACTAAATATATATAATATATATTATATTAGTTGATATTAATTAATATAATTAATTCATTAGGTTTATAAAAATTATGAAATAAGCATTTATGAAAATTATTTTTTCTAATTTTTTTTTATAATTTATTTAATTATAATAATTGACGTTATTTTTCATTTCGCTTTGATAAATTCCATGAAAATAACGAGAATTTTAAATGATAATTGTTACTTTTGGATTTTCGGTTTAAACCGAAAACCGAACCGAAAAAACCGTACTACTAATGGACGGTTTATTTTTTCTCACATGGTTTTTTGGTCGGATTTTTTTAAGGAAAAAAAACCGGACCGAAAATATGGGTAACCGACCGAACCAAGCAAAAAACCGGTCCGACCGGTCCGGTTTCACCCCTAGACGCAGGTGGGTCTTCTCTGGGTAGTAGATTTGAGGTAATGGGATTGACTTGTGTATTTCCCACCTCCTCTACTCCGGGAGTTTGCATCTTATTCTTCTCAGAGGCTGTGACTTTTTGATCCTGTTCCCACAGACGGCGCCAAATGTTGGGATCAAAATGACGTGGCCTTGGAACTTCGAGTAGTGGACTTCTAAGTCTTGCCGGGAGCTAGCTCACTCAGGTATCTTTTTTGGTCGCGTGGACACTTAGTTTTCTTTGGTGGCTTTGTGCTAGGCGAGGACCTGAAAAGAGGTGGGGATGGCCCCTGATTCCACTACGAAGCTTAAGTCAGTAATGGATATCGAGAGAATAATATAGAGTAATTGATAGATCTTAGAACTTAAATAATGAAAGTGAGCCCCCTATTTATAGGGAAAATGTTACCGACTTCGTGAGGTGGTTACCCTCTGGGGAGGGTTTTGTCCAGAGTCGGCTCAAGTAGGTGACAAGCAGGTCGCCAGCTCATCCTTCCTTAGTTAATGAGGTTTCTTCTTTCAACAGTGGAAGCAGGTCGCCACCTGTACCTTTCCTTAGGAGGAAGGTTTACTTCTAGGGCGGTGGAAGCAGGTCGCCACATGTACCTTTCCTTAGGAGGAATGTTTACTTCTAGGGCGGTGGAAGCAGGTCGCCACATGTACCTTTCCTTAGGAGGAAGGTTTACTTCTGAAAGAGCTTTTAATGGTCAACTCGACTTACTCTTTAAAATAGAGGTCTTATAGCTTGGTCGCTTCTATCTTTATTAATCATGTTCTAAAAATTCGACTTTCCTCAAAAGATGATAGTCGACATTTTACCTTTGTTTCACCATTCCAAACAAGGTTGGTCGTCGATTCGTCAATCTCGCCAATAAACGTACTTGGCTCTAGTCTTTGTCGTTTAATCGTAACCCCCTTAATGCGCGCGACGTCCTCGTCGCGGCCCAAACCAGAATCGTGCCCCCGGTAGGTGATCAGAACTCCGGGGTCAATAGCCATTGGTCCGCGAGCTCGATCACGGTGTTGGGTCGACTCTGATACCATTCTGTCACGCCCCCAAGCCCGAGCGACTGTCCCCACTTAGCCCAATCCAGCCTAACTAAGCCCTTTGTCCTCACTTGAGCCTAGAAAATGAGGAATTCCTGTTGGACTTGAGTAGTACAACTTTTGCTTATTAAGGCTCCAAATCTTCTTATTCCAACCGATGTGGTACAACCTTATGGGGTATTACAGTATCTGTGATAGCATTTTGATATTAGAAAGTTACATTTTGTAAGCGAAAGAATTGCAACCGAGTTTATGATCAATCGACACCATTCACAACAGCTCATTGTCCTATGAATGTGGTCTATGAGACCTTGTTCCTCCAGCATTATACTGACACGTTTGCTCCACGAGTCGTAGTTCGTCTCAACTAATAGCTCAATTTCATACGAAGTAGCCATCTATGCTGTAATATGTTACTAATACATTGATAATCATGCATAATCAGGAAGACAATAACATTTTGAGAAAGAATTACAAACATCGGATTATCTATTAAGATGGAATACAGCAAATAGTGGATTATCTATTAACAGAAAGTAAACAACTGCAATTCAGCCCACTAATTAATCCAGTCCCAAAAACATGCATCTCCGAGATCCATCCTCATAATCGTAACTAGGCATTAAGGTTTAATTTAAAATGTGGAAATGTTAAACCTTTGAGCACTGTTTAGGCTAATTTAAAGTTAAAAAACATTTTGATTTAAAAATTTGACATCCTATTTTATTAATTGACTTAAAAATTTCTGAATTTTAGTCAATTTGTTCAACTCAAATCCGGTTCGGGTTCGGTCCGATTTTATTTTAAAATTGGTTCGGACTGAACCGGTTCAATAAAATAGGGTTTCGATTCGGTTCATCACTCAAAACTGGTTCGGTTAATCACTTAGTTACCTTGGTCCGACCCGGCCCGCCTAGGTCGACCCGATTAAGAAAACCCGGATTGGTTTAACCTGCTCCGGTTTTGCAAATTGGACCGGCATATTAACCCATAGGGTTCAGCCGAAATATGTCTTGTGGACTAAGTAGGTTTTAAAATCCACAAAAAACTTAACTTAGCCTCTAAGAAATATTAATTATGTAAAATAATTTCCAATATTGCATATATATATAAAAGTCGGCACACAATATACACTTATATATAAATATTGTCAAGATTCTGTATTTAAGATGTAAATCAATGAACATTATAAATATATATATATATATATATATATATATATATATATATATATATATATATATATTCGGCAACTTCTATATATATATATATATATATATATATATATATATATATATATATATATATATATATATATATATATATATATATATATAATTATTGTCAAATATATGTTTAGGGATAATAATATATAGACAATATATTTTCTTAATCTTTTAGGCAACTAAATCCTATCAATATATCTTTATCCCTAAATATTAGCTAAATATATTGATAGTTATATATTTTACTATACATTGTGAATCTTTTCCTTATCTTTCCAATTTATAGATATATTGTTTCCTTTAATAAAAAATTAAAATATGGCAAACAATATCTCTAATTAGGTCGGCCGAATTTTTCTTTCTTGCACACTAAGAAATTAAAAAAATTTACCTAATAATTCACTAGGGTTTTCGGCAGAAACACCAAAAATTGTAAAATTTGTCAAATTTTAAGATAAAAAATTACTAAGATCAAGAATCCAAATATATATTTTGATAAAACTCATGGTTTTCTTGAAGATCATGAACATCAAATTTAACTTAGAACATCATAAAAATTTCAGTACACCCAAAAACAAAGATTTTCGAAAATTTTAAATTTTTCGAAATAAAAAAATTTCGGTACAACCAAAATTTCAAGAACACCAATTTATCAAAATCATGAACTCCTAACACACAGGCTCTGATACCACTGTTGGATTATGGGGACGTAATACTACGGAAATACTAAATCATGTACGTGCTAGTAATCACAATTACGCATCGGAAGAATTCGCACATAACCTTTTAGTGATTCATTTGCCTAAGACCTTTGTGGATGGAGTTCGCGATCCGCCGTACAGAACCCGTAGAAGTTCTTGTTCGAGAAGTCCTACGCGGTGTAGCTCCACAACAAAGCCTCTGATCAGTTCTTCGACGGTGACAGATCTTTGGAGAGTTTGCTTCACCGTAATCTAACAAAACGAACCCGAATCGGACGCATACCCATCACCATGCTTGCTTCACACCCAAACTAATCCCGGGTCAGCCCGTAAGGGGTAAAGTGCTGGCCGTGAATAATTTTCCATTGCCATGGTCACTAGCGGGGATTGAACCCCTGACCTCTGGTTAAGGGATGAGAAGCTGAACCACCACACCGTTATTACATAGTTAAGATACAATTAAATAAAAATATTCATTTTGGCCAAAAAAAAAATAACAAAATTCATGGCAAATTGAAAAATGACAATAAAATTAAATGAATTTATTTCACTCCATAACACAAACTACAATAGCAAGATATGATTATTAATTGGCCCTTAAACCAAACTACAGCAGCTAGATATGAATATTTATGAGGCCGGTGGGCTAAAGCAACAACTTTGGTTGATTGGGCCTTGGGCCGGACTTGAGCAAAACCAGTGACACCAACATGCATCATCTGGCTCCACGCTGGAATAACAATTTGATTTCGTATTAGGGCCATATTTTGCAATGCAATCCTTGCTACAAGTTGCTGGATCACATTTTTGTCCAGGTACAGGAGGAAGTTCATAATTACAGGCATCATTCCCCTTAATCCTCTTGCTTTGTGTTCCTAATAATTTGGATGATAAGAAAAGAAAACACAAATACTAAATTATCATTTGAACTATTCATAATAAAAGAAAAATGAAACATAAAATGAAGAATAAGATGATTCATTAATTATTACCGCAAGATATTAACAAAAGTAGAACTATAACACAACATATTTTCTTCAACATTTTAATTGCTAGGTTGAGATCTCTATAACCTTTAAATTATCTATATAAATAAATAAAATTAGTAGGTCATTTATATATATAACTAGACCATGTATTCATTAATTAAAACATGGTAACATAATTATAAAGAGAAATAATCTATCAGATTACAATTATTTATTTATCTTTTGGCCAAATATCAGATTACAATTATTTATTTAGTTTTTGGCAAAATATCATATTACAATTATTGTAACATGGACTTATAGTTAGAAATGAAACTTCCAATTAAAGAAAAACATAGAATAAATTAATATATTTACAAAAAATACAATAAATGAAACATACTATAATATTTAATAGTACGCTTAAAATAATAACTAGGGTGCATTACCCGCCATCGCGCGGGATGATCTATTAAGTATGCATAAGCAATAAAAAAAATACTTATTATTGTAGTTTGAATATTCACGTGATCGGAACAAAGTAATCGAGATAATGAAGGACAATAAAGAAAATGCAAATGAGTAATAGAAGTGTAGAACAAATAAATAATAATAATAATAATGTATTAAAAATTGAACGTGGACTTTGGGGTGACTTTATTAAGTGCTAATGCTCCTCCCAAGTGTTGAGATTAAAACCCTCCTCCCTAGTCCCTAACCTAGGCCGGCCAAACCCCACAGCTAGGAGGTGCCAAATTGCGACGAGCAATTTACTCCAAGTAAGATCCATCCCGCGCGAATCGAAGGAGTCTTTGCTGTGAAGATCAATCCACGTAGGGCTTCTCTAACAGGAACCTCTACGAGGAACCGGTCGGTGGATCGAGAACTCCCCGCGAAGATCTTGGGCTGCAAGAAACGTTAAAGGTATGTGCACTATCTTCCGCTGCGTAATTAGTTACCTAGCACGTATCTATGGTTTCGTTTCTGCATGATTAGTCACCGTAATCCTACAGATTTTGGGAGAGGACCTACTAGGTCAATACCTCATTGCGCGAAGGTCCACACACTTGCTATTGGGCTTAATTCTGCAGCTGGTGATTGTTTGCATAAGGAGATAGGGCGCCGTAATTGCACTACAACAAATCAGAGAATTAGTGACAAACGGAAGGGATTGCCAGAGTCCGAAGCAAGTTGGGAACCGGCAGAAGACCTTTGGCAGTTCACGAAGGAGATCGAGGCTTTCCATGTTGCGGACGCGTCGATGGCGTCGCTCGATTAGGTGGGGCAGAATGTCACGGACGTGGAGTTTACATGATGACTTAAGGCTTTTCCGTGACACTTGGGGCCTCGTTTACAAGTCGAGATTCCATATCGAGGAGTCTTGGGATGCGTGCGGTTCTAGAAGATTCTAGAAGACTCCACACACTTGTAGATATCTCTTGTAGTATGTAGAATTCTCTAGAGAGAGCATTTAATGGGTAGTTGAGACTCTTGTAATAAATTTGGGTAGTTGGTAGATGACTCCATTGGGGCCTATAAAAGGGAGACCCCCTCCCATTTGTAAATCATCCTAGAAATCTAAAGCACTTGAGTTCCAAAGTTCCTCTCCACTTCATACTCTTCTCATCTTGGTTTTACTAGGAAAATGCTGACTTAGGAGCAGAATCCTAAGGCCGCATGGGTTAGGTAGCGCTAGATAATCCAGGCCCGTGATATATACGTTTAGCAGGTAAATCAACCAAAGACCATAATTAATTGGCTTTCATTGAGGCGATCTCTTCCTCCATTGCTTTCCTCCATTCCTTCGCTTGAGGTCCTTCCATCGCTTGCTTAACCGTTACCGGTTCGTCAACAGACGTTAGAGTGAATAATTCACCTCTCTCGATGGGATACTTCTTGGGAGAAGTTCGTTGCCTTTGACTCCGTCTAGGCTTGTTAATCCCATCTTGAGCCTGATCATTACTCCCACTCGGAATAATGCTTCTTATCGGAGCATCACTCCCACTGGGAACAATGGCAGTGCTAGAACCTTGACCAACAACTTTCCTTGGACGAACTCTCGTTCTCGGGATTCTACCTTCGAGATTAATTCCTTGATCTTTAGGGCCTGGAACCAAGTTGGTCGTTCAACTCCCACTGGGAACAATGGGTAGTTGCGTCGTTATTGAATTCTCATACATCGGTTCAGCAACGTGATTATCAGGTTCAACTTGATTCGCATTAGCAGCATTAGTGATTTGTGTGTGGGGGGAATGAGCCCTCCCATTGGATTTACTATGATAATGTTTCCATCATCATTTACCATGTCATTCACTTGTGCTGTGTCAAATATCCCACTCGAATTAAGTAGGACATGGGAATCATCGTCGTCCTGTTCCAGTTCGATCAAGACTTCGTTTGTTTTCGTTTCGCTAAGCGTTGGAAATTCATCCTCAAGGAACGTAACGTCTTTGGATTCATGTTCGAACACGCCACCATTTTCTTGAGCTGACACGAATACGTAACCTTTGGAGTTCTCAGAATACCTTATGAAGATACTCTTATGTCCTCTAGGTCCTAACTTGCCATAACGGCTGTCACTGGTTATGTATAAGCAGCGCAACCCCAGGGTCGCAACATGGTGAGATTTAACTCCCTACCAGCCCATAGCTCATATGGTGTTGTGTCTACCGCTTTTGTTGGTACTGGGTTTACTACCTGAGTGGCAGCTAACAATGCGTCTCCCAAATAGGAGATAGGCAGTTGTGCTTGCGACATCATGGTTCTGACCATGTATAGGAGGGTGCGATTACGACGTTCAGCCACACCGTTTTGCTGCGGTGTGTTAGGGATCGTTGTTTGACGAGCAATCCCATTTTCTTTGCACAAATTGTCAAACTCATTAGAGAGATATTCTCCACCTCTATCAGTGCGTAGGGTTTTCACCTTTCACTCCCGCTGATTCTCTACGAGCTTTAGAAAGCTTTTAAAGCATTCTATGACTTCTGATTTACGAGTAATCAAATGAGTAAACCCAAAACGGGTAAAGTCGTCAATGAAAGTTACGAAGTATCATTTTCCACCCTAGCGGTTACATTCATTGGTCCACAAACGTCGGAATGAATTGTCTGCAATGGATGTTCGGCTCGTTGTGCTTCACCGAATGGTTTGCGGGTGGACTTTCCGGCTAGACAGTCATGGCAAGTGTGTTTTACCACATTGCTGGTTCCGGGCAAAAGCCTTCGTCGTACCAACGATTGAACTCTGTCGTAGCCTATATGTACGAGCCGCGAATGCCATCCGGTCGTGTCAGTTTCTGCTTCTTTGGAGGAAATTGCATACATTCTATTCGAATCTACACTACCATTCAAATCCATAACAATAAGCCCACCAGAGGTAAAAGCACGCCCAAATAAGACGCTGCCTTTATTTATAGGAACAAGAGTCTTCTAAAATGATAAAACAAATTTATTATCCATAAGAGCGGAAACAGAAACAACATTTCTACGGATTCTTAGAGCAAAAATGATATTTTCAATAAGTAAGGATCTGTCATTGCTCATAGGCAGTTTGCAGTTCCCTACTCCTAAGACTTCAACTTGTGAGTTGTCGCCAATATATATCCTCTTTGAATACTTCGACAATCGTCTAAACTTGGCAAATAGTCATTTATCGTTGGCTATGTGGTCCGTTGCACCTGAATCAAGAATCCAAGAAGGATTTGAGACAGTTAACATCACGGTTGAGGAAAATAATGCTTCCACATCATAACCAACATCGCGTACCTTTTTAGGGTGCGATGCGCTGGATCGTGCACCAGTGCCTATTCGACGTGGGCTGGAATTTCCGGAAACTATCTCAGATTTTAACCCTGTTTAGGCTGAGTCAACGTTTTACCGTCAACAGCCTGTTGTTTCTTTCCCTTGTTCCTGTACTTCCTCTTCGTTCGCCCAGCATGTCCCGTCATCTTTGTGTCTTTCGACATGGATGCAAATCGATTTTCCTCTATTTCGATTATTTGCAGGACTGATGCAAGATCAAGCATGGAGCTGCTGACAGTCAGTACAGCCTTGGTTGCCCTCCAAGACTTCGGGAGTATCCCGATGATGGCCTGAATTTTATCCCATTCGGCCATTTGACTATCATCTTCAAGCGGCTTGAACATGCGAAGGAGGTCGTAAACATTTTCAAGTAAACTCTTGTTGTTGTTGTTTAGGCTTTGTTCCATGGCTGGTACAAGTGGGTGCAGTGTTACTGTCATGCCACTTCCATGTTTCAGGAAGAGAGCATCCCAGATGTCCTTTGTTACGGGAACATCCTTATACCTGTCGCAGAAATCCTGAGACATTTCTGACAGCAACATCTCCTTCACTTTCTTGTCATCTTGCTCCCTTTGAAAATAGGTGAAGGGTAGGTCTTTGGTCAACCCAGCTTCCGGGCAGCTCATTGTCCTATGAATGTGGTCTAAGAGACCTTGTTCCTCCAGCATTATACTGACACGTTTGCTCCACGAGTCGTGGTTCGTCTCAACTAATAGCTCAGTTTCATACGAAGTAGCCATCTATGCTGTAATATGTTACTAATACATTGATAATCATGCATAATCAGGAAGACAATAACATTTTGAGAAAGAATTGCAAACATCGGATTATCTATTAAGATGGAATACAACAAATAGTGGATTATCTATTAACAGAAAGTAAACAATTGCAATTCAGCCCACTAATTAATCCAGTCCCAAAAACATGCATCTTCGAGATCCATTCCCATAGTCGTAACTAGGCATTAAGGTTTAATTCAAAATGTGAAAATGTTAAATCTTTGAGCACTGTTTAGGCTAATTTAAAGTTAAAAAACATTTGGATTTAAAAATTTGACATCCTATTTTATTAATTGACTTAAAAATTTCGGAATTTTAGTCAATTTGTTCAACTCCGGTTCGGTTCCATAAATCCGGTTCGGTCCGGTTTTATTTTAAAATTTGGTTCAGTCTGAATCAGTTCAATAAAATAGGGTTTCGGTTCGGTTCATAACTCGAAACCGGTTCGGTTAGATTTTCTTAGTTACCTTAGTCCGACCCGACCCGCCTAGGTTGACCCGAATTGGTTTAACCCGCTCCGGTTTTGAAAATTGGATCGGGCCATTAACCCATAGGGTTCGGCCGAAATATGTCTTGTGGGCTAAGTAGGGTTTTAAAATCCACCAAAAACTTAACTTAGCCTCCACGAAATATCAATTATGTAAAATAATTTCCAATATTGCATATGTTAGGATCAAAATGACGTGGCCTTGAACTTCGGGGAATGGACTTCCAAGTATCGCCTCGGACTTAGCTCTCTCGAACGCTAAGTTTTCCTCTAAGAGGTTATGTGGGGCGAGAACCTGGAAAAGGGGTGGGGATGGCCCCTGATTCCACTCTGAAGCTTAAGTCAGTAATGGATTTAGAACTGACTGAATGTGTCAATGAGTAAAAAACAGTCCCTATTTATAGGGACTGATTACCGACTTTCTATAAGGCGGCTGCTATGCCCTGATTGGTAGCTGAGGGGCGGTGGTTCCTCTTCTGTGATTGGCTGAGTGAGACGGTTTAAGCTCGCGGGTTTCAGGTTTTTAAATAATTCAAAGTCGTTAGTGGGTTTGACGTGTAGACGAAGTCCGAATATAAAACGATTTTCCATTGCCATGATCACTAGCGGGGATTGAACCCCTGACCTCTGGTTAAGGGATGAGACGCTGAACCACCACACCGTTATCACATAGTTAAGATACAATTAATTAACAATATTCATTTTGGCAAAAAAAAAAAAAAAATTAACAATATTCATGGCAAATTGAAAAACGACAATAAAATTAAATGGATTTATTTCACTCCATAACACAAACTACAATAACAAGATATTATTATTAATAGGCCCTTAAACCAAACTACAGCAGCTAGATAGGAATATTTATGAGGCCGGAGGGCTAAAGCAACAACTTTGGTTGATTGGGCCTTGGTCCGGCCTTGAGCAAAACCAGTGACACCAACATGCATCATTTGGCTCCACGCTGGAATAACAATTTGATTTCGTATTAGGGCCATATTTTGCAATGCAATCCTTGCTACAAGTTGTTGGATCACATTTTTGTCCAGGTACAGGAGGAAGTTCATAATTACAGCTATCATTCCCCTCAATCCTCTTGCTTTGTGTTCCTAATAATTTGGATGATAAGAAAAGAAAACACGAATACTAAATTATCATTTGAACTATTCATAATAATAAAAAAAAAAAATGAATCATAAAATGAAGAATAAGATGAATCATTAATTATTACCGCAAGATATTAACAAAAGTAGAACTATAACACAACATATTTTCTTCAACATTTTAATTGATAGGTTGAGATCTCTATAACCTTTAATTATCTATATAAAAAATAAAATTAGTAGGTCATCTATATATATAACTAGACCATGTATTCATTAATTAAAACATGGTAACATAATTATAAAGAGAAATAATCTATCAGATTACAATTATTTATTTATTTTTTGGCCAAATATCAGATTACAATTATTTATTTATTTTTTGGCAAAATATCATATTACAATTATTGTAACATGGACATATAGTTAGAAATGAAACTTCCAATTAAAGAAAAACATAGAATAAATTAATATATTTACAGAAAATACAATAAATGAAACATATTAAAATATTTAATAGTACGCTACTACATTAAAATAATAACTAGGGTGGAATCCCCGTGCATCGCGCGGGATGATCCATTAAGTATGTATAAGTAATAAAAAATACTTATTATTGTATTTTGAATAGTCACGTGATCGGAACAAAGTAATCGAGATAATGTAGGACAATAAAGAAAATGCAAATGAGTAATAGAAGTGTTGAACAAATAAATAATAATAATAATAAGGGTTAAGAACACAATAGGGGCCTGAATGTTTGCCCATGTTGCCAAAAGGGATCTGAATTGAAAAAACGTATTATTAAGGGCCTGAATTATGAGTTTTGTGTTTTTTCAAGTCTCCGTCCAAATTTTCTGTTAAATCTAACAGAACCACGTGAAAAGACAAAAATACCCTTTTGTAATTATTATACAATTTATCAATTTAATTAATAAAATGTGAAATGTCTAAAATACCCCTACAGACTAATTATGCCCTTAAGGCCACCACGCTCCGGCCACCGCCCGACGACCACCACGCGGCTCCGGCGACCACCACCGACCTCCGGCGGCCACCACCGGCCTCCGGCGACCACCACCGACCTCCGTTCGACGACCGAAAAGCTCCGGTCGGAGCCACAGAGCTCCAGATCGGAGCCACAGGGCTCCAGATCGGAGCTCTGTGGCTCCCGATCGGAGCCACAAGGCTCCAGATCGGAGCTCTGTGGCTCCCGATCGGAGCCACAAGGCTCCAGATCGGAGCTTTTTTGGCTCCGATCGGAGCTTTTCGGTCGTCGTCGGAGGCCGGTGGTGGTCGTCGGAGGCCGGTGGTGGTCGTCGGAGGCCGGTGGTGGTCGCCGGAGGTCGGTGGTGGTCGCCGGAGGCCGGTGGTGGTCGCCGGAGTCGGGGTGGTGGTGGTCGCCGGAGCTGTGGTGGCTTAAAGGGTATTTTCGTCATTTTAGGTCAAACATATGAAAGACACACTTTGGTCAAAGGGCATTTTCGGGTTTTCAAATTATTTTTGGTCACATGCCAAGCATGTGACCACTTTCCGTCACTTTTAACAGAAAAAATAGACTGAGACCTCACTTATACACAAAACTCAAAATTCAGGCCCTAAATAATACGTTTTTTCAATTCAGACCCCTTTTGGCAACATGGGCAAGCATTCAGGCCCCTACTGTGTTCTTAACCCTAATAATAATGTATTAAAAAGCGAATGTGGACTTTGGGTGACTTTATTAAGTGTTAATGCTCCTCCCAAGTGTTGAGATTAAAACCCTCCTCCGTAGTCCCTATCATTGGCCGACCGAACCCCACAGCAAGGAGGTGTCAAATTGCGACGAGAAATTTACTCCAAGTAAGATCCATCCCGCGCAAATCGAAGGAGTCTTTGCTATGAAGATCAATCCACGTAGGGCTTCTCTAACATTAACCTCTACGAGGAACCGACCGGTGGATCGAGAACTCCCCGCGAAGATCTTGTGCTGCAAGAAACGTTAAAGGTATGTGCACTATCTTCCGCTGCGTAATTAGTTACCTAGCACGTATCTAGGGTTTCGTTTCTGCATGATTAGTCACTATAATCCTACAGATTTTGGAAGAGGACCTACCAGGTCAATACCCCATTGTGCGAAGGGCCACGCACTTGCTATTGGGCTTAATTCTGCAGCTGGTGCTTGTTAGCATAAAGAAATAGGGCGTCGTAATTGCACTACAACAAATCAGAGAATTAGTGACAAATGGAAGGGATTGCCAGAGTCCGAAGCAAGTTGGGAACCGGTAGAAGACCTTTGGCAGTTCACGAAGGAGATCGAGGCTTTCCATGCTGCGGACGCGACGAGGGCGTCACTCGATTAGGTGGGGGAGAATGTCACGGACGTGGAGTTTACATGATGACTTAAGGCTTTTCCGTGACACTTCAGGCCTCGTTTACAAGTCGGGAATCCATATCGAGGAGTCTTGGGATGCGTGCGGTTCTAGAAGATTCTAGAAGGCTCCGCACACTTGTAGATATCTCTTGTAGTATGTAGAATTCTCTAGAGATAGCATTTAATGGGTAGTTGAGACTCTTGTAATAAATGCGGGTAGTTGGTAGATAACTCCATTGGGGCCTATAAAAGGTAGACCCCCTCTCATTTGTAAATCATCCTAGAAATCTAAAGCACATGAGTTCCAAAGTTCCTCTTCACTTCATACTCTTCTCATCTTGGTTTTGCTAGGAAAAGGCTGACTTAGGAGCAGAATCCTAAGGCCGCATGGGTTAGGGAGCGCTAGATAATCCAGGCCTGTGACATCTGCGCTTAGCAGGTAAATCAACCAAAGACCATACCGAATTGGATTTCATTGAGGCGATATCTTCCTCCATTGCTTTCCTCCATTCCTTCGCTGGAGGTCCTTCCATCGCTTGCTTAACCGTTACCGGTTCATCAACAGACGTTAGAGTGAATAATTCACCTCTCTCGATAGGATACTTCTTGGGAGAAGTTCGTTGCCTTTGACTCCGTCTAGGCTCGTTAATCTCATCTTGAGCCTGGTCATTACTCCCACTCGGAATAATGCTTCTTATCGGGGCATCACTCCCACTGGGAACAATGGCAGTGCTAGAACCTTGACCAACAACTTTCTTTGGACGAACTCTCGGTCTCGGGATTCTACCTCCAAGATTAATTCCTTGATCACTAGGACCTGGAACCAAGTTGGTCGTTCCACTCCCATTGGGAACAATAGGTAGTTGCGTCGTTATTGGATTCTCATCCATCGGTTCAGCAACGTGATTTTCAGGTTCAACTTGATTCGCATTAGCAGCATTAGTGATTTGTGTGTGTGTGTGGGGGGGGGGGGGGGGGGAGTGGGCCCTCCTACTGGATTTACTATGATAATGTTTCCATCATCATTTACCATGTCATTCACTTGTGATGTGTCAAATATCCCACTCGAATTAAGTAGGACCTGGGAATCATCGTCGTCATGTTCCAGTTCGATCAAGACTTCATTTGTTTTCGTTTCGCTAAGCGTTGGAAATTCATCATCAAGGAACGTAACGTCTCTGGATTCATGTTCGAACACGCCACCATTTTCTTGAGCTGACACGAATACGTAACCTTTGGAGTTCTCAGAATACCTTATGAAGATACTCCTATGTCCTCTAGGTCCTAACTTGCCATAACGGTTGTTAGTTGTATGTGTATAAGCAGGGCAACCCAAGGTCGCAACTTGGTGAGATTTAACTCCCTACCAGCCCGTAGCTCATATGGTGTTGTGTCTACCGCTTTTACTGGTACTAGGTTTACTACATGAGTGGCAGCTAACAAGGCGTCTCCCCGATAGGAGATAGGCAGTTGTGCTTGCGACATCATGGTTCTGACCATGTCCAGGAGGGTGCGATTACGACGTTCAGCCACACCGTTTTGCTGCGGTGTGTTAGGGATCGTTGTTTGACGAGCAATCTCATTTTCTTTGCACAACTTGTCAAACTCATTAGAGAGATATTTTCCACCTCTATCAGTGCGTAGGGTTTTCACCTTTCGCTCCTGCTGATTCTCTATGAGCTTTAGAAAGCTTTTAAAGCATTCTATGACTTCTGATTTACGAGTAATCAAATGAGTAAACCCAAACGGGTAAAGTCGTCAATGAAAGTTACGAAGTATCATTTTCCACCCCTAGCGGTTACATTCATTGGTCCACAAACGTCGGAATGAATTATCTGCAATGGATCTTCGGCTCGTTGTGCTTCACCGAATGGTTTGCGGGTGGACTTTCCGGCTAGACAGTAATGGCAAGTGTGTTTTACCACATTGCTGGTTCCGGCAAAAGCCATCATCGTGCCAACGATTGAACTCTGTCGTAGCCTATATGTCCGAGCCGCGAATGGTATCCGGCCGCGTCAGTTTCTGCTTCTTTGGAAGAAATTGCATACATTTTATTTGAATCTACACTACCATTCAAATCCATAACAATGGGCCCACCAGAGGTAAAAGCATGCCCAAATAAGACGTTGCCTTTGTTTATATGAACAAGAGTCTTCTCAAATGATAAAACAAAGTGATTATCCATAAGAGCGAAAACTGAAACAACATTTCTACGGATTCTTGGAGCAAAAAGAACATTTTCAATAAGTAAGGATCTGTCATTGCTCATAGGCAGTTTGCAGTTCCCTACTCATAAGACTTCAACTTGTGAGTTGACGCCAATATATATCCTCTTTGAATCCTTCAGCAGTCATCTAAACTTGGCAAATAGTCCTTTGTCGTTGGCTATGTGGTCCGTTGCACCTGAATCAAGAATCCAAGAAGGATTTGAGTCAGTTAACATCACAGTTAAGGAAACTAATGCTTCAACATCATAACCAACATCGCGTACCTTTTTAGGGTGAGATTAGGGATGGCAACGGGGCGGGTTTCCGCAGCCCCGGACCCGCCCCGCGGGTCGACCTGGCTGACCCGGCCCCGGCCAAATGCACCTTCCGGGTCGGGTCGGGTCAAAGATCTCGCGGGTCGACCCGCGGGGCCCCGACCCGCCCCGCCATGTGAACAACTTTTTTTTTTTTTTTTTTCACTTCTCAATATTAAATACAATTTTTTTTGTCAAAATATTACATTATATATAATTTAAAACATAAATCTAACACCAATCATATACAAACAATAAACACATCAAATTCATTACAAAATACAAATTCAAATCCAAACACCAAATTCAAATTAACAAATCCTAATAATCTAAATATACATCTATTTGTAATTTGGTCCATGTTATTTATATAGGTACTATATTAACCATATTATTTAGTAAATGTTAGATCAAATTAATATGTATGTTTTTTTTATAAATATTATATATATGCATTTCGGGGCGGGTCTACGGGGCCCCGGGTCTCTAGACCCGGACCCGCCCTGACCCGACCTGTAACCCGCGGGTCGGCGGGTCAAAACCGGGTCGGGACGCCTCGGGTCAGCGGGGCCCCGAGACCCGTTGCCATCCCTAGGTGAGATGCGCTGGATCCTGAGTCAACATTTTACCGTCAACAGCATGTTGTTTATTTCCCTTGTTCCTGTACTTCCTCTTCGTTCGCCCAGCATGTCCCGTCATCTTTGTGTCTTTCGACATGGATGCTAATAGATTTTCCTCCATTTCGATTATTTTCAGGACTGATGCAAGATCAAGCATGGTGCTGCTGACAGTCAGTACAACCTTGGTTGCCCTCCAAGACTTCGGGAGTATCCGATGATGGCCTGAATTTTATCCCATTCGGCCATTTGACTATCATCTTCCAGCGGCTTTAACATGCGAAGGAGTTCGTAAACCTTTTCAAGTAAACTCTTACTGTTGTTGTTCAGGCTTTGTTCCATGGTTGGTACAAGTGGGTGCAGTGTAACTGTCATGCCACTTCCATGTTTCAGGAAGAGAGCATCCCAGATGTCCTTTGTTACGGGAACATCCTTATACCTGTCGCAGAAATCCTGAGACATTTCTGACAGCAACATCTCCTTCGCTTTCTTGTCATCTTGCTCCCATTGAAAATGGGTGAAGGGTAGGTCTTTGGTCAACCCAGCTTCCAGGCAGCTCATTGTCCTATGAATGTGGTCTATGAGACCTTGTTCCTCCAGCATTATACTGACACGTTTTCTCCATGAGTCGTAGTTCATCTCAACTAATAGCTCAGTTTCATACGAAGTAGTCATCTATGTTGTAATACGTTACTAATACATTGATAATCATGCATAATCAGGAAGACAATAACATTTTGAGAAAGAATTGCAAACATCGGATTATCTATTAAGATGGAATACAACAAATAGTGGATTATCTATTAACAAAAAGTAAACAATTGCAGTTCAGCCCATTAATTAATCCAGTCCCAAAAACATGCATCTCCGAGATCCATCCCCATAATTGTAACTAGGCATTAATGTTTAATTTGAAATGTGGAAATGTTAAACCTTTGAGCACTGTTTAGGATAATTTAAAGTTAAAAAACATTTGGATTTAAAAATTTGACATCCAATTTTATTAATTGACTTAAAAATTTCGGAATTTTAGTCAATTTGTTTAACTCAAGTTCGATTTGGTTCCATAAATCCGGTTCGGTCCGGTTTTATTTTAAAATTGGTTCAGTCCGAATCGGTTCAATAAATTAGGGTTTCGGTGCGGTTCATCACTCGAAACCGGTTCGGTTAGATTCGCTTAGTTACCTTGGTCCGACCCGACCCGCCTAGGTTGGCCCGATTAAGAAAACCCATAATGGTTTAACCCGCTCCGGTTTTGCAAATTGGACAGGCCCATTTACCCATAGGGTTCGGCCGAAATATTTCTTGTGGGCTAAGTAGGGTTTTAAAATCCACCAAAAACTTAAACTAGCCTCTAAGAAATATTAATTATGTAAAATAATTTCTAATATTGCATATATATATATATATATATATATATACATATATAAGTCGGCACACAATATACACATATATATACATATTGTCAAGAATCTATCTTTAAGATGTAAATCAATCAAGAATATATATATATATATATATATATATATATATATATAATTATTGTCAAATATATGTTTAGGGATAATAATATATAGACAATATATTTTCTTAATCTTTTAGGCAACTAAATCCTATCAATATATCTTTATCCCTAAATATTAGTTAAATATATTGATAGTTATATATTTTACTATACATTGTGAATCTTTTCGTCTTTCCAATTTATAGATATATTGTTTTCTTTAATAAAAAATTAAAATATGGCAAAAAATATCACTAATTAGGCCTGCCGAATTTTACTAACTTGCACCCTAAGAAATTAAAAATTTTACCTAATAATTCACTAGGGTTTTCGGCACAAACATAAAAAATTAGAAAAATTGACAAATTTTAAGATAAAAAATTACTAAGATCAAGAATCCAAATATCTATTTTATAAAACTCATGGTTTTCTTGAAGATCATGAACATCAAATTTAACTTAGAACATCATGAAAATTTCGGTACACCCAAAAACAAAGATTTTTGAAAATTTTAAATTTTTCAAGATAAAAAAATTTCGGTACAACCAAAATTTCAATAACACCAATTTATCAAAATCATGAACTCCTAACACAGGCTCTGATACCACTGTTGGATTATGGGGACGTAATACTACGGGAACACTAAATCATGTACGTGCTAGTAATCACAATTACGCAGCGGAAGAATTCGCACATACCTTTTAGTGATTCCTTTGCCCAAGACCTTTGTCGAAGGAGTTCGCGATTCGCCGGACGAAACCCGTAGAAGTTCTTGTTAGAGAATTCCTACTCGGTGTAGCTCCACAACAAAGCCTCTGATCAGTTCTTCGACGGGGACAGATCTTCGGAGAGTTTGCTCGAAAGCAAATTCGCACACCTTTGGTGACTTGTGAGGTTCGGCTGAAACACTATATTAGGGAGGAGGGATTTTCTCTCTACACTCTTAAGGAGAGTTGTTAATCACTTATGAAAAACCCCTAACACTCCATTTATATCGGAGGAGTAAAGTGGACAAAAGTCTACTTTACCCTCTCTTGCTAGTTCGGTCGGCCTTGTGATGTGGGAGGCCCAATTTTGGGCATCTCATGTCAATTGAGATTTGGGACTGACCCAATTACCCTAATGTGACATTTACCCAATTGTCTCAGGTAACACATACATATAACGGGCTACCATTTACATAGCCCTATCACATTATGCTAACAGGTTGTCGCACGTATCCGTATGCGCGCACCTCCTAATAACTGCACACGGGGCAATATCGCACAACATGGAGAGGGGGGTTGAGTGCGATGAGCCCTCTCTGATGCTAAAGTAAGTAATCTAGAGAGAAATCTAGAAAGATGTGAGCGCTTCTTTAGCCAACTTAAATTATGAAATTGTTGGGTAAATTCTCTTAAATAGGGGCACCTTGAACCTGAACCCAGTTTTGAACGGTCTGACGGCGGTTTAGTAGAAAACTTGAACCGGAGAAAAGTTGACATCGGGAAGGCTCGCATGTGTTGTGTGTACGTAAGAGTTTGCACGTTACAGGGAGGACAATCCGGACCACACCGGGATGTTAAGAAAATCCGGAAGAGTCTTAGGTTCGGAACGTGTACGCGCACGTTCCGAACCGTTGGTTTTGGGTTTTTAAATAATTCAAAGTCGTTAGTGGGTTTGACGTGTAGACGAAGTCCGAATATAAAACGATTTTCCATTGCCATGATCACTAACGGGGATTGAACCCCTGACCTCTGGTTAAGGGATGAGACGCTGAACCACCACACCGTTATCACATAGTTAAGATACAATTAATTAACAATATTCATTTTGGCAAAAAAAAAAAAAAAATTAACAATATTCATGGCAAATTGAAAAACGACAATAAAATTAAATGGATTTATTTCACTCCATAACACAAACTACAATAACAAGATATTATTATTAATAGGCCCTTAAACCAAACTACAGCAGCTAGATAGGAATATTTATGAGGCCGGAGGGCTAAAGCAACAACTTTGGTTGATTGGGCCTTGGTCCGGCCTTGAGCAAAACCAGTGACACCAACATGCATCATTTGGCTCCACGCTGGAATAACAATTTGATTTCGTATTAGGGCCATATTTTGCAATGCAATCCTTGCTACAAGTTGTTGGATCACATTTTTGTCCAGGTACAGGAGGAAGTTCATAATTACAGCTATCATTCCCCTCAATCCTCTTGCTTTGTGTTCCTAATAATTTGGATGATAAGAAAAGAAAACACGAATACTAAATTATCATTTGAACTATTTATAATAAAAAAAATGAATCATAAAATGAAGAATAAGATGAATCATTAATTATTACCGCAAGATATTAACAAAAGTAGAACTATAACACAACATATTTTCTTCAACATTTTAATTGATATGTTGAGATCTCTATAACCTTTAATTATCTATATAAATAAATAAAATTAGTAGGTCATCTATATATATAACTAGACCATGTATTCATTAATTAAAACATGGTAACATAATTATAAAGAGAAATAATCTATCAGATTACAATTATTTATTTATTTTTTGGCCAAATATCAGATTACAATTATTTATTTATTTTTTGGCAAAATATCATATTACAATTATTGTAACATGGACATATAGTTAGAAATGAAACTTCCAATTAAAGAAAAACATAGAATAAATTAATATATTTACAGAAAATACAATAAATGAAACATACTAAAATATTTAATAGTACGCTACTACATTAAAATAATAACTAGGGTGCATTCCCCGCGGATCGCGCGGGATGATCTATTAAGTATGCATAAGTAATAAAAAAAATACTTATTATTGTAGTTTGAATATTCACGTGATCGGAACAAAGTAATCGAGATAGCGAAGGACAATAAAGAAAATGTAAATGAGTAATAGAAGTGTAGAACAAATAAAATAATAATAAAGTATCAAAAAGCGAATGTGGACTTTGGGGTGACTTTATTAAGTGCTAATGCTCCTCCCAAGTGTTGAGATTAAAACCCTCATCCCTAGTCCCTAACCTAGGCCGGCCGAACCCCACAGCAAGGAGGTGCCAAATTGCGACGAGCAATTTACTCCAAGTAAGATTCATCCCGCGCGAATCGAAAGAGTCTTTGCTGTGAAGATCAATCCACGTAGGGCTTCTCTAACAGGAACATCTACGAGGAATCGGTCAATGGATCGAGAACTCCCTACGAAGATCTTGGGCTTCAAGAAACGTTAAAGGTATGTGCACTATCTTCCGCTGAGTAATTAGTTACCTAGCACGTATCTAGGGTTTCGTTTCTGCATGATTAGTCACCATAAGCCTACAGATTTTGGGAGAGGACCTACCAGGTCAATACCCCATTGTGCGAAGGGCCACGCACTTGCTATTGGGCTTAATTCTGCACCTGGTGCTTGTTAGCAGAAAGAGATTGGACGCCGTAATTTGGTAGCCCGTTATATTATATGTGTTATCTGAGACAATTGGTTAAATGTCACATTAGGGTAATTGGGCTGACCCAAATCTTAATTGACATGAGAAGCCCAAATAATGGGCCTCTCCCACATGTAAGTCCACCCGAAACATTAAGAAAGGGCAAAGTGGATTTTTGTCCACTTTGCTCCTCCTATATAAAAGGTGTGTTAGGGGATTTTCACAAGTAATTAACAACTCTCCTTAAGAGTGACTTAGAGAGAAAATCCATCATCCAGAAACACCAAGTTCGTCTGAACCTTCTCCTTCACCAAGGGTGTGCCAATTTGCTTTCGAGCAAACTCTCTAAAGATCTGTCCCCGTCGAAGAACTGATCAGAGGCTTTGCTTTGGAGCTACACTGCGTAGGACTTCTCTAACAAGAACTTCTACGGGTTTCGTCCGGCGAACGCGAACTCCCTCCACAAAGGACTAGGGCAAAGGAATCACTAAAAGGTATGTGCGAATTCTTCCGCTGCGTAATTGTGATTACTAGCACGTACATGATTTAGTGTTTCCGTAGTATTACGTCCCCGTAATCCAACAGTGGTATCAGAGTCTTTGTTAGGAGTTCATGATTTTGATAAATTGGTGTTCTTGAAAAAATTTATTGGTGCCGGAAATTTTTAAAGCTAAAACTTAAAATTTTCGAAAATTTTGATTTCTTGGTGTTTTTGAAATCAAAGGAATTTTTGAGTTTGTGGTGGTACCGAAATTTTCATGATGTTCTTAGTTAAATTTGACGTTCATGATCTTCAAGAAAAAGATGAGTTTTATCAAAATCGATATTTGGATTCTTGATCTTAGTAATTTTTTATCTTAAAATTTGACAACTTTTCCAACTTTTGGTGTTTGTGCCGAAAACCCTAGTGAATTATTAGGTAAATTTTTTAATTTCTTAGGGTGCAAGAAAGAAAAATTCGGCCGACCTAATTAGAGATATTGTTTGCCATATTTTAATTTTTATTAAAGAAAACAATATATCTATAAATTGGAAAGATAATGAAAAGATTCACAATACATATTAAAATATATAACTATCAATATATTTAGCTAATATTTAGGGATAATGATATATTGATAGGATTTAGTTGCCTAAAAGATTAAGAAAATATATTGTCTACATATTATTGTCCTTAAACATATATTTGACAATAATTATATATATATTGTTGATTGATTTACATCTTAAAGATAGATTCTTGACAATATTTATATATATATGTATATGGGCCGAATTTTATATATATATATATATATATATATATATATATAATATTGGAAATTATTTTACATAATTAATATTTCTTGGAGGCTGAGTTAAGTTTTTGGTGGATTTTAAAACCCTACTTAGCCCACAAGACATATTTCGGCCGAACCCTATGGGTTAATGGGCCTGTCCAATTTGCAAAACCGGAGCGAGTTAAACCAATCAGGATTTTCTTAATCGGGTCGACCTAGGCAAGTCGGGTCGGACCAAGGTAACTAAGTGAATCTAACCGAACCGGCTTTGAGTGATGAACCGAACTGAAACCCTATTTTATTGAACCGATTCGGACCTAACCAATTTTAAAATAAAACCGGACCGGATTTATGGAACCGAACCGGAGTTGAACCAATTGACTAAAATTCGAAATTTTTATGTCAATTAATAAAATAGGATGTCAAATTTTTAAATCCAAATGTTTTTGAACTTTAAATTAGCCTAAACAGTGCTCAAAGGTTTAACATTTCCACATTTTAAATTAAACCTTAATGCCTAGTTACGATTATAGGGATGGATTTCAGAGATGCATGTTTTTGGGACTGGATTAATTAGTGGGCTGAATTGCAATTGTTTACTTTCTGTTACATATATTTATATATAATTAGAATTGTCGTCTTGACTATGTCAAGCTAGCTAGATATTATATTGTGAGCTGAGCTCTGGGATTTAAATATATGGTATGTGCAATAGGATCGACATGTTATGATGGTAGGAATTGCCTAGGATTCATGTCTAGATATTCGCTTGATTGATTGTAAGCATGGTATATGGAAGTTTCATGTGTAGCACGTATGCTAGAATGTTGAGGATGTAATAGCATGTGACAGTTTACTTGATAGTAGAATTATATATGCTAGCATGAGTTCATCGGAACATTAGACGCATGACGCGTATGCATGATGTTTGGTTTGGTCGATAATTATGGCTTGATATGATAATTTGTTAAGTGTAGTAGAATTATATATGCATGCGTAAATTGTCGGATATTTTTAAAACAAAAGGGTCTTGGGAAAGCCAAGATCGGGTATGCATATTTCTAAATATTCCAGTTCCGGTAATTTACGATATAATAACCGTTTTCAAAAGGCTGGTCTATTGGATTGAATAGAACGTTAGTGTGAACTCTTTCACGGGCCCCCTTCCCTCGGTTTACCAGGCGGTCGGTTGGTCTAGATGACTGAATGATCACTATTTGTTGTATTCCATCTTAATAGATAATCTGATGTTTGCAATTCTTTCTCAAAATGATATTGGCTTCCTGATTATGCATGATTATCAATGTATTAGTATCAATGGTTGCGACAAGAAATGTTATCTCCCAAATTAATAAGGGGATAAGATTGAATGGAAATAATTATGAAATCTGGAATAAGCGGGTGAAGATGGTGATTGCTGAAATGTGGGGTTTGGACCACTTGACTATGAAACATGCCAGGCCTGAAGGAGAACTCACGGCCGATCAGAAGGAATTCCATGATGAATGGGATGCTAAGGATCAGGATGTTCGTTCCACCTTGTTGTCGATGCTGGAGGATAACATCCTCTATAGGTATGATCATTTGCCTTGTGGTGATTTAAGAGAAAAACCCCTCCCAATAACACACATAGTTCGGCCGAAACACATCACTACACCAAGGGTGTGCCAATTTTCTTTCCAGCAAACACTCCAGAGATCTGTCTCCTTGCCAAGAATCGATCAGAAGCTTTGCAGTGGAGAATATACTACGTAAGGCTTACTTAACCAGAACCTCAACGGGAGCCAACCTGAGGATCATGAACTCCCAGTAGAAGTATCTTGAGGCTACTGACATTGTTTGAGGTATGTGCGAATCTTCCGTTGCGTAAGTACGATTACTAGCATGTACTACGATTTAATGTCCGTAGTGATTACTCCCTGTAATCTAACAATCTCATCCAAGAAACCAAACACATATCATGCATACGTGTCATGCGTCTAATGTTCCGAGGAACTCATACTTAGCATATATAATTCTACTTCCTAAGTAACTTATCATATACTAATACATCCTGAACATCTCATGCATACGCATCATGCGTGATTCAAACCATAAAACATACATATTTGGCGACTAATTTCCACTTTTAAAACATTTGGGGATGATTTGCAATTCATGCTATAAATTAATCATGCGTAAGGCAGGTGCAACCATCACAGCATGTCTATCCTAGTGCACAACTCATTAATTGAAAACCACAGGGCTCCGCCTAGAACATGCATAATCCAGCTAGCTTGACATAGTCAAGACTACAGTTCTAATCATGCAATAATATCAATCAAATAACAATTGCAATTCAACCCGCTAAATGATTCAGTCCCAAAATCATGCATTTGCGAGATTCATCCCCATAATAGAAACTACGCATCAAGTTTAATTAAATCGCGAATAACTTAAACCTTTGAGCATTGTGTAGGTAATTTTAAAGTTCGAAAATATTTGGATTTAAAAATTTGACCATCCTATTTTAAATTATTCAAATTGGTTCGGTTTGAAAAATCCGGTTCGGTTTAAAATAGGATTCGGTTCGGTTCGTCACTCAAACCGGGTCAGTTCGACTCATATTAGTTGCCCCGATCCAACCCGACCCGAATGGGTCAAACCAATTGAGAAAACCCGGCGTCTGACCCGCTTCAATCTAACCCGTGCAATCCGAACCGGTTCGTTCTGGTTTGACCCGTTCGGTCCGGTTCAGTTCACGTGGTGGTCCGGGTTGGTTGACCCAACTCGGATGTGCTAAAATTGGAACGGTCCATAACCCATTGGGTTCGGTCCGAATAATTACTTGTGGGCCAAGTAGGGTTTTAAAGTCCACTAAAAACTTAACTTGGCCCCTAAGTAACTATTAATAAATAAATATTGTCCAATTTTCTGCACACATATATATATATAAATAAAATTTCGGCACAGTTATATATATATATTTATTGTCAAGATTCTATATTTTAGAATATATTATTGTCAATATTATATATTTAGGAGTATATAATTTATCAATAATATATATTTCTCAATCTTTAGGCAACCATTATATATATATATATCTTTTATAATATATATATTTATCAATATTATCTATATTCCTAATAATGCTAGATATATTGATAGTAAATATACACAATTATCTTGTGAATATTGTCCTAATTTTGGAAACATGTAAATTTCGGTCGGCCTAGGTGTGATAATTTTGAAAATTTCGGACCAAAATAGGTTACTTGTGGACTAAGAAATCAACAATTTCACCTTGAACACCTAGGTTAGGGTTAGGCCGAAACAAACATGAATTAGGGTTTGTGGTCAAATTTCAAGATCAAATCTTTTCAAGATCAAGAATCCAAATATTGATTTTGATAAAAGTCTTGTTTTTTTTTTTTTTAAGATCATGAACATCAAGTTTTACTTTGAGCATCATGAAAAATTCGGTTAACTCGGTGTTACCCAAAAATCGAAAATTTTAAAACTTTGAACACAAATTGTAAAATTCGGTTCGGCCATAGTCCAAGAAAATCCAAGAACACCAATTTTATCAAAAACACGAACTCCCTAACACAGGCTCTGATACCACTGTTGGATTATGGTGATTAATCATGCAAGAAAGTAACCCTAGGCACGTGCTAATTATGCAGCGGAGATAGTGCACAAACCTTTAAACTTTCTCGCAGCCCAAGATCTTGATCGGGAGTTCTCGATCCGCCGACCGGTACCTCGTAGAAGTTCCTGTTAGGGATGTACTACGTGGTTTGATCTTCACAGCAAAGCCTCAGTCGATTCTCGAGGGATGGATCTACTTGGAGTAAATCGTTCTTCACAATTTGGCACCTTTTAGCTCTTGAGTAATTCGGCCGAACCTAGCTAATATTAGGGAGGAGGGTTTTCTCTAAATCTCACAACTTGGGAGAGATTAATGTGTTAGGAAAACCCCACCTTATGTCCCTATTTATAGAGTGGAGGTCGGAAAAAATCCCACCTCCTTATTATGGGTTCGGCGCCGCCTTAGCTAGGTAGGTAGGCCCAATTTTAGGCCTCTCATGTCACACGGAATTTAGGCCTAGCCCAAATACTCTAGTGTGACCCATTCCTAATTACTTAGGTAATGGCCTTAATTAATGGGCTACCAATTACGGTGGCCCATAACCCCAAATGCTAACAATAGAGCTACCTGGAAATTATGTCTATCTCAAGAAGCCTATATCAACAAATTGTTGAAAATGTTCAGATTACAAGATGCCAAACTCATGGATACGCCGGTTGTGTTTGGGTGCGCACTGTCGAAACGTGACGGCCCCAAGAACCTGACAGAGCGTGAACAGATGAAGGGTGCAGAGTATCTAAGCATGGTCGGTAGTCTCATGTACGCCATGCAATGCACCCGTCTGGACATCTGTTACGTCGTGGGCCTAGTAGCACGATTCCAATCAGATCTTGGCTATCAACATTTAAAGGCTGTAAAACAAATTTTTCATTACCTGAAAGGTACTGCCGACTACGCTCTGTGCTATGAGGGCAGGAAGTTAGAATTGACCGGTTACAGTGACGCCGACCATGGTGGCGATCCAGATGATCGTAAGTCCACCACAGGAGGAGTATTTCTCATTGCTAATGCTGCCATTTCATGGACGAGCAAGAAGCAAACCTGTGTCGCGCTGTCTACGATCGGAATTTGTAGTCCTCTCAAAAAATGCACAGGAAGCAGTCTGGCTGAAAAGGCTTCTTACTGCACTGCTTGATGTCAAAGACGGGAGTAAGCCCGTTGTGGTTTGAAGTTTTGGGACTAAATTAAACAAATTAAAAGTTATGAATATATTTGAGGGACCAAATTGAACAAAATCGAAAGTTTAGGGTCGGTCACGTGACTTGCACATGTCACTTAACGGAAAAAACTAACGGCCAACTAACGGATGTACCAAAAGCCACATTTTTTCAAACGTTTGGTACCGAAAGTATACAAAACCAAACTTCCGGTACTAAAAGCCACATTCGGCCAAACATGTAGTATGAAAAGTACCTTTAACCCTAATATATATGATACCTAGTTAGCTATGTTTATTTATTCTTATATAATATTATAGGTCTAGCCGTATAGAGAAAGTGTGGTTGAATCACCTTGAAATGTCTGATTGCATCACGATAGCTCGAGAGAAGCTCTTGTTAATGTCCATAATATGCTATTATCTAATCTTATCAAACTGACTTTTTGGATCTTCAGAGACTTTGGGTCATCTTCTTAATCAAAACCAAAACTTTATTTCTATATATAACTTCAAGATCGACTCCAAAACCTAAATAAAAGATCGTTAGGACCAATTAAGATTGAGCAATGCATTTACAAATTTAAATAGTTAAATTGTCCAAAAATTTAACTAAATAGAACTGTAATGAAAAATCACGCTAGCTTAATATTGTATCGGTTAATGATGTAGGCACCTCTTAAAGATATTGGCTGATGATACGTGAGTGTAATTAGGTTTTAGGGTTGAATTGTATCTATATATATAGCTATGATTGTTATTATTCTTGTAAAAAAAAAAAAGGAAGTACATTAAAGAGGAAGTATATGAATAGTTGGTTAAATAAACGAACAAAATATTTAGTTATATAATGTATACTTTTTTTGTCCGCAATATTAAGAATAAGTAGATTTAAGACATGATATTATATATATATATGTTATTCGGTGAGATAATTTAATGATATTCAATATAATTATGTATATATTTTATATTATATATAATACACATATGTATAAATATTTTTATCTGATATATTTTATATATATTTTTTGTATTAATGCTTTGAGGGACGTTAAATGGCAATTGAAGTTTCCAAACTTCCACAATCGTAAAATATTTTTGTTTATTATTATTATTATATATATATATATATACTGCTTACGTGGCGGTCTATGGTGTTTCGAAGCTAAATTGTATAGATAATTAATTTTAAAGGAAATTTTTAATTAATTTGTTTTTTTAAATTGCGTAGAGACCAAAATAGGAGATAAAAATAATTCATAATTTTTAATTAATCAATATTATGTATCTAAATTTAGAGAATACGGTTAAATTCTGATTAAATTAGAAAACACTGATTGGACAAACTGTACACGTGTCAGCTAGAGGGTTTCCGATGCCGAATAGATAGTAGATTTTTTTTGGTAAATGAATAGACAGTAGATGCTATATATATATATATATATCCTTTGAAAAGAAAAGCTCGAAGCTACTCCAGCGGTGACGTAGACAAAGTTGACGCGCGCTCTCTCTTTCTTCCTCACCAACACACAAATTTGAAATTTCGATTCTTCCTTTTTCCCTCTTCTGGATCTTGAAATTTTCGCGGTAATTCTGTTCAATGGACTTGCCGACACCCTTGATTGACGAGTCCGACGAAGAGTGGGAGATCCACAACTACGATGGCTTCGTCCACTGGCGCAAGAAGCGGCGACTACAGCCGTCTGAACCGCAGGCGGAGGCTTTCGAAGCGGAGGAAAGGTACCGGTGGGAACGCAAGAAGAATACCCTCTTGAAGATAAAGGATCGGTACCAGAGGGAACTAGCTCTATGGGAACACTTGTCCAACAATTGCCGCGAAATGCAAGAGAAGGCCGTACTACGAGATAGAGGGACGAGACCTGCGTCTTCTGCCGTTGGGTCCTCGGAAAAGGAGTCCTCGCGCGAATGGAGACATTTTGGGCCTTTTATTGATAAGCTGCTTTTGCAGGTAAATTGAGATTTCCCTTTCGATAGATAGTTTGGACTCAGCTTGGTTGTTGAGAAAATTATTGGAAAAAATGATTTTTTTTTTGTTTTCTTGTTTCTCTTGCATCTTTCTTTGAGAACCATTCAGAAAACTATGTAATTGTTGAACACGGTGGGAAAGTTTGTGAATCCATGGAAAACAAGGTTTCTGACCTAGACAAGTACTTAGGGTTTCTGGTAATCCTTAAGCTTCTCAAAGCTCCAGCTCTCTCTGAGCTACTGTGATACTGAATTCTTTGTCCTAATTGGTGACCGATGTAGAATGAGGGGCAATTTTGCGAGATTAGTCAGTAAATTAAGAAACGCAGATAGGATATGGAAGTTCCATAGCAACTATCTGAGGAAGGAAAATGCATTTTTGTCCTTCTTTAGTCGACATTTCCACTCTTGGAAACTTCATGACAGTTGTTTCTTTGCCCTGGATCTATAAAATTGCATGATCATCAAGCATCTAGGCTACTCCTGGTACCATAGGTTCTGGTTTAGTTATTCAATTGTTTGTTTCTCAAAAGTTGTTGATAAACTTTGTATTGGAGAAACTATCCTATGATTCCCCTTGTGTGGTTTGCTAAATAGGCGACGAGATGAAAGGGTTCATATTTGTGAACCACAATATGCACCTGTAAACTAGAATCAACTCTAGAAGTTACAATTATTTAACCTCTGCTATATTATATTGGTTTCAGATAGAATATGCATTGCTAGAAAGTGCAACTCTACTGTATTTGCTTCAGCCTTATTCGGAGTTTCACTTATCAGACATTGAATGATACTAGAAGGTGTTGTTACCTTAGCAATACCCCATCTTTGCATTATTTGTAGTTGTAGCAGGGGTTTAGCTGAATAGATCTTGATAACAAAAAAAAAAAAAACATTTTTACCTTATTGAGCATTTTTACCTTATTTGTAGTTATTGTCTCTGATTTTAAATGAACTTTTACAGGCAGACACTCAGAAAGCAATCATCGAAGATGTTTCAAATTTGTGTGATGTAGTGGAAGAATTATGCTGCTCACAAGAGGAGCAATATAAGCAGTCCTTGACTGATCTACCAATTTGGGGTTCTCCTCGGGTGCTCATGGCTAACCTCATATTATCTGACTGACGATGACTAACTAACCCCCCTAAGTTAGGTTAAAATTGGTGTTTGTAATGCGGAATTGCATTAGAACTGTGAGCTCCCTCTAGCTAGGATTATGTCTGCCAAATACTTAGGTTGTCTTAGATTCTTGGCCTAATTTGTATAATATTTATTTTGTTAAATTGAATGAGAGTTTTCATTTTTCATCTCTGAGTAAAGTTGTGTTGTTCAAAATGAATGGATTTGATCCACTTTGTAAAGTGTCCAAAGTGAGTGTCTTTTATTGTTGTTTTTTTTTTTTTTGCCATGCGCTTATAAAGTGAGTGTCTTTTTTCTATCTCTCACGCCATCTGCTGCCTTCCTTCCTTTATAATGATTATTTATTTATAAAAAAAAGATATATCAAAATAAATAAATCATCACATGTTCAACACCACAAAACTAGATGAAGCAATTGAAAGTTGAAACAAAACAAAACATTGTATTGATGTCTAAGATAACAATGACTTTGCTTCATCATCGCTTAGACGAGAAGGAACTAGTTGAATGAGTTGAATGATGAACCCTGCCTTTTGGCATGCATCTTGAAGAAGCTGCTCTTGTGGTTGTCCATCAGGGCAGAATGCAACCACAGCTCCTCCACTGCCTGTGAACTTGGAGGCTGCACCAACCCTTCTAGGCACCTCCACCATCTCAATGTTCAATGAACCCAGACATTCATCACCAAACATTTTCCTACAAGATTCAGTAATGTTTCTTAACCTTTAAACAAGTAGTATATATTATGATCCCTATCTATCAGAAACAACATGGGCCGACAACACGAGAAGATCAAATCATATCCGGTTTTAGACCAGCTAAAAAATGCACAATTTCTGCTATTGCATAAGTTCCTAATTCATGATGTAGAACTCCTAGGTATGTATGCCTTCTTGTAACTGTAGTTTAGTGAATCAATTGTTTTTTTGCTTTTACCTTCTAAGGTCAAAATTTTGATTCATGAGGCGGGCGAGTTTAGAATAGTCCTTCTCCAATAGAGTTGTTCTTCCTTCTAGAGCTATATCTGCTACCTCCTTCAAAGTTGAGATTATAAATTCATCCCCGTTGAGCCACCTCTGACGGACTGAACTGTGCACCTGCATTGACATTTTATGAAAATTGTATGCAGCTTATTATGAGATTTCATGCAATAATTCTAACATCAGTATCGAAATTCTTTGGAAGAAATCATCCTTATAGAGATGAGCAAATTATATACTTGATTTTGGATCCTCACTTAGTCCACTTCATTATTTGGCTTACTTCTCATCATATTGATGAGGTAAAATAGAACAAGAAACATGCAACTTAACCCACAAAAACAAATTATGAGTTATAGAATTTCATCTTCTTGATCATCCCAGGATCAAATCCTAACCTTGAAGAGAATTCATGGACTAAATCTGCTGGGGGACTAAATGAAGAAATCTAAAGCCTGCCTTATCCATGGCTTGAATCAAGTAAAAGCTGGTAAGCTTATAAACAGTTGAAACAATCTATACCTTCCCCGAGTCGCTTGGATTTTCTGCATAAATGAGATATAGAGGAGGAAGGAGGTTTATGTCCAACTGTGTATAGATTCCATGTCCAAAACTCTCCATATGTTCCTTGTTAAAGTCCTAAGAAAACAAAATTTAAAAATTAAGCAAGGAGCCACGTTATAAAAACAATACAACCCTAATTACACTCTGTAGAATTTGTTTTTGTTTGAGCATACCATGTAGACCAAACCTCCATATACTTGGGCAACTCGATCTTGGAGGCCAGCAACAATTCCCAACTCCTTCTCTGCATTAAGGACAAGATTCGGTCTCACTTCAACTTTGATCAGATGTCTAACATTGTAGAAGTCAAGAAGGCAATTCAATGCAGCACAGACAATAGCACTGGAGCCTGAGAGCCCTGTCTGAGGAAGAAAAAACAGCAACGAGGCAATGTCATAACTTGTGCTATTAAGTTAAAAAGCAAACAAATATATAACAAATACTGTAATACAAGAATCTAATCAATCCACTAATTTGGCAACATTCGCAACCAAAACGATAACCAGCAGATTAGAGTATAAGCAGATTGTTACATAACAAAGTGGCAAATGAGAAAAGAATAGAACTTGGAAGAACATTCTTGTACTGTACTTACTTGACGTGGAATGTTAGTATCATAAGACAAAGTAAAGCGTCTATCATGGAGTGTGATTTTGTTTTCTTTGCAGTAACTGTGGAAAACCCTGCAAATTGCCATAAGGAGACGGACACCTCCATAGTAACCCTCACTTTGCAGCCGATTCACCTGCACCATGGATGAATCAAAATTCAAAGCAAGAAAACGTAATTTCGATTAAATTGCATGTTTTTTTTTTTTTTTGTAGAAATTAAATTGCATGGTTGTTGGGCTCATAGGATCTCCAGAAAGCAGTCAGTTGCGAAAGAGACACATAAACTCAAATGGATGATTGAAAATGTCTAGATCCATAGAAGATTAAAATGCAAGAATCCACTGCTTAGTTGCACGCAAAGCAGTGAACGAACAGACAAACGCCACAAAGATCACGCAATCTTCTCCATCGGTACCAGTGACATTGCGATTTGAAGCTCACCAGGTGATCGAGGGAATTGAACTGGACGAGATCGTGGGTGGGATGAGGTGTGATGATGAGATCATGGGAGGGCTGCAATTGGACGGAAGCCCAGAAGTTGCCGATGCTGAAGGAGATAGTGCGGCCGAAGTAGACGTCGCTAGGGTTGCCGAGAAGGCCGACGCGAGCGTAGACTTTGTGCTCGATTACGGAACCGGAGTTCGCCGCCGAAGCTCCAGCTGCATCCATATTCTATCAGTATGCTGCCGATCGGAGCAGGAATGGACTCTCTCTGTTTCTGCAACTTAGCGAGATTTTTATTTTTACAGTTTTTATATATATATATATATATATATATCAGCCACGTCAGTGACACGAAATCCTTCCATTTCTGCCGACGTTTTACGATAGATAACAAGACAACTCAATATGGCAAAGTAAAGAACCCTATAATTAATAATAATAATAATAATAATAAAGATTTATCGTTTAAGATAAAATGTTGGGTACTCTTATTTGTTCGGATCCATTTCGGAAAAAAGATTATCAGATTGGTTGATGAAGAGAAACTGGAATAGGTAAAATTAATATGATGTTGGTTTGGTTGACCATAGATAAGTCGACAAAAGACTAACGTAGATGATTGAAAACCAAATTTGAAACAATAATTAATAGAACACTGGGATCAAATGAAAATTCTTGTGGTACCATCCGATTACATGGACCAAACTAAGGTACCATTGAAACTATTAATCCTAAACAATATTATTAATTTTAATATTAATATTTATAATTATATTTATTTCCTTAGCTTACTATAATATCATCTACTCATCGTTATAACTTTTTGTACGATAGGTACATTGATTTAGAAACAAATTTTCCAAATAAAAGTAGATGTGATATTATATATTTTTCATTTATCTACACCACAATAATAAATCAATCAATAATGTATATATTTTTTAATATATATATTAGTATAAAATAATTAACGTGTTCGGGTTAATAATTTATTAATATTATAATATACATTTTTATATAAGTAGCACGTCAATCTTTATGTGTAAGTGACTAATTTTGTATAATTATTTAGTATCTAAAGATTGTTTCAAATATAAGTTTTTGTTGTAATTTGATATCTCAATCTCAATTTAGTTGTTGATGTTCAATGTCTGAAATATTAAATTAGTAAATTTTCATTTTTTTTCTTTTATAATTGACCAGATAAAAACATATTTATTATTAAAGATTAAAGAAACATATACCTAAACGACAAATTTGATCCTTCAAGAAAGAGGAAAGCTAGCTTAAAAATGCCAAAATCAGAAAGGGAATGTGGAAAGTAACCAATCTGATACTTAACATTATTTATGCTTGAGATTGTGTTTAGACACTACAAAGTACAATCTAATTATATATTAACCTAAAAAATGTGACATGCTAATCACAAAACCATTTTGCATTCTCAATTAATAAACCACTGAATGTCCATATTACTAATAAGTAAAACTTCTAGCTTAAATGAAGTTAGAAATAGATAGAAAAAACCAAACCATAAGGTACCTAATTTGCTTATAAGTTAAATTGTCCAATCCAAAGTTCAAGCAACATAAAATGAATTAAGACTGCTGTACAGATAGATCCATAGTAATCCATAATAATGTACATAATAATTCAAGTCACTGATAGTTTAAGATTAAACCGCTCCTGAGAATTACCAACATTCATCTCTTAGTTTTCTTCTTCATCATCATCTTCGTCGACTATTTCGGTTTCTTCTCCGATCCCCTCAAGCAACTGATCCACATCTTCACCGAGCTCGACCAGCCTTGCGCTCAGCTTCTCCACCTTGCTCTGCTCCTGCCCCAAGCACACCAACAAATCATTCAACTCCGCATCTGCTTCTTCCCTCGCTTCTGCCTTCACCGCCTCAAGGTCCGGCCCACTGCCGCCACTCCTTAGTGCTTTGATTTCTCTCTCAAGGCTGAAGTTAGCCTCCTCGAGGCTGTTGTAGGCGTCCGAGAGGCTCTTGAGGTCCGACTCTGTCTTCTCCGCAAGGGTTCGATACTTGGATGCTTCGGACTCGAGCTTCGACCTCTCGGCCTTCAGATGGTCCAGTCTCTGGTGAGCTTCTTGAAGGTCTCTTTTTAGTGTGTCGATTTGGACCCTATCGGACCCGTTAGATGACCTCTGGTCAGACCGGGAAGGACCACCATTGCCGCCACCTGTTTTGGCGAGTTCCTCTGCTAGAGTGGCGTTGCGTCCCAACAGTCCCTATCATATGAAAAATATACACAGAAAACTTTAAAATAAAAATAAAAAAGTATCATGTTCGGATCTTACTAGAAAATCTTGCAGTTATACTGGTTTGTTAGGTTTGTAATAAGTAGGGTATGGTTGTAATGCCATCATGACATTGACCACAATTCTTCTCCATTCAAATCCTGCCTAATTCCAGTCAAAACCCAATCTTGTTTCTTTTTCAGCCTAGTCAAGACCCAATCAAAAGAAATAAATGGTAAAAACCTGATTTTTATCAACATGAGATGGAATTTTGAAAATTTTACCTGCATCTCAGTGCACTGCTTCTCCAAAAACAACCTAAGCCGTTCGATGTACTCCTTATCGGGTTCACCACTCTTCTGCTCCAATTCAGCAGGCACCACAGCGACCTGACTCTTTGTCTGACTATACACATCTACTATCCTTTCCCTAACTGCATCCTCCAAACTCTTAAGGAAGTTCACGAACGGGGCATCCAATATTATTGCCAAAGATGGATGATCTTTGTTCTTCTGCTCAGACCCATCACCATCATCAACATCCTCAGTGTCAGCCATGCTTGCAGCAGTGGACCGTGTTAATGGCCTCCGTGGCTGCGTCGATTTGATCGACAGGAAAGTATAACTCTTCTGCATCTCCTCAAACTTCAGTAAGTAAGCAGTGATCCCGATTTTCTGACTGATGAAATCGACGATCCCAAACGGGTCCTTCCCAGTCTCGTTTGATTTGTTATAGAGGACGCATTCTCCTAAGAGAATGGCGGCCATACCTCGGGTGCACACAGTGGCAGATGGGTTTGAGACCAAGTCGAGCAAGTATGTGAGGTGGGGCCGGGAGTCGAGGAAGCATTGGACTGCACTGGGGCAGTCCGCGAGCCATATCACAAGTAGTTTCAGTATGATTGGTTGGACAAAATTGCTCACTGAGCTTGAACTGCCATCTTTGCTTTTAATAGAAGAGGCAAGAGCCAAGTATTTGACTGTTCGGTGCATCAGTGGCTCGGGCCCTCCCAAGGATGGTGTAGGTGCATCTAGCTCAATTCGTATTGCCTGCAAAGTTTGTAATGAACACCCAATACATGGTCAGAGAATAAAAGGGAAGTTATTTTGTCAAGATGCTAATGTATCTAGCACATCCAACAATAACCTATCCTTCCATTAAGAGAAAAACCCAATCCAAAACCAATTATATTTTTGTTTAGGGATAAGTTTCACGGTTGCAACCAATTTTTTTAATGGCTAAGTAGTAGATCCCTGGATTTTTATTCGGCCAGAAAAAAAAGATCCCTGAATTTATTCAATCAAAGGAATAGTCGTTTAACTTGATCTTTGAGCTTTATAGGTTTTCGATATGAATTTTGCAGTTCTTCAGTTTGGCTCATTCTAAAATTATATTGTTCAATTTATAGACCATTCAACTGTGATCTTAAAAAATAATAATGAACTGATCATTCCAACTCAGTTATAGTACAAGCCAGGTAAAGAGACTGCATACCCTTTCTTTACACTGGAGATTGTCATTTAAGACGTGTGAAAGAACACTAGCAGCTCTGCAACAAGTCTGTAAAGAAGAAAGTTTAACGGGTTAGATTTCAACATGAGACAGTAGTTTCAGTGATCTCAATGGTAAGAACCAAAGACAATCCAGTGAATGTTTAAAAAAAAAAAAAAAAGATCACCTCAAGATCACTCTCATTTTCACTCATGGTAAGACCTCGTAACAACATGCTGTTACATAAACAAGCAAATTCCAAGATTAGCACTAGAAACAGTTGAAAGAAATCAACAGAAACATCGGACAAAACAATAGCTTAGGATAACGATATACCTGCCAAAAGACATGTGAACATCTTCCTCAAGGGCAGAGTGGATCACTGCATGGGGTTGTGGAATCAATGTGGACGCTAACATTGTTTGACCATCACGATTACCCTATTATTGATGGAGCAAAGAGGAAGAGAAACAGAGTTAGGAAGGCACATCTATATGTATACTAAAGAATAATGGGGGGTGGGGGGGTTGAGGGGAAAAATAGATCGGAAAATCAACCTCGCAAAAGCATTTAAAGATGTAATCGGCTGCAAGAAACTCTTGCATGCTAGATGTACGCAATATGATACGGAGAATAGAATTTAGGCAAGGTTCGAGCTGTGGCTCCTCTCCCAGAACTTTACTTCCAAGTGCATCCCGATTTTTGGGATGATCAACAATCAGATCGCCAATGCATCGCAATGCCTAAGAGAATAAGCAAACAAGGCACATAATGTCAAGAAATATATTGAATTTACAATGATATGTGTTACCAAAATTAGCAACCCAAAAGAATGACGAATCCCCAAAGCTCTCAAACTAAAATGTTATGGACTACATACCGAACATTTTATTCGTCTGACATATTGAAATATATATATATATGTATGTATGTATGTATGTATAAAAATTTAAGGGAAAAACTACAACATAAAGGAAAAGAAAATTCTTTAATTCACCAGAGATTTAGCAGGTATAGATCTAAATAACAAGACTATGGAAAGAAACATGGAAGCAAATTTACCGCACACCGGACAGAGACAGGAGCCCATTGGCTTTCCACTCCTAGCATAAGGAGATGATCGATCAATTTTTTCTACAGTCAAAATAATCAATTGGTAAGAAGACATGATATGAAGGATGTGTATGTAATACAAAGTGCATAGAGGTTATGAATAAACCTGAACCAAGACTGTTTTGTTGTTTATCCTATCTGAATCTTTTCCATGTTGATTGCTTGGAACTCCCGATATCAACATAGATATGGTCTCTAATGCACTTAGCAGATTGATTGTCTACTACATTGGATTTGTTTGAAAGAGCATGATAATAATGGATAAGACATATTTCTGAAGTTGAGAAATATGTGCTGACAAAAAGAACAAAAAAAGAGGGGAAAAAAAAGAACATCATACCTTTTGTTTGGTAAAACTATATGTACTTGTTCTTAGCTTCAAGATGGAAACTAAGGGATCAAAGCCAATTGTCTCTCTCAACAATATCTGTGTAGATCAATTTAACTCAGTAACCGAAATAGAATGTGCACATGAAAGTTAAAAGAAAACAAAACAGTACAAATAAGAAGGCACATACCTGATTGGATGGATTGTTACGGAGTAAATTGTTCAATAGTTCCAAGCAGTCCTATATGATCATTGACACAACACTATCTAAGAATCTAAGAATCTAGTAAAGGTG
Source organism: Clarkia xantiana subsp. parviflora (assembly GCA_036873135.1). Classification (NCBI taxonomy): domain Eukaryota; kingdom Viridiplantae; phylum Streptophyta; class Magnoliopsida; order Myrtales; family Onagraceae; genus Clarkia; species Clarkia xantiana. The sequence continues at coordinate 51,850,574 of JAPTYO010000001.1, forward strand.
GCATCTTTCTCACTATGTTAGCAACTTCAGGTAATGAAAATACACTTAGAGAGCAAGGTCAAACACAATCATTACTGACAAATCACCTGCACAACAACACCTCCGTCTGAGCCACCTTCCTCTTTAATAATGCTGAAGATTTTCTCAAATACACCTTCAAAGACTAGGATTTTTTGAATTTCCTGTATCATGTAACTCTGTTAGATGTCGGATAAAAGAGAAAATTCAATCAAAAAACATTAGTGATACAGCTAAACCAGGAAGAATGTACTGACCTCAGCTTCACGTGTGAGATAAGTAAGAAGTAGCAAAGCCTCGTTTCGTATAACCTAAAATGTATAATAGCTTATAATTAGGTAAAGCAACCACAATGCCAGTTGCAGAATAGAATCAGACTCTACTGTTGGGTACATAAATTGACATCAGATGTACAAACAAAAATATTATTCCTTTCGAATTATAAGGTAAGCTTGAGAAGTTCTTGAAAAATATCGTGCAGGCAACTCCATTGATATACACAAACATGAATGTTAAAACATAAAAGTTAAAGCCACATGTTACAATGTGATAGCTCAGGAGTTAGGAGACCAAGATTAACAATAATTTTAAAAGACACTTCCATATGTAAAATTTAAATGAGACAGTGATGAGCAAAGGGATGATACAAGGCAATACGCTTCTTTCCTTCCTTTACAAAATAGTTGGGTTCAATGAGATATATACCTCTCGGTCCATGAGCATATCCACAAGACGAGTTATACCACGAGGAATAGCCAGGATAGCTTCCTGTAACCTGAAGGTGTAACTCAGATAGAGCGCTCCACCAAACTGATAGTGATTCGTTAGTCATGAAAGCGGTATAAATCGTACCTATTCAGAGAATTTGTGAGAAGAGCTGTCAGCAGCTGCAAGGTATAGTAGCGCACATAGAAGTCCTCCTCTGACTGCAAAGTAGCAGATCAAACGTCAATCCTATGTACTTGGAATGACAACTCCTTCCCAGAAGGGTAAGAGATCTCACCAATAGACTCAAGAGTAGAGAAATGCTTTCTGGCTCTCTTGAAAGTAAATCAGCATTCATCAGCGCCGGCTGAATCTCGTTTGGAGGCCCTTTCACATGGTCTATAGGAGTCAAGGCACTTACAAGTGTTTCAAGAGCACCTCTGACCTGAAAAAGTAAATGAAGTGCATCTCTTATCCTTTTATCCCCTATAACTGAGAAAAGGAGAAGGCTACATTGTTCTTCTGTATATTAAACTTGTAAAAGAATGACTAATTTTTCCATCATCACAAAAGATGACCAGGTTAGATAACAAGCACGACCAACTCATGAACCCTTTCACCAAGGAACATTTCCAAATAAGGTCAATCAAAGTTTATTCACCTAGAGTCCTAAATACAATCAACCTTATAAATGAAAAAGGCCTAGTAAAACAGAGATGTTTCAAGGCGGTTCTAATATGATTAACTGTTGAACACCCAAATACATACTGCTATCTAATAATTCTAAGAGAAGCAATGAGGCATACATCATATGTCAATCGTATAATGTCAGTGAGAATGTAACAACTTTTATGTACTTTTCTGTTCAAACATTAGAATTCACACAAGGCTAAACTTTAATAGATTGATGACGCATATGCATAAAATGATATCGTGTGATATCAGAATTCGTACCATTTCAACATCATCCTTGTCTTCCTTCAACACTCCCAGGAGCACAGGAAAACCTACGGAGAAGAAAATGAGTATTTTATGCATTTCAAAATTGACACCAAAATACTCTGAACTGAATAATTCATACCCATTGCCCCAAAAGCTAGCTGTGCTGCACGGGTTTCTCCAACAACTGACTGAAGCTCAGCGATAGCATTCCTGCGATCCTCTGCCAGAACACCATTGCTTATGCGGTCCAACAGGCGTTCCACATAACTAGTGATGCAGTCCAAGCAAGCAAAAAATTATGGAAAATAACAAGTAAAAGACACATGCTTTCTGCATGACCATAAACAAAAAGCATCCACGACCACACAGAAATGATAAAAATAGAATTCAAATATACGGGTACGAGCAGCAAGCCCATAGAGACTAGAGAGAATATACAGATATAGCAAACTTCTACCTTTCAGTAATACTATATACGTTAGCTTCTCTTATCAAGACTTCTCTATCAATTTACAAAGGATAACCCCATGCAACGCTACACTAAGCTAAGACCCATAAATCACCAACTTCTATACTCTATATGGTAGAAATTACCTGTCCTCACTCGAACCAGAATTGTCATTTCCAAAAACAAGCCCAACCACACCCTGAACGGTAGAGATGAAAATCCGTTAACCAAAAGCTACTAACAAGAGGTGAAACATGTATAGCTAGCTATTCGTGGGCAAGTTACTGCTAGCTGCAAATGGAAACTACATTGGGGTACTTCGTATTCGTTGGTTGGACAATATAGGCCAACTACAGTTCTGGAGCAGCTAATTATTGCCACGAGACAGAAGCTTCGGAGACATTGTTCAACAAAATCAAAAGTTCACTCGCTATCCTAGAAATGATGAATCAATACCTTGTACCCAGATACCAAATCCATCTATCTTGGTCACTGGGGAGCTCAATAGTGCTACACACAACAGACAGACGAAATGTCAGCGCCTCGGCAGCAAATTTAATCAAGCCAACTTCGAGAAACGCTATAACTCCAAATTAGATCATGCACAGAATTAACCCTAGAATCACATGAGAATGGTACCTTCAGCAGAGATTGATTTGGGAGGGAAACGATCTAGTTGACTGCGGAAACTCGATTTTGACGATGAATGATAACTCGGTTCGGATTTCGGTTATTTGAGTTGAGAATTGAGATGATTGATTACGAGTCAGGAAACTGGAACGAGAGAAACAGAGGATCAACGCAAAACATGCGACGGAGCCATGTTCCCTCCACGCGACAGAGTGGAAAGCCTGCCTGCAAAGCGAGCTCGTAGTCCGGGTGTATGTACGTGACAACGTGGTGCCTTGTTATTGTTTTTTTACGTAACATTTCTTAAAATTCTTATAATTTGTTATCTTTTTTATTTTTTATCTAAAAAAATAGGGAAAAACATACTATACTGATTTTAACGTGGTATTCTTTAAAACTGAATTACGACCCACTTATTTTTTTTTTCATACTACATTCATTTTTAAACTTAAAGAAAGCACAAAATGTCATATTATTACATATTTTATTTTTTAATCCAAAATTAATTCATTCTATAATCAATTTTAATAATTTATTAATATTTTTGGACATTTACAACATGTTTGATTCGCATGAAATGAATAGAGGAGGAATGAGATAAAGAATGTGAAATATGAAATAAGAAAAAAGAAATGATACGCTCTTGTTTGGTTGATAATGTAACAAGAAATAAGAATACATAATACACTGTTTGGTAAAATGAATGTGATTATAAAATAACTCAAATAACTTTAACCATTTTAAACCCTTTGCACATGTTAAGACCACCCGAAAAGAGATATAAGTGAAATTTAAAATATATAATATAACTAACATAAATTCGAACATAATTTACGTTATAATAATATAATTAAATTAATAAAAATAAAGATATATATTTTTTAAAATATGAAATAAACTAATTATTGTACTTATTATTAAATGCACAAAACTCATATCCATCCATCCATTCACTTACTGTACAAACACCTCAAACTAAGTCCAACATCAACAAAATGCAATCAATAATCATACAAACTCAATTCCAACTTTAAACATAAATATTATACCGCTAACATTCCTCTCGACTATTAAACAAAACATATCATTGGCTAACTCATCTCTCAACCTACTTTAAGGAGTAAATAATATTCTAACTTATTTTATATATTACACATTATGTAGAGTAATAGTCTTCTGGTATTTGATTTTTAAGGGGATCAACTGACATCTCATTTCGTATAATTTTTTTGTAGAAGACAGCAAGTATGCACAATCCTTTCACAAGATAAAACGAAGTGCTTCTTAATTATATAGCATATCTTAATTAAAGAAGTCCAAAACAACACTCAATAACGTTAGTTATTAACATCTTCAAAAAAAAAAAATTTAACTCAAACCACTTCCAACGTTCATCGTTGTTTTATCCAACTATTAGCTCTGGTACTTCTGTGAGATGATTATAAAGAAGTAATACCCCTAATATGACTTTATTTAAATATTGACTAACTGTTTTTCCAGACCTCCTAAAGTCAAACTTTATAACTGAGTTTTTCTTATGATGAGCAATATACAAAGTCATTGAACTTACTCATTAATTGTAATACCTCGTATTTAAAGGATTCCAAAACAACTACATGGAAGTATAATGGTTACTTACATAAAAAAGTGTATGGACTAAATTGCTAAGCTCAGAAGTTATGGGACGAGAGTGATACCAATAAAGAACTTTAAAGGCCAAGTTGATTGGATTTTATATGGAAAGTGAAGTGAATACAGATCTTCTTCCATGTTGAGACTTATGTGTTAAAAGAAACGAATCAAGTAAATACTATATTACAAATTCAAGATTTAAATACTATACTACACAACAAAAGAGAATATGAGAGATCTTATGTAATTGTATGTATCAATGATTTGTATAGATGCAAGGGATTAGCAAAATGGAAGAAGTGACGATTGAGAAGTGCAGCTACGTAATAATGGGGTGAAGAGCAGCTACGTATGATGCATCCATGGTCGGTGGTTAGTTGTAAGGTAATTATTTCTAGGGTTATTAATAACTAAAAAAACTGTCCAATGTTTACCTTATGTTAAAATTAGGTGTCTGAAGTTTCAAATGTTAAACTGTAGTGTCCAATGTTTCAATTTTGTTAAAATGTGGTGTCCCGGTGTGATTACTTTAGAGAAGTCAATTCCGACGAAACCGTCTATCAAATTCGAGCTCCACACACACTCAATTCTCGTCATCTTGCCGGGACCGTCACCTAAGAAGTTGACCACATCCGCGCAAGTAAATCTCGCTCTGTTGTCATTGAAAAATGGCTCCACACCACTCTTGTAGAAACTTTTTTTTTTAATGTTCAATTTTTGGGTGAAATTTGACGATTTTGTGAAAAGTAAAGAGTGGTGGATTATGAGTGGGTGGGTTGATGAAAATGATTGAATGGAGATGAAAAGACGCGCAAAGACACCAAATTTCAACAAAAATGAAACTTGGGACAGTCTATTTTAACATTTCAAACTTCATACACCTAATTTTAACATAGGGTAAACCTTGGACAGTTTTTTAGTTATTAACCCTTATTTCTATCCTCAATAGCTTTTGTTGTATCTACTCGATATATATATATATATATATAAAGATTTGAGTATATATGGTCAATGAGTGCTAAACTTACGGTGGTTTGTTTCACCTGAGAATCTATGTTGTTGGATTCTACATAGTAACCCTATGGAACTAACGATTTGTACAATTAGGTAAATGTAGTTACGAACTAGTGATGCTGTGATTATACGGGACTGTAGTATTTAGGGAAACGAACGATCTGAATTTTTCGATAATCTGATTAAACGAATTCTTCTCCATTAATGTATAAGCTTTCCATAGACACCAAAATTGCTTAATCAGACTTGTAGACATGAACTTATGGTCATTTGAAGTTGACTCTTCAATTTGTTTGGTGATCTCATGATTCTGAACAAACTCGTTTTAAAGTCATAAATGAGTCCGCTATAATTGGATTTGTTCCGGAAGAATTGTAGGAAATTAAAGTATGTTACTTAATATTTTCATTAGAGAAAGTTATGAACCTTAGAATTTGTCTTTATAAATCTGTTTGGTCACTCTGAACAGCTCTGTTTGATAAAGAAAACGACCTAATTTTAGTTTTTTTTTTTTTTTTTTTCAGAAAACGAATAGTGTAGACTTGAAGAAAATTGAATAGGCTCTTTGTGGACATATAGATCATTTACAATGGACTTGTAGTGATTAAGTTATGGTCTTCTAAAGTTGATACGTCAATATGAAATTCTGCAGTAAATGTAAATGTGTACAATAGCTTTTAGATGCTCTTTCAGGTGAACCCGACATCGAATTAATGCCACGTTTGCACCGTTGGAACCGTAAGTGAACATTCTATCTCTGATAAATTATTCAAAAATTTTAAGAGTGTTTATGTTGGTCAAATATCTAATAATCTAAGATTGATTTGAATACGTATGGTGGTGAGAATGGATCTGTTGATTTCGATGCTTAGTTGAGAGTGCGGTTAAAATTGAGACTCGTTCCCATCAATCAAGAGTTATATTGATATAGGGTTTTCATAATTTTAGAAATATGATACGTCGATCGGATTTGATTTATGTTATGGTTACGAGTTGAGGGCCTAGTGCGGAGTTGTAGTGTTTTAGATTAAGCGTTTGCGGTAAGTGATCCGACGCTTATTCATACTATTTTAAAATGCTCCCGAATTATTTTGTGCATATAACTTTTCACTTTTTTCAATAAGATGATAAATTATTGAAAATATGCATTATACTATGATTTCATATGAAAGTGTTTCGATACGTAACGATTTACCACAGTTTGATTAAATGCATTTTATATGAAGATGATTAGACATGATATTATTCAATGTGATTGTTATTAAATATGTTTTGATGAGCAAAAGTTTAATGTAAATATATGATTGGATATGTATATGATATGGATTTGTTTGAATTGGACATTTTGTTTTGGCTTAACGTCAACTACGCAAGACAACGTATTGATACGGTAAATGATCCTATGTTTGAATGATATGTCGGCCCGACCCAACGAGAGATCTTGTGATTCCTCAAACAACGGGAGAATGCTGGGAAGTTATCTGTGTCAAAGAGACGTAGCGCTTGAGCCATCCCAAGGTAAAATAAAAGAATTTCGATAAAAAAAATGTTTAGGTGTGTTAAAAGTGTTTTAGATGTGCTTTGAAATCATTTTAAATATGCATTTAAATGCTAGTATGAAATCATTTTCATAGTTAAGTTTGAATATGCATAATTATTAAACGGTGCATAAAAAGTTTGTTTGATTTGCTATTGATTAGAAACATGTTTAGACGGTACTTGATTTGGTAGGACTAAAGTTAGGGTTACTAACTAGGCCGTTCCCGCAACCTAAATTCCAACTCAATCTACAGTTTCCTGATAGATTATTATGATTTGTGGATCTTTAGAAGTAAAGAAGGAATAAGATGGTTAGGATATATCAACCAAAGTGCGAAGTGGAAGCTTCAGTTGCAAGAAAGGTATATTTATGTTTTACCGTATACATTTATGAATGATAATTTGAATATCAGAGTTTACGATTTAAGAATGTTGGACTCAGTTATTTAATTGACTGAAGATAAATAATGGGTATCACCCCTAATTTTTAGGATAGATTTTGCGGCGTGACATCAATACTTACATGCCTTGTTGATGTAAGCCCACCTATGTCTCGTAACATTTCACACAGTTAAAAAAAAATGTTTCTCCATTCTTAATTGCTCTACATGTATTATGTCATTGGAATCAATAACTCTTTTAATTTAAGATTTCTTTGAGAAATAGTCCGTTGAATAAGTAAATATATATTAATCTAATGCCTTAATTGTAATATTTGTAAAACTATTGGGTCTATAAGTAAATATAAAATTTTATATTACTGACTATTCATGTTTTAGTTGTAGAAGTGTGTCTATTCATGGATATTCAACTTGGAACTACACAAATATGCTCAAGAGTTATGTCTATTCCTGTTAGGTAATTGTTTAGATGATTTTTTTTTTTTAATCGTATTAGAGAGAGAAACAAAAAGCAGCTCATTTGTTCGTGTCAACCTTAACCACTTTTTTTTTTTTTTGGCCAACGACCACTTTATTATTAGCTAATACACGAATTAGAATATTAATTAATTTATGTAAAGTGAAATGATGAGTTACACTTGTGGCCAAAAAAAAAAAAAAGAAGTTAGTTGTGGCCCAACAGAGACTGACGCTAACATCGTGCATTGGTCATTCTTTTGAATTAACATTAGCCCATTGTGGCCCATTTGGTCCATTAATATTAGCCCATTGGGCGAGTAATTGGGCACTAATGTTTTGGCCCAAAAAATTGGGCACTAATGCGGTGTATGCTACGTCATAAGTAGTTGAGTAATCCTAAACTATGTCATTAATTAATAAGTTCCATACGATAGAATTTAGCATATTAAATGATGTAACTTTGAGCTAGTTAATTTAATTAAATTTGGATTCTCGAATAATCATACAATGCATATAAAAATCCACAAATGGGATGTATGCATCCATTACTTTTAGTTTTCTAACAAATCTTCTATATTGTTAGACAATTGAAAAATATATTCCAAATTCGATAGTGTACTAATTATGATTATTAATATAGATATGTTAGAAGTTATATTTAATGATAACAAATAAACACTATACAAGGGTTTATCCATTTAGAACGACATATATTCCTTCCCCCGCACGATCCATTCAGTTTGAGAAAAATATATATATAATTATGTGTGACGTACAATATTGGGAGAAACAACGTATTAATGTTGGTGTTGTTTTTTTCAAGTTGTTCATATCCGAGGTTGGTAAGGATGGACGAATACGAATACTTCCACATGTGGAAGGCATATGAACATGCGAGGAAACACAAGGTGGCCTTCATATATAGTAAGAGAATATTCCACTTCTTTATCTCCTTATTTTCATCTATTTATCCTATTTATTTATAATTAAGTTAAGGATTTTTAAATCTATATTGTTTGTTAATCTGATTTTTCAAGTTTTTTCCTGGTTATAATTTTGTTACTTAATTATTGTACGTTAATGACTACTACTTTATCTAAGTATTAAAATATTGACAATTTGTTACTCTATTATCTTTTTATATATAATAATAATGATCTGTAAAATATCGACATAGCATTGCTATATATGCACAAAAATAAAGTAAGATTAGATTTAAGAAAATATATTATTTTAATCATATCTATATGCTCTTTATTTTCATTATCGTGTTCTTTTACTTATTTAAAAAAAAAAAAAAAAACAATCAAACATATATGGTTGGATTCGAATCGAGATACTAGACATGTTGAGTTCGGACTGTGCGGATTGGGTTATCATCTCTAAAGAAGAACGAACTGTGTCATAGAAGCAATATATATATATATATATATATATATATATATATATATATATATATATATATATATATATATATATATATTAGTTATTAAAGCGTTGCACGCGCATCGATCATTTAAATTTCAATATACATAATCTATCTTAAGTTTACTAATATTTATAATTAATCAAAGTAAAATAGGGGCAAGTTGATTCATTGTGAGAAACGAATCGATGTGATAGAGAAGAACGACATAACGTAATTCAAAACATGAGAAAGAGAAGAGGATAATTAAGTAAAAAAATAACTAATGTCTTCAGTTACAGTACCAAGTTAGCATTATAGTTAGATATATAAATGAGTTGGGTCGAGCATTACGTTGGTCATTAACGGCTCAATTGTATCTAACTCATTAACTTGAGATGTCAAGAATGTAAACTTGTTTTTAACTACTTAGAGTCATCAATGGACAAATTTGACCCATAAAAACGTAATTATATACAATATACAATACCAACAAAATTTGATTTAACAATAAAGCTAAAATTAAATCACAAAAATATAAAGTTTAGACATGAACTTACAAAAATATTTAGTTAACATTAATTAGGTTGTACACAATGTGATTGTATTAACAAATAGAAGAACTAAATTAATAGTTTGAGTCCATAAATATTGGACGATGAATAAAATGTTATTTGTACGAGGTCAAACTTCAAGAACAACATTTCACCCATATTTTGACTTGTTATATATATAATTTGGTAAGTGACTGATCTATGTGATAGAAAAATCTCAACAGGAGGAACATATATCACTCGGTCTATATAATTCGTTGAATAAAAAAAATTTACATGTATCCGAAATTTGAACGGAATGAGTATGATAGGGCTGATTTAAATTGATATGAATATTGGATTGTGAGTTAATTATAATTACCATGACATGCCGACTAAGCGACCTTATAAAAATAACAAAATTTAAATAATGATTTAGTAATAATATTAAAGATAAATAAATGTTTCTCAAATATAGTAATTGACTAAATTATTAATTTTATAAAATATAGAAATTAAATATAATATATTTTTTGTTAATAAAATGAAAATGTGCCAAAAATGTTTCTATTGGGGTGAGGATCCAACACAAATAATATATATATATATATATATATATATATTTATTGTAAAAGGAAATAATAGGTAAGTTGAACAAATTATTAGCTCCATTAAAAAAAATATCTTCTGGATAAGAACTCCCTCTTTATGGTAATTATTTAGTTCCTCTCTTTTATTTTCTTATTATTAAAATCTCATTTATTTATTTATGGATAAAAACTCCTGCCTTATGTTTATTATACTACTTAATTTAATTTTTTGGCTACTTAAATAATTTAACTACATGCTCTTTCTTTGGTAAAAAAAAAATGAACTACTTACCTTTACAAGATATTGTTGAATAATCTATATGTATATCTTTATTATAGTATTAATTAATTAATTTTTATTTATATATATCTTATAATGAACATTGACCCTCACCAATTATAATTGAGCATTACTTTTAGAGTAAGAAACAAATAATGTGACTAAAATAAATTAGAGTATTAGAGAGGGTTTTATAGTTTTTAAACTTTAATAACATAATACAAAAATATAAAATACTAGGAATATAAGACTACTTTAATTTAACGCCCAAGGCAAAAAGGTAAAAAGGAAAAGGCAACTTTTTCCTAACTAAAACTGCCACCTTTTATATATACTGATTACACGTGCCACATTTGCCACTCGTCCCCATCATTCATTCATTCTTTGAAAAATAAATAAATATATACTTGGTAACTGATACGTATTAAATTAAATTATACAAAAAATTATTTTATTATTATATTCACTTATCTTTTTACTTTTTAGCAAAAAAAATAATAATGTTATTTTATTAATGATGATGATGATATACTCCTGCATTCCTCACCTCTCCTCTCCAGTATTTGGAGCAGGCGTTATTATGTGGTGAACGAGCGAAAAACCACCAAACGGCTATAATTGACGTTTACAGGTTCTTCTCTCTTTAGCCCCAACTCACCGCAGCGCCACCCAGAACAAGTTACAGAGAGAGAGAGAGAACCACGACCGCATAAGAAAATTCATCCTCTTTTCTGCGTTGTCATCTGGTTTGTATTCCGATTTTGGGGTTTGATTTGGGTTTCGACGATCTAGGAACAGGAACCGTCGGATTGAAGCCGCATTGTGTTTATTTGCCCTCATCAATCTAATCCCAGTCCACAAACGCCATGTCCGATGGAGATTATAGTTGGAAGAAGACCGACGATATCTGCGAGGATGTTTGCAGCCAGGTACTTCCTTTCTCTTCATCTCTCTATCTCTTGCTTCGTTTGATTATCGCTGTTAATCGATGATGGGTCGCTGCAAAATTTCAACTTTTTTCGTACCCCAATATCGAATTTCTGGATGATCTTCGTTTGAGATGCTGAAATGGCCTCAGATCTTGTGTGTTAACTGTTCTAGGCGGCTAAGAACATCTGCAATTTCTGTTTATGGCGGGGGCAGATTAATTATATTTTGTAAAAATCAATCTTTTATCACCCATTAGATTGATCAGAAAATCACTGTTAACAGAATCAAATATTGCAGCATAGATTTAGAGATTATTACATCTTTCTATCATTCAAATGCTGCAGATTTTATGTTTGAGCATAAAAAATGTCTCCTTTATTTTCCCTGTTCTTAGCAAAATGTCTGATTTACAGGCACGAGCAGCATTCAGTATGGCAAGAGTCCGATGTCTTCTCCGAGGATTCGAATTGAAGACATTGATTCTCCTCTTCGTTGTGCTTCCCTTGTTTGGTTTTACAATGTATCTGCACGGCCAGAAAATCTCATACTTCCTCAGACCTCTCTGGGAATCCCCTCCAAAGCCCTTCAACGAAATCCCCCATTACTACGAAGAAAACATCACAATGTCAAATCTCTGCAAACTCCATGGATGGAAGATTCGAGAATCTCCAAGGCGAGTCTTCGATGCAGTCCTATTCAGCAACGAACTGGACATCCTCACAATCCGATGGAACGAGCTCTACCCTTACGTGACACAGTTTGTTCTTCTTGAATCCAACTCCACCTTCACCGGGTTGGTGAAAAAATTGCATTTTGCCAACAACCGAGAGAAGTTCAAGTTCGTTGACCCGAGGTTGACTTACGGGATGATCGGTGGCAGATTCAAGAGAGGAGAGAACCCATTCGTGGAAGAAGCTTATCAGAGAGTGGCCCTCGATCAGTTACTCCGGATTGCAGGCATCGAGGATGATGATTTGTTGATCATGTCTGACGTGGACGAAATCCCGAGTGCCCACACCATAAATTTACTGCGATGGTGCGATGATACTCCTCCAATACTGCATTTACAGCTGAAGAATTACTTGTACTCATTTGAATTCTACAAAGATAGTAAGAGCTGGAGGGCATCGGTTCACAGATACGAGACAGGGAAGACAAGGTACGCTCATTACAGACAGACGGATCAATTGTTGTCCGATGCAGGATGGCACTGCAGCTTCTGTTTCCGCCACATCAGCGAGTTCATCTTCAAAATGAGGGCTTACAGCCACAATGACAGAGTTCGGTTCTCGCATTACCTGGACCCCACGAGGATCCAGAAAATGATCTGCGAGGGTTCGGATTTGTTTGATATGATTCCCGAGGAATACACATTTCGGGAGATAATCAGGAAACTGGGGCCCATTCCTCGGTCTCAATCTGCTGTCCACCTTCCTGCTTACCTTCTGAAGAATGCTGGAGATTACAAGTTCTTGCTGCCTGGGAACTGCAAGAGAGAGGGCGGCTAATTTAGGGCTTGGAGAACTACTGGGATAGATAGTGAGTTGAAATTACAGTGAACTTCTCGAGCAACAATGTCGTCGTCTCCATAGGGGTAAAGAATGAAATTGATGGTTTGGAGGATTGAGGAGAGGGATACTGTAAAGTGTGAAACTTAGGGAGAGTGAAATTATTTTACTGTTTGAGGAAACTGTTGATGATTATACATACAGTGTCAACCTTTTTTCAGTTTCTTACAGAAGTTTCATACTGGGTTTCACAGTTTGTAGAATTTCCTGTTACTAATTGATTCTAGAAAGAAATTCTTGTATATTCTCTTTTTATTTTTTTTATAGAGTTGCTTGTTTGTTGTCTTAGTGTTGCTGATGGAGGATTGTTAATTTGTTAGGTTAATCATGTGCACTTACCCAGATGAGAATTTTGTTGCCCTAATTAATGTATTTCAGAAATATATATACATTCCTTGAAATGAATGTTGTAGACATGATGGATGGTATAGAGACTATAGACCAAGACCTTCTCTAAGGTGATTGGAGGGATGGATGACAATGAGTGGTTCTCCACTAACAATTATCTTTGATGATTTTGGTCAACTTTGTGACATTTTATGTCTAAATAGGCTAATGGGTCTTAAGTGGGACATGATAATAGCATATATGCCTTCCAACATAGAAATGTGGCTAAATCAATGCCAAGACTAAAGCACACTCAATTTGATAATGCGTAAAAGAATGATTATTTACTATTTTCGTATAGTTTCATTACAATAACATCACATGTAGTATGTTTACTCCGCACCTAGAAGGATTTAAAAGAACTTCAGGCTAGTTGAGGTAACTTTATATATAAAACATGAATCACATCCACAAGCTTTAGTGCAATTTCCTAGTTTTTTTTTTTTTTTTTTGTATTAAAGTATGTTTGCATGTGAGTAGACGTGAATAACTAACGATAAAAATAAACGGAACTTAGACTAAATGTGTATTGAACAACAAATCAATACATATCGGTGCATTTAGCAATATGAAAAAACATATGAATGCATCTAACAACATGACTAAAAGATATGGGTACAGTTGGCTGATTAAAAGTTTTCTTCCATAACAGAAGGAAGAAGGAAGGATCTAGTGCGATGATGATTCCCAAGTCATTTCTTGAAATATATATGTCTTAGATAGATAGATTGCACCAACCAACCAATGAATCCATTGACTTCCCCATTCATTCCTACCAAACCAACGATGACATTTGGCAAAGTGCGTGTCATGTTTGCCACGTGTCTATCTTAAGAATTGCTAAACGACGCCTTAGTTGTTCACTTATGAGCTTCCTTTCTTTGGATTATTATTAGTAGTTAACTGCCACATGGAATTTGTTTTTTTGGGCAATCACATAAATTCACAACCTTAATATTGTCTGGATTTGCCTTGTCTACCTATGGTTGAGATTTTATTCTGTTTCAACAAACTAGTTGGTTAAGAATTGAATCCAGCTTCCTAACCATGGAAATTTAGCATAATCCCAAGAAACACGGCTGATGTAATTCTAAGCATTGCCATGGCTTTTTTTAGGGGTTGACCAACACATTTTGACGCCAACTCTTACAAACAAGGCGTGGAGATCCTGTTTTATGATCATTTTGCTTGCCATGCAAGTTACAACTGAGGGATATAACTACCACATATGTCTTAAAGTTCTACAACAAATAAACATCATTAAATACCCATACTAATACAAAATATCGACACAACAAATGTTACAACGCATACTGATACAACTTAACAAATACAATCCACAACATATTACTAGTTAAGTCTCAGAACTTATTTGCATTGAGGAATCAAGCAAAGAACATCTTCAACTGCATGCTTTTGAGGTTTAGTACAACCAATCGTAGATATTCTCTTGAGAACCCAATGGCAAATCCTGCACGCGATACAACACCTGTATCAGACACAGTATTTCTATATATGTAAAGAACAAATGTCGGTCACAACTGACGCTCTATTCCAATATTTCTGAATCCGCTACTGTTTCAAATTTTGGCATAATGTAAAGGGTTAAGAGCCTATAAACTGTCTGAAGTTTGCCCCATTTGAGATTTTGGTGTCTGGAGTTTAAAATGTTGATATTGAATGTCTTAAGTTTCACTTTTGTTGAAATTTGATGTCTCCGTCTAAATTTGCAGTTAAAATTAACAGAGTTTGGTCATGTGACAAGCACATGAGCTAATAAAAAAACAAATTCCAAAATTGCCCCTAGTTGGTGGTGGCCGACTGGAGTAGGGCGGTGGCCGGCCGGAGTTAGGTGGTGGCGGCCGGAGTTGGGTGGTGGCCGGCCAGAGTAGGGTGGTGGCCGGCCGGAGTTGGGTGGTGGTTGGCCGGACATAATAGTATAAGGGGCAATTTCGACATTTCACATCATTCCGTCAAATTTAACAGCAAATTTGGATGGAAAACTAAATTTTAACAAAAGTGAAACTTCATACATTCAATATCAATATTTTAAACTTCAGACACCAAAATCTCACGTGGGGTAAACTTCAGACAGTTTATAGGTTCTTCAACCCTAATGTAAAAAGATAATGCAACACATAGCATGAAGAAAACTTACCGGATGTAAAAGATCGGGCGGACTATCAAAATCTAGCTTCTCAAGCTCGGCTAATCCACAAGGTACATTATCATCACCAAGAGACTTGTTCACCAAGCAACTGCCAAAGATTTGATTTAACCCCTCCTGAGATTCGCCGCCCAATACTAAATCATCCACACTGGGAAATTCAGTATTATCGATGGCCTGAGATTCGCCACTCAACCACCCAAGATCAATCACAGTATTATTATCCATGTCATCGACCGAAGAAGTTTTACATTCTAGCAAAGGTGGAGTGTTTGTATTAGGAGTCTTTGGTGCATACTCCAAATTGGTCACTTCATTTTGCTTCTGCTTATGAATCTTAGACACAACATACTCTCCAGCCCTTTCTTCTTCATCAGCCCCAAGATGGTACTGATGCATCACCCAGTTGGATTTATCTTGCTTAGTACCCTTTTTACTACTTTTGTAAAGAACCATGATTTTCTTCCATCCTTTAAGGATTCCGTTTTCAATGACGGGTTTCGTTTTGCCCGTCTTGTGCCACCTGACATCCTCTTCGGTGAGGTTGTGCTGGATCTTCCGGCGCTTCCTTGCGCCGGTTGCATATGCATTTACCGTCTTGTGGAAGAAATGCATGCTACTTCCGTCTTTCTTGGCGCCTAAGAAACAAATAGGTAAAAATTAGATATGTAAATGAGAGAAACTAAATTCTAATTGTAATATATTAAAGCCATCCGAAATGAAGTTCTTTCTATCTAAGGAAATATACTTATGCTTGATTAAGTCTATGTGAGGAAATCAACAAGTATAAAATCAATTATATAGAGTTTGCACTTTGCAAGTATAAATCCCTATTATTGCATTATGAGTCGCAACCTAAAATTCTAGACCATACAAAAAAAAACATATTATATTATTTACCTCTCATACTATTTTAATTTAATATAATAAAATTTTAAGTTCTTTAAATATATTTGTGTATTTTTATACTTTTTTTTTAATTTTGAATATAATTTAAGTCGTAACGTTTTTTTTACATAGTTATGATTTATGAAGTTAGATGCAATGCGTTTTAAATACATATAGTGTTATATATTTCTAAGTTGTATATGTTATGTTATTAGTTAAAGAATAAGACCCTCATGAATGCCTAAAATAGTATCAATTGAAACTCATGTCAATTTATCAGCCATTAAATCTGGCACATCGAGATTTCTATAGCACACTAACTTTCGTATATTTTTAAGGGTTTAGAGCCTAAAAACAGTCTCAAAGTATAGGTCCTATTGCTAATCGTTGTCCCAAATTTTTAACGTTGATATTCAATGTCCCACCTATCAGATTGGTTGACTTCCACTTTTTTCGACTGATATTGGCCGAAGTATCATATTTGTTGCTCATGGTTTAAGCTTATTTGATACTTAAAAAACATGTTTTATTATGTTAATTTTTTTTAAATAAAACAGTGGAAATCATCCAATATGATATGTTTTATAATGTAATTTTTTTTAAAAAAAAATAGTAAAACAGTGGAAATCATCCAATATGATAGTTAGAATACAAAATATCAACATTTTAAATTTGAGATAGCTATTAGCAACATGCCCTATAGTTTAGATTGTTTTTAGATTCTTAACGCTATATATTTTTAACCAAATAAACATAGTTTAGCCATACGCGTAGCCTAAAAGTAATTAATTGCCAAGGTAACTGCATTGCATTACATTACATAAATGTATTAATACCCATGGAAGTACATACCTGGAAGATTTTTGGGGTGGGTATAGCAAATTCCTTGTTCTAATTTGATGGTTGGAATGAACTCATCGATGAACACATGAGGTGCATTTCCAATACCACATTTTGCTGCTAAGTGTTCCAGGATCTCCACATCAGAAGGATCGAATTTCACACCACAAGGCAGACCAGGCCATTCCTGATTTTTTTTAGTAAGGAAACAAGGAAAAACGCAATCAGGATTCATACGATTTTCGAAGTTTCAAACAAAATCTGCCTCATTTTGATGAAGTGAATCATAAAAAGGTCCATAGTTTATTATAAGTTACAACAGCAAAATAGCCATTCACGTGGAAACCATGTAATATGGTGTAACGGTTCAATGCTCCATCCCTTAATCAGTGGTCAGAGTTCAGAGTTCAATCCCGCTAGATGGGAATGAAAAGATATTCATGGTCATCACTTTGTCCCTTAAGGGCTGACCCGGTGCGAGTGGAGATTAGTCTAGATGTGGAGTAAACATGCTACTGGTGTGAGTGGAGATTAGTTTAGGTACGAAAGCAAGCATGCTACGGTACTGCCTCCTGATGTGGCCTTCCTAAGCCCGCAGAAAAAGAAAAATATTCACATGGAAGCTCTCTTTACATGAGTCTAGCTAAAGCTTACATGAGTGTTCTTAATGATGTGATAGCAATTTGGGCATTCTTGAATCAATTCGGAGTCTTTGCCTTGAAGCTGAGGAGCAGACGACCAGTTCGGGTTTTTCACCTTCTTTGCAATTGTTCTTCCATCAACCAGCCAATTTCTGCAGATCATGATAAAGAGTGATTCAAAATCTCAGCATTGGATGGAAGCTTAATTACCTTATATACTCAATCAAAAGGAAGAAAAAAAACAAAATTTGATTTTGGATGTGGCAATGAGTCTAATAATGACTGATCAGGAAACCTTTAATGCAACTACAATATCATATCCCCAAAATCACAAACCCAAAAACAAAATCGAATACCTCATGAGCATAAGGAAAAACCCCAAAATAATAAATAACTCCCTTTTATGATTAACCATTTCCCGTTCTTATACCATGTTAATTTTGCATTCAAGTAATCAAATGTTCATCACTCAGCTACCAAAACCCAGAAACCCACCCAACCCCACAAAAATGGAAACTTTGATGATTTCAGGAGCTTGAGCTTCACAGACCGACTTAATTTATACCTCTTTACCTAATATATACTAAACCTACAAAAAGAACACTTAGTCGAACTGCAACGAAAAAGGAAATATTCCTCTTTTGGGTTGATAACGGAAGATTCAGAATCACGAGGAGCTCAGTGACCCAGCAAGAAGAGAAAAATGAAACCCTAGCTA
This sequence comes from Clarkia xantiana subsp. parviflora, assembly GCA_036873135.1. Taxonomy (NCBI): domain Eukaryota; kingdom Viridiplantae; phylum Streptophyta; class Magnoliopsida; order Myrtales; family Onagraceae; genus Clarkia; species Clarkia xantiana. The sequence continues at coordinate 51,869,309 of JAPTYO010000001.1, forward strand.
GCTCGCCATTACGTTTCTCTTACCTCGCCATTTCCGTCAATAGTTAATCCATATCTGTAATCAGTAAACATGCAGAGGAATTTAGTGAGGACGAAGCTTGCTGTATACTTCACTTGCTAGAGTCTAGTCTAGAAGACCATCTGAGAAAGTCTAGAGAGAGAGAGAGAGAGAGAGCGTGTATCGTCTCTGTAAATGCAACTGACTACTGGGGAATGAGGTTTGTAGCACTCGAGCCTCACGTTCGGGAAAGGGAATATAAAAGCACCGAGGTGCCGGAGCAGAGGTGTGGTGGGGTACCCACGTTGACCGGACCTGAAACCGAACCTATTTGGTTCGGCAGTTTACTTGCTTCCCAAGTTTTATCTCATTAACAAAACAGCTGTCGAAATACCTTTTATACCCCTCGTGAAACAGTGGGTTGACGCTGAGTCCCGCTTAGTTTGGAAGTTCACTGTTCCCTACGCGGTAAATGTTTTCTTGGGTGTTTCAAAGCGGCACCGTTTCCTTGCCTGTCCTTTCTAAAAGCATTCACGATGGTTTTTATGATTTATATTAGAGCGCTAAGAGCATCCACGATGATTTTATACAAATTATATTTTTAAAACTGTAATATTTATGTACATTTTAAGTAATACGTAAAGTTAAAATACACATAAACTATATTTTCTCTGCAATCATATTACTTAAATATATTTTATTATTAAATTTTCCAACATCCACCAATAAAATATTAACATTAATTATAAAATGAATTAATTTATAATTAAATATTAGTTACGTAATACATAGTGCATTCCTTAAATTTAAGGAATAGGTCACGTAAAAGTAGGCGGGTCTCACTTTTAAGGAATGCTATGTAAAACCATTGTAGCACGTTTTTATACACTTTACGTAAAAAATATGTAAAATACATGTTTAAGGAATACCATTGTGAATGCTCTAAGAGCATCCACAGTGGTATTACGTAAAAATTACCTAAACGTGGGTCCTACATGTTTATTTAAGTAAAGCAACAAAAATTATCTACAGTGGTTTTACATAACATTCCTTAAAGATAGGACCCACACGTAAACTTATGTTTTTACATAAAACATTCCTTAATGCACTATGTATTACGTAACCAATTTTTTATTATAAATTAATTCATTTTATAATTAATGGTAATATCTTATTGGTGGTTGTTGGAAAATCTAATAATAAAATATATTTAAGGAATATGTTTAAGTAATACGATTGCAGAGAAAATATTTTTTACGTGTGTCTTAAATTTACGTATTACTTAAATTGTACATAAATGTCTACGTGGCAACTTTAAAACATACAATTTATGTAAAACCATTGTGGATGCTCTAGGGAAAATTCACAAGTGTCTTTAATTCCCATCATTCTAGGGTTTTAGAAAAAAAACCACCAAGAGAGTATGACACTTGTCATGTATATATTGGCTTGGTGTAAACACCAAGCCTACACAAGAATTTCCCCACTAACAGGGAATCTCAACATTTCCATCCAAACATTTTATGGTGTTTAGATGGATGTAATGTGGGATGTAATCTCACGTTACGTCCCATATTACATTCACATTACGTTGTTTGGTTTGTCAAACGACGTAATGTGCATTGTAATGTAATGTCAAATGTAATATGAGATTACGTCCAAACTTCATTCAACATAATGTGAGATTACATCCTGCAATAATTTTGACTTCCCAGATACTAAAAAGTTACAAATATTATACCGGGCACCCATGACGTACCTGTTTGATTTTAAACCCTTATTATTATAACATAATAATTTTTTTTTTAAATCATATGATGTTGTGTACATTTCGAGTAATACTTAATATTACATAACACAAACTACAAGTCCAAACTTACCAAGTCTCAACATACCAGTTGCGGCGGGCGGGTCGGCGGCAGCGAAAACCGAGTAGCGACAGTAGGTCGACGAGAGGTCAGCAATCACGTTTGGAGATTGGTAGTCGTCTGAATACATGGAGAATGAAGAGTCAGACGCATGATTAATAATTCCATTAGGTTTAATTTGTAATTTCATATATAATTTTATTTTTATTCACAATTTTAGCAGAAATTGGAATGATCATTCTTTGGGTTGGATCAAGATTCTCTATTTCCTCAAAATTAGAAACCGTGAATTCTTATTTCACACACTCAAAGTAACCAAATATCATCATACTATTCCACATTTCAAATATGCCGGTATATTTCTTAAAATACAGTGAAAAAATAAATCAATAATATTTTAATACAATGATATGTAAAATCACTGTAATTGGGTTCTATATTTCAGATACAAAAACATAATAAGATCCATACTTAAGGAAAACTATGGACAATTGTTTACGTAACATTTCTTTAGGTGGGTGCATAATGTTTTTTTGTTTTTTTTTTTTAATATAAAGATGAAAAAATTTGCTACCATCGTTCATGTAGTATTTCTTAAAAATATAGCTCACTTATTTTTTTTTTTTTTCATAGGAAAAAATGCACTAATTAGCACATCATCATATATATACTTTTTTTTTTTTACAATCATTCACATATGTTTCATTCACTGCTAGACATTGGACAATAAATACATCTATGGATTTGAGATAGATACTGAAGTTGTATCCTTTAGAGTTCTTTGCTACTAAGTCGCTGCATTAACGATAAACAATGGATATTCCAAAAATAATACAAAAGTTAACCATCATTAGAGGAACACAGTCTCTTGCTGCCTTACTAAGTAAGACTAAACACAACCTTAACAAGAAACGGAAACAAAACTTCCGACCCCAACTCTGTAATGAACCGACTGTTTCTTTGATTTCAACCGCTCACCGTCGCTTGTACAGACACGGCTTCAACTCTGGCCACTCAATTTCTCCCTTCTTCGAGCTTGGTTTCTCCTAAATTTGAATCAAATAATCAATAGTGTCAATGATCACCGTAAACTGATGTGTCCAAAAAAAAAGCGTAGAACTTACCTTCTTCTTCGTCTTCTTGAAGTGCAATAATACAAACATCTTATTCGAATAATCCTGTGTATGCAGACAGGAATCAGAAACCTAAACTAGTTTTTCTTTAAAGGAGACGAGGATGAAGGGGAAAAGGTAAGACCTTGAGCTCAATATTGAATCCGAGCTCACAAATAGCGTTGATGAACTTTTCTGGGTCAGCCCCTCCATTGTTTGGATCGAGCCTGCTTTTCACTTCGGCTATCAGAAGCCAACCACTGCTTAGAAAGGAATTTCATCAAATCAGAATTGTCACCGAGATTCAGTTTTTAATAGATTCTGCAGGATATATTGCTGACCTTGGCTTGAGAACCCTGTGAGCTTCCTTGAGGAAATTCGGGTAGTTGATTCCCATGAGGGAAAGGCAAAAAACCGCAATATCTACTGATGAAGAATCAAGGCTAGTCTGTATGAGTCATAAAAAACAACCATTCTAATCAATCAATAACCATTTTTCTCTTTTGGCCAAATCAAGAACCAGTTAAAAAGCGCCAAGATCAAATTTTTGAGTCACAATCTACTATTTCAGCTTCTGTTGCTTCAATCCAACGAAATCTCATGAAACTGCATCAGTGTGAGTGGAGAAGAAAGGCACAACAAATTATATTTAATTTTTGTCTGAAAAGTCTAAATGATGGGTTTTGGTTTAATTTAAGCTGAAATGTCACTGAAAACGCCCATTGAAATGATAACTATTCTATACATCATTGACAATCATATATTGGGAGGATCAGGAGTGTAAAGGGCAGTCAGTACATACATTTGCCATGTCACAAGCTACAACAGCAGGGTCATTCGAGATGAGATCAAAAGAGTGAACTTTGTTCTTCACACTTTTGGCAAGGCGAGCATCACCTGATATATTAGAAGGGAGCACAGCAAATCCAGTTCAGAGACATTCACCAAAAAAAAATGTAAGGAGAAACTAGAAAGTGCCAATTTTGCATAGTCTTTACCGCAACCAAAGTCAGCTACTATCATTGAAGAACTATGATCTTGTACCCACTTAATGATTTTATTAACTGGCAGCTCGGGCCATTGCTCCATTTGTGCTTGGTATCCTATATGATACTGGAGAATTAAGTCAGACAAGAGAAAAAAGGTAAATTTTCAGAAAGGACTGTCAAAATCTTGAATTTGTTTGGATAGAGATAGCTAGTAGAATAAACACTACCCCAAGCTATCAGCAAATCTAGCATAATAACCAATTTCATCCCAATATATATATATTTATTCCTTAAAAGAAACAAAGCCTATACCAAGTAAAGGACTACTCTATATGAGATAGTATCCAGCATCATCATCCACCAAATCATGACATTCAACTTCTATTACTTATGACCCTTGAAATCAGCCTCCTAAACCTTCATAGTCTGCAAATTCCCTAAAGGAAAATTGCATACAGATTTTATATTGTGTTGTGTTGATTGGAAAACTCTACATGATCTCTACTAATCCTACTTACAGTTTTTTTAATTTGAAAAAGCAAAACATGAAGAACTCAGGTCGAACAGGCCTTACCATATCAAACAGTGATGGATCTTCCTTAAAATAGTTAAAAGCGTCTTTTCCCCTGGAGAAAAGCTTAAACTGTGAGTACATAAAATATTGCAAGTTCATCTCATCTGAAAAACAAGCTACTCTTTTGAAGATTACACCACAAGAATCCTAAATCAAGACCAAAATTCCCTATACAGACTCCGAATTGATGACATCGACCACTGTGTGCAGCTCAAATAGTTAGATATCTTCAGCTACGTTCTCAAGGAAGGCTAATACAAGAAAAAGCATCAGAGTGTAATGGTGACGTACGTGCAAGTGTAGAGCTTTTCGTTGAGCATTCTGAAATGTCCACCGGATAATTTAGCTTTCATCTACAGAATCAATCAAACCAAATTCAAATAAAAACCCTCTCTTTCTAAGAAATATATGCGCTCCTTCGTGGCCTATCGACATAACCAATCAAATAAAAGAAATCGACCTTTTCGAGGAACCCAGTCGGCTCTGCCTTCTTCGGCTTCTTCTGGGAGCTGGAATCGCCATTTTTGGTATCGTTTCGGACTCGCTGTCGCTTTGCTCTCTTGCGCTTTCGGCTAATTCCATCCATTGTCGAGCTTCGGCAGTTGCAGAGAAAGAAAAATAAATTCGCGTTATGTTCTCCAACGATGAATAATATCTTCCCTCCGCAGATCGATTACTACTCCAGGTGCACACACGCGCCCAGAGTTACACTGTACCTGTTGTTAGAACTTCCGTTATCGTTTGGGAACTGGGCCTAGGGATTTATAAATTGTGGTTCGGCCTTCGGTAATGGAAAAATATAGAGTGAATGACCAAACTAGGTCACTTCTCGAAACTAATTCCCAAACTAGGCTTGTTCAGAAACTAATTCCCAAAATAGGTTTTTTCATATTTTTAATAATATCTATTATTTATTTTGCATCCTAAAGTTTACATTATGTTACAAATGAACCCTCAATCGTAATATAATACAAGAAAAAAATTGAAAATTAAGAAAATTAAATATATGAAAAACATAAAATAAAAATGGAAATAAAAAATAATTAATTAATGAAATGATAAAAAAATACACATTAAAAAATAATTAAATAAACATTTTTTTGTAACTATTAATTTTTAAAAAATATATGAAATTAAAGGATACAATTTACATATAAAAATAAATAAGTTTTTAAACAACTTTATATTGGCAAGAAAAACAACATATAATGATATAAAAACTATTCATCAAGAGTATGAAAAAAAAAATATACAAACTGAATTCATTCTTAAATTTATTCTATTGATTTTTCAAATTTAAATTAGTTTTTCTGTTTTTTTTCCAGACACTAATTTTATAAATTTAACATGTTTTACTTAGGGTTTATGTACGCTTTCATTTTTATATTTTCATACTTAAAAAAATACGAGTATTTAGTTTCTTTACATTTTATATCACAACTTTTTTTTTTATAATTTATATCCTTTAGCATAATTTATTTTCACAAATTTTTCACAATTAATAATTTATTATTTTTTAGTTTTTAACTTTTACATATAATTACCTTATTTTTTTTTTCAATTTTTTAACATATTTCTTGTATTATTTCGATTTAGGGTCAATTGTAACAAAATATAAACTTTGGGATGTAAAGTAAAAAATATATCTTATTAAAAAAAATAGAAAAAACCTATTTTGGGAATTAGTTTCGAAAGAAGCCTAATTTGGGAATAAGTTTGGCAAACAAACCTATTCTGGGAATTCACTCAAAAATATATGGATGACAATTTATTTGACAACGATAATAGAACATGAACACGTAAAAACAATTGTATTTATACAAATATAAAACAAAATAATAATATATAATAGTAACAATACGATGTAATTTTTTATGCAGTTGTCGTGTTTATGTGTTATAATCAAGGTTGTCAGGATTTGGATTTTAGGAATTTACGATATTATGATTCTGGTAAAATAAAAATCTTTTGTAGAATCTTAATGAATCATGATCCTGGTTTTTGAATCTTACGACTCTATAACCTTAGTTTCATAAAACGATCCTAAGATTCAAGTTAACATAAAATCATTTCATAATAAAGGTGAAATCGAGAATTAATTTTAAATTAAGCAAATTAACAACTCTATGATATATTTATAAATTTAGGATGGCAAAATTGATTTTCTCAATTTTAAGTCTTTCTTAAAATTTCACGGGGCAAGTAGTCAATCATTACAGATTTTTGGAATATAGAAATATACCGAATTAGATAGGATGTTATAATTACCCATAATCATTTATAACGTTCATGTATTGCACAATTTAATGTATTCTTATATTTAATTTAAATTAAATATTTTATATCGAATATGATTTTAATAAATCGGTACATATATTAAATGACTACTTGTTGTGGTTGTTTAATTACTTGATATATGGTATAACAAGTCATAAAAAAATATTCATATTTCATACGTTAATTTATAATTATAATTATTATAGGATCTTACGATTCACAATCCGATTCTACAAACAATCTGATCATATTTTGAAACGATCTTTGTAAGAATCTCGATCCTAATAATATTGGTTATAACATGACACAACATTGGTTATTAACATAACCACACTATTTGCTACTTCCTGCAAAAATTAGCAAATTGCATATTTGCATACCAATGTTTATACCACTCAGTAAATTAGGACACATCCTTAAAAGATGTTGGCGAAATGCGCCCTAACACTTTCGAAAATCTTGTAAAGTGCACCCTTTTGGTTCTCAAACTTGCAAAAGTGGTTCATTCCAAGTCCTAACCTGTCAATGAAAATTCAGAACAAAAAGAGGCCTCCTAGCTAGGCTCCTACTAGATCCTCAGAATCAAGTTCTTTGCTTTCAGTAACTCCAATCGGAATCTAATACCATGACGCAATGTTCATCTGTTAAATGCAGCCATACAGACAACATCCCCACAATTCTTGCAGAATATGCTGCAAAAATTCAGCAAAACCCGATCGAAGTTTCATGATAACAGCAATGATCATCATCCATAGACTTCCAAGATCCAATTTTTTTAAACTCTAAATGCTTTTATACGACATAAACTCGTTCACAGAACGTTTTTGGATCGACGATGCACTCCTAAACAAGACAAACTCATAAACCTAGTACTTGCTACTTTCTTCTTTCTTACATATTGACCCAGAAAACATGGCCAATACCACAGAAAAAAAATCTGCTTCTGTTCATCTTATACAGCAGAACATAGAAAGTACACTGCTTATGTATATATATAAATTTATCAGGCGGAAATTATTTACCCTCCATGTTAGGAAAGTGGAACCCATGAAGGACCTTTCGAGGATCGAGTTGGCCACTGAAGTAACTCGATGATACTGTGGACAGCTCTTGGCGGCCTGTCCATTCTTCGAAGGGTTTCAGTGAGATCGGGGTTTCAATTGCAGCTGAGTCTACACGAAGCATAGTTTTGTAGTCTTCATCACCCAATTCAAGTGCTTTAGTCTTTTTGTCCCATGGGTTCCATACAACTGCACCCAGAAAAGAAATATGATTTCTTGAAGCGTAAGTCACTTAGTTTGATATGATGATTCAAACAAAAACGAGACAAGATCGGAAATTTGTACCTGCATCGGGCATCCCATCTTTACGCAGCACGTAAGTTCTCTTCTTTTCATGGTCTATGATAGCAATCTTGGGTGGGGTGCTCAGATAAACCCTATCAATCTAAACAAAGATGCCAGTGAAACATAATTAGAAATGCTACAACCTGTGAAATTTAGTGGTAAATGTTGTGTAAAAGTTGCATCTTCCACTATTTCAAGGAACTGTTGATTTTCCAGAAAAAGGTTAATTCTTTCGCCATTCTTTTACACAAAATTCAGTGTTTTATTAGAATTCTCAGATCAAGTGAAACTAAAATTTAAGAGAACAACCTCGCCATCAAACGTTATTGCATCAGCTTGCTCGGTGCACCTTTCTTTCTGCATCAGATTGTCGAAGTAGTCTAGTGTCTCCAGTCCTTCGACACGCACTTCACTGCAAAGTGCAAATCCAACCATTTTTATCTATGAGATTGTTGCTACACAAACAAAGCTACAAACTTGACAAAACTCATTAATAACCTTTATACATGATGAAATAACTGTTCAAGTTTACATTTTTATGCTTGGAATGTGCATTAAGAATGTTGACAATGAGTTGTTGAAACAAACCTGACATCTGAGACAGAGAGGTAATTGCTCAATGCAATTGCAAAAGTGAATGGCTTGTTATCGGTGTTCCTAACACGAGGTATCATGCTCAGCTTCCCAGCACTAAGGGAAATACGAAGCCGTAGCTCAAAGCTGTTTAAAAAAAGTCCATGAGCTATTTAAAAAAAACTCACTGAATGATTCAATTAGTTAGTCATGTAGGTAGTATTTATTTTGAGGTTAATAAGCATACCTACGTGGCCAGAGCTTGAGGTCCTCTTCAGTGGACTTCAATATCAGGTCCACTGATGACTGATTCTCAATGACTTGCAGAGGAGAAGGATCAGTGTCAATTGACCATACCCTGTTCTTTGCAAATCCATGCTGCTCCAGTGAGCCATAACTTCCAAACTGCAAATGAATTACCAAGCTGTAAAGCATTAGTCGATGTTTTCTTTGCTGCTTTTAAAGTTGGACTTCTTACTAAACACCCACCTGAGGAAAGCATATTGGTATGCCCCCCCTGAGCGCTTTAGGCGGTTTCCACAAATTCTGCACCAACAGGAAAAGAAAACTAAAAAATTAAAAAATCTGAGCAACAGAATTTTTGGAATGCAAGGAAATGTTCTTTTTAGGTTTCTACCTTAGTATTTGTCATAAAGAGAAGCTCCTCTCGTCGCTCATTTTTCCAGGAAATCACCTGCCCTCCATAGAGAAGCACCTGCAAAAAAAACAAGAAAAAACATTGATGTTCAATTAGTTTCTGGAAACCAACTAGAATGCATCATAATTTACCAAACAACACAGATATGGTAAAGTAACTTGCTGTATTGAGGTAAAATAACTCGGTATTTACAAATCGAGTTTTACTGGTCGATTTAGGGTGTGGTTGCTAGCTTTGAGAATTTACAATATACCAAATTCAAAGTTTTGATTCTATTACAACAAGACAACACTGCCAAAATAATATCAATTGATGGTGAAAAAATATCTTTTTTAGAGCAATTCATAATCTTTCCTCCAATACTGAACCAATCACAACATATACAAGCCCAGACAAATATAATCCAATCCAATCAAAGCAAAGATACACATACCTCTGCAGTTGATCCAGACGGTTCAGATAGTATAATCCTGGGCATTCCATTTGAATCATTAACCAAATTCAGTGGCATCGGAATCGATTTAGGCCTTGACTTTGATGCTCTAATCCTTGTCACAAATGGACTCACTTTCCCTTTCCTCCAATCCAGCTGTATAACAACAACAAAAAGAAAGCCACAATTTCTTATCCACCAACTCCAACAAACAATTTTTTTTTTTGTTTATATAAAAAAATCAAAACTTTCTTCTGCCATACAGCTTTAACAATAAAATAGCACAAAGTTGGGTCGATTACATTTAGCTGGGACCATCAGATCACGCTGACAAAGATGAAGAAAATCTTAGAATCTTCAATCTTGCAGGGAAGATAGATGAAAACATTGATTACCCACTTCATATCTCAATCCTAAACCTAACATAAACAATACAAATCGAAAGCAAAATGGCATTCTACTATCCAACTTTTAATTAAAGAGAAAATTATCAAGAAGAAGAAATCACACTCCACAAATAAAAAGAAAGGCACCAAGATGCTAATTTCTTGCCTACCTATTGAGCAGCCGCAGATAATGAGGGAGAGAGAGGGAGGTCTAAAATAGAAGGAACAGCCTAAGATCAAGGGGGAACAGAAGAAAACAAAGAAGAAGAAGAGTTGTTTGAGACAGTAAGCTTACGTTTGATGGTTGTTGATTGATAATATTATTTGATAAAATCGGCTTCGATTATGAAGAGCGACTCACCCACCACAGTCCAACTGCAAGTTCGTCAATGGTCCGCGTATACTATTATAAATAATAAATAAATAATTGGATTATTCTATATGCGGAGGTGAATATGTGTCTGCATAAAGAAATAGGGGAATATATCTCCTCCTCCCTCTCTCTTGAGTGCGTAAGAGAGAAGGCTGAAGAAGAAGAAGAAAAAAAGGATATCCAGAGAAAAGTTTAGAAAATAAAATAAAATGGAGGATGATGATGAAGATGAAGAAGAAGATGATGCTATAATGGAGAAACCAAGTACAGTGGATGGAACATTGGATGCTCTGTGCCTCCTTTCAGTTATTGCGAGCATCTTTTCCGTAGTCTCTCATCTTGATTTTCAAAATATAACTAATTTTTGTTTTCTTCAACAAAAATGTAGGATGCGGAAAATAAATTATTATTTTTTGCCAAAAATTTGCGTAAAATATTTCACCAGACCTAAAATGCTCTGTTTATAAAAAATTTGACTCTGTTTATCACCAAACAATTGATATACTGACTTTTTCCAAAGTTCTGAATTCGACACTTGTTGGCATATAGCTGTAAAATATATGTACTGATAAAAAAAAAACTGTGCCCCAATTTTATTAAATGATAGATAAATAATACTAGATTCGGGTATATATATATTATTAGAGTAAATACATTTACTAAGACAAACTCGAAAGTAAACAATTGTCGGACAAATTGTCTTTGTAGACAATTTTTTTTTATACAAAATATATAATAGAATACACATTTATGCCATTAATCATATTCCTATTGCTTGCTATACGTGTCTATTCAAGTAATACCGCGTCCATTGAGTACAAATTTTTATTTTATTTGATTAAATGATAATAATTATAGTAGATGATGGTGAATAGGCATCTACGCAAATTTCGTGGTAACAAAGAAAAGGAGGAGGACACTTACGAAAGGAAACAAAAAGCACGTCTCTTTTAAATTGACGGTTTAGATTAATCCAACTGTCTAATGAAATCCCCCTCCTAACAGCAGCATTGTTGTTGCACGAGTATACTGCCACCAGCTGTATTTGGGAGATAATATATATAATATAAATTATCCACCGTTAGACTCATTAGTCTTAATTCTTAAATAGGGCAACTCTTAACCCGGAAATATCTATAATTTTTTATTATATAAGATTTTATGTGCAATTTTGGGTCGGGAATGTTATGCTATAGCCCTGTTTAATAGATTCAAATTTAGTTTAATTTTGAAACATATCTCGTTTTACTAATTGGTTCACACTCCATTAATTCAAAATATTAGAACGGTGTAACTTAATCAAATAAATATAATTATATTTATTAAATTAAGTTGAGTAATAATAGGTGCGATGAAAACAAATAAGAAGGATATATGTGACCCAACTGGCAATCTAATCTAAAGAAAGATAATTCTTTTTTATTAAATTGGAGGGTTAAGAACCTAAAAATAGTCTAAGTGTACGCCATTTTCCAGTTAGTCGTATCATCAATTTTTGTGATCGACTGTGAGACATATCAAATTCGTCGTGATTTCACTTTTCTGTTCAAAATTGGAGTCAAAACTGACGGAACAAATTTCGTGACCTGCACGTGATTGGTTTTTTTTGCTACAAATTGGATACATCGGATAACCAATCCCGATGAATATGTTATGTCGTATAGTTAGTTGCAAAACAACTTCTTAAGTATTTTTCAATCTAGAAATCGAAAAGATCCAATTCAAGTAAGTTTAAAAAAAAAGGACAAAAACCTATCACATGCAAGTCACATAATTTTGCTCTATCAATTTTCACATCGTTTTTTAGATAGAAAAGTGAAACTCAACGAATCAGATACTTCAGACAGCCAAACTTAACAAAAAAAAAATAAGAAACTTAATTGCTACATCATATATACTTGAGAGCGCTTTTAGGTTTTTTTCCCTAAATTAGATAAACTCATGTGGCAGAATTTGGCAATTTTGATGTTTAAGTCAATTATAGAGATTTTGATCTCAAATTTGTAATATTATGGCACATTGTACAAATGGCGATTGGTAATTTTAAAATGCACCATATTAACTTACCTAATTATTTAAAAAATATAATTTACTTTTATTTACTATAATTTATAACAAATATTGGTCACTTGAAAGTAGAAATAAAACTCAAGTACACTTTTTTAATAAATTAATCAATAATATATATATGCTCTTTTATTATCTTAATTTTAAAAACGAATTTTTAACAAAATGTTAATTATAATATAAACTCGCATCGATGTGGAATCATGCTCACACGAGAATAAATAACTAGATACAAAAATACATTTAGCAAGCACTACAAAGTGTGAAACTCATAATTAATTCAGCTAAAAAAACTTAATTTTTGTTAGTACCTTTTTATGGTCTATTATGTTTCGACCTACAAATGTGATCTAATGATACCTTATATATTTTTTAAATGTGTTTTTTGTCACCTAGACTAACCTAGATCTATTTTTCGTTAAATGTCATGTGGCACTAAGTCTAATATGACATTAATATAAAACTGATATAACATTAATACAGCGTTGATATAACAATATTGTGACATTGATGTAGCTCTAATTTTATTAAAAAAAATAAAAGATAAAAAAAAAAAATCATATTTCTTGTTTTAGCTATTTTTATTATATATATATATATAAACTCTACTCAAATTAAATATTAATTTATTTATCTACGGTAATGTAGTGCTGTTTTGCACATTATTTACCATATAAGTAATCACTTAAAAAAAAAGTTAACAAAAGACAAAGAATAACCAAAACCTACATTCGAAAATATATAGTGAACCCATCTAACCACATAAAAATACTTAAAGAATTAATCACATTGGCTAACAAACCATTAGAGTTATTACATTTTTTTTTTCCATATAACAAGTTTACGTAGTAAATTTCTCCCTCGAATATAACATTTTTTATAATTCAATTTCATTATAAACTTCTAAATAACCAAATCTATACATAGATGTTGATCTAATTACAAGTTCCTATCCGAGTTTTATTTTTTTTAAAATTAGTAACTAAAACTTTCAATTTATGAGTTCCACCACATGAGTTCTTTTAATGTATATTCAAGATGAATTCGATAATAAATTGAAATAATTGGAATGAAATACCTTCATTTCGATATTCAATTGGACCTCATTCCAATTTTAACAGTATTTTTCAATTAATTGTCCAAATAAATGTATTTTATTACAATTCTTTTAATATCTTAATAAATTCATATTGAGTATAATAACATAATAAAAGATCCAACGTGGTTGGAATATCTCCTTATATAGATAATTTAAGAAATGAAAGTTTAGCAATGGTTTATAATTATATCAAAATTAAAGTAACGATTTGATTATTAATCTATTTTTTCAAGATGTTTTGTTTAATTGGATTATACTAAAAACCTCAAAAAGGCACGACCTAGAGGAATATCACTTTAATAGAAGTGGCCAATCAGAGGAGGTTAAAATTATAGAAAAAAAAATAGGAAAAATATCAATCTTTGTCGGCCGTCCATTCTTATTGCTGTCTCCCTTATTTCTTGCACTTATATAATGACTCAATCTTTTTTTTTTTTTTTTTTTTTTTTTTTTTTTTCTTTAGTTAGGTCTCCTTTTAATCCAAGCTTCTATTAAATATGTTTATTTAGTATGGAAGATCATGTATTATATGAGACTGGGTTAAAAGGCAAACCTCTTAATCGACCAATTAAGTAATGATCGATTTAGAGTTTTGATCGATCATAATGAATCATAACCTCATCAATGTCTGAGAACTTACTAAACATGATATTCCAAACTAAATTATCATATTTATGATAGGTTTGGATCAAAACGAGTCTTAAGTGAATTAAGTCATGTATAACTAATAAATGTTCTAAAAAAAAATTGAGTGTCCTAAAACTCACATGTCAATAATTGAGATTCTTACAATGTCATTTTTCCATTTCAAAATCATATAATCTTCCCTTCATCACTAATCAAAGCAATTAATTAAGTTTAAATCTCGTCCAAATCCTGAAAATAAAGAAATATAAAAATATTCATGACCGATAGTTTACTCTGATAAACACTTTACCACTTACAAGTTACAAGCTGAAACATATTTAAAAAATAAAATTCAAACACTTATTTTAATATATCATGGAAATCACATAAAATAATTTACGCGTCAGTATAACCCAATCAACGCAAGACACAGTCTAATATAATTAACAGAAGTTGGTTTGTAAAGTGAGAGAATTTATTCGTGCCAAATGTAGAACACTAGGTATACCTAATCACGTACTATAGGATAAGTAATTAACAAAAATGGAAGTTGATAGTCTTTTATTATTCGTTGATGGTGGAAAAGAGAACAAAAATGTCGTCCTCCTTAACAACTCATTAAGTCAAGTATAGCTAGCTAGCTAATCAATGTAGGCCCAACTCCTTCACACGTTTGATATATAATGTGAGATATAATTTCAAATTATATCACACATATCATTTGCATTACGTTTTTTGGTTTGTCAAACAACATAATATGTATTGTAATATATATTATGTTTAAACTTCACTTATCGTAATGATTATTTAAAAAATCGAATGTAATGTGAGATTACATATAACATTACATAGATTTATTATTTATTAAATAATAAATATTTTATATTATCCTTATAGTTTATTATAAATAAGGTTAAATGGTATTTTGATGCAATATGTTTGATAAATGTTAACTTTTGGTGACATTTATTTTATAGGATCTTGGTGCCATATATTTACATTTTGTATACTTTTGGTGTATATTAGTCAATTGTCAAGTTTGACCATTAAATACTTTTATTTTGTTCAATTTAGTCATCCAATTTATACACTTAACTTTTGATTTTTATAATTTAATTCCTAAAAAAACCCAATTGGAATGATATGTCAGTTTTTTTTTTTTTAATACCAAGAGTGGATTATACGCACGATGTATGTATAATATTTTATATTATATATATAATGATGATGGTTATACCTATTTATATGAACTCAATACATAAAAATAACTGCACAACGTCATAATAGTGCAGTTAACCACAACGACAAATAGTGCGAAAATGATGGTTATTTAATTTTCACCGCACAATTACCAGCCTATATGGCTATATACACCCAACCCAACTACTAAAGGTAATTAAACGAGCAATCAATATTTGTTGTGCTCTAATCCTGACAACCGGGGGAGGAACTAATTACCTGCAATATTCATGAATGCAACCCAAGTACAAATCAAACCAGACGTTTGTTCAGAATTCAATTCGAGCCACAAACAATCAAACCCAGAGAGGTCGGTAAATATATTGCAACAATCCCACACGCGTTTTATCAAACTAACCAGATTAATACGAAATACAAACCAACTATGAATAATCCAAATAGCTAATAATTCAGAGGTCCAACTTCAACTAATTACTACTTCCTTAACATGTCTGTCCAAATCACAACACCATATAACACAACCACCTTTCAAAACTCCAAAACCAAACACCATACCAACCAGAAGCACATTCCAGAGAAGAACAGCAAAGTAAAACCTCAAAATGCAGCAGAACTACATAAATGAAGCTGCATTAGCAGAAACAAATCTCTCAATCCTTTTCAAAGTTTACATCTTACAGGAGAGATAAGCAAGCGTACATCACTAAGGTTGCAGATTCTGAATTAACATCTCTACTCCTCTAAATCATTGCTCTACCTTCCATATGGATGATACCTGTTGCTGCTTCCACCACCGTAGCCACCACCTCTACTTCCATAAAACCCACCATTCCCACCAGCAGAACCGCCACTATAGCCACCACCAAGGCCAGCAGCATCATATCCACCACCATAACCACCGCCAGCTGCACCGCCACCATAACCTCCTCCAGCTGCACCCCCACCATAACCTCCTCCAGCTGCACCACCACCATAACCACCTCCAGCTGCACCACCACCGTATCCACCATAACCACCACCAGGGCCGCCACCTCCATAAGCACCTCCTATGTCATACCCACCTCGGCTCATACCTGCTGCTGCTGCTGCTGCACCATACCTCCCTGAGTATCCTAGAGAAGGATCTCTGTAGGGACCACCAACACCCATTCCCGGTCCATATCCTCCATACCCTGCAGAAAATTCACCTCCTCCATATCCACCATATGCACCTGCTCTGCCTCCATAAGCCCCAGCTGATCTGTATCCACCATAGCCACCAGCAGCTCCGTACCCACCATAAGAATCACCGTATCCTCCCCCATTACCATACCCTTGTCGAGAATCACCGAATCTTTTGGATGATGGAGGTGGGTTGGGCTTCTTCGGCTCTGCCCTCTTAATTTCAACCTAATGTGATAGAAAGAAAGAAAAAAGGTTTAAAATTTCACTACAACATGTTCCTCGTTGGCTGATTCACCAAAAAGACTAAATTTCTGATTTTGGAGATTCAGTTGTCAATGATTAAGAGCTACGGACAATATAGTAAATGATCTCACCTGAGATCCAGACAGCTCAAGCCTACTCCCTCTAGACAATATATCATCGACTGATTCCTCAGAGTCGAAAGTAACGAAGCCAAAGCCACGAGATCGGTTTGTTGCATGGTCTCGCATGATTTGATGTTCTTTGACCTCTCCAAACTGTGTAAAAAAGTCCTTCATCTCATCTGTTCACATTAATAATTAATAAAAATTAGTATCACATATTACTATCTCAGAGTTTAACCAGAGATCACTATTAATCATCATCACAACCTTCAGTTACAGTTGATGGAATCCCACCCACAAAGATCTTCTTAGTCTTAAAATCCTTAGAGCTTACAGCGCCCTTCGGGATTGTTCGCTTAATCTCAACCTGATATCACCAAAACAATGAGACTCATTGAACAGAGAGAGCTGCAAGGGATCAAAGCAAACATTCATAGCCTAAACCAAGAAAAAGTAAAAGCCTAAACCCTACTTGCTTCCCATTAATGACATGGGTGTCCTCTATAACTGTATCAACAACAGAGTGATCTGCATAGG
This sequence comes from Clarkia xantiana subsp. parviflora, assembly GCA_036873135.1. Taxonomy (NCBI): domain Eukaryota; kingdom Viridiplantae; phylum Streptophyta; class Magnoliopsida; order Myrtales; family Onagraceae; genus Clarkia; species Clarkia xantiana. The sequence continues at coordinate 51,886,954 of JAPTYO010000001.1, forward strand.
TCACAAACCCAAATCCACGAGGCTGACCAGTTTTCCGATCCTTCATTATAACTGAATCCGTAATTTCACCATACTTCCCAAAGTGCTTGACAAATTGGGCTGCAGAAAAAAAAAACAAAGAAACATCATGGTTAACCCAAATAAAATAAAAAAAAGTTTGAGCTTGAGCTTGATTTGTATCACTGGAAGTGTAAACAACTAGGGCAAACTACTAACCATTAGTCGTCTCTCTTGCTAAACCTCCTACAAAAATCTTTCTGCAATTACACGTAGACTAAATTAAGCACCAGTGAAGAATAAACCTAATACAACCAGCTCACCAGCACTAAACTATCATCCGAACAAGCCAATATCCACAAACAAACACTAGAATCCACCTGCATACATAACATCTGACGTAGGGATTCCTGCTTGCTCTGTTACTGCTATGCAGAGTAATGGAAAACTATCTCAAGCATTAATCAAGATCTAGAGCAAAAAATAATTTGTTTTCCCTTTTCTAGGTCAAAACTTATTTTTTTTCTTTTTCTAGGTCAAAAGGATGGATAATAGATCTAGGGGAAGAAAAATAAAGGAAGAGAAGTGTGGTACCCGGGACTCGCGCCATCGCCGGAATGAGGATGAGATCTGTTGTCATCTTCAGAAGTCTGGTGGTGGTGATTGTCGGAGGAGGGTTCCACATCGTGGGTTTCTCCGTTGAAAACAGCCTCGTTCTCCAACTGGTCCATGCTGAAATCAATCGCCGCCGAGTAGCTGAGGCCGTTAAAGAAGTGAGGGAAGAATGTAACCCTAGAGAGGAAGATATGAGGCTGATTATATTTTACTCGCACTCGCTAGATCGTGTTGATTTATTTATACCATTATATTTACTTAAGCCCTAAACCCTCCATCGGTTCAAGCGGTGGATGTCATTGGATTGGATTGGGCCACAGACAGCGCGATTGGGCCGTGATTTGATAGTGCTGAGATTCGATTAATTGCTTCCCAATTGTTTAACAGTTATAAAAGGGGTGTTTTTTTTTTTTGTGAAAAAAAGGGGTGTTGGATAGATATATAATGTAATATATATGTAATTTCATAATACATCTCACCTAACATTTTACATTATATTTATAAATTATGTTGTTTAATAAATCAAATAATGTATTGTGTACTGTAATGTGAATTTTGTTGAGAAATTATATTCAATTTATCTTCATTGTAACGTGAGATTATATAAAAAAAATCGATGTAATATGAGATTACATTCAAGATTATAAAATATTTATTATAACTTATTAAATAGATAAAGCATTTCGATTAATTTTTATTTCACAAGTGTTATTGTTAGCATTTTATTTTATTTTAATCTACTCCATGACTCATAATTTATTATAATGTTCATACAAAATAAGTAAAGTTTACGAATATGTCCTTTAAAAAAAAATGAAGACTATCTAATAAAATAATACATAAGTTTCCAATTAATATAATTTAATAGTAAATGTTAGTTTTAATATTTTCAAATTTGATTTGATTATAGTAGATGAATTGGCAATATGTACTAAATACAAATATAAAATTTAGGAAGCAACTTAATTGTTCTCAAAATTAATATACATTAAAATCTCATCGGAATAATATATAGTATAGTCTCTTGTGGATTAATATTATAATAATAAGTTCACATTATAATGTACATTACAAGACATACCAAATATTATAATCTAATATTGTACTCAATATTATAGTATAACCAAACACTTAGGTCTAACATTACATTATTTAGCTTACATTACTTGTAATCTCATATAACATCCATATCCATCCAAACCTAAAACAATTTCTGTTATGTGATTTCAAGTATCCTTAAAGCATGTTATGTCTAATGTAAGCTTGAATGTAATCTCACATTACATTTCAAAATACATTTACACATTGCTTGGTAAATCAAATGATGTAATATGAGTATCTTGTAATATGAGTTCAATTGTATTATGAGATTACGACCGGTTGGTTAAAACCCATCAAAACTCATTGATTTAGTCATATATTGTAGTGTGAGATTAAATTAAAAAACAAATATCATGTGAGATTAAAACCGACATTACTAACTTTTTATAATCATATTATTATTATTTATTAAATAAAAGTAACTTGACTTGGCTTTTTATGTGAGTGTTAATTATTAATTATTTACTATTAATTATTTATTATTTTATCTACTTCATTACTCATTAATTAAAAGAATAATGTGTATGATATCTACAGAATTGAGTAAAGTCTCTCGTGTGATTTTTTGTTTTAATTAAAATTTTAGTATATCAATTATCGACCATTGACTTTGTAGTACCTTTTTTTTTTTTACTTTTAGGTGTCTCAAATATCCGAAGGGTGATTATTCAATGACACGTGACTCGATTCATCTAATTAGGGTCTCACATTGGCCTGAGCCCATGTTAGAACTGATCACCTAAATTTGAAGACCATGTTTAGCACAAGCCCAGACCAGGTCGAGCCCCCCAAACTCACATTGATTGATCAAAACTCTCAATCGATCGTTGCTCAATTGGTAGAGCTAGATGACTCGCCTTGACCCAAGTCGTGATAACATGGCCTCAGACACTAGGTGATTAGGTGTAGCATGGGTACATGTCAAGGCGAGCCCCAAACTAGGTGAAGCGGCCATCCACACTGAATAATTCACACTTTTGATTGTTGAGACACCTAAAACTAAGGGGGTGGGGTGGAGCCGAGACTCCTAGTATTCACATGCATAGTTAAGACTCCTAAAACTAGGGGGAGCCGAGACTCCTAACATTCACATGCAAGACTCCTAAAATGTAATTTTCTCCTTTGTTTTATGAAACTTATCTCATAAAATTGCATAAGAGATTTAAATTAATATAATTATAACAACAGATAGGAATTTAGCTTTAATATTTTCATATTTGGTATTTAAATAGTGTATGAATCAACGATATGCATTAAACTTAAAACATAAATTGTAGAAGTAATTAATGTTCTTAAAATAATTCCACATTTAAATATTGGATATTACGATATAATTCACTTTAAAATACGCTCATATTATATTATAATAAAGTAAGTCACGTTAGAATGTATATTACTAAACATTGTAATATAACATTACATTTTTCATATTGCAGCACAACTAAACATTTCAATCTAACATTACACTCTTCATTATATATCTGATTACAAATCAACCAGTCAAGTCAGAACGTTACTTATAATCTCACATTTCAAATAATCTCGAATTACAACGTGTCAAACATCCCTAAAGAATCTTAACGAGAGGTTGGACTAATACGAGTCACAAATTAAAAGAGTAAGGCCGAGTTTAAATTTGATGGGCAAATTATCTAACTTATTCCCGAATGACTCTCAACTATAGAATGTGTTTCCCTATAGCCATTATCACTCATTTTGAGATGGTGGGCTTAGGTTATTGCCCAATCCTTCTTAGAATTGAGCTTCATAGGTCTTAACCATCTTTTATCTTTAGGTTTGAGCATATACGACACCGCATCATACATCTTACCAACTTTTCAACGTTTCTGGGAGTTACCTTCATTTGGCTCTCCTCAATATGTTTTGACTCTAAAGACCAGACGTATGACATACTAGCTTAGACGATGGAGCCACGATTCGTTTAGAAACTTTAAGACTCAAAACAAAGCCAAGCTGGAGGATATTGCAAAAGTACAACATTCTGCGGCTAAAATAGAAGTGGAGAAATGCATTTTGATGGAATTAGAATATCTCTATAAACACAAGAAACACATTGACGGGAAAAGCCTAGACAAAATTGATTGCTAAATTGGAGATCGCAACACAAAAAATTTACATGCCTCACCAGAAGGGGTCTGAATCGTATGAGCTGACTCATGGATGATGGCTTACGTCCCAGAGTTGGATATGTTGGATCATTTCACTTGTTTGTTTCATACTTCTCAACCTCCATCCTCTTATGAACTTCCCGAGTTGTTAAAAAAAAAAAACTCTGATAGCAACATAGATTTCACATCTAGCAACCGTGTGTCTGATCAATAAATTATGTTAGCGTTTCTTGAACTACACCCAGAAAAATCCCCATGCCCTGATGATTTTACAAGAAAGTTATTCCAGGTCACATGGGATGTTATCTCAATCAATGTTCTTTTTGCAATCTATGCCTTTTTCACTACTAGATGTGTTCTCAGATAAATAAATCATACATATGTTGTCCCATTCCAAATGTGGATCATCCACAACATATTTCAGACTAGCATCCAATTAATTTATGTAATAAACATATAATTTGATTTAAAAAAAATTCTTGCCAATAATCTAAAATATCTTTTCTATCAAGTCATTTATCATTTCCATAGTACTTTTGTACCACATCGTCTTATAAAAAAAGCGCGTTGTTAGCACAATAATTGCTCCATTTCATCAAAATTCGTCGCATGGGAAAGGTTGGTCTTATTGCATTGAAGCTAGATATGAGTAAAACGTATGATTAGGTGGAGTGGTCTTTCCTTCAACGCTTAATGCATGACTTATATTTCATTATCAATTTTAATAGATTATGGAATGCATTTCTACTTCGTCTTTGGCTTCTTTTTTTTTTTCTTTTTTTTTTTTATCAATGAGAAACCAACTCTACTTATTATCTCTTCAAGAGGTCTGCACCAATATGATCATTTGTCTCCCTTTTTATTTATTATTTGTGCATAAGTCTTTTCTTCCAAATTATCGTGGGCCAATTCCAAGGGGTATTAAGCTAGGTTGGAATTGTCAGCCAATCAGTTATCCATTTTTTGTTGACGACAATTTATGTTCTTTGGAGCCTCTTATCCTGATGTTCAAACCCTGAAGAATATACTTCATCTACAAGTTCAATAGTCTGGACATGTGATTAATTATTCTAAGTCAAGTATCTAGTTCAGCAAAAATGTGTCCCCTATGGATAATGTTATATTTCTCTCGGCACTAGAAGTAAAGGAAATTAAAGATGAGATTCTATACCTAGGATTCCAGATTGATTGGTCTACACAAAAAACACTTGGTTGTGCAAACCTGGTTAGTTGTATTTCCAAGTGTATTGTGAGATGGATGAGTTCCTTACTCTCTCTTGCCGGTAAAGAAATTTCCATTAAAACAATTGTATCATCAATTCCCACTTACTCCATGTTACGTATATAAATCCCATTAGGCCTTCTTAATAAACTTAATTAAATTATTTGTGCTTTAGGGTGGAAATAACCTTATTCAACCATATAGTTACCTTGGATGGCATGGGATAAGATCACTCAATCCAAAGAAAATTGTGGGCTAGGTTTTTGAGATTTCAAATATTTCAATGCGGTTCTATTTATTAAGCAATTGTGGAAGGTGCTTCGTGTTGGCAATTATAGCAATTTGGGCTCCCTTCACGGGAGCTCATTAACCATGCTCAATTGATTTCAAGTTAATTAGAAGCAACTAACCCTAATATTAAGGCCTAGTGAAGAAATATATGGTATTAGGGCCCTATTGGACATGATGATTTCTAGTTATCCAAAGCTCATAGGAAGTAGTGTCTACTGATTTTTAGGGTTCATGGTTCAATATGTATGTTGTCGTCAACAATGTTGGTTTTAGGGAGAATTAATACAGATCAAAACTAGATATATGCCAGATAACTAATACGCAGCGGAAATGATGCACATACCTATATCGCAATCTGTAGCCCAAGATGTCAATGGGAGTTCACAGAATGTCGGATGGTGTCCTTCGGTGACTCTTGTTAAGGAGACAATTCGAAGGCGTTAGTCTCCACAGCAAAGCCTCTTTCAATCTGGTTGCTGGATGGATCTCCGTGGTGAATTACTTGAAGTAATTCGACACCTACTCTTGGTGTGATATGTTTCGGTCGAAACTCCTTGTGTCTAGGAGATGATATTTCTTTGTGACTACTAAAAGGGAGATGTTAGGTTATGATATCTAGGTCAACGGGTGGTCGGCTTTGATCTCGCTCCTTACTGGGGATGTGTGTGATCCGGTATTCCTGAGTTGCCCTGTCCCAACCTATGTCCTTCCTTCCTTCCTTTGCTTCTTCTCTCCTTCTACCCTGCAGAAGGGGCAGTACCAGACACGGAGGGGGGGGGGGGTGCCTGGTGAACCCTCTCCGATGCCTAAGTCAGTATTCTTCTTAGAGAGATAAACTAGAGAGATGTCAGAGCAAAGTAATCTAAATTGCCAAGATGATCAAATGAGTTGTGAAGGTGGGGTATTTATAGGCAACGGTGTCATTAAGGTGGCTTAATGACATCGTTAACCTTTAAACACAATTAATTAACCTTTAAGCGCGTAATTAAGACCTTAGGATTCGGAGAAGGTAGGCGGAGTGGACCGAGTGTGGGAGTCCGAAAATGGTGCCGGGGCCCTTGGGGGGAGGAGAAATCCGACCCCTAAGGGTAGGGGTTGGGTGAGGGCACCCAACCCCTCCTAGGGAGGATGGGGTTGGCCAACCCCATCCCTCCTAGGAGAGATCGGGTTGGTCCACCCGATCTCCCCTAGGAGAGATCGGGTTGGTCCACCCGATCTCCCCTAGGAGAGATCGGGTTGGTCCACCCGATCTCCCCTAGGAGAGATCGGGTTGGCTGACCCGATCTCTCCTAGGGGAGGTCGGGTGTGGCCACCCAACCTCACCTAGGTGAGTTTGCCTCGGCCGGACGAGCGCTCCGGCCTCGTCCGAGCCGTTGATGTGTTCGCGAAGTGTTCGGGTTGAAGTTTCGATTTACAATCGGTAATGGGACGATAAAAATACAACGGTTCGGAAGTCAACGGGTTCAAATTGGGCGTATATCCATCACATGCCCCCGAGTCAACCAATGGCTTAACCCTTGATTGACTCTATTTCAGGATGGTATGATACGCGCAATTTGAAACCGGGGTTTTACCTTTCGTCTGAACGTTTGCTTACCCATGGATGCGTGTCTTCGACTCTGCCCCCTGTCTTATGAGATAGAGGAGTTGTAAACGTTAGAGTAGCACGGACGTATGCCTAAGCATGCGTCCGTCTGAGGCGGGAGCAATAGATCTATTGTTGTTACTGGCGTATACTTAAAAAATTCATACTCTTACAAGGATGCAATACGAATGCAACTAAGTGACTTATGCTTCAAATTCGTGCCGGGATTCTATCTAGGTGAGGAAAAATTTAATTTTGGCCAAAATTTTTCCTAAGTATGGAATGCTCAAAAATAAAACTAACTTGATAGCTTTTCTAAGTATGGAGATATACTTAGCCATAGTTGAAAGGGATAAAAATGATGGTTTTTCCTTGGCCCTTAGATCTCATTTAAAGATAGATGGAGGGTGGTGATTAAAACCCCTTAAAAAACCCTATCATCTTTTCAAAATAGAGGAGAGTTAGAAAAATACCTCAAAGAGTCACCATAGCCACCATCTTCCCTCTTCACTCACCCTTGGAGAGCAAGAAAAATTGGAGAGCACCCCCAAGGTTAGGGCCGGCCAGAATTCCGGCGAGAGACACGAAATTCCGGCCAGCAGCTCCGGCGGGAGGAGACCACCAGCACGGGACAGAGCCGGCCGGTGGATTGGTGACGCGAGACGACGGCGTGGAGGCGGGGCGGACCAGTAGCGGCGTGAAGGAGCAGCTGACGGAGGTGGAGCCTGGTCCGACGCAGGCGGTCGACGGCAAGGGGGTCCACTGGAGGTTCGATTGGCGACGGTGGCGTGGTATCGGACGGACGGCGGTGGTCGACGACGAGCTCACCTCTGACGACGACGGCACCAAATTCAGCGGAGGTTGTCGACGGCGATAGGAAACAGCTCCGGTGTGACCTTCGGCGGCTTCCGGTGACGGTGGGGCGACTGAAAACACTTCCGGTGACGACGGGGTCCGATCTCCGGCGAGGACCTGATTCCCGGCAACGCCCAAATTCGAATTCCGGACCCGTTTATCACATCGGGTCGGGTTTTCCGAAGGTCCGTTCTTTTCCTTTCCGTTACCGTACCAAATGTCGATTTTCGAATCGTTGATATTTGATTGCCGATGCTTGATTGCCGATGCTTGATTGCCGAAATTTAATTGAATGTGGGATTGCCGTAGATAGCCGTTGGTAGTTATGGATTTGGGAAAAATGTTTGCCGGTCATCCGGATGTGGTTTCTTGTCCGATTGGGCTATCCCGGTTTTGAATTTGATGTCGTACCGCCTTTGGTGTGTTAATCTTTGTTGGAGGATATAACGGTAATTTTTTCCAAAACCCGACCTTAGGCTTGGATAAATTATTCAACTTGGTTGTCGTGGTGTCCTTGGCACATGTTGACTATCTTTGCTGGGTGTCTTTGGATCTTTGATTGTTGTCGTTGGTCGGGTGTCGGAGTATTTCCGGTTCTTCGGAAATTTTTCTTGTCTTGATATTTGTCGTGTCGTGGCAGGTACTATACTCTTGGTGGTGTCCGCGCACACAGACTCTACAGAGGCGTCGCATCCTCCGAAGGTTGAGTGAGTTCCTTTTCTCTTCTTTTTTGGTCGCATTACTTCCTTTCCTATTGCTAGCTTAGTGTCGTGACCTTCGTTGGGGTGTTAGTCGAAATTTGATTCGTACTTTGGGATTTCCTGCTACCTTTGCCTTAGGTCTTGCTACCCTGTCGGAGAACCATCTCACTAGGTCCGATTACAATGAACATGTTACCCTAGGAGATATCTGTCCCCTAGATGAGCCTCTGTATCCTTTTCTCCCCTCCTTGGGGAATACTCGCGAGACGGTAACGGAGCCTCCTATAGGGAAGGTTGCCGTGTACCCCTCCCAGATCCGATTTGGGCTGAGGTTGCCTTACTGTGACGAGCTTATAGAGTTGAGCAGGTTCTTCAGGATTTCTCCTGTGAACCTTGCCCCCAGTGCTCTCCGTGTCTGGGTGGGCTTCCGGGTATTGTGCCATTGGTACTCCTGGAAGTATTCTCTCGTTCTATTCCGATGCTTCTACCGGTTCTAGTACCAGACGAAGGTGGGGTTTGCGAGTTTCGTAACTCGCCATCCGACCTTCAAGGATCCCCGATTTGCTGATTTCGGGTTGAGTGGGATCGAGTGGGATACCTCCCTCCGTTTCGTGGCTCGGAGTGACAATTCGGCCAGTCACTGGGCTAAGCATTACTTCTTCATTACGGATCGATACGTCACTTGGTCGGTCTTGAATGAGGATCGGTCCGATGGTTGGCCTACTTTCGGAGAGTTCTCTTCAGTTGATTTAGAGACTATGAAGATCATTCATGAGAGCAACAGGACTCGGTCATACTGCCCCGTGTCCTTAGTGACTGAAACGGATCTTTACGAGGCCGGGATCAGTTTGACTCCTGACTCCGGGGGTTCGGTATGTCACTTGGTCTTTCCATCTTTATTTACCTTCTGCTCTTCCTTTGTAGGTTGGTTTCATGGAAAAACCTATAACGTGCAGGGAGCCCCTATTGATCTGAGCAAGAGGAAGGCTCCTTCTGGTTCTGCTCTGAAGAAATCCCCCCTGCCTGGGAAGAAGGCTGGGGCCTCTGGTATGCTTTCTCCTATTTGCTTCTTTATGGTATAACTTATGTTTTCCTTATCTTGTTTTTCTTACCTTGCTAGGGCGCTCCCCCTTGGTGACTGAGAGGGTCGTCTCCGTTGGCAGAGATTCTGGACCTTCCAAGTCCAAGCCGCGGAGATCTGATTCTGAGGCCGGGGCCTCGGCTGCTAAGAGAAAGAAGGCCGTGGATCCTGCTTCGCCTACTGCTCGTCCTCCGACCCTATCTCGTGATAAGGAGATGGTGGTCGAAGAGGTGCCTTCCCTGGCTGACAAAGGGAAGCGACCTGCTGGTGGTGGTTCCCCTGCCCCCCAGCCGAGGGCACGGTCCTCAGGTATGATCTCTACCTTGTTGTTGATCCTTCTATGTTTATATTCTCCTTTGACTTGCTTTGCTTGTGTAGGTGGGCCTCCGACTTTAAGTCGGAAGGATTTCGCACGTCTTACTGATGAAGATGTTATTGGGTCTGAGTGGACTCCTTTCGCTGGTTTGAAGGAGTTCCACCTCGATAGCACCTCCTCTTTGCGGACTCCTGAGGTTGGTGTCCGCGTACTCCGCGGCGCCATCCCCCCTGGCGATCGTGTTGCTCCGCCCAAGTCTTCTGGGGAGACTCGGCGCTTTGTTCAGGGGGTACTTTCTCGTTATGCACCTGTGAGTTGTTCCTTGCTTTCCTCTTATTACTTTCATAATGGCTATCTTTCGGTTACTCATCCCTTGTTTGAATTGTTAGGGTATGTCTGACATGGTGAACATGTCCTCGCTCGTGCTCGAGTTATCTGACGAGAGGAAGACCCTTGAGGACAGCCAGGTCTCTCTCAAGGCGGAGGTCGCCACTGCTGCTGAGAAGGCGCGATTGTCTGATTTGAGGATGCAGGAGCTCCAGGACCAGGTGTCCTTGCTTGAGACTACTGTGGGCAGTTTGCGCCGGGAAGCTGAGGTTGCAGCGTCGCTCCATTCTGAGGAGTTGCGGAAGTTGGAGGCTAAGTGTCGGGCGGAGGAGAGGACTGTCGCGGTGTCTGAGTACAAGGCCTCCTCTGCCTTCACTGCCGATTATAGCGCGCGTCTCACTCAGGAGATGAACCAGTTCGGTGAGTATCTGGTTGATCACATTTTCCGCATTGATCCTCAGTTCCCAGTTGGTGACCTTGGTGACTTCGGGCCATACGCCACTGGCTATATGGCTGTTCTGAGGGGTCAGGCTGCTGTTGCAGACGAGCCTGCCCCTGCCCAGGTGGATGCTACACCAGTGGAGATTGGTACCTCAGATTCATCCTCATCATCCATCTCTGCCGGTGGTTCGGCTTCAGGGGGTGAGGGTGACTCCCCCGAAGGTTCTGACTGATGTGTTTATCTCATGCTATCCTTGTATATATAACTACACTCTTTCTCCCCTTTAATGGGTTGAGTGTCTTTTGAGATTGTGGTGGTGTTTGTTGTTACTTTCCTTTGCCGCATTGTGCTATTGACTACGTGGTTCGCTTGCCTTTACATTAGTGCTTCTCATGCTTTTGTATATATCCCTTTGGTTATGGGCTCTTCTCTTGGTGTGTTTCCTTTACTTGTCTTTCTTTCGTGTTTTCCTTCATGTCATACCTGCCATTTCATAAAGAAAAAACATTACTTGTTCTTCACATTACTTTACTTAGAAATTTCTTTCTCATGGTATCCTTCTGAGCATGGTGTGATGATTTCTTCTGATACCCCTTACACGGTATATGTTGTACTGTTAGACCAAAGATACGCTCTTGGTGGGCGTCGAAATCTGTTCACGAGACAGGCTCTCGGACGGCACTTAACGTTTCACAGGATAGGCTCCCGGAGGGCTCAGGTTAGACCAAAGATACGCTCCTGGTGGGCGTCGAACTGGTAGTTTGAAATCTACCTCAAGATACGCTCTTGGGGGCGTCGAACTGGTAGTGTTTTTTCTACCTCAAGATACGCTCTTGGGGGCGTCGAATCTGGTAGGTTGCAAATCTACCTCAAGATACGCTCCTGGGGGCGTCGAATTCGTAGTTTTTGGAAACCACTCTCAAGATACGATCTTGGTGCGTCGAATTCGTAGTGTAATAACTACTCTCAAGATACGCTCTTGGGGGCGTCGAAGGTCGTAGTATGAACACTACTCTCAAGATACGCTCCTGGGGGCGTCGAAGTTCGTAGTTTTTGGAAACCACTCTCAAGATACGCTCTTGGTGCGTCGAATTCGTAGTGTAATAACTACTCTCAAGATACGCTCTTGGGGGCGTCGAAGGTCGTAGTATGAACACTACTCTCAAGATACGCTCTTGGGGGCGTCGAATGTCGTAGTATGAAAACTACTCTCAAGATACGCTATTGGGGGCGTCGAATGTCGTAGTATAAGAACTACTCTCAAGATACGCTCTTGGGGGCGTCGAACCTGTCATTGACTTGAAGTCATATCTGTGTAAGGATAACTTCGTGATTATACCACTACATTCACTGGAAAACACTTTTGAGTAACTACTACTCCCTTAGGAGCATTCATTTTTTTGTACACTTGGGATGCCTTGGTGCACCAAGACATCCTTTGTAGGAATAAAAGATAGTTGTAGAGTTGGAGTAACTTCGTGAGTTCTCCTTCTCAAAAGTTGTTTTTTGAAAAGCTTGTAAAGCTGAAACATGTAAAATGCTAAATATGAAACTAAGGATATGGGGTGGTCACTGTATCTGTTGCCACGTACTCCTTGAAGCCTCCATTGTAAATCATTTCTTCCACTTCCACCTTCAACACCATGCAGTTGTTGGTTTGATGCCCCCAGGTCCCATGGTACTCACACCAACCCTGTGCATCTCTTCCTAGGAAGGCCTTGCCTTCCTCCCTGCATGTTGGTAGCTCTTGCTTGAGGTGCTTGTGGAAGATTTCTTCTATGCTGAGTGTGAGGGGTGTGAATGTGAAATTGACACTTCTTCCCAATGTGTCCATTTCTCTTCCTCTCTTCGGAACGTCATCTACCTGCCCCGCTTCCTGTGCAAATGCCTTGTCCAGCCTTGCCTTGAGCTCTCTCATTGTGCTCGTCATGACCATCTCATAGAGCCCTCCATAGGTCCCGAATGAGTTTGGATGCATGTTTCTGATGAATGCCCTTACTGCTTCTCCCCTTGTGATGTCCATGTTGGCACCATAATTGAAGAATCTCTGGAAATAGCTTGATATAGACTCCTGCGGCATTTGCTTGATATCATCTATGTAGCGGAAGCCTCTTAGGATGGAGTTCCTTGTTCTGTTCCCTATTATGGTGTCTGGCTGCCAAGGTATGGATGTCACCTTCACAGCCTTGCTCCTGTGTCTCCTTGTAGGCACTGTTTGAAAAAACTGCCTGCTCAAACGGAGTGTCACTCCACTCCTCCTCCTTCCTTGTCTTTGTCTCTCTCCCCTCCTTCTTCTATCATGGTTGGCTCCTACCATGACCACAGCCACTGTGTCTGTCCCGTGTGATCCACGTCTCATTGAGTTGACGTAGCATTGCCTTGCAGTGCGTTGATCACCCAGGACCTCTCCAACTCCGTTCTCCGTGATGTACTTCAGCTTCTGGTGAACAGTGGATGGCACTATTTCATATGGGTTTACGGTTGTCCTTCCTAGGATCCCATTGTAGGCTCCCAGGCTTTCAACCACCAAGAAATTGACATTTACCTTCAGCTGGGTCCATCCTTGGCCCATGGTTACTGGTAGGGTTATCATTCCCAGGGGGTAACTTGTTGCCCCTGAGAAGCCAACTAGAGGGAAGTTGACCGGTCTGATGTCTGCTTTGGTTTTCCCTATCTCCTCTAACACTCTCAAGCTTATGAGGTCAGCTGAGCTGCCCCCATCCACCAAAATTCTCTTTACATCAAAATTGTCGATATCTAAAGTAATAACTAGAGCATCGTCATGTGGAAAGACGATGTGGCTCTTGTCCTTCTCCGAGAACTCGATCTTCACTTCTTCCCCTTCTCTTGGCCTTTTTCTCCACCTTGGCACTGAGCTTAGCTTGGATGCATAGACCTCTCTTGCATTAGCAGTTGGGCCACCCGATGCTACTCCTCCATGTATCATATTTATGACTCCTTTTTTGTTGGGTGGAGGGTTGTAGTCTATCTTTCCCTTGCCCTTGTCTTTCTGTGATGGCCCTAGTTGCATACTGTTGCCCCCATGGTCTATGAATTGCTTCAGTTCTCCTCTCTGGACGATGTTGTTTATGCTTAGCTTTAGGCTAAAGCATTCATTTGTGTCGTGACCATAAGCCTCATGGTTGTCGCACCATCTATCCTTGTGATTTCCCACCATTGGGGCTCTCCACCTTGCAGGGGGTGACCAAAGCTTTTGGTTCCGCATCTCTCTAAGTACGGTGGCTGGAGTGGCGTTCAGTGGGATGAACTTAATGACGTTTATTTCTCTAGCCTTTAAGGGTTCACCCATTTGGTTTCTTTGCTGTGGCGGACGCCATTCCTGCTGCCTTGCATGCTGCGGTGCCTGGGGTGGCTTGCCTTTGTTTGGCTTTTGATTATCCTCCTTGGCTGCCTGGATTTTGGCCTTCTTGCTTGCCCTGTGCCTTTCAAGGTCAATATGCGTTTTAACTCTTCCTGCAAGCTCCTCCAAGGTGCTTGCTGGCTTTTTGGCCATCTTTTCAGCCAATGTTGACCCAAAGCGACCTAAGTTTCTGATGAAGGCTCGTATTATCTCCCCTTCGGTGATGTCTCCCTGGATGTCTGCAATATTCTGGTTGAACCTAGTATAGTAGCTGGCCAGGGATTCATCGTATTCTTGTTTCACATCATCAATGGAGCCTGTTCCCTTGAGGAGTTTCCTCTCCCCTAGGTATCTCTGCAGAAACTTAGCCTTTAACTGCTCCCATGAGTGGATGCTCTCAGAGGGCAGGCTGAAGAACCAATGTGAGGCCACCCCTGTTAGGGTGTTTGGGAACAAGAGTGCCTTGTACCTTTCATCAGTGGTCCTCCCAAATAGGGAGGCCTCATGCTGTTGGATATGCTCTAGGGGGTCTCCCTTCCCATTGTACTTTGCAATTTGCACTGTGTGCAGGAGTCTGGCACCCTATTCATCTCCAGTTCCCTTGTGAAAGGGTGGTTTGTCTTGTCACTTAGACAATGCAGGCTGGGTTTCTTTGACTCATTCAATTTCCGGGTTATCATGGCTTCTATCTCCTCCGGGGTGATCATCACCTGCGCCGGAGTATAATTCCTCTGATACCCACTGTAGTTGTAGACTGGGCTTACTGGGTTCCCTTGTCCATGCTGGTATGGACTGTAGGTGTACCCTTGGTACGCCTGCTGGGGTGCTTCATAGAAGTCTTGCCTCCTTGGAGGTCTTGCTTGTCTTTCCTCCCCAAGCGGGGTGTAAGCCCTGTTGCTCTGCTGTTGCCTAGGAGGCACGAATTGTTGCCTTCCCTCTGGGGGTGGCTCCTGGTAATATCTTCTTTGCTCCTCTCGCTGCCCTGCTCGAGGGTGCGAGTAGTGCTCTTCTGTTGGGATCTGCTCCTCTTCATGAGCTTCAGTGTAAGTCCCTTGGGTGTATGCCGGCCTTGCATATGCTGTGTGGGCGCGGTTGCCATCTCTTTGTGCCGGCATCCCATACGGGTACCTTTGGGGTTGCTCCTCATAATAATATCCCTCAGGGGGTGCCGTGTTGTGGGAAGGCACTCCCTGTTGTTCTCTTTCTCTCTGTGGCCTTCTTGCCTGGGGGGTGGAGGCTGTGGAGGACTCAGCCCCAGCTGGGCGTGAAGGTCCTCCCTCCTGGTTGTTCTGTTGTTGAGGAGGCTGTGATATTTCTTGGGGCTCTGGATGCATTGGTTGCTTCCCAGGGTTAGGCTGCCTCCCTGGGGGTATGGGTTCTCTTCTCCGCCCATTGCCCCCGGGTGGGCGTTGGTGCCTAGACACCCTACTGTTCGTCATAGCTCGTGTAATAGCCAGGCTTTCTGTCCGAAGCCTACAGACGGCGCCAAGTGTTAGGTTATGAGATCTAGGTCAACGGGTGGTCGGCTTTGATCTCGCTCCTTACTGGGGATGTGTGTGATCCGGTATTCCTGAGTTGCCCTGTCCCAACCTATGTCCTTCCTTCCTTCCTTCCTTCCTTTGCTTCTTCTCTCCTTCTACCCTGCAGAAGGGGCAGTACCAGACACGGAGGGGGGGTGGTGCCTGGTGAACCCTCTCCGATGCCTAAGTCAGTATTCTTCTTAGAGAGATAAACTAGAGAGATGTCAGAGTAAAGTAATCTAAATTGCCAAGATGATCAAATGAGTTGTGAAGGTGGGGTATTTATAGGCAACGGTGTCATTAAGGTGGCTTAATGACATCGTTAACCTTTAAACACAATTAATTAACCTTTAAGCGCGTAATTAATACCTTAGGATTCGGAGAAGGTAGGCGGAGTGGACCGAGTGTGGGAGTCCGAAAATGGTGCCGGGGCCCTTGGGGGGAGGAGAAATCCGACCCCTAAGGGTAGGGGTTGGGTGAGGGCACCCAACCCCTCCTAGGGAGGATGGGGTTGGCCAACCCCATCCCTCCTAGGAGAGATCGGGTTGGCCGACCCGATCTCTCCTAGGAGAGATCGGGTTGGTCCACCCGATCTCCCCTAGGAGAGATCGGGTTGGCTGACCCGATCTCTCCTAGGGGAGGTCGGGTGTGGCCACCCAACCTCACCTAGGTGAGTTTGCCTCGGCCGGACGAGCGCTCCGGCCTCGTCCGAGCCGTTGATGTGTTCGCAAAGTGTTCGGGTTGAAGTTTCGATTTACAATCGGTAATGGGACGATAAAAATACAACGGTTCGGAAGTCAACGGGTTCAAATTGGGCGTATATCCATCAGGAGAGAATGACCAACCCCAAGAAATCTCTAACATCTCCTATTTATAAGAGGAGGTGAGCAAAACCCTTGGTGGGTATTTGCAATATTTGGCCGCACAACATGCTCAATTGGGCCGGCCCACATGGGTCGCACATGGCCCATGAGGATTTCGGTCTGACCCAAAATCCCTACATGTCATACCCCAACTGTGCTTAGCATGTTGGGCTTCTATTAATGGGCTCCTATTACAGCGGCTCATTCACTCTAAATCTCATGAGTAGATCTGGTCATCATCGAATTTGCCTAGATTGGTACCAATGCAAATGTCCTATAAATACCCATATAAATACGCATTCATACATCATCTCTTACATACTCATCTCACATTCACTCTCTAAACTACATACATACATACATACATACATACATACATACATACATACATACATACATACATACATACATACATTTGTATCTCCATATTCACTTTGATTACTCACTTGGCCGTTGGAGAGGGATTACCGATACCAACCCCGGTTTATCCCCCTACGCAGGCGCGTGTCCGACATCTGAAGACCGATGATCTGGCGGAGCCATCCCGCCGACACAGGAACCATCTGGATCCATCATTTCCGGATCCATCAATTACAAATCAATTACAATCATAATAAAATAAACCATACATCCATATATGAAACATACTCATTTATATCCTATAATATATAAACCACTTTTATTGCATTACATAAATAAATGTCAATCCACTATATAAAGTCCATTATAAAATATAGTTATTCAAAACACAATCAATTGAAATCGATAAAATAAAAATCTCTGAAAATATCATGTCAAACAAGCTCTCTATAAAATGGTTTCTCATATCTTTGGAGGGAAGTGACGAGATGGGGCACCATTCGAAGTATGTGGAAATGGGTCGAACGTCATTTCTAAGTGGAAGATGAAGATTCATGGGTAAGTTTACAGGAGGAGACACATAATTTTGATATATATCTTAATAATTATATATATGTATATACTTCTCTCTAGAAAAAAAAGTGCTCTTAAAAATGTTCCATAAATTTTCTAAAGTTTTTTTAGTTGTGTAATAATTATTATTCTTTAATTTCACGATATATATATATTTTTTTTTATAATTTTATTATTCTCATTAATTTTCTTTTAATTTTATTAAATCTCACGTGAAGCACAAGGAAAACACTTAATTTATATATGTCTCGTTGTGAGCGGAGTTAGAGCATCCACAATGGTTTTACGTAAATTGTATTCTTTAAAGTTGCCACGTAGACATTTGTGTACACTTTAAGTAATACGTAAATTTAAGACACACGTAAAAAATATTTTCTCTGCAATCGTATTACTTAAACATATTCCTTAAATATATTTTATTATTAAATTTTACAACAACCACCAATAAGATATTGCATTAATTATAAAATGAATTAATTTATAATAAAAAATTGGTTACGTAATACACAGTGCATTACTTAAATTTAATGAATGCTGTATGTAAAAACATAAATTTACGTGTGTGTCCCATTTTTAAGGAATGCTATGTAAAACCACTGTAGATAGTTTTTATTGTTTTATTTAAATAAACATGTAGGACCCACGTTTACGTAATCTTTACGTAATACCACTGTGATGCTCTTAGTATCTAAATATAATAATAATACTATTAATTTATAATCTAAAATTATTCGGCTAATTATTATTATTATCGATAACAAAATTATAATAATAATTATGGAAAAGATAAGCATTTTACTAATTTGGGCAAAACTGTGAGTGTTCATAAGTGGATAATCGTCTCCGTACTATGGGAAAAGAGACAAATGACAGAAGGACAATACATCACACAACCGTCAGAAGCCCGTTTTTTCCGGGCAACCACCAATTTTCTTTTGGTGCCAAACATAAAACTTTAGGGGGAAATTTTCAGTAAAAAAACTCGTCTTCTTGTACGAAATTTTAGAGGTTTTTCAAGTTCCCGCCATAAGGCCAACGGGCAGCACGGGCAGCAGATGATGGAGGAGACTGAAGCGGAAAGAAATCGCGTAAATGAAACAAAGAGGTGCTCAAGGCCCAATTTGATGAATGATTCAAACATTCTTCTTGCTATATGGCTTAGCATGTGTGATGCTAATTAGCTAATACATCGAATTAAATGGGCAACAATTACTGGGAAGATAATTCGGTCACTGACGCCATGGCTGGGATTGCGGTTAATCAAGAAACTAATTTGGTTAGTTATTGTGTGCCTCCAAGGGAAGCTCGTCTTTGGACATTAGAAGATATTTATGGGTGTCTGCGAGCCCCGATCGATTAAATATCACAATTAATTTGTTTTGGACATTGTTGAGCCGATTTGTTTTGAATCGGTGCAACACTTTGTTCTAGTATTATTCATTTTTCTACCCAAAGAAATGGGTAACAAATCTCACATGCTAATTATCACATAAAGATACTTCAGTATCCTCGTATGCTAAAGTAAATTTCAAACTGACATGTTGGCTCTTAATCATTGAAACCACACTATATATAAGTCATTTATATTTCAAAACAACCGCAATAAAATAAAAAATCATTCATATTCTAAAACATACTCATTTATATCTTGGAACATATAAAACACTCATATTTCATTACATAAATAAATATCAATACATTATATAAAGTCCACTTTTAAAAGATAAAAATCTCTGAAAACACCATATCAAGCCAACTCTCTATAACAACTGTACTATCATATATTAAGAGACGGATGAATGCGACGAGGTGGGGACACCAATTGAGTATTGTCATATGTCTGCATAAGCGGGTTGAAGGTCGAATCATAGTGAAGAGAAGGATTCCGCGGTTGGTTACAGTTGAAGACACATGATTGAGGTATAAATCTTAATAATTATATATACTATATGTATTCCATCATAGAAGAAAAATTCAATTGAATTTTTTTCCATACATTTCTTAGAGTTTGTTTTGTAAATGTGTAATAATCACCGATTTTTAATTACACCTTATCCTTGCTCTTTATAATTTTAATAAAAAAACAGTGAGAAAACCACGACTAAAGATTTTTAATTACTCCATTGTCGGAACTTGTCTCACTTATTAATTTATTTATGGGTTAAAAGATCTTTTGGTGTCATATGTTTGGGCAATGCTGGTTTTTGGTGGCATATATTTTATTTTGTAGGCTTTTGGTGCCATATGTTTGCACTTTGTAGACTTTTGGTGCATCCGTTAGTCAACCGTTAAGTATGTCCGTTAAATAATTTTATTTTGTTTAATTTAGTCCTCAAATTTATATTTCTAAGTTTTGAATTTTACAATTTAATCCCTATTGTTTTCTCCAGTCACCGCCCAAGTCCGCCGGTCAACACCCAAAGCCGGAGACCACCACCCAAGGCCGCCAACCACCACGAATCAGAGCCGCCAACCACGACTAGGGACTGGCCACCACGAA
Source organism: Clarkia xantiana subsp. parviflora (assembly GCA_036873135.1). Classification (NCBI taxonomy): domain Eukaryota; kingdom Viridiplantae; phylum Streptophyta; class Magnoliopsida; order Myrtales; family Onagraceae; genus Clarkia; species Clarkia xantiana. Next base: position 51,906,793 of record JAPTYO010000001.1, read on the forward strand.
TCAGGGTCGACCACCACCAAATCGGGGTCGGCCACCATCAGTTAGGGTGGTGGCCGGCCCTAAATGGTGGCTGCCGACCCAATTGGGGTTGGTCGACCCCGATTTGGTGGTGGCTGGCCCTGATTCGTGGTGGCCAGCCCCTAGTCGTAGTTGCCGGCTCCGATTCGTAGTGGTTAGTGGTCTTGGGTGGTGTTCGTCGGCCTTAGGTGGTGGTCGTGGGCCTTGTGTAGTGGCCGACAGACTTGGGTGGTGACCGGAGAAAATAATAGAGATTAAATTGTAAAATTCAAAACTTAGAAATATAAATTTGAGGACTAAATTGAACAAAATAAAACTATTTAACGGTCAAATTAACTGTTGACTAACGAATGCACCAAAAGTCTACAAAATGCAAACATATAGCACCAAAAGCCTACAAAATAAAACATATGACACCAAAAGCCAATATTGACCAAACATATGACACCAAAAAGACCATTTAACCCTTTATTTATTTATTTGTGAACACTCACTGATTTATTCCTACACATGCAAAAATAATAATCATTCCTATAACACAACTAGTCCCATTAAAAGAAAGTTTAATAACTTACTCTTTTTTTTTTTTAAATAATTTCTTTTGAAAGTATGTAAGGTAAGGTAACTATTGTTTACAATTATATATAAAAAAAAAACTGTGGAATCTTCTACTTGTTCCATCATAGGATTCCCTGAAAGGCCCATGTGTGGATGCCCAGTAACTAATTGCACTTGCATGTCTATATTTTCCTTCTCTTCATTGGATTCTCTCATTCAACTCTTTTTCTTGCTGCCCTACCCTAACTAGGTTGAATGCACCTCCAAACCCAATCCAATCTGATTTTCCCTCTATACTCATTTATTTAAATAATTTTCACTTGGTCAAATGAAAAGTGCTATTGCATGTAAAACACGTTTTTTACTAAATTAACTCGAGTAATTAGACATTTTACCAGAGGCAAAAAAAAAAAAACATTTTACCACTAAACTTTTTTTTGTTTACGCGATGTTCATAGGTGGGGTGGGGCCTACATTAGCCCGTAAAGATAAAGTATTGTCAATAAATATTTTTTCATTCCAATGTTGATTGATGGGAATTGAAATTCTGACTTTCTAGTTAAGATGAAGCGCTGGACAACTACACCATATTATATAGTTAACATCTACGTTGATTTGCAACGCGTTTAATTAAAAATTTGATTAAAAAAAAAACTATTATTAGACGCTACTTCAATGTGCATTTTAGATTATTAGTATTTTTTCCCCAATAGATTATTAGTTTTTTACCCCATTTGTCAGTGCAACCACGTTAATATTGTCAAAGTGTGCAAATATTCATCCAATTTAAAGTCTAAATCTTATTAATTGAATATCTATCTCAAGTGAATTAGCCGGATTTCATAATATACGGAGCTGTAGGGGAGCTTTGTAAATAATTAGAAATTGTGTTAATAACCAAAATTGTTAAAAGCCCCTTCAAGTTTCCTTTATCTATCCTTTATTTGTGAATCCCAAGTGGGATAGGAGAATATGAGAATACTTGAGAGTCCCGAATTTTGATCAATTTATAAATCTCTACCTTAACTTTAATTTTTTAAAATTAGTTATTTGAATTTTCAATTGAGCATCCAATTGAAAGTATATTGTTTCAATACTTTCAATTATGTTGAATTCATCTTAGGTACATATAAAAAGATCTCATGTGGCGGAAACATACTTATTCTTGTTCAATTTAATAAAAAATGGAATAAAAATAACAATTTGATTTAAAATTTAAAGTTTGAATAGTTAATTTAAAAAAAATAAAGTTCAGATTAAATTTCGGAAAGCAATTTAAAATCCACAAAATCTGTAGGCAGATAAGTCAAACCGACAAGTAAAAGTTGATAAAATAAATTGTTTTAATATGCACATGAATAGAGAGAGTATTTATCTATTCATCAATCAATCATTATCCATGCAGTGTATTTGGTTGAAAGTCACATCACATGGCTTGCTTTTTATTGTGGCCATGTTCCATTCATATAGTAAGAAAATTGGCAAATTATAGATAGTAATTGTGGCTTATTATCTTTATTTATCACCACCTTAGTTTATGCATGGAGAAGTAATAATAGCGATGTGTGTTGTAAAAAATAAAAAATTGCGAGTATTCGGAACAGAAATTAAAAATATTCCTGGCCAATTTATGGGTTGACCCTAGTGTGAGGGAAAATTAGTCTAGATATAGAGTAAGCATGCTACAAGTGCTGCCCTCCTGATAAAGTCATACCGGCCACCTCGCGGGAAACAAATAAAAAATAAAAATTAAATAATGCTATGGGCTGAAACTGATATGTTTAAAAATACTTTTATAACTTTTGGACATAAACATCTGTCACTATAGTATAGTAATGCATAGTCGGTGAGTATGTCTCATCAAAGTCCACTCCGTGGAGTTGGGTATATCATTTCGCAACCAGTCAAGCTTTGTATCGTTCAACATTTTCATCAGCAGTGAATTTCAATTTCAGAACCCACTTCATCCCTATAGCTCGACGATTAGCAAGAAAATCAACTAACGACCACACTGAATTGGCTTCCATAGAGGCGATCTCTTCCTCCATTCCTTTGCTCCATTCCTTTGCTTGAGGTCCATCCAAAGCTTTTTTAACCGTTACCGGTTCATCAACCGAAGTCAGAGTGAACAACTCACCATTCTCGATGGGATACTTCTTAGGAGAATTTATTTGCCTTTGACTACGTCTAAACTCGTTATTCCTATCTAGAACTACCCTCCCATTAGGATCAATGCTCCCACAAGGAAACACACCCACTAGGAATCAGGGCATTACTTGAACATTCACCTATAACTTTTCTTGGATGACCTCTTGATCTCGGAATTCTACCTCCGAGATGAATTCCACGGTCAGTTGGACCAGGAACCAAGTTGGTTGCCCCACTCCCATTGTTACCAATAAGTAGTTGAGTAATTATAGGGTTCTCATCCAACGGTTCAGCAACATGATGATCATGTTCCATTTGATTCGCACCCGCAGCAACTGTGAACTGCGTGGTTGGATTGACTTCTACCACTGGATTTATTAAGAAAATGTCTGCATGGACATTCTTATTTACCATGTCGCTCACAATAGGTGTTGCTGCCTCAAATCTCCCACTCGAAGTAAGTGGGGCCTGACTATCATCATCATGTTCAAGTTCTATTAATACTTCATTCATTTTGATGTTACCAAACTTTGGAAATTCGTCCTCAAGAAACGTAACGTATCTAGACTCATGTTCGACCACAGCACCATTCTCCTGAGCCGCTACAAGCACGTATCCCTTAGAGGTTTCAGAGTACCTTATAAAGATACTTTTCAGACCCCTAGGTCCCAACTTGCCGAATCGGAGTTACCGGCTCCGATCGGGACAATCGGGGCCGGTAGCTCCGATTTGAGCCCAACCGGAGCCGTGGTGGTGGTCGCCGGAGTTGAGTGGTGGTTGCCAGAGCTGGGGTGGTGGTCGCCGGAGCCGTGTGGCGGTTGCCGGAGCTGGGGTGGTGGTCGCCGGAGCCGTGGTGGCTTTAAGGGCATTTTCGTCTTTTCAGGTCAAGCATGTGAGGGGCAGACTTTGGTCGGAGGGTATTTTCGGGATTTCAGTTTATTTTCGGTCACATGCCAAGCATGTGACCAAATTCCATTAGTTTTAACGGCAAAAATTGACGGAAACCTCTTATATCAACAAAGTTGAAAATTCAGACCCTTAATATTAACATTTGAACATTCAGACCTCTCCCGTCAACATGGGCCAAAATTCAGGCCCTTCCTATGTTCTTAACCCAAAAAAAAAAATGATTTCTTTGGTAGATGGGAGACGGAATTGTTTGAGCCAACGTTCCTTTTAGAAGGGCAAAATAGAAGTATAGTGTTGAACAAGTAGGTACAATCGTCGATTTCTATGGCGGTGAACTCAATGCAATCAATTATAGTGATCCTGCTACTATTAAAAAAAACATGATAGACATGCTCAATATGTGAAATTTTTGGATTAGATCGCACTACTTTGTAATCAGATGGTGTTTTTCGTAGCAGTTCGAGAGGCTTGTTTACTTTTGGCATGCTTCATTTGCTCTTTCTTCTTCTTCGGTTACATTTGACATAATGCTAGAATCCTCTTCATATATGCTTTTGCTGGTATTAACCCGAATTTGGATTCTCAAGTTGAATTTGAAGCATTTTAAAAACTTGGAGATCCAACTACAGTACCTAAGAACTTATCAAGTGTTAAGTCTTGAAATAGAGGAGAAAGATAAATCAAATGCTAACTTGATCGAAAGGTTTGAAGGTGAAGCTTTGAACTCAAATCAAGTAGCAAGTTTGATCTTAAAATAGAGATTCCACCTCAACTAGAATAAATGTAGCTAAAATTCTGATACTCACTCAACAACCGTGAGGAAGGTTGATTCGTCGACCAATAGTTAAGGAAAGTAGGTACTCGTAGGTTGGGTATAGTGATTGAGGAATGGTGAAATAGATGAATCTTTACCGTTGGAAATGAAATGTTGCAAAGACTCTAATATCCATTTTGTTAGTAGTTTGCTAACTGTTTTAGAGTTTCCATATGGATGAGACCTTTGATCTTGTTACACATGTTGGAAATAATGGACAATCACTAAGAAAACGATAACTTAACTAACCATTTTTTGCGAGATTATCCTACATGCCTTAACTTGATGATCTGGCCATTTCTTGTTTATTCAAGCTTCTTCGCTCCCAGGCGTCTACAACAAGGTTGCTTCGCGGTTCACCGACCAGAGTCCTTAAATCCCGCACTTTGCGAAAAGGAATGCTCTATTTTCCACGAACTAAACCTCACGGAATGGGAGAAGTAGACTGGGGGTCTATGCAATAGGGTTTCCTCTCTAAAATTTCTATTGGTTGTGTGAATGATTAAATGCAAAATCACACTTATGGATGAGTACTAGGCCGGCCGAAACTTTGCTTTATATAGAGGGAGATGTGATTTGTTTCCAAGATATAAATCTCATAAGATTCACAACATATATATATATATATATATATATATATATATATATATATATATATATATATATATTTCATTATATAGATATTAAAATATTCTAATAAGAATATATATATAACTTAACAAATATATCTACTTCTTTAATTAATGATTAATTAATGAGGTTAACTAAACTTAACCCCCAAAGTATAGGAGTTTCGGCTGAACCTACCTATTGGACCACTCTCAGTGAACCTTAATCATTATAGTTAAATTTTTTTTTGCCAAAACAATCATTATAGTTAATTAGCAAGCACAATAAACATCTTACCCTTAATTAATTCGGCCCTAGCCCAATTAATTATGGTTAAGTGCTCTAATTAACTTTCACCTCAATTAGGTTAGGTTAATGGGCTACAATGAAGAGCGGCTCATATTCCTCAATTGCAAACAACACCCCCGTCTTACATCTTCTTAGTATTTTGAGCTTCTTAGATTTCTAGATTTTTTTTCTTTCTTAAATTAGTTTCAGTTATGGCAAAAACAAAAAAAAAAAACTCCATGGCCCTCGACTCTATAGTACATAACGGCGTCAGATCAAATTAATTACAGAACCAAATGAGGATATATGCAATGGACTCGGTCCTAAAACAAACTACTCATTATCGGTTCAGTCCTGGTCCCTGTCCAGAACTTGGTCTAATGTACTTTTTGCTCACCCCTAATCTATAATTATGTGAATTGCCATGACCGGCTGATAAGCTACGGTTCTGATAGTTGAGACTCCTAAAACTCACATGTTGATAGTTGAGACTCATAAAATGTTATTTTCCCTTTTAATATCTTAATTTAAAAAAATGAATTTATGCGCAAAATGCATGGCAATGGCTTCATAACATATATTATCTAGCTCAATTAGTTAAAGGCTGGTAAAATCAGAGGATATTCTAAGTCTAAAGTACATGCATGCATGCATGCATGGAAGCATGCAGTAACAGAACAAGTGTCAAGTACAGGTGTGTGTCACACACACTGCAGTGCAATGCTAATGCTAATGCATGCTCTCTAATAACTAGCTAGCAGCTAGTACTACTAGTTAAGTTAGGTTGGGGTCCTGCTCCTGCTAGAATATGCGTTGATCTTCAGTAAGCATCAAGGAAATTTCTAGCTGATAAATAAGGTCCCCCATATTATTATTATACATATACATATGGCTGCAATGCAGCTAGTGAAAGTGATGAAACAAACCCCTGCTAGCTACCTAGTTTCCTCACTTTCTTGGGCTTTTTCTGCTTTCTATATAATATTAATAAGACAAACGTAGCAATTCCCCTCATGTCTCCTTCCCTTTAATTTTAGTTTATTTATAGGCTTTTGTTTTAATTTTGGGACATAAGATAGAACCTTAAAACTTTTTGAGACCAAGGTTTTGCTTCATTGAACTAATTAAACTTTACCAAATAGTAATTAAACTTTACCAAATATTGGTTGGATCAATTGATAAAACGAATCGTGTTCTTAAAGGGCGAACTAAATTCGGTCTACATAAGGAATTTTATTAAAAAAATATATTAAACTTTTGATTTATCTTCTTTTCATGGCTCACAATCAGATTCAAACAAAACATCAATACATGCAACTATGCAAGAGAGCAAAGCAAATTAACCTCTGGATTTAGCTTTCACTTTACTAATAAAAAAAATGAAGGTGGTAATCCCTAGAGAGACCCTTGTTTAATCAAGATTGGATTAGGTAATTACCTCAATTATTACTCTCTAACAAGTGTATTTAATTTGTCACTCACTCACAATCATACATACATACATAATAATATATATAAACATTTGGTGTGTTTGGTTTGGAGTAGAGTTCAATCTTATCCTCTAACTATCACAAATGGCCAAACCAGCTACATATTTTTCTCAAACCCACCTTTGTCTATTTTGATGGCCTGACAATGACACTTAAGAGTGGCTGTATTTACTGAACTTCAATCTGAAACTAGCTTAATTATTGTACCTTTCATATCTGCAAAATATAGTGCTAACTACATAATAACCCACCTTTATTTTGTGCTGTTCAGCCTAACTAATTAATTGCTACTTAACTATAAAAATTGAACCTACTTATTTTTTCGTATCGGAAATTTATTAATTCGTATACGTTAATCTATTTATAGTTGAAAATTATTTTTCATCATAGCTAATTTAGTAACATCTTGAGGCTTTTTGATATTAAACTAGATATTTAATTCGATTATACTAGAGATAAATGTGTTTTTACTAATCTAACTTCACCTTTCATAATAAATTGATAACTACAAATATGTTTTTAGAAATTGCTAATTTAACGTGTGCTTACTTGTTAACATGTGGATGGAAAATAATTAACATTGTTGATGTTCCCTCCCTATGAATTGAGCATTTCATTTATTTTTTTCTAACGTATATATATTACGAAAATAATTATCCGACCTTTGTAATTGGCGAAAATGATTAACTGGATTATCATGTTTGACATTTTCCAGATTTCTTAATTAAAAGAGATTGGAGCAACTGAGAATATGTTTCCCAGAGAGGAGGCGAGAGTAAAGAATCAACGCAAAAATTAAAGGGAGAAAGAGACTTTGTTAATAGTTAATAACTTCACTTAATCCAACACAAAGTATAGTTTAATGATTCCTAAACCAACATTGGATTCTTAACTTAATTACCCTGGTGGGTTTGTCTTTTTCGTAATCAGAAGAGCATTACGAGGAACCTCGATTATTATTATTGGTTTGAGACTTCAAGTTGTGGTGGGTGGGCCATCACCAAGAGGAGAAGAAGAAGGTGTGGGGGACATGCAATGTAATGTGAGTATAGATATTATGGAATTATTGAAAGTGAATGGTATTTTTTTTAATTTAAAGTAAATATATTTTGAGTGTTTCTCTTCTAATAATTACTTTATATGAAACTAAAATAATTTTTTTTTTTGAGAAAATAGATAAGGGTGATGTTAGAGCCTGTGAAAAAAACTGTGAAAAATTCATAGAAAGTACTTCTATGTCCGCATGGCAATGCATAACAACATTCTCTTTCCATTTTATGAACATTCATCACTTGACATGTGTTACTTGACAGCTTTCTATGAATTTTTCACAAAAAATTTCACACTTTAAAGATTTATCCAATAGATAACGTGAGGTAATAGCAGTATATTTCCCTCACAAGTTTGAATATTTCTAGTGAATTTCTTGTTCGAAGTTTGCGTTTATGAAAATCATTCAAACATGGTTTTTGCAAATAATTTTCAATATTTCCTTTGCAAAGAGGACATTCGTAGGTTTCATGTAGTGTTTAGGATGGTTTGTCGAAACTGCAGTGTCGTATGACAGTATGACACAACAATAAAACGATAATACTGTTTTAAGAAAAACAAAGTTTTTTCTTTTAAAAATTAAGTGCGTCTATCAACAAATATGTAACGCGAGATTATATTGATCTTGATACAAATATGATATGCATGCACGATTAGTCGGCTCTTTATATATATACTAGCTAGAACAAAGAGGTTTTTCATTAAGAGAATCTAAAGGTGACAAATTTGGGCATGCAATTTGCTTAAAGGAAGTTGTATGTATATATATATATATGTTTAAGGAATACAGTAGAGAGACAAGGCAAGACATAAATAACAGAATGGGCAGGGAAAGGTGGTTTCTTGGTAAGTGATGACGACATAAGATGTTTAATGTGAACTCCAAGAGCCGAGAGATAAGGGAAGAAGAGAGTAACAATTTTAAAAACTTTAACAAGATAGGCAATCTAAAAACATGGCACTGCAGTGAGTGCACTAATTATAAACAGTAACTTAATCACGGGAAAGAAAGAAAGAAAGAATTAAAAGCTTACTTTTTTGTGCATGAAAGGAAGAGGCTTTCAGTCTTCACGTTAAGTTAGTTGGGTTAGGTGCTTCCTATCCTTCCTTCCACCTGTAAATAACTGCAAGCACAAGTCAAGTAGTAGTGAACAAGAAACAGAAGATATATTGGTAACTGCAAAAGTTGTGGATGAAAATGACATGTTCTGTTTTGGTACAAGGTAGTAGGATATTGACATCAATATTCAAAGTTTTTTTATTTTCAAGAATCAAGAACTGCAACTATTAGTTGCAGAACTCCACAGTCCACACCAATGCAGTACACAAGAAAGAATCATAATAAACACAAAATGCCCAGAAATATAAAAGCCAATTTTGAACTGCATATATTAGCTAATATATTATTATAGAGACAGGACAGCTATATTATACATGGTAGCCTCTTGAGGCACTAGCTAGTGATGGGGATAACATAAGGAAATAGAAACTGCTAAAACAAAACAGGAACCCCTAATTTCTTAACTTAACTTAATCATATCTAAGCAAACTACTTAATTGTCTCTAATTCGGTCAATTTGTTCCCTTGACATGGAGCTTGAACACCGTCTCCAAATCAGGAGGAACGAAAAAGTCTCTAACACCAGTTAGCCGACACTTGGATGAAGGCCGACGCTTCCTTGGGGCAGGCGGGCACGACAGTTTCTTGGGTATTCTTGATTCCTTTGCTGTTGGGGTTGTAGAGCAAGATTCCTCGTCGTTGTCTTCTTCATCTCTGTCTTCTTCGTTGAGCCTTGACTTTGTGTTTATCGGCTTCAACGATGCCCGTATCGACACTCCAGCGATTACCCACCTCTTGGGTTCGGATTCTAAGCAGCCATCTACTTGCGGCTTCTCTGAGAAACCCATTGGAAGAGAGAGAAAGCTCCAAAAGTCCTCGTCGAAGAACAGGGGAGAAGTAACAGAGAACAGAGGATGCAAAAAGATTGGATTTTGATTCAGGAATCAGGATTTATCTGGAAAATCTTCGAATGGAATGAAGAATAAGGCAAAAGGGTCTTTGTTAGAATGCTTGGTTTGATGCTGTTCCTCGTCTAGCTAGAGAGAGAAAGCTCTGAAGGTTGTCTGGAAATAAGAAGGAGCTTAGAAAAAGAAGTCTATATATTGATTGGGAGTCAAGAATGGGGGATGGAGATGAGAAAAGGAAGAGACTCGCTCCGACAAGTAGAAAGAAAAGAGAGCTGCCCGGGATTGTACGGTCAGCCGAAGCTTTTGGCGCCAAATTTCGTGTTATTTGGCAAGCAACGGCTCTTTTTCCCGCGCTGAAGTGCTACCTGTGTTTACTGTTTTGCCCCTTGAGTTTCAAACATTTCACATTACATTTTTGTCGTTTATCGTTGGCGGTGCTGCTGCCAAAGAGCACCTCAGTGGATAGGGCCCAATCGCCGACAGTGCGGCTGACCCGACCCGAAATAACTCCAATTATGGGCCGCCCTGTCTATAGTGGCCCAGTCTAGGCTCAACAATCATTTATGCACTTATTTAACTTTATAATTTCTACTTGAGTTGGTTGTACCAACTAATCAAACGAATTGTGTTTCTAGAAGTGACTCGAGTTTGAATCTCGTTGGACGAGCCTTATAGGGGAGGACTTTAACTTTAACACTCTCACCCCGAAATTACGAAAATAATCTTGTACATACAAAAAATACTTTAAAATTTCTATACAAAAAAACCTTATAATAACTAAGACCGTCCACAATGGTATTCCTTAGTATTACATATATGTAGATCTAACAAAAAAAATTACATAAAGTGCATAAAAATTTAGTGCAGTAATTTTATATAACATCCTTTGAAAGTGGAGATTGATGATGGATCTCAGTCTTCCGGGCTTCAAGCCAATATGTCGTTCTCCACTAAGTGATGATCTTGATATTCTGCACCTCGATGTCGGCTCTTCGCCACCTGGGACATTTATCAAATGTGTACCCCACCGACCTCCGACCTACACAAGGGGATAGACCGGGTCGTTGCCCGGTCCCACTATGAAGAGTAAGTTAGTTCGATTGTAGAGAGATAAATGAATAAATCTTTTCTAAAGAGAGAGAGACACCCCCCCCCCTCTCAAATGAAGAAAGTCAGGGATGTTTATAGAGATCTTAACCTTAGACAGGGCTAAACCTTGTGTAGGTTTATCCTTATACGAGACTGATAACTTATTAATCTTGGAGTGTGCTATAACGATATTGATATTCGTTATTGTATGGGATACATTGTAGCCATTAATTTCCTTGATATTTGTGTTGAGTCGAGTAGAAAGTTCACAACTTTACCTCGAGTGGTTTATTCCACTAAGGGTATCCCATGTTCAAGCGGAATGATTTCGCTTAGATTGTTGCTGGGTCCGAGCGGGATAGTCTGACTCGAACCATTTAGTACATGGAGAGCCCCATTTTACCTTCCTTCAGGGACTTAGTCGTTTTCGTAGCCTCATTTGTATCTTTACTTCATCAGACTATTTATTTCATATGACTTGAGGTCGCGTTCTTCAATCATCGAGTCGGACGACACCTCAATTGGGTGCATATCCATCATTTGCCCACAAGGAAAGTGAATGTTCTACATTTACTTAGCTTCATTATAGAGGTCAATATGTGCCCAATTGAACTTGGGATCTTCATTCAATATCAGACTTATTTTTTCTAGCATGAGCGACCTATGGTATGCTCGGACTTATTCTTCTTGGGCCGAGCGACCTATGGTTCGCTCGGATAGTTCTTCTTGGTCCGAGCGACTTATGGTTCAATCAGAGTTATTCTTCTTCTCCGCTCAGAGTTAATTAGAAGCAACTAACCCATAGTTTTAAGGCTATAGCTGAAATTAACAGGGGTTAAGGCCTTATTAGGCTTGCTCATTAATTATAAGGATCATTGAACATTAAGGACCCTATTATTGGTAGTTTTGGCCGACCCCTAATTTACTTAGTGGGTAAAAAATAATCTCATCAATATTAGGGATGTGAATATATTGTATCTATAAAGATATACATGCTAATTATATATATATATATATATATATATATATATATATATATATATATATATATTATTCTATATTAGATTATGTATATATATATATATTATTAATATTGATAATATATACGTATCCATAAGGGAATAATATATTGTGCATTAAATCTTGGTAGATTTATATATTGGAAACAAGTCACTCCCTCCCCCTATAAGGAGTGATTCGGCTGAATTGCATGTTACTAGTGCTCATAATCCTTTACACCACCAACAGTAAGAATAGAGTTATCGTGGCCTTTGTAATCACTAGGGATGGCAACGGGGCGGGTCGGGGCGGGTTTTCGAAGCCCCGGACCCGCCCCGCGGGTCGGCCTGGCTGACCCGGCCCCGACCAAATGGGCCTTCCGGGTCGGGTCGGGTCAACAATCCCGCGGGTCGACCCGCGGGGCCCCGACCCGCCCCGTCATATGAATTTTTTTTTTTTTTTTTTTCAATATGAAATACAATTTTTTTTGTCAAAATATTACATTATATATAAATTCAAAATATCAATCAAATATAAACAACAAAACATCAAATTCATTACAAATACAAATTCAAATCCAAACACCAAATTAACAAATCCTAATAATCTAAATATAAATCTATTTGTAATTTGGTCCATGTTATTTATATAGGTACTATTATTAACCATATTTTTTATTAAATGTTAGATCATGTTAACATAAAAAAAAATTTTTAAAAAAAATTATATATATATGGATTTCGGGGCGGGTCTACGGGGCCCCGGGTCTCTAGACCCGGACCCGCCCCGACCCGAGCCCGACCCGCCCCGGACCCGACCCGTGACCCGCGGGTTAGCGGGTCAAAACCGGGTCGGGGCCCCACGGGTCAGCGGGGCCCCGAGACCCGTTGCCATCCCTAGTAATCACCTAGTTTGCTTCTTTCCAAGTCGTGGGGTTCAGTTCATGGATAGTTGTGCCTTCTTTTGTGCCTAACAAGTATTGATTGAGGACACCGGTCGGCGAGCCGCAATACAAGCTAGTTGAAGAAGCTTGGGAGCATAAGGACTCGAAGAACTAATTGTGGAGTGAACCACGCGGAATGGCCACTTCTTCGAGTCGAAGACCAGTGAGGGTTAATATCTCCACTACCGGTTATTAATTAAGTTTATGTAATCGACATGTTTGTGATTTATCGTATTATTTCCTACAATCAGTAGGTCCAACCCCTACTCAGGTACACAGGGCAAAACCACACCCACATAAAGATGACGTTAGGGGGTAGCTGAGTAGGGGGGACACCATTGTATTCGCACGCCACCAAAAGGTCGAAATTGAGAGGGAATCTAACATAGAGCTCAACTTGGTAAGGAGAGATGAAATTCTTTCATGTTTGAGGATGTGCGGGATAGCCAAATACTTATTTGAACGATCTTCAGCAAGATAGAGAGAATATCTAGGGTTGAGCTCATTCATTATATGAGTGATGCTCACATATTTTTTTGAAAATATTCTAAGGAAATGAGATTAGAATAAATATCATAGGAAAATAAAGACATTACCGGTCTGAGCGGCGCCATATGATGCACCTTGATAATCCATGTTGACGAGGGAAAAGGTCATCAAATAAATGGAAGGGCTCCCAAAAAGTTTACTGAAAGTTTAGATAGAGAAATTGATTCTATAGCAAATGCATAGAGAATTTGGGCGAAGTAAGGGAATGAAATGAATTACCCTGTATATAGGGATATGAGAATAAGAGAAAAGGAAGGGAGTCAATTTGAACCGTATAAGGCGAGGAGTCACCTCATCTGGACAATTTGATGCCAACGGTCAAAAGGGAAGGCCAAACGAAACAAATGAACACTGTTGGATCGTCATGCATTTTCAACTGCATATATCTAATGGGTCTTGTTAGCAGTCATCTTCTCGCATTGGTCACTTCACTCTCCAAATGGCAGATCAAGTTACCTAGGAAATCAGATTTCCAGCCATCACTACAAGAATTTCAAAATTTGAAACGACATTTGAGGGAGGGTGACGTCAACATGAAGATCATCGGAAAAGGAGACTCAAGTCTTGACGATGATAGGAAAATCGAAAACGCAAACTGAAGACGCAATGAATAGAACCAAGAGGATGTGACACCTCCACTCGGCTCAGGGGCAAGTGATGAATATATTCCCATAAGAGGGAAGTGTGTCGAAGACCAGGACTATCAAGAAGCTCGACCCAAAGGAAGGATTGTCGAATTCCCAGCCATCCCAAACATGAGGCGTAGTGAAGTTTGGTTGAAAGGTCGCCAGGAGGAAACACCTCTAAGAACAATAGCCACGCTAAAACATGTCTAGTCAACACCCACTGTGGAGCAACGCCGAGTAATGAAAACATGCGGCGCCTCTATTAGGACGCGCCTCGATTGGACTAAACTCCTGGCAAGACGACAGAAGGCCAGTAATCCCCACATGCGATGAGTTACAAGCGGCACTTAGGGACTCCCGGCATCGCCAAGTAGTATGCCTCGACTAGATCCACTTTTGTACACTCATAAAGAAACAAAGAGATACGCCAAAAGAGGTAAAGTCAACTTGGGAACTAAGGTTGAGTTTGGAGCCTACCATGGTAATAACCCTAGTTAGGACCATTATATATAGATCCACATACCATTCATTTTGAATCAAATCTACACATTCATACATACATACCATATACAAGGAACCATGCTCATTTAAGCATCATGTAGATTACCAGGTCAAAACTCGATTCATCCCTTTGTGAAGGCCTAGGAGCGGTGCAACCCAGGAATTCCACGAAGGCCCACTCGTCGGGTTCCAATAACTAATATACATCAAATTTCTAATACAATACAAATTTACAGAATAAAAACAAAAACGTAAAACATAAGGGGTATTGAGATTAAGACACAAGAGAAAGAGAGCTCTGTTCTGTAAATCTAAGAGAATGAACTTTTCTAATGCGGTGCGAGAGTGATTGAAGAGTCTGAAAACTATAATAGAGTTAGAATTTCTTGTTAATAATAGTGAACTCTTAATTGATAAGTAACTATAATTAACCCGGGTTAGGGAAACTCAAGTTTTTTCTAAGAAGCCCGAGATTCACATTGAAGGAAAAGTCCGTTCATCCTAGGCTCGAGCATGACTTCATAACAGACTCGGTTCGATCTCCTTAAAATTTCGATTTTATTATATCTTTTGCTTCAGTTATATAGAAGTTGCTTGTCCAGTATGTTTCCATTGATTATATCTATAATTATCTAAAGTTTTAATCTTAATAAGCAAATCACTACCTAATATTTAATCCAAATACAAGTCACTAGTCGAACTTTGTTTTTCTAAAATTGGCTACATGAACTTTATCTTTGTTACAAATTTTCATCAATTGAACACGAAAGGGGCATGTTCCGGCCACTTCGGGTCATTTTATGTCTACCAAAATATATTTGACAATAAATTAAAAGGATTACAAGACAATACCTTCATTTGGACGCTCAATTGGACCTACATCCAATTCCAAAGGTTCATTTCAATTCATCGTTCAATTGGAATATATTATTGAATCATTTCAACTCCCGACAAATCCATCTTACGTACACGTAAAAAAAATCACATAGACACTTGCTTCGTCTCTATTCATTATGGAAAATATGAAGTAGCAATTTAGTCGGAGCGAGCCAATTTCAAAATTCCAGGAATTTGTAATTGGATTAAAGTTGAAATAACAATGTGGTTACTAACCCTTATCTAAATTAAGTCCAAAATAAAATCGTAAGGGAATCCCAGGATTCTTTTCTAAGAATCAAAAAATAATATTTCAAATTTAGCATGTATTTTATATTACTGTTATTATACGAAAAAAAGAACATATAGGAGTTATGGGGACCCGACTATAATACTACGTAGTAGTATACTTTATTTATAAATAAATTTGTTAGTAATACATTATTAACTTTCTAATATGCATAGTTTAGTCTATCTAATATATTCTTCACTTTTTAATTTCATGTAATTTAGTTCTCATACTTTAAATTTAAATAAAATATAGTCAAATGGTCAAATTAGATCAGTTGCTCAGTTGACTTAGCTAGAGTCAAGCCTTGGAGCTGACCCTAGCTAGGGTCGTCCTGATCATGTGACATTGATTATGGTCGGACCCAGGCCAGGGGTCGACCATAGCTAGGTCAATTAACTAGCTTCAGATTGATTCAATTCTAATCTAAATTTCAGTTGACCTAGGTCGGGTTGGGTCCAATCTGATAGGTCGAAATTGACCCAGTCAGGGTTGAGCCAATGGTCCAATCATACCATTGTCTAAATATTAAAAAAAAAATAGATATGAGGGACTAAAGTAGACTAGATAAAAAAAAAAGGTTGGGTTACATTAAATGGACTAAACCACACAAACTAAAAACTTAAGAATGTATTAATAACAATTTTTTTTTATAATGTATGATACTTGGGTAGTATCATAGTCCGAGTCTTTTAGGGTATGAACTAGTAGTGCCGACCATAAACACGCCATGTTGTGTAGTGTCTGAGCTCTCATGTTCATTTATAAGCATATCATACATTTGAATAACTAACACATGCACTAATCCCATCAACGTAGTATCACCAACAACCTAGTATAATTGAGAGTCTGGCCCGTTAGGCACCAGTCTTTTTTTCCCAAGAAATAATTTTAATCAAGGCGGTAGAAGGATTTGAGTTCATAACTCTGAAACTAAACCGTACAAAAATCAACGCTTTCAAATAATACATCACAATTGTTGATGGTCATAGACATAGTTGAGTCCATTTAAGGGGAAGAACATGCAGAAAAAGTAAAGTCGTTGACGTGGCTCCATGTTGGATCATACTTATCTTAGGTTTCGATTTTTTTTCTTCCAAAAAAGTTTAATATGTAAATTAATAACATAAATCACTAAGATAACTTATTTTACTATAGTTTTTTTTTAACATTTTAATATAGCTAGGAGCAGATTTATTTTAAAGAATTAATTATTATTATTTTAAGGCAAAAGTTCTTTGCACCTTCTGCTTAGGGTCGGTAATAGTGCTGTGAAAATCAAATAATCATGGTTATTCGCACCATTTGCTGCAATGATCAACCGCACCATTATAATGTGGTGTGGTTATGGTGATGAATTGTTTACCCATAATAGTTATGGTATTAAGTCCATAACCACATTTATAATCATCACCGCTATATATATATATACATTATTATACTATAAGTATCCAATCTTATTTCCAGTTCCCACCAGTCATTCGGTCTAAATATTCCATCAATCTTTACTATTGTTTTTTCATCCTAAATATTTGGTACATTCATTCTATTCCAATCTGAAAAACTTAATATTGTAAAACTCAAAGTCTCAGACTTTCAATTCACTTCATTTGCAATTAGTTGCGCTGCGTTAGCCTCATGTCTTGGCTCTCAGAGTGTAAGTATTGTTCTTTTTGTTCTTGTTTACTAATTCTTTTTGTTTCTGCATCTTATTTACTATGCCGTGTATAAAACAATGAATGCATGTTTATTGGAGTTTTTGTATGAAACATTGGTGTTGTATCGTTATATTAGTTTGAATGTTTATGGATAAATGGTTTAATCGTGGTGAAAACCATGGTTATGTTTTGCTACGAAGAATCATAATCGCAATGGTTATGATTATTGTATGAGTGAAAAAAATATAATATAGTTATGATATTAGTGGTACCCTCACCATACCCTCACCACCGACAGCCCTACTTCTGCTACTCCACAAGTGGAAGAAGAAAAAAAAAATTCTTTCTTCCTCTATAGGTTGTACACTACTTCAAGTTGTGTAGTGGAGTTAGAAAAAAAATATTTTTAATCATTATTTAAAATAAAATTTCATTTTTAAGGTTAGATAATTTTATGATTTTTTCTTTCTTTTAAAACTATCTATTCATTTGCCCTATAGAGTTCACCTTATACTGTTTGACAGACGCGAATCCATGGAGGTACATGGGAAATTGCCCCTGGACTTTGGGTAAATACTTTAAAATTCCTATATATTTTGACGATATTGTGTTTTGCTCCTTGGAATTTCAGATTGCCCATCTTTGAGTTTCAGTTTGCCCCAAAAGAATATTGGATTGCCCATTTTTATATGTGAAAGCTATAAACAAGTATACATACATTCACACAACTATAAAAATAGAAACATCAACTACAACTACGGAAACAATAAGCAAAGAACAAAGACATGTTTTTTTTTTTAAATAAAATAAAATTTTCACAAAAATGAATTTAAAAAAATAATAATAAAAGTACTTAAAAACTTACGTTCGAAAACTCCATTTTAAAAAAAAAGGTTAAAGAGTATTTTGGTGTCATATGTTTGGCTAATGTTGGCTTTTGGTGCCAAATGTTTTATTTTGTAGGTTTTAAGTTCCATATGTTTGCATTTTGTAGACTTTTGGTGCATCCGTTAGTTAGTCAACAATTATGTTTGACCGTTAAATAATTTTATTTTGTTTAATTTAGTCCTCAAATTTTATATCTCTAAGTTTTGAATTTTACAATTTAATCCCTATTGGGTCACCACCCAAGTCTGCTGGCCACCACTCAAACTTCGCAACCACCACCTAACGTCGGCGACCACCACCCAACGCCGCCAACTACCACGAATCGGAGCTGAAAACCACGACCAGGGGCCGACACCACGAATTAGGGCCAGTTACCACCAAATCGGGGCCGGCAGCCACCATTTGGGATCGGCCACCACCAATTGGTGCCTGCCACCACCGGGTGGTGGCCGGCACCAATTGGTGGCTGCCGATCCGATTGGGGCTGGCCGACCCCGATTTGGGTGGTGGCCACCACCAAATCGGGAACGGCCAGCCCCAATCGGGCCGGCCACTACCCCAATTGGTGGTGGCCGGCCTCGATTGGTTGTGGCCTCCACCCAATCGGGGCAGCAGTTCCAGTTGGGGTTGTTGGCCCCGATTTGGGTGGTGGCCACCACCAATCGGGGTCGGCCACCACCAGTTGGGGTGGTGGCCGGCCCCAAATGGCGGTGGCCTACCCCGATTTGTGGTGGTCGACCCGATTTGTGAGGTAGCCGGCCTTAGGTTGTGGTCGCAAGCTTTGAGTGCTGGCCGGCGGACTTGCGTGGTGACTGGAGAAAATAATAAGGATTAAATTGTAAAATTCAAAACTTAGAAATATAAATTTGAGGACTAAATTGAACAAAATAAAAGTATTTAACGGTCAAACTTAACTACTGACTAACAGATGCACCAAAAGTCTACAAAATGCAACATATGGCACCAAAGCCTGTAAAAATAAAACATATGGTACCAAAAGACAACATTGGCCAAACATATGGCAACAAAAGACACTTTAACCCAAAAAAAAAAAATGAACTTTCTTAGATCATCTCCGTTTCAAAAGCTCATTTCATTAGTGGAGTAGTGGATGACTTCAAAATAATTTTTGTATAAAATAAATTCCCTTACTAACATTGAGGGAGTAGATTATTTTAATGAATAATTTCCAACAGGTCTATTGCTGTTGTTAATTTACCTGCTAATAGGATACGTATCTTTTGCCCCACTCTTTTTATTTATGATCGTGCATTACCGTTAAAAATTATTGCAGTAGGATAATGGCTAGGAGGATTTGAAAGATATTAGTAATTAATTTTGTGATTTTTTTTAAAATAATATTGGGATTAGTGAACTCTAGAAGGAAAATATTAATTACACATATCAAAATTTTAACAGTGAAGTACGATCTGGAACATAAAGAGTGAGTGAGGCAGGAAATATAAATCTGATAAAAATGCATGGTTATAGATGCTTATGATACAAAAAAATAATGTTTATGATTACGATATGAGTAAAATATATATATATATATGAGTAAAATATTACGATACGGTACCCTTAGCATTTTCAGCCCTAACCATCCGTCTTCAATTCGACAGTTCATAAAAAAATTTGTCAGTTAAATAATTTTATTTCAATTATTTTTTTTGGCCAAGAAATAATTTTATTTTAATTAATTAATTATTTTTGCTAAACGTCATTCTGGGCCTGTGTGTTGTCAATTTGTTGGGCCAATTGGGTCCTTGTAGGAAGAATAAAATAAGGGTTAATAACTAAAAAACTGTCAAGGTTTACCCTATGTTAAAATTAGGTGTCTGAAGTTTGAAATGTTCAAATGGACTGTCCTAAGTTTCATTTTTATTAAAATTTGGAGTCTCGGTGTGATTACTTTAAAGAAGGCAATTCCAACGAAACCGTCTGGCGAATTCAAGCTCTCATACACACTTCATTCTCGTCATCTTGCCGGGACCGTCACCTAAAAATTTGGTCACATCCGGGCAAGTAAATCTCGCTCTATTGTCCTTGGAAAATGGCTCCACACCACTCTTCTAGAAACTTTTTTTTTTAATGTTCGATTTTTATGTGAAATTTGACGATTTTGTGAAAAGTAAAGAGTGATGGATTATTAGTGGGTTGGTGGGTTGATGAAAATGATTGAATGGAGATGAAAAGACGCACATAGACACCAAATTTCAACAAAAATGAAACTTGGGACGGTTCATTTTAACTTTTCAAACTTCAGACACCTAATTTTAACATAGGGTAAACCTTGAACAGTTTTTTAGTTATTAACCCATAAAATAATGTTATGTAAACTTAAAATAGATATGATTATATTTTGAAATTCAAATAAATTGTCTTTATTTATTTATTTATTTATTTATAAAGTAAGAATAAGAATTAGATAAGACGTTCCTGAATAAATGTTAGAATTATTATCATTTTTTAAAAGCTATTTAAGCTTGATAATATATATATATATATAAATTTTTATTGAATATTTATGAGGGTTAAGAGTATAAAAGCAATCTAAACTATGCACCGTGTTGCAGCATCCACAATGGTTTTACATAAATGGTATTATTTAAACTAGCCATGTAGACATTTATGTACATTTAAATACTGCGTAAAGTTAATATATACATAAATAATATTTGCGCTTCAATCGTTTTACTTAACTATATTCCTTAAATATATTTTATTATTAAATTTTTCAACAGTCACCAATAATATATTATAATTAATTAGAAAATGAATTAATTTATAATAAAAATTTGGTTACGTAATACATAGTGCATTCCTTAAATTTAAGAAATAAGATATGTAAAAACAGGTAGGTCCACTCTTAAGGAATGTTATGTAAAACCATTGTAGCACATTTTTATACATTTTACATAAAATATATGTTTAACCAACATTTTGTTGGACAATTGGGTTTGACAGTGACCCAATAGTCGTAGTGAATGACATTTGGGCCATCACATAATTGTGAATAGTAATTGGAGTACCTCGAGTTAGATTTTTAATTTGAAAACTCTATTAAATATTTATAGTATTATACATACTAATAAGAATTCAAACTAATAAAAATGGATAATAATATTCCATCATAACTCTCATATCCTCCATTGGCAGGTCCGGTTTTGCTAATTAGGAAATTAATTGTTGCCAAAATTATATTTGAAAAGTTGATATTCTCAAATTAGACAAACCGAAATTACCTATTCTAATAGTGTCCAGATACATTGCATAATGTAATTTGTGCAAGTGTATATTTGATATATGCATAATATATTTTGTGCATATATGGACATATAATCCTACCAAAATAAATGGTTGTTTTATATATATATATATATATATATATATATATATATATATATATATATATATATATATATATATAAAGTGTCGTTCTGTTTTGTTAATTCATTAAATTTTATGAAAGGAGTGGACCTTACTCAAAGGAAAAAGAATCTCGAACCATAGAAAGAATGGTACGGCAGCTAGTTTTGGATGGCAGAGGACGACAACAAGGAAGCATTGGAGACGATGCTTAGTCTAGGGCTCGGGAGTAGTAGCAATGTTGGTGTTGAAGATATCAATGTCGACGGCAATAAAAAAGAAGCAGCAGTTATGATGCGTGGCAGCTGGAGATGATAAGCCGATGTAGTTGCCTCGTGGATTCCGGTTCCATCCAATCGAAGAAGAGATCATCACTCGTTACATCATCTTCAAGTCATCTCGGTTATTCTCAAAATTTCGTAGCGTTATTTTATTGGTCAATTTTTGTCTAATATTCTTGTTTGAGTTCAGGTATTGGTTCGGTTCTGTTGAACGAATTGTATGCACGATGCGTGTCAACGACACTGTTGTATCCTGGGAGGTGATCGCCCCTGTAATAGTCCTCGTTGCATAACCTGAGGGTGGGGTGGGGCGAAATTGCCTTAAGGAGAGCGTGATCCGCACGTGCCTCAGTTAAAACTTCGGTTTTTCCCATTCGATCTACGGATCGCTAATTTCGGTTTTCGTAACATACAAATTACAAGTTAATTGTATGTAGATTTCCGAATAAAAAATTAAATGGACGTCTGTCCTACATATTTCAGAATTACTATTTTACCCCTGTATCGACCAACACATTTCCAACAATCTTAAGGCAATTTCTTGTTGGTTTTATACAATAGGGTATATTCTGAAATATGATTTTCTGTGGAAAATAGCTCAGTAAATTTTGCTGAGTATCAGAAAATTGAGCTATGGCCTCCAACGATAACGATGGAGTTTTGTCACTGGTGATGTAACTTATGTTACTAACGTGACTGTGGGGGCTAAAGAAGCTATGAGTGCTTATATTGCTAATGTTCCAATTGTTGGTTTGATCAGTTTGGAAGCTTTGTTAAAAGCACCAGTTACCAGATTTGAAAACATAACCGGAATGGTTTACAACCTTGGAAAAAGGTGAGTGTAAAAATATTCATGAACAATATGTTTGTTTAGAAAAAAAAAAATATCTGTATTCAAGTCAAATAAGTATATATTGACTAAGAATAATATAGATGCATGTGGGGAAATAATCAAGCTAAGTGTAATGCTCTACGAGCCGGAAAGAACATTGATTGATAAATGTTTCTTTTGCTTAGTTGATTTAATTTACATGTTAATTGTGGTACCTTGTGAAGGTTAATTAACATAAATCACATCCCTACACTACAATTGATAATAAAAACAAAAGAGTAAAATTTGTGATGCATTCGAGCTCGCTCGAGTTCCTTAGTCAAATTAAAGGAATCTCATATCGCTTGATTTTGTACATATAAGCGATTACGACTTGAAACTTATGCTTGTGCAATTCAGTAAGAAGTACTTCATCACTTGGTGTATGATAGTACAATATATTGCAATGTTCAGAAAATATGGTGAATTGCAAAATTTACACTTTATGAACAAGAGTTGTTATCTGAATAGTTACATAGATACGATTTAATCCATGAAGTCACTACACCGCATTCACTCTGTAGAGTTTGGTTGTGATGAGAATAATCAAACATTGAAAAAAATGATGAACTCAATGTTGATTAGTTTTGGGTAACCCAGAATACGATGAGAGAATCTATTTAGATTAGCAATTACTTTGAAAGTAAGCTACCTCGTAAGATGGATATTTTAAATTTAAGACAATAATTAACAACATGATAATTAATGTTAATTTTAGGTTATTATGATAGAAGAAAACTGAAATTGTGACGTTGGTTAATTTGAAGCTGAAATAGGAGCCAAACGACTCGTTGTTGGAGCTATAGGGCAGGGCAGGGGAATGAGGAGGATGAGAGCTAGGAGATCCACGTCGGATTTTGATTACAAAATTGGCATGTTTTGTCTATAGGCGGCGATGCCATTCACCACATCACTCTCTAATCACGTAATATGATAATAACATTTGTAATGCTGCAGCTTTCTATTATGATATGATTGAAAACATTTAACCTTGAAAAAAGTAGCAATAATAATAATAAATAATAATTCTTTTGACAAAATAATACAACTAAATTAGGTTAATTATATTAATTTAATTACGTCTTTGATGCATAAAAGTATATGTAACCATACGGAGGAATTGGGGCGGTGAATGAAGAAATAGGATGATATGAATATCAATAATGGATCAGTTTGGTCGGTTGGGTGTGATAGCAACTATCTATCTCTTTGTTATTTTCTGCCGCTTTACACGTCAGATCCCACGTCCTTCTTCATAACAACCGATAGCTAAGCCTGCCTCTTGTTTTAAAAAAAACATCAAATCTCGGTAAATCAAAACAATATCGGTAATTCTGTTATTTACTATAATTATATAATAAATATTAAAAAAAGCCATCTATGTTGAACATTTATGGTAAAAAATGTGAGATTATATTTTTAAAAAATAGATATAAATTAATTAGACGGTCAAGATTGCAACATGTTAATATTAAATTTTATATTACTTATATATATATATATAAACTCCAAATTAATATTGTATATATCACCGTTAAAATATTTTATCTAATTTGAACGAAAATGGTCAAATAGTTTGCACATAATTGAAAAAAAAAAACTGACTTATAGTGATGAAATTACCTTCAAATCTTCTTCTTATTATATCATGTGTCTCATCCTTAAAAACCATAAACTTACGAATGAGATATATGGTTTCCAAAGTAATTCGAGAGTAATTTCATCATTAAATGAAATATCTGACGATAACGACTTATCCGTAAACGAAACTTGACCTAGTAAATTATATAAAAAAAAAAAAAAAAAACTGTATCTAGTAATTTTTCTAATTACACCAATTTAGCTAGCAATTTGCATTAACCATAAATACATATAATAATACTGCACCCGAAATAAGTTAACTGCTCGGGCCTTCATTGGCTACACAATCTTGTTCTTGTATAGGTTAATATTCATTTTTTTTTTTAGAGTTTAGTTTGCTATCTACTATACATAATATTTAATTAACCTTAATTTTCTACTTTTAAAAAGTGATTTTTTTTGTTGTTTTCAACCCAAAAATTAAGGAGAGTAGTTTGTGATGCTATATATAATCTATTGAGTAAGGCTCAAGAAGTCCATACGAAGCGGCCAGATATCTATCTGTTTGATTTGATACACAAAGAAGTATCTGTTTGAGGAGGCTGTCTAATTGGGTCGGTTATGTGTGCCATAATTGTTGATTAAACTATCTATATACCAATATATTATTTGTGTTGGGTCCTCACCCCCGATAGACATCTTTGACACCTTTTCATTTTATTAACAAAAAATATATTATATTTAATTCATATATTTTATAAAATTAATAATAAACATTTTTTTATCTTTAATATTATTACTAAACCATTATTTTATTTTTATTTTATTTTTTTAAGGTCGCTTAGTCGGCATGTCATAGTAATTATAATTAACTTACAATCCAATATTCATATCAATTTAAGTCAGCCCTATCATACTTATTCCGTTCAAATTTCAGATACATGTAAACTCTTTTTATTCATCGAATTATATAGATCGAGTGATATATGTTCCGCCTGTTGAGATTTTTCTACCACATAGATCAGTCACTTACCAAATTATATATATAACAAGTCAAAATATGGGTGAAATGCGGTTCTTGAAGTTTGACCTCGTACAAATAACATTTTACTCATCGTCCAATATTTATGGACTCAAACTATTAATTT
The DNA here is from genome assembly GCA_036873135.1 of Clarkia xantiana subsp. parviflora. NCBI lineage: Eukaryota > Viridiplantae > Streptophyta > Magnoliopsida > Myrtales > Onagraceae > Clarkia > Clarkia xantiana. The sequence continues at coordinate 51,932,313 of JAPTYO010000001.1, forward strand.
AGTTCTTCTATTTGTTAATCCAATCACATTGTGTACAACCTAATTAATGTAACTAAATATATATTTTTTTTAAATTCAAGTCTAAACTTTATATTTTTGTGATTTAATTTTATCTTTATTGTTAAATCAAATTTTGTTGGTATTGTGATATTGTATATAATTACGTTTGTATAGGTCAAATTTGTTCATTGATGACTCTAAGTAGTTAGGAACAAGTTTACATTCTTGACACCTGATCAAGTTGATGAGTTAGATACAATTGAGCCGTTAATGACCAACGTAATGCTCGACCCAACTCATTTATATATTTAACTATAAGGCTAACTTAGTACGGTAACTAAAGACATTAGTTAATTTTTTATTTAATTATCCTCTTCTCTTTCTCATGTTTTGAATTACGTTATGTCCCTCTTCTCTATCACATAGATTCGTTTCTCACAACGAATCAACTTGCCCATATATTTTACTTTGATTAATTATAAATATTAGTAAACTTAAGATAGATTATATATCTTAAAATTTAAAGGACCGATACGCGTGCAACGCACGCGTTAATAACTAGTATATATATATATATGAACCCACTTCCTCATGGCTGCATATGGGGTCCTAGCTTGTATTATTAGATCGCCATACACCACAAATATTATATATATATATATATATATATATATATTATCAAACTAATTTAATGTAACATTTCATATATATTTAGCACTGTAAAATAAGAATACCACTTAACCTGTCGTTTCATTAACATATACATACAATAATATATATATATATATATATATATATATATATATATATATATATATATGAGCATGCTAAAACACAGTCGAGTTTATTTCAACTCGATTTCTCAGTCGTTAGATCATGGGATAAAATCAATTTGAATTCAGGAGAAATAAAAAGTGTTTCTTACACATGCATAACATGATGGCTAAGAAATCGAATTGAAATAAACTCGAGTTTATTTTAACCAAACCTAGTATATATATATTATTTTTACAATTTCGTGTTATAGTTAAATTCTCTCCAATGTGACGTTTTCAGTAGAATTCGAACTGACTTCGCCCATTAAAACACAACTCGCTTTAGTAGTCGGTCTAATATTGGAATATATAGAGACAAAACATTTTACTTGTATATCACGTAACTTCTTCCCGACTAAAGTTGAAAACAAAACCGAAGTCGCTCTCTACTACTATTAGTAATCGAACCAAGAAGCAATGTGCCATAACATTATCATTTTGTTGAATGTTTTCTTTACCATTTTCTTTCTATTGCTACCTATAGTAGAAAGCATGTAATGGCAGATTTAGCAAGGGGTAGTCAATCATGTGTACGTACGTGCATGCTTTCACGCATGTTAATAAGTTTATTATGCTAAATTTATTGTACACGAACATGCATAATTATGCTTATTATCATGTGTAATGCTCACAAATATGAATAAGGCACGTGTTCTGTATGTTTATGTTTTGTTGTTGTGTTGCGTTAAATTAGCTAATTGTATATATTCATATCTAATATATTTAAGCTAATATCAAAATAGACTTTTCTCATAGTAAGAACTATGAATTTACTATGAATTTATATATCTGATTTCACACATTTTTAATGTACAAATCGACAAACCCTAAAAGTTGAACTACTAGTTGAAATTTTTTAGTTTATAAACAAGACTTTTTTAAGAAGTACTTAAAATTAGATTTACTAGCACAACTTTAAAATAGTTTGAAAACTGAATCGTACTATTGTGTTATCGTTTTGTCATATGTGCTTGCACAAATATGATTTTTGTGCATATTGTGTTGCGGTTAAAAGTTTAATAATAATATTCTTGATTTACTACTAACTATAATTAATTACTAGTAAACCCAATACCAGTACTATGTTTTAAATTAAGACATAGTACTTGAATTGGGTTTTTGCTTTGTCGGGAGGAAAAAAAGAGTGGGTAATGTCCGTTGGTAAAGATTCTTACATCATGAAGGCTAGCTTTATTGTATTGCATCATACTCAAAAAGTTATCATGCTTTCTGATTTAGCCTTTGTATTAATTATCAAATTCCTAGTTGAAGTTTTAACCGTCGGATAAAGTGCTAGTAGAAATTTTTTCCCTTACATTTTGCTAGCTAGCTCAATTTTTCAATGTGTATAAATTGCTAGCATCATTAATATATTTGACTGATTTGGACGGAATGAAATCACGTGCCCAACATATAATAAAGAACAAAATGCAGTAAATCACTAACATTAATGTTTGAGTAATCGAAATGACCAGCTGATGTTTGTGCAACCAAACAAATTGCTAGTTGATGTTCTGACAGTCGAATACTTTGTTAACTATTTTCTTTCTTACGTGCTGGGCATGTAACCCATTCCAAATCAGACGTATATATTAACGGAACTAGCAATTTGTATACATTGAAACATGAGTTATCAGAAGTTATCATAGTGTATCAACTAACAATTTAATAATTAACTCTTAATTTTTTTTTAAATGGGTTGTCTATCAAATAAGAGGCTACATTTTCGTACTACTCCCTTGATGATAAATTAACTCTCTAGTTTCAGTATATCTGTAGTTACATATATGTTCAAAATCATTTTTTTTTGCCAAGATATTCAAAATCATTGCAAATTGCAAATTAGGTGACAACACTAGTTTTACTAAAGAACGGTTCGAGTAGCAAGAGAGACATAAACTACAACAAGGTTGATATATATTGGATCTTTAGATGAATTGAAGAGTTTTTCTTTAATTAATTAATTAATTATGGGAAGAGGCTGGCTGATCTTCTAAATGGTCCAATTGCCAAGGTGGCTTAAATTGAAACTAGCTATATAAACAAAATTGCAGACCTAATTTTCATATTATATATATAGTCGTCTGTCTATATATCCCCTGCTAGCTATTACGTACATGTGCTTTATTGATGCATGCAGTGATTTGATTCCTTTCAAACATTTGCATGGGAGGAGCAAATAATATCTGCTGAATTAAATACTAATCAGACACTAAGTCGTATCTTAAACATCCAAATTCTACATGTGATGTGTAGAAACCATTAGCACTTATTATTGTAATATGCCATAGTAGTTTGATGTAATTTTTCTTTCTTTCTTTAATTAGAGATTTTAGATTCAAATTTAGAATTGGAAAAAAAATTAATTAATGACCACCATTTTATACATTACAAACTGATCTGAAGCAAGAGTTGATTTTTTAATATAGAGCAATTAATTTGACAAACAGAAAATAAAGTCCAATTATCATAATTTCTTTCCTGTGTCACTTTCTGTGAAAATGAAATTACCAATACTTGGAAAATTCAAAGATTCCAGTTAAGGGTCGTAGACTTGTAGTTGGGGATTAGATTATTAGATAGATTAAATGAAAATGCTCCACCAAATATGCAACAAATGTGAAATGATTAGATACCATACGCAAGAAGAAAGTAGAGAATTTCAAAAGCATCACTCAAATCATGTCATAAATAAACAACAAAACTAAAAGGTAAAACAAATTTTGAATTTTATTTTAAGTTACTAAGACAAATTATCCACCCCTTTTAAATTTATTAGGATAGTTTAACTTTTCGATTCAGTTATTTACTACGTTTCAAACTGTTCTGATTCGTCCGATCCAACATTTTAAACTTTTGTTATCCATAAAAATGTATAGATTACTAATTGAAAATTTCAACAAATAATGAACAAAAATGTCATTTTTTTTCCTTAATAAGTCTACACAGCTAGTTATTGCAATGAAATGTCTTTCCTTAACCAGATATTGATGTTCTACATCAAAGAATTAATAACAGGACAGCTACTTCTTGTGCCAGCAACCAAATCAAACCTCTTAAAGACGTTCCTATCTGTTCACTACTTGAACAAACTATTTTATTATTAATTTTATTTTACTTGCCTAAGTTTTTTTTTGGGTACAACTTACTTGCCTAAGTTTCAAAATTCAAACATTGTAATTTGCTCTATCAATATTCCTATCTGGCTACTAAGTGGAGGGCCCCGTAGTTGATGATGATCTGACGTGGCTGATCAAGATTTTCTCAAAAAGGACAAATGTTTAAATATTTAATTACCTCATCTTAATTTAGTCTCCCTGCCAACAATTATAATCTTAATTTAGTGTTAAGGTCGGCAAAAAAAAAAAAAAAACTAGTGTTAATGTGAGTTAACTACTAAATTTCATATGTAAAACATCAATTTCTTTTTTAGATCACAATTTAATTAAGAATATTCAGATTGTATTTGTTAATTTTTATAAGAGTAAAAAAGCTTAAAGATAACTTAATTAAAAATCATTTTTTCTTTGGTTAAAAACGAAAACATATGTTAAAAGAAAAGGCAAAAAGTAACTCTTGGATTTTTCGTTTCAAAACATAACTTCCACTTAATAAAGTATAATGACTTAAAATGTTTTTATTGTGTCAAATGCACATGACATCAACATACCAAATTAATTAAAGTTAACGGGTGCATAAAAAGCCAATAAAACGCAGACGTATCACACTAAAAGTTTTAAAAAATAACATTAAAAGTTAATTTTGGTCAAATATATCGTACCAAAAGACCATTAACCCAAGAATAATAGATAAGACCATCTCCCAGAAGTGAAGACCGCACTCTTAACAAGACGAACCTACCTCTCCACTCTCCGGCCGCCGTCAACGCCAACGTCCGATGAGTAACTGACGCAACAAAATTCGATTACGTCCACAATTATTAGACCTCCCCTTGGTCCACGGAACCGATACTTTGTCTGGCCTAGCTACATGAGGCGGAGCCCATCTTTGACCCAGCCACGACACCAGCCAAAACAGCGAACCGGGCCCGACACCTCCAACCCAATGACAGCATTACTGACTGGCCCAAGGAGCGGACAGGCCGTCTGGCCCAGCTACAATAACCGAAGCCCATCTCTGAGTCGCTCAAAGCAACACCCAACGCAGCAGCCCGGAATCGACATGATCCAGGCCCGGGTCCCCACGGTCCAGATGAGGTACTCAAGGTCCAGACGGCCCGGGCAGTGGCTTTTCCTAGAGTCCGGGCGGACATGGACGGTCCGGATATCTTCGATGAGGCCGTCGAGGAGAGGAGAAGCCTAAAACCAGGAAGAATGAACATCACCACAACACAGTGGTGTTGTCTACAGCTGCTCAAGCATACACAACATAGCCGCCCAAAGACCTTTGGGACCGAATCACTTATTCTTTTTGCTTCGCCGGGCTTCGCTCAGACTAGGAGAACTAATGAAGTTGTGACCCATGCTCCAGTTCATCGTTCCCGGACTGCCACTTCCCGACGACCACTCCCTATTCACCGACACAGTATAGGTTGCCTCTGGATTTCTTCGTTTCACCTCCAGGTTGCCACCATAGGCTCCATTTACAAAACCCCGCCTCAGCTCATATCATGCATAGCCATCTTCTCTGAAACATACATGCTCTACTGCTCAGCCGTTGCACCCAAGCACCGTTATTCCGGATTTATCTCATCAACAAGTTTTACAAGATCACCTTTAACAAAAGCCTCATCTCTTTCCGGGCATATCAATATCACATCAACCCCGACAACACAACCGTAGTCACCTCATATCATTCACGATACGCGGTTTTCTCAGTAAGACCGAACGCAGCAGCCGAAAACAGATCTGAAAATGGCACAAACAGCTTCCTCGTGGTTGTTGTTTACAGAAGATCGGTCAGCACAACTCCATTACTGGGAAGAAGAAACGCCGCTGTCAGGATGAGGTTTCTCCACAACACCGCCGCATTCATCTCCTCGTGGTCGCCGTAGCTTCTAGCCCTCACCTCCTTCGCCCAAATGTCCGACGACCCCAACCCGGACCTACCTCGTCTCCTAATCGGATTGGAAAATCCCGCCGTCATTGAGACCCAAGTTTTCATCGCCATCTGTGCCGGAATCCACCGGCGATTGCCTTGGCTGAGGACTCGTCTACGCAATTTATTAAAAAGCCAGCCATCACACATCACACATCAGGTAAAGTTGGTGCCAGCTTCTGCCAAGCCTGAGCATTACCCTTAGTTGTGGGTTTGGGTCCTTCTCCCGGGCCTGTTAATTACAGGAGGGCCTCAAACTTATTCCGGTAATTACAGACCACTACGGGAATTGTTATTTAGTGAATCACATCAATACGGGCGGGTCTGATTTGGATCCTGTGTTAGATTACTTAGTCTCGGTTCTTCTTACCAAAGGTCCTGCGTGGTCAGAAAACCGGTTTAATTTCTTTGGAAATGACTATGTGCACCGCTTTAAGCTCAGAAAACGATTGCCAGTGGAGGCGATTTCCTCACCTCGACATCATATTCATCTTCAAGTTTGGAGCGTAGATCAACATCTAACCGGTCCTTCATTCACACACGTAGCCTCAATCACCATTCGAACATTTTTCTGGTCTTTACCAAGATTTGTTCTTGTAAGCTACTTATCCTCAAGGAGAAGCAAAGACTTCCCTTGACACCCTATCCGTGTGCTAGTCCTTCTAGGATGTTCCTCAGACAGGGTTGCAACAGTAGAGTGGTTTCTGAACATGTCTACATCTACAAAATCTTTACCCTTTTGGTGAGGTCTTGCCTGTGTGTAGCCTGGATTGTTGGTATCCTTATTTCCCTACGTGTCCTTACTAGTCGAAACACCACCGCGCTATCCGTTTTTGGCCCCTTCCTCAATAATGACGCACTCTACATGGATGTAACTGCTTGTCGGCATCATTGCTGTTAGCTACATCACTCTCGATCGTTCTGCTGAATCAACTGTTATCATCCTCTACAACATTTGTTTTTTTTATTCTCTGGTGTTGTCTTGATTTCTATGTTTCAATTACTGTTCTTTATTGTGCTACTATTCTGTTGTATAATTCTTTTTCCAATTCCATTTTTTTTCCTTGTATTATAAAGAACTAAATTTGTTACGAAACTCGGTTATTCCCTTATATTCCGTTGTCGTTGCAACTATTGTTCTTTTCCTTTTAGTACTGAACTTACAATAAAAAATAATAATTTATTTTTATCAGTAGCAGCGTAGAAAGTTAGAATGTGTGATTGGACACTAGTAAACACTACATGAACATAAGCACTCTGACAAAAGCACCAACAGCTAATGGCTGTCATGGCAGCTTCTCTTTTGTCAGTCAAACAATTTTTTATTTATTAAATTCCTCTTATACCATGAACCATGCAGTAGCAGCAGCCAATCACAGTTTTACTAAAAAAAATGTTAAAAACTTTTATTTATTTATTATTATTATTTATGGGATTACAGTATATTTACACATTCAGTTAGGAGAGAGTTATGAATTGGTGAGAATGAGATTACCCACATATACCTAATACATCTAAATAAAAAATAAAAATAAAAATATTTTTAAATATTAACTGATTTAGTGGAGTGTAAAAATGATTGAACATAAGAAATATAGGTAGGTAATTAGCAGTAGTGAAGTGAATGAAGAAAGTAATGATCAATCCTCCATGGCATGTTCCATATCAATCAATAGGAGGACCATCACATGGGTTGCCAACTATTCATCTAAATAATAATACCCCTATTTAATCAAGTGGCTTTTTTTTTGTCCCATTCTTAAACAACTTTTTGCAACATATCCATCTATCTATCTATCTATCAAGAAATAATAATGCCATTCACCAAATTAATTATGTCACAATTTTACCTTTAAAAATCTATATACTACACAACCACAAACAGCTTCTCCATATAAAGAGAGCACTGAAGCTTTCCTCTGAAGACTTCCATTACACAACACCCAGAAAGATCCTTGATGATACTTCACCTCCATCCACTCACCAACAATGGCAACTGCAGCAGCAGCAGCAGCTGAGATTCCGGAAACACTGCCATCTACGGTAAAAAAGATCCCTTTTTTACTATATTAATTAATTAATTATTACATGATCTTGTGTTGCTTTTGTTTTGGATGATCTGCTCTGGTATTAGTTAAAGGAGCTTTTCCTATTTAACTCTCAGTTCATCACCATCAGTTTATGCAATAAAAGGTTGCTTTTTTCTTCATATATAGTAGCAGTGAAGAGTGACTCATAATATTTGTTTAATAAAAATGATTGAAGAAAAATGATTTTTTGGAAAAAGGTGATTTAGGGAATCTTACAATTTCTGGCCCCGGCTGGTTATGTCTGCAAGCATCCATCATGATCTACCTACGAACAACTTCTCAAACGAAATTGATTTCCAGATTGTCATTTGCAGTCAGAGGATGATGCAAGAAAATATTTAACTTGGAATAATTATTTGATTTCTTTGATTTTTATTTCTCATATATATATATATGCGTGTACTGTTTTGCTCTAGACTATTCAAACTGGAGTACAAACTATTTACTAACATGGCACTGCAATAATTCAAGTGAATTTACAGCACAAGCCAAATATTGCATATAGATGAAATATAATCAGTCATAATCAAAGTTCATGCACCCAAAATTCAAGTTTTTTTTGTTGAATGCACCCGAAAAAATCATTTTTTTTGCTGAATGCACCCTCAAATTCATGTTTTTTTTGTTCTAAATGCATGCACCCAAAATTCATGTGTTTAAGTTCACAGTGCAGATTCTGCATATTATATGTACTACCAACCTCTGAAACAAACATTGGCAAAAAAATCTAAAATAAACAATTTGTTTTCATTTTAACAGGAAACTGTGATTTTAATGGAACGAATAGTGAGTGAATTTACCATCAATGGTGTTGGTGAATTAGATCATCTGCACAAACCTATAGAACACTTGGAAGAACCCGACTGTGTCAAGGGGGGACAAAGAGAGGGTGAGAGTTTTTTCCAATCACCTTCTCTTGTATATGAACATGGGGTGAAAGAAGTAAAGCTTCAGAAAGATGTACAGTCTGAAGCTGTTGAGAAGATCGAATCTGAAACCGAACTATTAAAAGATCACAATGAGGGTGTTGGAGGTGGAGGAACAACTGATGCTGAAGAGCAGAATCAAGAGGAAGCTGAAGATAAGTTGAACTTGAGTGCAGTGATTGAAGAGGAGACACCAATGGTTATCAAAGAAGATAACTTGCTGCCTAAGGAAACTGAAGACAAGTCATTGGATGCCGATGCAATTAGTGAAGATTCTGGAAGACAGGTTAGTTTACATAATATATTTTAAAAAAAAAATCAGCTTATCTACATAAACAAAGACTTAACATTTTGTTTTGAATTTCAGCAGAACTTTACACTGATTCAAGATGAAGACCAGGTGGAAAGCCGAGCAGTGGAGGTTGAAGCTGAAGTCGCAAGCTTTGAACCGTTAGAGCAGGTTAGTGAAGATACGGAAGTTACTAAGGAGCTGGAAACACTGAATAAGGATAAAACTGAAGCAATCAGAGAGATAGCTTTTGCAGAGGATCCAACAATAGAAGAAGTAAAGTTTCAAGTTCATAAAGTTCGGTTGTTAATCAGCAATTGACTGAAGTAATAGTTATACTGATTTTTCTAAATATTGCAGGGTCATCAATTAATTCAAGAAGCTGATGAAGAGAATGAAACTACTGGGGTAAAAGAAACCCAATATGAAGATGATTCCGAAGCAGACAAAAGCACAGAGGTTGTTCTTGAAGATCATGCATCAATAGAGAAGGTGAATCATTAGAGCTATCTAATATTATTAAGCTTGAAACAACTCATCTGCTTTTATTTCATTCTCACACTTCAACTGAACATTGCAGGTTAATCAAACAGGTGATGGAGATGAGGAAAATACAGATGATAAAGCAGAGCAACCGACCGCAGCTTTGGATGTTGAGGTAGATGTTAGTGGAGGAGAGCAGGGAGGTGCCTTGGAAGACAAGCAAAAGGAAGAACCTGATGAGGTTAGCTATCATAATAATTTAAATAGACGACATATCAAACTAACTTTAATATCTCGTTAGTTCAAAATTTCTGTTTTTTTGTGCTGTATGAATAAATTTCATGAAAACAGGTGAATGATGAACAAGGACAACAAGTCCATGATGATCAATCTTTGCTCAAAGTGATTGAAGACCAAGATTCTTTGAACATAGAAAGCATAGAGACTACTCAAAGAGAAACATGCACATTGCAAAAGAGTGAGAATGAGATTGAGGTAGCTGAGAATGTCTCGATAGGTGATGTCACTCGAGATGATGGAGAAGGTCCCACTGAAACCAAAGAGGATATGAAAGAGGAAGTTGAGAACCCTGAAATTGTAGTCACAGAGATCAGTTCAGTAACTATTGAGGGTGAAGTAGAGAAGGGTTCAGAAGAAGTGAATGGTTCAACTTTGGAGAAGGCTCGTGTAGTCAATGAGGATGCTGAAGAGCAAACTCAAGAGGAAACTGAAGACGATACAAACTTGAGTGCAGTAATTGAAGAGGAGACAGAAGACAAGTCAATAGATACCAATGTGATAAGTGAGGATGCAGAAGAAAAACAGGTCAGTTTACAAATTCAATTGTGAACAAAGTTGACTTAAGTAAATTTTTTACTGATTTGTTTTGGTATTGCAGGGTCATCCATCAATTCAAGAAGCTGAACAATTAACGGTTGCAGTTGAAGATGCAAAACCAGAAAAATCTGAAGATGATGAAGAGAATAAAACTGTAGAGGCTAAAGAAACAACATCGAAAGATGATATAGAAGCAGAAGAAAGCACAGATGTTCTTGTAGAGCATGCATCAATGGAGAAGGTGAATCATTTTTATCAAGCTCGAAACTGCTCTTCTATTTCACTTCTCTCTCATACTTCAAAATGAACATTGCAGGAAAATGAGGTGCATCAAATTGGTGATGAAGATAAGGAACCCGGTGCAGCTCTGGAAGGTGAGGGAGATGTTAGTGGAGGCGAGCAAGGAGGTTCTTTAGAATATATCCATAAGGAAGAAGTCTCATCTTCAGCAGTACTGAAGACACCAAATGAGTACCAGGTGGAGGAAACAAGTGCATACACAGAACAGAGTGAAGTAAATTCTTCTGTTGAAATTGCAGAACCAAGTGATGCCTCTACTCCTCCATTACCACTTGAACTCATCGAGAGCTCCTCATCGGTGGTGGTGGCAGAAACAGTGGAAGAAGAGGTAGAGTATAACTCCTACTTAAATGAAGAAAAGGAAACTCCAGCAATAGGAGATTCTGCAGATGAAACAGTGCTGCCTGCTTCAGAAGCTTGTGAAGTGCCCGGGTCTGGTGTTAAGGCAAAGGAATATCTAGAGGAGGCCTCATACGTTGAAGTTTATGTAAATGGAAACACTCAAGCTGAGATTGAAGAAGCAAAATCAGGAATTCAAGAAAAAGAAAGTGAAACAATGGAAGTGGTAAGTTCGGAGATTGAAGTGCCAGGGATCCACATCAAATCAGAAGATGCTGAAGGTAAGGATAAAATTGAGGATCCCGAGAAACAGGCAGCGAGCATTGGTGCAGCAAAGGATTCCATCTGTGATGACATCTCAAATGAAGGGGTGAGAAGTCATTTCAGTAGAAGAACTTTAAAATGACGGTTGGTATTTTTGAACTTGTTTTTGATGGATAACTGAATTTCATGAAAACAGGTGAATGATGAACAAGCAAGTACTGAGACCAGTGGAGAAGTCAAAAAGCAAGCGGTTGATGAAATTTTCCATACCGAGGAGATTCATGACGAAAGTGCTTCCATTTCAGAAACTGAGGATCCTGCAACCATTCTTGAGGGTATCATTGAAAAGGATGTAGATGCAGATGTGCAAAATCAAGAGGAAACTGCAGACAAGTTGAACTTGAGTGCAGTGATTGAAGAGGAGCCGCCAATGGTTAGCCAAGAAGATAGCTTGCAGCCTAAGCAAACTGAAGACAAGTCAATGGACGCTGATGCAATAAGTGAGGATGCTGGTGAAGGAAAGGTTAGTTTATAAGTTGTATTTTTTCTCCTGCAATAAAAATAGTAGCTTCTCTACATAAACAAAGACTTACTATTATGTCGTTTTGAACTTCAGCAGAACTTTACTCTGATTCAAGATGAAGAACAGGTGGAAAGTCGAGCACTGGAGATGGAAGTTGAAATTGCAAGATTTGAACCGTTAGAGCAGGTTAGTGAAGATACAGAAGCTACTAAGGAGCCGGAAACACTGATTAAGGATAACACTGAAGAAGTTAGAGAGATAACCTTTGTAGTGGATCCAAAAACCGAAGAGGTAAAGTTTCATGTTCATAAATCTCGGTTGTTAATAAGCAAACTGTGAACATAGTTGACTGAAGAAATAGTTGTACTGATTTTTCTAAATATTGCAGGGTCATCAATTAATTCAAGAAGCTGATGAAGAGAATGAAACTGCTGTGGTAAAAGAAACCCAATGTGAAGATGATTTAGAAGCAGACAAAAGCACAGAGGTTGGTCTTAAAGATCATGCATCAACAGAGAACGTGAATCATTAGAGCTAACATTATTAAGCGTGAAACAACTCATCTGTTTTTATTTCATTTCCTCACACGTCAACTGAACATTGCAGGTGAATCAAACAGGTGATGTAGATGAGGAAAATTCAGATAGTAAAGCAGAACAACCGACCGCAGCTTTGGATGTTGAGGTAGGTGTTAGTGGAGGAGAGCATGGAGCTACCTTAGAAGACAAGCAAAAGGAAGAATCTGAAGAGGTTAGCTATCAGTAGTTTAAACAAAAGACATCAAACTAACTTTACGATCGCATTTGATATTTCGTTTTTTTTAGTGTATGAATAAATTTCATGATAACAGGTGAATGATGAACAAGAACAAGTCGATGAACCGATCCATGATGATCAATCATTGCTCAAAGTGATTGAAGAACAAGAGTCTTTGAGCAAAGAAACCACAGAGACTACTGAAACAGAAGCATGCCCACAGCAAAAGAGTGAGAAGGAAATCGAGGTAGCTGATAATGTCTCGATAGTTGTTGTCACCCAAGATGAAGGAGAAGGTATCACTGATACCAAAGAGGATCCAAAAGTAGCTGAAGAGGAATTTGAGAACCCTGAAATTGCAGTCGTGGAGATCAGTTCAGTAAAGGTAGAATCAGAAGAAGTAAAAGGTTTAGTTTTGGAGAAGACCAGTATAGTCAATGAGGATGCTGAGGAGCAAAATCAAGAGGAAACTGAAGACAAGCCAAACTTGAGTGCAGTAATTGAAGAGGAGACAGAAATTGTTAACAAAGAAGATAGCTTGCAGTCTAAGGAAACTGAAGACAAGTCAACAGATGCCAATGCAATAACAATAAGTGAGGATGGAGGAGAAGAACAGGTCAGTGTACAAACTCAACTGTGAACAAAGTTGTCTGAAGTAATAATTTTACTGATATTTTTTAGTATTGCAGGGTCATTCATCAATTCAAGAAGTTGAACAATTAACGGTTGCACTGGAAGATGAAAAACCCGAAAAATCTGAAGAGAATGAAACTGAAGAGGCTACAGAAACATCTAGAGATGATTTAGAAGCAGAAGAAAGCACATACGTTGTTCTTGCAGAGCATGCATCATTAGAGAAGGTGAATCATTAGAGCTAAATTTTATCAAGCTCAAAACTCCTTTTTTTATTTCACTTCTCTCTCATACTACAAAATTAACATTGCAGGAAAATGAGGTGAGTCAAATTGGTGATGGAGATAAGGAAACTGCAGATAAGGAACCTAGTGCAGCTTTGGATGCTGACGGAGATGTTAGTGGAGGAAAGCGGGGAGGTTCCTTAGAAGATATTCAGAAGGAAGAAGTCTCACCTTTGGCAGAACTGCAGACACCAAATGAATACCAGGTGGAGGAAATAAACACTGCATACGCAGAACAGATTTCAGAACCAAGTGTCCTTAGTGATGCTACAGAGGCCTCTACTCCTCCATTACCACTTGAACTCGTCGAGAGCTCCTCATCAGTGGTTGTGGCTGAAAGTGAGATGGCAGAAGCAGTGGAGTCTAACTCTTACTTAAGTGAAGAAAAGGAGACTCCAACTGTAGGAGATTCTGCAGATGAAGTGCCCGAATTTGGTGTTAAGCCAAATGAATATCCAGAGGAGGCCTCATACGTTGAAGTTGAGGTAAATGGCAACACTCAAGCTGACAATGAAGAAGCAAAATCCGGAACTCAAGAAAAAGAAAGTGAAACAAAGGAAGTGGTAAGTTCGGAGATTGAAGTACCAGAAATCCACATCAATTCAGAAGATGCTGAAGGTAAGGATACTATTGAGGAGCCTGAGAAACAGCCAGCAGCAAGCGTTGGTTCAGCAAAGGATTCCATCTTTGATGACATTTCAAATGAAGGGGTAAGGATTCATGTCAGTAGAACAACTTTATAAAGCCAGATGATATTTCTAAACTTGTTTTTGATGCATAGATGATTTTCATGAAAACAGGTGAATGATGAACAAGAAAGTGCTGAGACCAGTGGAGAAGTCAAAGAGGAAGTGATTGAGGAAGTTGGCCAAGTCGAAAAAATTCATGAGGGAAGTGCTTCCATTCCAGAAACTGAGAATCATGCAACCATTGTTGAGAGTATCATTGAAAAGGACGTGACAGTGGAGAGTGAAGAAACAGAGAACCTAGAGTCATCATCTGCAGAAGGAGGAGTAAAGGAAGTGTTCTTAGAGAAGGAAGAGCCACAAAGGCCTGTTGATTTCGAAGTGGACGAAAAGAAACCTGAAGATGAAGCCTTAGAGTCACCTGTACAAGATTGCAACACTTATGAAAATGAGTCCATGCCTAATGAAATCACTACTCAGGAGGTAATTAAGAAGATAAAAGAGAATTACTTTGTCATTTCCCTTTTACTGTAATAGTCTTACAGTAAGATAAATTAAAATGGCAAATCTTTTGAAACAGGAGCAAAGTGCTAGTGAGCAAGTACAAGATGTTGAAATGCAGAATATAGGTGAAGTTAATGAGCTTATTCATGATGGAAACTCTACTGAACAGGTAAGAGTGGGAAAAATAATAATTATGGAGCTTCACTAATTTTTCGTATTTATCTTCATATGTATCCTCAATTAATTGAAACTTGAACCTTTTAACAGAAGGTTGATGAGTATGTTGATGAAATTCAAGTAGAAGGTGGTGGTACAAAGGATATTCATGAAACATTGGCTCAACATGAGGTCAGCTTTACTACTATATAATATGTTTCTTCCAGTTCCATGTATGGCATATCTAACAGAGCTTTTGTTATACAGGAAAGTGATTGTGTCATAGTTTCAAGTGAAGATAATGAAACCGCAACAAATGGAAATGTTGAGATTGAGGAAACTATCGCGGTGCAGGAAAATGATGCCTCTGTTGAGGTAAATGGCCAAATAACAGAAGAAGTGCCTTCAGAAATTGAAGTAAACATCAAATCAGAAGAGGCTATAGATGAGCATAAAATTGAGGAGCCAGAGAGCACAGATGCAGCAAACAGTTCCATCCGTGATATCATTTCAAATGAAGGGGTGAGGAGTTGAATCAGTTAAACCCGTTCTATCTAACTAAAAACTTCATAATCGCATTCAATATTTCTGACCTTGTTTAATGTACAAATTTCATGAATAGCAGGTTAGTGGTGAACAAGGATATGCCGAGACACTAATTGAGGTCCGTATAATACTCAACCCTGGAAGTTGCATTTATTTCTTATCTTAACTAGCATAACCATGTTAAAGCTTCCTATTTTGACAGGAAAGAGATGCTGACCTGCCATTGGTTGACAATACTGAAGCAAATGACGCAGAGAAAGAGAAAGAAGTGAATAACTTGGAGAGAAAGGAACCTCCAGTAGGTGGGAGTGAATCTAACTCGACGGAAATTGAAAGATCAAAGATGCAGATGCAAGATAGTTCTTTCACTGCACAAACTGAAGATGCAGGTAAGGCTACGAAGGAGGTAATAATGGAAGAAAATGCATCTTATGATAAGAATGGAAGTGAAGATACAAAAGGTGAAGATCTTGATGCAGAGGTTGTTGAAGTATTAGGGGAACAGCCAACTGAAGAGCCTGCCGCGTCTGAAAGTATCCAAGAAAGTGAGGAGGTGTCAAAGGAAAAACCTATATCAGATACTCAACATGAAGAACATATCTCTAGTGGAGAAGCAGCTTCTGGTTCAGATTTCCCATCAGTGGAATTGGGAGGTCAGATTGATGAAACAGAACCAACATTAGCTACAGAGATAACTGAAGATTCTGAAACCATTGTTGATGATATCACCAAGGAGGCTGTGATACTGGAGAGTGAAGAAACAGAGAAACATGAATTATCAACAGCAGCAGACAATGAGGAAGTGTGCTTAGAGAAGGAAGAGCCCCAACAGTTTGAAGCCACTGAAGGTGCCCGAGATATAGAATGTGAAGTTGGGGAGTTGAAGGAAATTGAAGATGAAGAAATTGAGCTCATTCAGAATGCAATCACTACTCAAGAGGTACTTTCAAGTCAATCACTATTTCTTTTGCATAATCATCACATGCCTAAGTTGTATTAACTGATACATTTCTGAAAACAGGGCCCAGAAAAGGATGCTTCTGTGCTGTTTAAGGAGGACGTTCAAGAAGAAACTCCCACCACAATCCAGGAAATTGTGGAAGAAAGTGGAAAGGAATGTCTAGTGAAACCCCCTGAGGTAAATGGCCACACTGAATCCGGAAATGAAGCAGTGGCAACAACCAGAACTCAAGGAAAAGAAAGTGAAATAACAGAAGGTCTCAGTTCAGAAGATGTTGACGATGAGCAGAAAATTGAGGAGCCTGAGAAACAACCAAAGAGCACAGATGATTCCATATGCGATCACATTTCGAATGAGGGGGTGAGGAGCCTAATCAGTTATACTCATAAGCTAATAGAACTAAAATCCCTGCTCCTAAATTCTGACATTGTCTTTAATGCATAAATTTCATGAAAAACAGGTGAACGATGAAGAAACAAGTGCTGAGACAAGTGAAGAAGTCGAAGAGCAGGTGGTTGAAAAACAGAACACGAGTGAAGAGAATGAGATAGGCAATACAGAGGAAATTCACCAAATATCGGATGAACATGTAGCGGTTAGTTAGTATTTCACAATGTTCTAATGCCACTTCCATTTGGAATATATATAACAAAGCTTATGTTATACAGGAAAGGAGTTGTGACATAGAGATACCAGTCATTAAAGAAGAGATATCCACTGAAGAGGATATTACAGTTGCGGATATCAAGGAGGAAATCCCTATTGAGGAGGTAGTTAGTAAGATATTCAATGTTGGACCATGATTGTATTGTTATTATATTTAGAAGTGACTCACTAAGAAGTGAAACAGGTGGATACTGTACAAGGAAAAGTTGATGAAAGTGGAAATGTGAAACTGGGAAGAGATGAAGAAGCAGAAGAAGATGAAATCACAAAAGCAGAAGAAGAACCAGAAGAAAATGTATCTAGTGGAGAAACAACTTCTGGTTCAGATTTCCCATCAGTGGAATTGGGGGATCAGATTGATACAACGGAAACCACAGTAGCTATAGAGCAAATTGAGGATTCTGCAACCGTTGGAAATATCACCGAAGAGGCTGTGACAGTGGAGAGTGAAGAATCAGACAAACATGAATCATCATCTGCAGCAGACAAAGAGGAAGTGTGCTTAGAGAAGGAAGAGGCCCAACAGTCTGAAGGTGCCCAAGACATACAATGTGAAGTTGGGGAGTTAAAGGAAAGTGAAGATGGACAAAAAGAGCTCATTCAGAATGTAATAACTACTAACGAGGTACTTCAGAGGAGACAAGTTAATCACTAATTCAATTCCATTTCGCATAATAATCTTATGCCTTAGTTGTATTGATTGATATTTTTGGAAACAGGGGCAAGATGGAAGTGACCAAGTTCCCAATGCTGAGAAACAGAGTATAAGTGAAGTTCAGGATGAAATCCCTGCGGAACAGGTAATAAGTTGGAAAATGAACATGGAAATTCAACAATTTGCCATATTTTCTCTATGTGTGTACAAACTCAACCAATGTATTCAATAGCTTAACTGCTTCTATAAATGTCGAACATTTTTAACAGAAGGTTGATGAGGAGGCAGCAAAAGATGATGAAGACACAAAAAGAAATGTCGAGGGTGATGAAACTATCATAGTGCAAGAAAATGATTCCTCTGTGGTATGTAAGGAGGATGTAGAAGAACAAACTTCAACCACAATTCAGGAAACTGTGGAAGAAAGTGAAAAGCAATGTCTAACGGAACCCTCTGAGGTAAATGGCCACACCGAAACTGAAATTGAAGCAGTGGCAACAGGAAATCAAGAAGATGAAAGTGAAACAATAGAAGATCTTAGTTCAAAAATTGAAGTACCAGAAACCCACAAAAAATCAGAAGATGATGATGCCAATAAATTTGAGGAGCCCGAGAAAGAGCCAAAGAGCACAGATGATTCCATATGTGATCAAGTATTAAATGAAGGGGTGAGTAGCCTAATCAATTTTTATAAGCCAATAGAACTGTAATCCTTGTTCATAAATTCTGATATTGTATTCTATGCATAAATAAATTTCACGAAACCAGGTGAATAATGGAAGTGCTGAGACAAGTGAAGCAGTTGAACAGCAAGTGTTTGAGGAAGTTGTTGAAAAACAGAACATCAGTGAAGATACTGAGCTTAATCAGGTAAATGTGGAAGATTAGGAGATAGAGGCCATATTTCTATTCTGTACACACAGTTGTATCTTCAATTCATTAAACGTTCAAACTTTTTTCACAGAAGCTCGATGGAACTGAAAAGGTTGATGACCGTGAAAGCTTGAAACTTGAAGATGACAGCAATGCAGAAGAAATTGACCAAACATTGGTTGAACATGTAACGGTTAGTGAGGTTAGCTTTAGTATTTACAATATTCTACTGCTTCTTCCATCTGCAATATATGTAAAAAAGCTTATGTTATGCAGGAAAGGAGCTGTGAAATTTATGTTGCAGATGTCAATGAGGAAACCCCTATTGAGGAGGTAAGTAAGATAGTCAATACTGGACCCAAAAATAAAATAAAATTGGACTATGCTTAAATTGTTATCATATCTAGTAGTAACTCACCAACAAAGGAAACAGGTACACATTGTTCAAGGAGAAGATGAAAGTGGAAATGTGAAACCGGAAAGAGATGAAGAAGCAGGAAAAGATGAAATCACAAAAGGAGATGTTGAGAATGAGGAAACCATCATACTGCAAGAAAATGATGTAACCGAGGATGGTACTACTGTGGAAGAAGTAGTAAGAGAGATAGATATCATTAAAGAAGACATCACTGAATCTGAGGGTTCTGATAGTAAGAATTTGGATCTTGAGAGTGCTGAGGAACAACAGGAGATTGTTACTGAAACAGACAAGTCCATTATCTCCACTGAAGAGGTAAATAAGAAAGATAAATAGAGATAGTGAGGATACCTTGGTTCGTAAGCTACCCTTTACTTGTATCGTATAAAGCACGTCTGGGAAATATAATATCAACCTTTTAAAACAGGTACATGATGAAGACATAGAAAGTGATAAACCACTTGAAGGGGGTGACACAAAGCCAATTTATGAAACATCAGTTCAACAATTAACATCCAACAAGGTTAGTTTCAATGTCTATAGAGTTACTTTTTTGCTAGTAGTGCTTCTATCCATAAAGTCTAACAAATCAAGAGTGAGCCATTCTACAGGAAGCAGATTTTGAAGAACATGGAGAAAGAGACTCTGGAATTCTGGAAGCTACGAGTGAAACTGAATCATCTGCGATGAAGTTAGAGGAAACAGAAGATGAAGAAATCAGTTGCTCGATTGAGGGGGCAGATGAAGCTGTTAAGGAGCTGATCTCAGAGATCCCCTCGACCGAATCTCAACCGGATAAAGAGATCAAGGAGACTGAGGTATCCTCACATTTCACGTATGAGACGATAAAAGAAGAAACGCAAGAAACTGAAACAAAGGAAAGCATTACAGAAGCAGAAGATTCTGAAACTAGGAACCTGAATATTCAGGATGAAGCAGAGAAGCAACATGAGACTGTCAATGAAAAAATTGAGCCCATTCAGGATGGAAACTCCCATGCAGAGGTAATCACAGAATCAGATTGTGTCAATCATGTGCCTCACTTTGTCATGATTAAAAAAAATGTATAAAGCCAACCTTTTGAAAACAGGTGGATAACGGACATGAAAATTTTGAAAGTGAAAGCATCAGATTGGAAAGTGGTAGAGCAGATGACACCAATGAGGTTAGTATTGTTATCTACATTGTTATCTTAAGTTCTCAGATGTGTTCCATTATCAATACTGTAATTGAATACGCGTTATCACAGGAAAAAGGTGAATTTAATGAAGCAGAGGAAAATGCAAAAGCAAGTGAATCCTCCAGTGTAGAGCTACAGAAAGTCATAGAAGAGAAGGAACAGATTATTTACTCAAGAGAAATCAAAAGTGAACTGATGGCAGAAATTGAACCGAAAGAGACCATCTCAGGCTCAGAGGATTCAGAGATTAAAATTTCAAACTTTGAGGAAATTTGTGCTGCAGATGTCAGTAAGTCTGAGAACGTCGCCGTTGCCAAGGAGGTAAGTAAGATAGTCAATTTGGAGCATGCTTGTATTGTTGTGTCTACAAGAAACTCACTTAGAAGTGATACAGGTGCATATTGTAGATGATGAAGTAAATTTGATCTGTGAAACATCTTCCCGAAATTTAGTATTTTTGCGAGTTACACATAATGTTTCTGATGTCCACTATTCTGAAAGGCAATCTATTTTCTGTTATATAGGGCATAGGGTCTGTTTCAGTTGAAGCAAATGATGAAACCAAAGAAGCAGGTGATCAAAGCAGTGTTGAAATGGTTACCCTAATAGAAAGAGAGATTGAATCATCTGAAGCTCATATAGACAATAGCACAGAAACTGGGATAGCCTCATGTGTCACAAGGGAACTTATAAGAGAGGGAGATGATGAAACTGAAGAGGCTGCAACTACAAGTGAATCATCCACTGCTGAACAACACAAAGAAGAAGGTATGAGCTCCATTTTGCCAGAAAAGGATGCAGAAGAGCATGTCGAGGAAGAGACTGCAGAGGAAGCACATAGTATTGAATCGGTGCCTCCATTAGAAGAGGAGACAAGAGCATTAACAAGTGAAGTCAATCATGAATCTGATTCTGAAGCTAAGAACTTGAATCTTGAGGAAGCAACAATTTTGGATGTGACTGAAGCAGATGAGAAGGAAGTCACTTATGAGGAGGTGATTATGCTAACTTATTGTTTCCCTTTTCAGTTTCTGCTTCTTAAACATAACAGGGGAAGCATGTTCCTTCTATACAGGGAAAGGGCATTGTTTCAGGTGAATGTATAGAAGCAGAAGATACAAGTGTACGCATAACAGAAGGAGGCGGTGAAAATGAAACCAGAGAAGCTGAGATAACCTCCACTGTAACAGAAATAACAAGTGAAGTCGAGCTTGAAGTTGAAAAAGAAGAACCTGAGAATTCTGGACTTGAAAACTTAAATCTCGAGGAGGTGACAGCAGTGGATGATGTCGAACTGTCTTCTGTGGAGGTAATAATGTAGTCATGACTGTGCTAATATGTTATTTCCTGTTAAGAAACTTTACCGAATGTTATAGTAACTTGGATGCATCTTTGTTGTACAGGCAGAAGGCCCAGTTTCAGGTGAGTATAAAGAAGCAGAAGATGGTGAAACCAAAGAAACTGTGAGTCTCACATTTGAGGCAAGAGAAATAATAAGTGAAGCTGAAAACGAACCAAGCTCAGAGTCTGCAGGTTCTGAAATTAATAGCTTGAATCTTGAGGAGGTGACAGCTGCGGATGCCAAACAATCTGAGCATGTCATTGATGCAAATGAGGAGGTAATTAGTAATTAAGTATTAGATTAGGAATATGCTAACAAGGAACTGCATAGAACCTTTATCATACAACTAACTAACCGAGACACTAAATCAGGTGCATGAGACAGCTGACATGATAAAAGAAGCGACACAAGAAACCGAGGTTGACGGTGAGAAAGTTAGAGAAGCAAGTGAGGTGACTGAGGGTGTAAGATTTACTGAAGAAGAGGTATATCAGACAATAAATAAAACTAAGGATATAGATGCATTCAGCATGGTAGTCAGTATAGTGGACAGCTTTTGTATCAAATCTCACTCTCTTCTGGAACAGGAAAAATACGACAATGAAGCCACGAAACAGTCTATTGAGAAAGATGTTGATGCAGCAAAGGAGAATTATGAAACAATCACTGAGGTAAGTTTTATTTTGAGGAATCCTAAAAGTTGTTCCATACTCATAAATCTGAAACTTAAACCATTATCATTCAATAGGAAAGAGACAGCAGCACGGCCTTTCCATCAACCATGCAAAGTGAGTATTTTAAGGAGTTTGCTGAGAAAACAGACTCATCATATGACAAAAGTCTAGGTGTTGATGAAGCTGGATCAAAGCTCAATGAGGTAGCTAGTGAAAAAGGAAGTGAATTGACCTCAAAAGAGGAAGAAAGTGGCTTGCAGGATTATGCTCCAAAAGATGCAGTAATTTCTGATGGAGGTCCACAAATCATGTCTGAGGATCGCAAAATTACACCTGAAGTCAAGTCAGAAGTTCAAAGTAGAGATATTTTCACAGGACCTGAAGTTGTTGAAGGTGAAACCAAACCTGCTCCAGAAACTATAGATGTTCATCCCAAAGAGGT
The DNA here is from genome assembly GCA_036873135.1 of Clarkia xantiana subsp. parviflora. Classification (NCBI taxonomy): domain Eukaryota; kingdom Viridiplantae; phylum Streptophyta; class Magnoliopsida; order Myrtales; family Onagraceae; genus Clarkia; species Clarkia xantiana. The sequence continues at coordinate 51,955,013 of JAPTYO010000001.1, forward strand.
AAAATTATTTTTTAATTTTATGAAAAAATAAAATAAACTATCTATCAGATGAACAAATTTATTAGCATTGGTAATCCAACTGATGCCCCATTCATCAACCAGGTTGAAGATAACCATGAAACAACTGGTGAAGCAGAGACAACTGGAGTTGTTGAGAGGAACATAGACAGTAGTTATGTTGTGGTTGGTGGAAAGGGATTGGATGACAAAGCAGAGTTGTCACTATCTGATCTCCTCCACAAGGCAAGAGATCAAAATCAGAAAGTGGCTACACCACTTACTGAAGAGAAGGATATTGTGGGAAGCACATTAGAGGTGGTGCATAATGAAGAAGCAGATGCACATGAAGTAAAAACAGACGAAGAGAGAGATGAATCAGAAGTTATTGGGGAGAGTTGTAAAGACATTGATGTGAAGACTCCTAAGAAACACACCAACATCCTGTCGGGTGTCAGCTCCAAAGTGAAGCATTCCATATCCAAGGTGAAGAAAGCTATTACCGGCAAGTCTTCCAACTCCAAAACTCCAAAATGAATGACCCACTTCTACTCAATGCAACATACTACCTTCCACTGCTCTGCAGAAAGTCATTTTTTATGTAATTAATTAGGTTTGGTGTGCGTGTGGATATATTTTTTTCTTCGGATATATTTTTTTCTTCAACATACAGTTCCGTATGTATATGTGTAGTTTCATGAGCAGTGTAATTATAAGCGTGTTTTCTTAAAGAGTTAATAAGTTTTTGGTCTAATATATTCGACCACTTTTGGTTTTGGTGTAACATTTTTTTATTATATTTTTTATGCAGTATGTTTGCAAATTGTACACTTTTGGTGCATTCGTTAGTTGACCGTCAATTTTGACCGTTAAATAGTCACGTCATTAATTCCCAAACTTTTAGTTTGTTCAGGTTAGTCCTCAATTTATTTTCCATTTTTTTGTACAATTTAGTCCCTAAATATTTCAATTGAACCCTACACCAAAAATTAACCTAATCGGGGTCCGACAGGCTGGGTTAGACCCTTGTTAAGCTCACCGGACCTAGACGACCCTAATCAAGATCTGGCCCAGTCATGAGTCTGTCCCTGCCTAGGTCAATTTTGACCTAGGGTCTGGGTAGAACCCTGAATAGGTTAGTTTTGGGTTTATGGTTTAATTGAAATATTTAGAGACTAAATTATACAAAAATATAAATAAATTGGGTAGTAAATTGAACAAAATAATAGTTTGGGGGCTAGTCTTGTGACTATTTAACGGTAAAATTAACAATCAACTAACGAATGCACCAAAAGTGTACAAGTTACATACATATTGCACTAAAAGTATACAAAAAATAGATATTGCATAAAGCGCCAAAAGTGGTTAAACATATTGTACCAAAAGACATTCTATCAATTTCCTAAATCATCAAGACTATGCAACAATTGAAGATGAATTATGAAGAAAAACTAGTCTTCTTAACAAATATAAACTAAACTGAATAATCAAACTAAAAATATTAAATACGAGGCATATTTGAGTTACCTTTCATTGCCAAATTAGCTTATCATTCTATCTGCAAAAAATAAAAAGCATAGTTAACAGATATGCACTTAACAATAGTCTTAAACATACACATACATTTATCTACGTCAAATTCATCTTAGTCACATGGGACGAACATAATGAAGAGTAGACTTGTCCAAACAGTTTACCCAGTGTTTACAGATTGAACACATATACAACATTTATTTTTGGTTATCGCGGCAGTTACTGTGCTTCAGACCAACGTCTCCTCTCTCTATATTTTCTGCTGTATCTTGGGAATCTCCATGTGAGCAAGCCTAATCTGCTTCTGTAAGGGCAAGTATTTCCTCAAACAGAGACAAGCTTCATGCATAACATGCACCAAAAAAGGAGCCAACCTTCTCTCACTCTCATCAATTTCTTCACCACCCTGCACTATCCTTGTTGTCCAACTGTGGAGACGCTCCACTGATGCATAAAGACCGGCTGTGAAACGTTCTGCAGTGGATTCCCAGGTGGGGTCCATCGCCAATAGAGAAGTCAGAGTCAGTGGCAGATCGCTTAGTACTGTGATTCGGTCCAGTATTAGAAGAGGCATGTATTTGGAGAAGCTTCCACATAGAAGACCAATGAACTGCATCACCTGTCAGTTGAAACCCAACATGAGTAAGACAAGACCATCATTCTGCATAATAGTTTACAAGTTTTGACTTACCAGAGACGGGTAACGTGAGACACAGCTGATTTCGACTGCATCAACCAGCCATTCTCTTTTAACACTACCTTCAGCATGTTGAATAGCAGCAACAACTTCGATAAGGACATCCCAAGTACCTGTACCCAATACAGAAGTTCTGTCAACTTCATGTTTATCGTCGAGTGACATACTTTAGAGAAGACCCTAACTTAGAGGATCTTTATCACGTGGTGACTTCTCATTATTCACACTGAGTCATGTCAAATTGCCATTTCCTCTCTTTAACAGTATATAACCAACAACAACAAAAAAGAACTAAGGGTTAAGAACCTATAAATTGTCTGAAGTTTCCCCTATGTGAGATTTTGGTGTCTGAAGTTTAAATTGTTGATATTAAATGTAAGTTTCAAATTTGTTGAAATTTGCTGTCTCCGTTCAAATTTGCTGTTAAAATTGACAGAACTTGATCATGTGCTTGTCATATGACCAAATAAAACATAAATCTCAAAATTGCCCCTAGTTGGGTGGTGGCTGGCCGGAGTTGGGTGGTGGCCGGCCGGAGTTGGGTGTGACTGGAGTAAACATAAAAGTATCGGGGGAAATTTCGACTTTTCACACCATTCTGTCAAATTTGACAGAAAAAATGGACGGAAAACCAAATTTCAACAAAGTTGAAACTTCAGACAGTCAATATCAATAATTTAAACTTCAGACACCAAAATCTCACATAAAGCAAACCTCAAACAGTTTATAAGTTCTTAACCCAAGAACTAACCAGGTGATTGGGTATTGAGTATGAGACCCTTCACTTGTCCCAGCTCCGTTATTGGGAGGGTTCCACGCCGAACCAACCTCGCTTTTAATTCAACCTTTTTAAGGGATGGGGCTATCTGATCATTGCCTGGAATCCAATCAACCTGTAAAATAGGACCAAGTGACAGTCTGATTTTATCATCATAGCTAAGTTTAGAGACATACAGTGTTCGGAACAGTGTAACTAGGCTTGCAAAGAGTTGACAGGGAGCACATTACCTGCAGAAAGTTTGACAACCAATCCCTTGGGGCCTTCTCGAAGCAAATAACAGCTTCGGATAATTCCTCTTCATAATCTGCTCGATCTGTTTCAGCTATCGTATCCAACTGATATGGTAGCAAAGAAAAAAGCACTTCTATGCACGTGTTAACATCTGATATATGCAATGTCAAATTTGGAGCTGCCTCCTCCAACATCCTACAAAGGCCTTTCCAACATGAAATACGTAAAAGTCTTTTCTTGCTAGGGTGGTCTATTATAAGAGACCTCATGAAATCAGCTACATCCTTGAGTAAGTTTTTAATCCGAGACCCAGAGAACAATTTCACTGTTTCCGCAAGATGACAGAGCAAGCGAGACTGTAAATTTGGCTCAAGTGAGTTGAACCTAGGTAGATCCCAGAGCTCATCTAGCAGGGTTAGGAGTTGATCAAAATGGGAAGCATGAGCAAGTGCAAACCGAAGGCTTTCCTCTCTTAACCCCTCCCTCACACTCGTCACATCAGCGGGAATAGAATCTTGAACTTGAGCCTCATATCTCATGCATCGCCTAACAATTGCTCCCCACTCCAAGTTTGGCAATCTTGGAGCTTGTGTAAGGCACTTCAAGACTGATTTAATTGTTCTGATGTGTGGAAAGGTACCTGACTGAAGTTCAGAAAGGCAAAATATACCAAAAAAACATCATCCCATGCAGCAAACCATTTTTATGGTTCTATATTTCCAGAATGAAGGGAAGGGGCAATGGAACAAAAGCTTGGAAGAAGTTAATTACCTCAAGATTTGGGTGACCGAGATTCATCAGCCACAAGCATAGCTTCATGACAACACTGTCATCTGCAAATGTCTGGGATGTGACTTGCAGGCTGGAACCATCAGCTGATATCTCGTTATCACCATCCTTAACTTCTCTGGACACCAGACTATATCGAAGAAATGAAACTGCCCATGCAGCATAATGTTGCAGTTGATGGTCTGCAGAGGTTTGTGCAACAAGAAATATCTCTTGCATCAATGATGTTAGTTCTGCTTCACAAACAGGAGTTGAAAGAAGATGACCGGTTGTATGAGAACCCTGTGGTGAAGCATTTTCATAGATGATCATAGATAAATAACTGATTACTGAAATATTTCAAAAACCTCAGCTGAATATATAGGCCAAAATTACCTTTTGCTTGTAGCTAGTCCAGACTGAAGAATTGAAGTGATTATGAAACATCCCTGCTTCTGCTCCTAAAGAATTAACAACTCCAAGCATCCCTCCAAAGTGAATGATTGGAGGGTTACGATTAGAGTAACACTTTTTAAACAATTCCAATAACCCTTCAACACACTCAATAGAGGAAACACCCTCATGCAGAAAGTAGGCAAGAAGACTCCCTGCGGCACTACATGATGCCACCAAGAAGCTCTCGTGGAAGAAACCCGACTTTTTAACTGATACTAAGTCAAAAATCAGCTCTCTATAGCCGTGTAGCAGATGTTCTAGTTCGCTAAAATTCATCAGCTCCACTCTATAGCAAAAAGTCACTACCATGGGAAGTGCAAGACAAGATCCAATGGACAAAAGCACTTCACCAGTGCAGGAAACGGAATTGTGCACCAGAGGATTCAAATGTGGTATCCATGATATGATCAATTCTTTTAGCTTGAGTATAACTTCATGTTCACCAGCTCCATACAAGGCACTGACAGTAGCCCCCAAACCAAGGACAAGTCCAGCAAGACCCCAAACATCTTCCTCTAAAATGTCATGCTCATTCCAATCGATGTCGATATCCAAAGTTGTTGCATACGTGCCCTTTGGAAAATATTCAGATAGGTCTCTCAGAATCTCAGATGAAGATCTTGTAAGTTCAGAAATTGTAAGAGAGAGAGATCTGACTATCTTCCCCAGCAATTCAATTTCTCGCATTCTGTGTGCTTCTTGGTCAGAATTCGGTGTATCGGTAGGTCCGTCTCTAGTTAATAGGCCTTGGCATGAAAATCCCAAACCAATCCCACAGGCTCCTTTGACAAGTGTGCTTTTACTACCACGTAAAACCTAAAAACAGGAGGATCAAAGAATAAAACCCACCAGATGACAAAGTTGAATCTTGTATCATACGAGATTTCATTTATCAGGACATAACATATTAAAAATGCACACACAGACATGTATATATATATATATATATATATATATATATAGAGAGAGAGAGAGAGAGCGAGAGAGAGAGAGAGAGAGAGAGAGAGAGTCTGCACCTCAATAAGTCCTGCGATGTACTGAAGCTTTTGCTTGTGATCTGTGACATGTAAGCCACTTGAAACCAACCCAAGAGATATTGCAGCCGACCATTGACGATGTTCATGCTCAAAGTGGAATAACCAATCCATAAGAAATGTTGATGCAGCAGATTTAACTATATGAGCAGATGGAGGCAATATCTACGAATTACAAGGAATGAGAAATCAAACTTGAGAAGAGAAAAAACACAGCAGAATTACAAAGTTCCATTAAGCGGTTTGGAGATATGCAGTACAAAAGCAAAATGGCCTAGCAAAATCTGAACCAACTACGCATTTTATTGTGCCTAGAGAACGAGTAGATGAGTTTCATTCAGTGTGTGCATGTTAGCATCAGCAGATACTCGCTGGCCCTGAAATGTGAATTTGAAGCACATTAACTGTTTACTAGCAAACGAAAGTAGCACAACAACTGTAAAACATAATTCATTCTCTTCACTACAAGCAAGAAGAAGAAAACATCTATTGGTTGTCATTTTTTTGTACAACTGAAATGAAGTAGCCTAGACTAATAAGAATGGCTTTGAGAAAAGCAATCCCAGATAATCTCTTGATCACCGAGATTAAGTCTTACCGCACAAAGTGCACCAATCGCAATCACAACATTTTCACTAGTTCGAGGAAGTGAATCTTCAGCAAGTCTTATCATACTCTGCATTTTAAAGATTAATAAATGATCATTCGGAAGAGGTCCTTTAACAACTAATGATAAAAGCAATATTGTTAACGCAAAATATGTTCAGGCACCTTTAAGATATCGTTAGCTGCTTTGCATGCTCTATCTGCTGCGCTTGATGATACTCCAGTGTCAGCAGACAATGCTGCAGCCTTGATCCAACGGCGCATGAATGGTTTCCAAGATTGCAAAGAAAGAAGTGTGATAAAGTTACTTCGTGAGAGTTGAAGAGATGATGCAATCTCCATTAATGTTTTCTCATACTCAGCATGCACATCCTGTAGCCCATTAGTTGGTAAGCTTAAGCATGTAGATAAACTAGTATGTGCTTGAGATAAACTAATTGCAGTAAGAATTTTCTCACAGTTGATCCATGTTGGCTCTTCATCAAGTTGGGAGTCAGCGTATGGCATAGTAGAGCTGCACCTGGTAACAGCTGCACCCGATTGCCTTTTCTTGCATAAGATAGAAAAAAATATATCTTTGAATATGTGCAGCACCTTGAGAAATAAAGTGTTGTACCCAGATAATGTACCAAAGAAAGACTATCAGACTGTTTCATTTGTTTTTTTATCTCCAACAGTGCCAGTTGTCTTCATGAACTATCCATTAATCCAATTAAAGGTACCTGAAGAAAATATAGCACGGGGAAATGCATCAAGAAGTTTCTCAATCTTGTTAGAGGCAACTCGCTTCTCCTTTTTCGTCAATCTTCGGCGGTTCCTGAATTATTTTCGACAGCAATGATCAACTTTTAGGGTTAGTTTCCTCCTATATAAATTGAAGGATCCAGATTGGATTGGCAAGCTTTGTCTTTACGTGTGTTCATGCATGATGACTTGGACTTGAAACTGCTCCATTGACCTTAGAGCATCCTCATCTGTCTCCACAAATAGCAATGTGCAGCTCCTTTCTTTTAACTCTGGGATAGTGTTCTCTAAATACGATATCTGAGAATTAAACTGGACAGTTAGCTTGTAGTAACAATCCTTTTCTATGGCCAGCAAGAAACCAAGTAGACTACCAGTGTTACTGTCCAAAGAATTAAAAAAGTAAAAAATATGCATAGATCAATGCAGGTATCATTTACCTCATAATGGATTAAGGCATCAAAAGCTGACATCCTAACTTTTGAGCTTTTGGATTCATGCAGAAGCTTGAAGGAACAAAAACCCCAAAGAGTTTGTAAGATATTACTTGAAGCCTCTGGATTAGCTTCAGCATCCATTGCTCCCCATCTAAGAAGACCGCAGATACTACAAACACAAAACCAAAAATCAAGCAGCGATCCATTTCCTACTTTCAGTAATGTAAACAGAACTGATAAATTTACTGAGCCAATAGTGAAACTGCAGCCACTCTGAAGAGAACACATGAACGGTGTCGTACACGACAAGATAAGCATCCTATGAGCCGTCTAATAGAAAGAACTACCATTGACACGAGAAAATAGGAGTACATAAGCAAATGGTACTAGCCTGTGTAAGGCCCTTCTTTGTAGACAACCAATAAGACCCCACAGAATATAAATTCTAGAATACAGGGTGATGCAAGATGGTCCTGATCATATTTGTTTCAGATACTTGCCTGTGTGCAAGGATTGGCTCTGCCGAATTGTCGAGTAGATTCGTTTTAATGACATCCCATGCAGTGTAGAAATCTGAATGTTCAACATGTTTACATGCTTCAGATAACTTATTCCAAAATAAAAACAGAAGTCCCTGGAAGTGCACCAAATCAGAAAAAAAAGTCTGATAATTACCACCTCTATTTCTCAGAGTAATGGTGCATCTCAAAGGAATATTAGTATCTCGACCATATAAATCACCTAAATGTGGATATTTTACTTAAATTCTTATCTTGCGTCCACTGCAATAAAACATAACTTACACCTAAATAGTTCCAAGCTACAAAGTCAGAGCATGAGTACAAACTTACTATTCCTACACAAATACAGAAAAACTACAAGGAAGGTTTCCTTTAGAGGAATTGAATACGAGGAATAAGGACATTACCAACTGCATCTGCTTCACAAAGGTGTGAAAGGCTTTGTAAACCTAAAGCCTGAACTACAGCATCTCGGCTCTCAATGCAAGCCTGTTTATTTCAAAGTGAAAGATCTTGTACAGTAAGCAGTCCATAATAAAGATGACAAAACGTGATAAAGAAAGAGAACTATTCAAGAAAGCTTACAGAGATAGACAAGATAAGATCCACGCCTCTGTCAGGATTTTTTCTGCAGACATCCCGAAGGGAAGCAGCCATACTTAAGCAGGCATTTTTATCACCAATTAGTTCAGAGAAGCGGCTAGGAAGTAGTACTCCCTGTGGGGAAAAGGGAACAATAAAATTCAACAGAGTAATTTTTTATTTATTTTTTATACAAACAGAGAGTAATCTAGGGTATGCCATTCCTAAGTAGTTGCACTCATTTGTTGTGTTATCCATGCACTGATGCTTCACATGCTGCAAACGCAACTATCAGTTTGAGACAGGAAATTGAGAAAGTTCAAAGGAAAAAACGAGGGAAATACCAAAGGCCAAAACCAAAAGAAAAGGAATGCCGAAAGACAAAAGGTTTCTAAAATATTGCGCAATTATTAGATATGAAATATAAGGTGCCTTATAAGGATAACACAGTCATAGATCAAATCAGGTTCCGGATTGCTACACTGGTCAGTGAACTGCTAATGATAACCATCAAGAGTGCAACTAAATTGAAGTAAGACATATGCATATAAGAAAAAAGTGACAGTCCACCATATATCAGCTGAAATATAGAATTATGGCAATGCCATAAGAGCAAATTACTTGCAGGCTACCAAAGGCACGGTCATTGATCTCCCAGGTGCGACAAAGCAAACGAGCTGCTGTTGGGTATAAAACCCTGCATGTCCAAAAGGAAAGCGAAAAAGAACTCATATCAAGAGAGAGACAACAAAAGTACAAGATCAAACTCTAATTGGGAAATCCATCAAAAAGAACTCTACTAGGGAACGCATGACAATGCAGGCCACACTTCAGGCGACAAAAGGTTTTGGAACATCGATTAGTATTATCTCGTGTTATGACCCTAGGATCGGGCCGATGGCCGTTGGATAGGATAGTGGGCTCATTAAGAGGAGCACTAACCCTGAACTCATTAGAGAAAGAATTCCATCTCTGGAACTTAGGTTTCTGTTTAACTTTCTGCTTGTATTAGAGCTCTTATTCCTCGACACCTCTAGGGTTGAGCAGAGACTTATATATATAGTGTAGATCATTATCCTTAATGATAGCAATAATATCTCTATCTCTAACACTCCCCCTCAAGCTGGAGCATACATATCATGTGTACCAAGCTTGCTACAAATATACTGACTCCGAGAGCCACCAAGGGCTTTAGTGAGAATATCAGCTAGTTGATTACTAGAACTAACAGATTCGGTGGCAATTATCTTGGAGACGATCTTCTCGCGGATAAAGTGGCAGTCGACTTCTATATGTTTGGTTCTCTCATGGAAGACTGGATTTGAGGCTATGTGTAGAGCTGCTTGGTTGTCACAATAAAGTTTCATTGGTTTATTATCTCCAATCCTCAACTCTTGAAGAAGTTGTTTGACCCAAAGAAGCTCACAAGTACCAACTGCCATGGCCCTATACTCTGCTTCAGCACTAGAACGAGCAACAACGTTCTGTTTCTTACTTTTCCACGATATTAGATTTCCTCCGAGAAAGACACAATAACCAGACGTAGACCTTCTGTCTACTGGACAACCTGCCCAATCAGCATCAGTGTAAGCCACCACTTCAGTGTTTCCTTTATCTTTATATATCAACCCTTGACCTGGAGCCTTCTTGACATATCGAAGTATTCGCATCACCGCTTGCCAGTGTTCAACACATGGAGATTGCATGAATTGGCTGACCACCCCTACTGCAAACGAGATGTCTGGTCTAGTGATAGTGAGATAGACCAATTTGCCCACCAATCTTCTATATCTTTCAGGATTATCAAATAACTCTCCCTGATTCGGAAGTAGTTTACTATTCGGATCCATGGGACTATCAACAGGTCTACAATCCAACATGCCCGTTTCTTCAAGAATATCTAGTGCATACTTCCTTTGAGAAATGCAAATATCATTCGTTGATTGAGCAACTTCAATTCCAAGGAAATATTTAAGACTCCCTAAATCTTTGGTCTGGAAGTGACTGAATAAGTGCGTCTTCAGCTGTTTAATCTTCTCATGATCGCTCCCAGTAATAATAATGTCATCGACATAGACGATTAGATACACGCAGAGACCAGAGGAAGAGTGTGAGTAGAAGACAGAATGGTCAGTTTCACTTCGACTCATCCCAAATTTCTGAATAACAGAGCTGAATTTTCCAAACCAGGCCCGTGGTGATTGCTTGAGTCCATATAAAGAGCGATGCAGCTTACAAACAAGTCCTGACTCCCCCTGAGCAACAAATCCAGGTGGTTGCTCCATATAAATCTCTTCTTCAAGCTCTCCATGAAGGAATGCGTTTTTAATATCTAACTGATGCAACGGCCAATGCTGGATAGCTGCAATAGAGAGAAGTAACCGTACAGAAGGAATCTTTGCTACGGGAGAAAACGTATCCCCATAATCTAGACCATAAACTTGAGTATAGCCTTTGGCCACAAGACGTGCTTTAAGGCGGTCAATTTGACCATCAGCTCCAACTTTGATAGCAAACACCCATCTACAACCAACAGTTTTCTTTTCCGGCGGCAATCGGACCAAATCCCATGTACCACTTTGCTCCAATGCCTGCATCTCGTCAATCATGGCTTGCTTCCATCCGGGATGAGCAAGCGCCTCACGAACAGTTTTGGGAATAGTAACGGAAGATAATGATGAAACAAAAGCAAAGTGGGATGGAGAAAGCCGATGAAAACTCAAAAAGTTATAAATAGGATGAGTGTTACGAGTGGATCTACTTCCCTTTCGAAGGGCAATGGGCAACTCTTCGGATGAGTCAGGCTGGTCTGTAGTCGGTTCAGACACTTGAGATGGAGTAGGAACTGTAGAGGTCTCTATTGCAGTAGACTGTCTCTGTCGACGTTGATATTGAAGAAGAGGCGGTGGATCAACCGATGAAGATGGAACTTCTATCACAACGGAAGGAGATTGTGGAGCCTCTGACACAAGTGGAGGAGAGGGACGCATTTCTGACACAATCGGAGATGGAGTTTGTATCGGAAATGATGGTGGACTCATGATAGGAAGTGATAACACATCCAGTGTAGATGATGACTCAGCTATGGAAAGAGAGAAATATGGCGTGTCTTCAAAGAATGTGACATCCGCGGACATATAGTATCGGTTCTTGATCGGAGAATAACAACGATATCCTTTCTGCAACCTGGAATATCCTAAAAAAACGCACTTGATGGCACGTGCAGCAAGTTTGTCAAGTCCTGGAGAAAGATCATGAACATAGCAGGTAGAGCCAAATACACGGGGGTTCACATGAAATAATGGTTCCTTGGGAAACATAATAGAGTATGGAACTTTATTACCAAGGGAAGACGAAGGCATTCTGTTTATCAAATGACAAGCTGTTAAAACAGCATCACCCCAATAATGGACTGGCACATTTTTATGGAGCAATAATGTGCGTGCAGTATCAATCAGATGCCTGTTTTTTCGTTCGGCAATACCATTTTGTTGCGGTGTATGAGGACATGTGGACTGATGTAGAATTCCATGTTGACTCAGAAATGATGAAAACGTTCCCGAGAAATATTCTCTTGCATTATCACTGCGAAGAATTTTGACTTTTTTTACCAAACTGTGTCTGAATTTCAGCAAAAAAAGACTGGAATATAGGAAATAGCTCGGAACGTTCTTTCATTAAATATATCCAAGTGCAGCGGGAGAATTCATCAATGAAAGTGACGAAGTATTTATACCCAGCATGGGTAGGTACACGACTAGGACCCCAAACATCAGAATGTATAACAGAAAAAGGAGAATTGACCCTGGTTTCACCATGACTTCCGAAGCTAGATCGAATATGTTTCCCGAGTTGACATGATTCACATTGTAGTGTTTTGAGCTTATCCAGTTTGGGAACCATTTGCTGAAGTTTGGACAAACTGGGATGACCAAGACGATCGTGAAGAAGGTTTGGAGACTCTGCAGCACAAATAATTGAGGATGACTTAAGGTAGTAAAGTCCTCCTGATTCATATCCCACCGCAATTGTTCTTCCGGTACTAAGTTCACGTATAACAAGTGAGTCTTTACTGAAGGTTATTGAACAGTTGAATGAACGTACCAGTTTGCTGACAGAGATGAGGTTGAAAGGGCAACCAGGGATGTATAAAACAGACTCCAAGGATAGAGAAGACATTGGTGAGACTTTACCAATTCCCTTGGGAGCAACTCTAGAGCCATTTGCAAGAGTAATTTGATGACTAGAGTTTAATGGAGATATAGAGTCAAAAGAGGAAAGGTTACCCGTTATGTGGTCTGAAGCACCTGAATCAATAATCCATAGATTTTGAGTATTACCAGACTGAGAGATGCAAGCGGTAGAACTAGTAGTTGCGGATGCTTGAAGTTGTGCTCCCTGCATTTAATTTGTCTAAATATCACAAGTCAGGACTTGATGTTGAGAGAGAGGGAATTCTGAATGCTGGTGGGTTCATTCAAGTTGGCCGAGTCAATGGAAGTTTAAACCGCTGAGCTCTCTGAAGATGAATTCCTTGCTGTAGCTTGTGATGGGATATGGGCAGCAGCGGCGCGTGAGTCGGAATACGGCGAAACGTACTGGAATAGGCTATAGATCTGTTCTATAGGCTCGTACCTCCTTGTCCTTGAGTTCTCAAGAGATAGGAATCTAAGTCTGGTTGATGAACAGCGCCGAGCGGCCAGAGCGTGATTAACAGCTCCGGCAGTGGATTAACAGAAGCGATGACCGGCTGCTTCTGAGATGATTATTGATGCCAATTTCGAAATACAAACCCTAAATCTGAATGGGTCTGTCTGAAACTTGGAGAAAAATTTGGTGTGACGGCAATAAGCAAAACTGAGAAACTAGGGTTTGAGTGGCCTAGAATCTCGCTCTGATACCAACTTACAATTTAGAGAGCTCTTATTCCTCGACACCTCTAGGGTTGAGCAGAGACTTATATATATAGTGTAGATCATTATCCTTAATGATAGCAATAATATCTCTATCTCTAACAAATAACATGTCCTATAGGACGCGACCAGTACAATTTATGGAAATAATATAATTCTATTACTAGATATAATATAATTCTATATTATCTATTACATTAATAATGTTATTAATAGTAGAATCTATCTTAATATGGATATATTTATCCATATCATTACTCCACCTTGGAAAATGAGTTTGTCCTCAAGCTCTAATATCCATATTCGGTTGAGGATTGTAGCACGGTGCTGCTTATCCAAGTATTCGTGCAGTAGATCCGGCACATTGTGATTTGCAGGACTGGAATCAGACTTAACTACTCGAATAACATATATCCTTATCTGGTCGAGCAGTGGAGGAGGAGACTGCATCAGCAGCGGAGGAGGCTACACCGGTGGCGGTGGCAAGTGAGTTGGAGATGGTGGCCCTTCTCTGTGCTGCGACGGCGGCAGTAAAAGAGGAGGCAAAAGTGGCAATGGTGGTAGCAGCAGAGGCTGCTAAGTTCGAGGGTGACGAAGGTGGCGTCGGTGGCGGCAGAGGTGTGGGGTCGTGGCCAATGTCGGACCGGAGTCGGCAGGGACGGTAGCCGTGGTTGCAGCGCCGGCAGGGACGACAGCAGTGGTTACAACGGCGGCAGGGGTGGAGGCTGCAACGTACATATGACAATCATTTCTTCACACGCCAACGATATTCTTTCAAGTGTAGCCTTCAAATCCGAGAGATGCTTCATCATCTCACTTATTAGCTGAGGGTCAATGGGATCGTCGGCTCTGATACCAAATATTATGACCATAGGATCGGGTCAATGGTCGTTGGATATGATAGATGGGTAGATGGTGGATAGTGGGCTCGTTAAGGGGAGCACTAACCCTGAACTCATTAGAGAGAGAATTTCATCTCTGAAACTTAGGTTTCTGTTTAACTTTCTACTTGTATTCCTATTCAATAACATGTCCTTTAAATATGACTCGATCAGTACAATTTATGAAAATAATATATTTAATTCTATTACTTAATATAATATATTCTATATTATCTCTAATATTTAAATTCTTATTAATAATAGAATCTATCTTAAAATAGATATATATATCCATATCATCTCGGCATTCACCTATTTCACCTAAAAGAACATTACTAACGCATGAAAAGAAAACTTACATTGTGTATCTAGATAGTATACTAGTCATATAACACATGTGTCGGTCTAAAAGAGTGCAATTATCTTATACATGCACAGCCACACACACATGCAGTGCTAGTCATGAGCTTTTATTGGATACCTCAGAGGCATCTCATAGGAGAAGGGAGGGTTATACCACCGCTGTAGGAAATATTTTTTTTCTGATAGTCATATAACACATGTGTCAATCTAAAAGAGTGCAATTATCTTATACATGCACAGCCACACACACACGCATAGACAGTCATAGATAATGTTCAAGCAACTTCTTTGATTATAATAAAAAAGTATCACCTACCTGTGTCAAATTATGACCTATCTACCCAAAATAGAGACTATACAACATGCTGGCACATTTGCCACCAAAAAGGAAAGCGAGAACTTTCCAATCTCATTGTATCCACACTTCCACATTACTAAAAAGGAGTATGTACAAACATATATGTATTTCAAACATGGCCCTGCTCATACAAACCCAAGGGTCCCCTGATCCTTTGGGTTCTAGAACTCTAAGACCTAAATGAACAGAATTGCAAGTTCCAGGATGGATTCGATATATCATCAAGTTTGAGGACTAGCTGAAGTATAAAGTGCTAATTAAAAGGGAATTGGACAGAGGGTGCACACCATCAAAGCTGAGGCGCCAAAAGAGCAGACATAGTAACATTATTAAGAAATTAATCCTATGAAAATTGACACGATATATTGAGTAAGGATTTAGGGAATCATACGGCTTTGTGTCTCTCTGAAGCAAAGGTAAAATAGTTTGAATAACTAGAGGAGTCATGGAGGAATTGGAAGCAAGTGATGGAAGGAGGCCCAAAACATTCACCTGCAAAACAGGTACATCAAATTCAATGGTGCTTTCTTGAATGGAGCTTAAAGAGGCCTCAAGGACCAAAACTCACCAAAATATCACCACAAGCATCTTTTCCAGCATAAATATTACTGAAGAAAAGGACAGCTAGCAACAAGGGAACACCCATTTTAGGATTCAAAGCACCCACAGAAGCCAGAACATCCACAGCAACAGTCCCTCGAAACTGATGTATAACCAAAGCGCCCGCAACAGAGCAGACTAAAAATGACATTTCTACAGGAGAAGTTCAGACAATATGTGAAAGATGGATACAAACACTTTAACTTGTGAAGAATCACGCCAAGCTACTCAATGTGAATGGACACTGGAGAAATTTGGTCTAACACATTTCTTAATGCACCTTACCAGTTACAAAGATTTCTTGAGTTTTTGTTATAGGCATGGAAGACTTTCTTCTTTGGACAATAGATGACGTGTACTCTCTTAATTTGGAAGCCCAGGGTCCTCTAGCATCATTTACTTCTCCAACTGGATTTGGCCCAGAAGAAGCAAAAGCGTCGATAAAAAATCTGGCTGACGAGAACTTATCCTGAATGCATGAGAAGAACATGTTATGCGCATAATCTTTATTAGAAAGGAACCCCAAGCTCCTCTACATAAGACAAGCCAACATATTTACAGAAAGAGAAACACGAACCGCAGAAAAGGAAGAATGAAGTGAATACAACTTAATATTGGCGAAAAAGGTGCTTCCGTTTCAAAACATTTGTTGGTGAAAGTTTTTATCCTTTTAATGCCATTATTTAATATAGAACCAGAAAAATTGTTCTAACAATTACATACATAATCAACACTAAAGAAAATGTAAACCTGATACCACAAATGTTGCAAAAGCCTAAATACAATCTTTCCGGGTTTGCTGACTGATGGAAACTCCTCTGCTAAGCGGAGATTGTTCTTTGATGACATCAATAGTTTTCCTACGATCTTTTCTAGCGTGACAATCAATTCACCTGCTGCTCCCTTAATGCATTTGGAAGGCCATGACATGAGGTTGATGACAGGGATCATGAACAAAATTTCTTCACTCAGTGAAGATGCTGAATAATCAACCAAGGTTTCTGTACAGCAAAGAAAATATGCATAATTGAAGTAGAATCAACGAGCCATACGGAATTTGGAAAGGATCATGAGGTTGTTACTCCAAAATATACCTGATTTCCAGCCCAGAAGCTGGATCAGGAGCTTCAGCATTGGCAGTTGTTCATGCTCCATTTCTGACCGAGTAAAAATATAAAACAATGACAATGTCACGGATGATACTTCATGTATATACTGCAATCCAAGATCTTTCTGGAGGACCAATATGCGATTTGACAACTCAATGACGGACGAAGCCCCACTAAAACTTTTAAGAGAGAACAAATTTAACCCAAGAACTGTCTCTAGGAGCTCCACGCCGCATATTTGGATCTCCAAAATTCGCTGTCAGAGATGAAAAGTGAATAACTTGCAGTTGACATAAACAAATATAAATACAGATTTCAAGTAACTGAAGTTGACAAATAACCCTCTGGTATGTCCACATTTTTTACTTTGAATCTAGTTGACATGGGATTCTTAAAGGAAGTGGCATAAACTAAATTCTAAAACAATAGAAACAAACAACACTGCTTTAACTTACCGTCTGTGTTGCAACCAAATACTTCAAGATGACTACATATGCATCCACCATATGTCCCGCAAAATGCAATATGAGACTAGAATCCTGTCAAGTATTTGTACTTCAACTATTATGAGAAATGATTCCACTAAAGAAGCTTCAAAGATGGGGGTTGGGAACAGAGAAGGGAGCTTACATCATTTTCATGTGGTAAATACTTAATACATCCTATTAGGAGCTTGAACATAGGGATTGCCTCGCCAGAAAGAGAGTAGCAAATTGATGCCATTGATTTTAATAAGTGTATCACAACGGAAGCAACTGAAACTTCTAGGAATGGTACTCTCAGAACCAAAGGAATCAAAAAGGTTCTCAAGAAATCGCAGATCTTCACCATGCCAATCTGTTTACAGTGCAGCACAAACAACAAAACCTGCTGCACAAGATCATCACCAGCCTCGCTCCGGCATAAAAGAACCTGTTGATTTGATATACCAGTAAGAACCAAACTCTATGACAGCATGTAGTTGCATTTCAAGGACCAATTTTTGTATGGCGGTAGCTCTATACCAATTTCTGCACAATATCAATATTCATATGCCTCCTAAGACAAGAACTCGGTTATATTACGAAAAAGTGAAATTAGATGAGACAATGACAACTTCACCTTGCCAAATGGATGACACTCCGCATCAAATCTCATCAAGCCATTGCTCCTTTGGAACCCCAATCTAACCAAATAGCCTACTCCCTTCACTAAAAGACCAACGAACTTTGGCTCGGCTCCTTCCAATGCGGACTGGAGCTCCATAATCCCGCGGGACAGCTCCATTTTTGAATCTGCAACAAGACGGCATAACTCGCGGATTGATTGGTCGACAACCGCAGCGGCAGACGAACTAACGCACAGTGAAATGACCTCTCTCCCAACTTCGGAGTCAGGACCGAGGTGGGCCGGGGCGGATCGTAGCTTGGAGAAGATGGAGATGACCGCAAATTTTTGGAGGGAAGGCTGTGGAACTCGAGTTTTCTCCAGCAGAGGAGTGTACGACTCCATTGATGCACGCAGAGAGAACTCTGGAGCAGCGGCAGTGGAACTGGAAGTGCAGAGTCTGGTGGTACGCGCCGGGGTTCGCGCCGTTTCGATGGAGTATTGAGAAATTTATCTAAGTTGCATCGTTTAAGAGCACGGTAGTGTACGAAAAGTCACTAAACTAACTAATATTTGTAACTCAGGGACAAAAATAAAGAAAAACGAGTTATGAGTTCCAAAATTACTATTGACGTATCATTCAGATGCGCTATACTTATAACAGAAAAAACGAATTATGAGTTTTAAAATCACTATTGTCACATTCTTGATGTGCGAGTAATGCGCTATGAAATATTAATTTCCGTAGCGCATTACTCTGAAGCACTATGGGGTTATTTACACGTTTTTATTAGATAGAAAGTTACTTTACATGGCTCATCAGGCTCATTTCCCTGATGAGTCATGTAAAGTAACGGTCAAATATTTGACCGTTACCTCATAGCGCATCAGGATAATGCGCTATGAAAATTAACAATCCATAGCGCATTACTTTGATGTGTTGTGGGTATAGCGTTGATGCGGCAATAGTGATTTTGGAACGCATAACTCATTTTTCCCTGTTTGAGTTTCAATTATTAGTTAGTTTGGTGATTTTTCCACATATTTTATGTCATGTGAGCTATCTATGTAGATTTTAAGAAATACATAAATTTATATAATATAATAATAGTTTTATTTAACTATTTTACTTGAACATGTTTATTATTAAACTTTAACAACCAAATTAAAAAGTAGTTAACTTGTAATTTTACCGTTGATAATTATCCATGTTCAAAGGAATTGTGCCGTTTATAATTGTACCATTCCAATCTTGCATAGGGGTGTAATTGAGTCAAACTACTCATGAGTTACTAAGGATCGACTCAGACAAAACTTGAATGCGTCTCGAAAAAATTCAAGTCGAGCTTTCTAATATGCCGAGTCGAGCTCGATTTTTTTTGTTAAGAGAAATTTTAATTTATTGTGATATATAATTTTCTAACGAGTCGAGCTCTGATTTTTTAGTTAAGAGAAATATTAATTTATTATGATATATAATTGCCTAACGAGTCGAGCCGAGCTCGATTATGTCGAGCTTGGATTCGAGTTCTAGTTTCAAAATTAGAGCTCGGACGAGATTGAACTCGAGTTCAAACTTGATAAATACTAATCGAGCCCACTCGTTTACACCCCTACTTGTTGTTATGCCCATTTAGAAAATTGAGGTGTAACATCGGGAAAAAATAAAATTAATTGAGATTTTATATTATTATCCATTAAATTATATCAGATTGGCAAAAAAAAATTAAATTATATTAGATTGTCATCGATTGAATTATGATTGCTTATCTGTACATATTCGACTTATATATACATATGTATTATTTCATCCAACTTTATTTTATTGTGGAAAGCTGTATTTCAGTAAAAACGACGGAAATAAATTTTATGTGATGATGTGGCAACATAATACTATTCTTATATTTAAGAAATGCTTTATGTAAAACTAGATGAGTCTCATTTTTAAGTACTTGCTATGTAAAAATATTTAAGACGTTTTTTTTTTTTGCATTTTACGTAAAAGAACATGTTTGGCCCGCGTTTATGTAGGCCTGTCAATTTTGGAACCAACCCGAAATTGACCCGGGCTCATGTCGGGTTCGGATCCCAACTTTAAGTGTTCGGGTCAGTTTTGGATTGACCCGAATCTGACCCGGGAAAAAACTGGTCGGTTTCGGGTTCTGATACTGGACCCTAACCCGACCCGTCTGACCCGTATATAATTAAACTATGGATATTAATTAATATATAAAATATTAAAAAAAACTAAAATGTTGGAACCATAGCGTTATCACTTTCTGTTTTCTATCAATTAGTCTTCTTCTCATCAATTTCAAAGGCTCAATCAACGCTTAGACATAGTCATAACTCAACTAATCGAATCATAGACCTCATGCACTGGCACGACTCACAGTAAGCGGAGACAAAAAAGCAAAAATCTAGCCGCGTTCAACTCTTAGTTACTTAGAAAGATTTCCCGACGACTGAACTGATAACTCGAATTGACGATTAGATTTTATATGGCGGGGATAGAATTATTGACAGATACATGTAGATGGAGTTTTTATAGGTTGGAGTACCAAATAACGAGCTCAGAAAAGAGAAGAGTTCGGCAAAAGAGATGGAATGGGAGGAGTAGGGGTAGGGGTGAGCAAATTACCCAGTTGGAACCGGACCGGAACCGGTCATTTGGTAGGTTCCGGGTAGATGTAAATGGTTCTGGTACGGTTCTGGGATTAAATTTCAAGAACCGGTATTTTCGGTTCCGGTTCCGGGATAAGTTTTCGGGTACCCAAATACCCGGAACCGGAACCGTTATATATATAAATTAAAAAAACACTAAACATTTAACAAATTTAAAATTGGTTTGTGGAAAATGTTATAATTATTTTTATGATTCACTTGGTATAACATAAATTTCAGTTTCAATTGGCTAACGAGAACCCGGTTCCAACTGGTACCTAAAATTATATTATTTAGTTTGAAAATTTGTAACCGGTTCCTGAACGGGTACCCGGAACCGATTGGCTATTAACGGTTCTGGTACAATTCCGGTTCCTAAATGTTCTGGTATGGTTCTGGGTAATAAAGTTAGGAACCGTTTAGTATTGGTCTGGTTCTGGGATACCCTAAAAGTACTGGGTACCCGGAACCGCTCACCCCTAAGTAGGGGTGGGCACTGAACCGGTTCGGCCCGAACCGGTTCCGAACCGGACCGGAACTGTTTTAAACGGTCCGGTCCAGTAATGACTAGGGTTTTATATTGGCTTAGGTTGGTCTAAAAAAAACTGGACTGGTTAGAACCGGTCCAGAACCGGTTTTGGCCTGTTTTTAAAAAAAAACAAGTTATGCACCGGTTTTATATGTCGGACCGGTTTTATCAATAAAAATCGGTCCAAAACCGGTCATAAACCGGTCAAAAACCGGTTTTTTTTAAATAGTCTCAGTCAAAATGTTTTTTTTTTTTTTACTAAAAAGCGGTTCAAAACCGGTCCGGTCCGGACTGGTTTATTGGACTGGTTTGGTATTCCCCTTGGACTGGTTCCAATTTAGGGGTTACAAACCAGTCCAATTTGGACCGGTCCACTCCGGACCGGTTCCAAACGGTCCGGTTCCAGACCAGTTCCGAACCAGTCCGGCCGGACCGGTTTTTATGCCCAAGCCTAGGGAGGAGCAACAAGCAGCGGTTAGCGACCAAAGAGAAACACATGGATTTACGGATTTATGGACGGGTTGACCCGGTGACCCGCTAAGCCGAGTTCTGCGGCCTGACCCGTTATAAAGTTCGGATCGGGTTCGCGTTGATTGCGTATTGACCTAGTCTTATGTAACACCAATGTGGGTGCTCTAAGGTCTGATTTATAAATAAAATCAAAACTTCAAAACTACGGAAGAAGAAATGAGAAATATTCTAAATATTCGTTTACAGCATAAGGGTATTTTCGAACGGATCAATTATTCATTATTTATTTAATGCATAAGGGTATTTTCGTCAAACGGATCATTCAATTTATTAAATTTCCACTGTCGAACGGATCATTCAATTTACTAATGTAGAAGGTTCAACAACTGGATCTTCCGGAACACCAACACTTAATCTGATTTTGTAGAAGGTTCAACAGCTGGATCTTCCCGAACACCAACACTTAATCTTTTTGGTACTAATTTACTACGTGCAACACTTGAATCTTCTCGATACCAATTTATATTGAATCTTCTCGGTACCAGTTTACCATTTACCAATTTGTCACACTGCAACACTTGAATCTTCTCCCAATTTGTCACCTGAAGTACTAATTTGATTATAATCCAATGCAAGAGTGAAAGCCTTATATCATTGATATCTCTATCAATTGAGTATCTCTATCAATCAGGTATGCTATAGCCTCCATTGCCGTGCAAAGTTCTAACACGTGGCGTCTATGCAATGCCACATGTCAGCACCAGCCTATCTGGTTATTTACCAGATATGATGCCAAGACCCCGATGTATTTAATAATTTGTCAATTGAGTTCACCACTTCAATTTCCCAGACTGAAGTAAAACTATATTATTGTAGGAAGTAACCACACAAATACTCACCCACTCCACAATGTTTAAATATACTTGCTTCATATTACAAACTAAAAGAGCGAGCTCATCCAAATATCTCAACAAGTTTTACAAGAAAGAGAACACAGATAGTGGCTAGCTAGCTAAACCATTGCGAAATCTCAAGTAAAACAAAGCTACACAATATATTTATTCTTAATTTAAACGGCCGGGCCGGACACAACTATCGATCATAAGACACGATGACATGCAAAGAGCTCAGCTGGCCTGGGTTTATTTATTTATGTCCGGTAGTGGCTCCACCTCCACCTCCACCAGCTTCATGAGCTTTGTTCTGAATCTGCTGTCCAGTTTCCTTGGTCTTCTGGCCTACGTATCCAGCCATGTCTTGCATGCGCCTCTTTGCATGATCCATTTGCTCCGGCACTGTCCCTCTCGTTTCTCGTATATACCTACGTACACATCACACCCGAAATTTATAAGTAGCTAGCCCTAGGTTATTTTAGATGATAAGATAGATATATACCTGAGAACCCAGGAAAGAGCAGAAAGAGCGGTGATACCAAACAGACCCGAAGTGAGGAATCCAGTGACTGCAAGAGCGACGGCAATGGCAGCTGGAACAAGGACGGGGCTGAAGATGATGAACAGCGGGGTGGCGATGGCCCCACCCACCAAGGTGGCCAGCAATGTGAACCCAGCCAGCGCAAGCAAGGTGCCACCCACTGGGAGGGAGGCCATGACTGCCATGATCTTAGCCACGGAGGGGCCACGGTCGTCGTGATGCATGAGGCCCTTTCCGCCGGTGTCGAAGCGACCGCCGCCGTGCTGCGGGTGGTGGGTCGAAAGGTGATGCGTCTGAGTACGAACGTCGGCCATGTCTTGTCTTGTGTTGTTGGGAGAGATGAGAGTGGAAAGAAAATGAGAGTGATTATATAAAGGCCGGGGGGAGTGAGCAGAGGGGTTGACACGTAGGGGTGAGAGATGATGAGCTGAGACTCTGCATGAGCAACAAGTTTCAGCTCTGCCGTCTGTGTGGCGTTTTCAGGGACGTCACTAGATAAAGGTAATTATTATGTTAATTACACGAGAAATTATTTCTTGGACCAAATTCACCTATTAGGATATGAATCTAATCAATTAAAAATTGACAATTCACAAATAATATGGTAAAGATCTATGACACGAAGTTGAAGATCATATACAACTTTACTAATTTGGATCATACACCATTTTAGTAATTTTGCTCTTTCAATCTTAATTGCTACATAAATATTGGGAAAAAAAGTTATTTAATTTTATGCACTTTCTTCATTTTTAAATAAATAAATGTATATTGTTTTTTTTAAAAAAAAATTATATTGGACATGGTGAACCCTAGAGGGCAAGTGTATATTTTTCTAGGGTTCACCATGTCTAATAGGGTTTTAAAAGAAAATATATATATATATATATATACATCAGTGTTATCAGAACCGGACCGGACCGGCGGTCCGACCGCGGTCGGACCGGAACCGGACCCCTCCGCGGTCCGGTTTGCTTATTTCCGGAGGATGTAAGCGAACCCGGTTTTGAAGTCCGGTTTTTACCGAACCGGCCGGTTTTGGGCGAACCGGGCGGTTCGCCGGTCTGCCGGTTCGGTGAGCAGAACAGAAAAAAATAATAATAAATAAAATAAAATGTGAATTATTTCACATTTAGGGTTATTGAAAAGTACCATCTGCTCCCGTTCTTTGTATTCTTAGCCACGCAGTCGACTGCAGCGGCTCTGTTCTCTCCTCCCCAGCCGCGGAGACGACCGACTGCTCCTTTTTATCTCCTGTCCAGCAGCGAAGAAGACCACAGCAGCTCCACCGGACTCGACCCTCTGCTTCCGTTCTCTCTCCTCCCACCTACAGTCGGCTCCTATTGTCGAGCGGCGACGATTGTGTGCCAGGATAGGATCTTCTGTGTAGCTTAGTGCTTCGTACCTTCTTCATTACCGGTAGCCACCTGCGGCTGGGAGGCGAGAAGAGGAGCGGATGGTCGAGTCCGATCCGGTGGGGCAGAATCGCCTTCAACAATGCAGAAAACAAAATTGGCCGACAGAATGAAGAAGATGAGAAAATAAAGGCGGCATAAGGGAAAGCAAAACCTAGTGTGAAAACAGGGGAGAGAAGGGGAGAGGAGAGAGAACAGGGAGGGGACGTAAGAGCACTTCCAATAGGAAGTGCCTAGTGCCTCCACATCAGCAGCCACGTCACTGCCAACTCATCAAAGTGGCACTGCTACAGTATTTGCTACAGTAAATGACACTGTAAAATTGACACTCTCTCCAGTAGTGGAGGCCAAGTTCCACTTCTACATTGGGACCCACATAATTTCATAATTCAAATATAATTTTTACATTATATATCATTATATATAAATTATATATTCATATTTTTTTTACAAATACGGACATGAATAAATAATGAGATTCAAGTATTAGATGTTTTAATTAAAAAAAAAATAGGGAAAATATAAACAAAATTATAAAAATGTAATTGAATTTTTTAATAAAAAATTACATTCTATAGGATAAGAAAATAACCGGTCCGGTCGGTTCGGAACTGGTATAGACTGGACCGGTTCCAAACAGACCAATTATGCGAGAGGAGAACCAGACCAAAAACCAGTAATATACTTCTCAAAAAATTGATTTTTGACTGGACCAGACTGTTTTGAACTGGTTTTTAACTTGATCAGTTTTGTCGGAGGATCGGTTTTTTTTTTTTTTTTAATTAGGGTAAATTTGTATAGAAAAATGGGTCGGACCAGTTTTGAACCGAACCAGACTTTTTTTACAGTTCCAGTCCAAAATCGGTCCAGAATTTTTAGTGCTAATTTCAAATTCAGTCCAACCGGACCATACTGTTTTAATTAGTACCAATCCAGTTCGGAACATATTCAGGCCCGACCGGTTCGTGCATATCCATAGTTCTCTATTTTCAATTCATTGCAATAATTATACGTTACTTGACCAAGGTAAAATTACTATAATGTGCAGTCCCCATGCGGCATGCAGAATGATTGATAAGTATAATTGTTGATATAATAACATTGATCAATCAAATTCATTGAATCTATTATTTCACCATAATCAGTGTATATCTGTTATACGTTGATTGACATATCTTAATTCAACATCATCAACATATTCACGTTTATGTACATCCATGATCATATTAGTAAATCGATTATTGCATTAATCATGTGTTTTTATATATGATTTCCAATATATGTAAATTACAAATATATTATATATACATCATTCTAAAAGTATAATTTTTATAATAATTTATCGTAAAAGATATATTTCTTTTATATAATAATATAATATAATATAATATAATACGTAAAATATATAAGCATTAAAATAATATAATATTTTGTAGTAATTATTTTCCATATTTAATAATTTGAAATGTTATACTATTTCAAAATTTAGAATTAACGGTTATTCAACATGGTAACATAAAAACAAATTAGATATGGAAATTTCGAAATTGATTCAAAGTTAAAAAGTAGTAATTTTGGTTCGTGTCGTTATTTATGTTACATAATATTCAAAATGACTGATTACGACTCTTGTCTATCTGACTTAGCGTAACCGAATATATATACAATCAAAGAGATGAGCAACACAATCGAATAAAATAATATTAAAAAGTTGGCACCGACATGAACAGTAACTTGGGAGTTCCTACTAGTAGGCACTGTCCCACTGCACTATTCACTCAATAATGGCAAAACAGTAATATTAGTAATCCTAATCACGCCTAGTGGCGCCTAGTCAGCGTCCAGTGGCAAAAATTGGAACTAGGCACTCCCATTTTGGAACAAGGCACTCCTATTGAAAATGCAAGTGCCTATTTAATCATTACCAGTAGGGACCAACAGTAAATGGCACTAGGCACTAGGCACTCTCTACAATAATAAATTTACAACATGGAACTAGGCACTAGGCACTACTATTGAAAGTGCTCTAAGGAGGGTTGAGGGGAGAGGAGAGAGAGGGGGGAGAGGAGAGAGAGGGGGAGAGAAAGGTGAGGAGACGTGAGGAGGGTTGAGGGGAGAGAGAAGGAAAGGTGAGGGAGAGGAGAGAGAGGACTGGGAAGGTGAGGTGTGAAAGTTAAACACTAGTCTGAACATCGAACCGCTGTCGGACCCGGTCGGACCGCCCGAACCGGAAACCGGAGCTCTCACCGGTTCGGTGTCCGGTCCGGTTCTGATAACACTGATATACATATGAACAGAGTGCAGAGAATTAAATATAAAAAAATTAAATTAAATTTTCTAGTGAGAGAGCAAATTAGTAAAATGGTGTATGATCCAAATTAGTAAATTGTATATGATCCTCTACTTTGTGGTATTGATCTTTACCATATTATATGTGAGTTGTCAATTTTTAATTGGTTGAGTCTATATCCTAGTTGGTGGACTTGGTCAAGGAATAAAGTATATACACAGATGCGATGCAATGCAATAGATAAATAAAGTAAAATAATCTACAGAAAATAATTACTTGGATAATTACGTACCTACGGTAAAATGGCGATTTTGATGTTTAAATTTAATAATTATAGACTTTTTGCATGCAATTATTTATATTATATTTAGTAATATTATCATTTTAATTCAAATTTTAAACACATCATACATATATTTATTTCTTTCTATATTTATTATAATAATTTTTTTACTTTAACCTTTATTACAAGAGTTATAATTTTTTATAAGATATATAAATTTACAAACTCTTTTCTTTACGCAAAACACATATAGTATAAACAAATTTATTTATGCAATAAATATAATTCAAAAATATTACAGCATTAGTTTTCATTAACATTAAACTTCGTCCGGATTAATACTAGAATCTGAAAGTGACTTCTTTTTTTAACCGTTGTAAAGCAAAATGAATCTTATATGGGTCGACTCAAATGTTTTTTTTTTTCTCGGTGGGTCGACTCGAATGTTGACCTTTTAATTTTTTTATTTTTTTATTTATTTTTTTTTTGCCATGAACCTTTTAATATTTTAGATTAGATTTAGATAATTGGTAGCTTTGCTGATTAATGTGCGTGTCTAATATTCAACTCCGCAATAAAAGTCAATTTTTCCAAAATTACTAAATACCGCTTCCATATTTATGGACCAGCAACCCAAGTGGCTTGATTAGCTTGTATGAGTAAATTTTGAATTTATTATTTTTCGTTCTCAAAATTCAGGGCCGAAAAAAACCACGGTAGCTCGAGTGGGCTCAATCAATAGGTGGAAACAGGCCCACAACGTATCTGCACAAATATTTATTACAGGACGATGACACGTAACATGGCCCGAAAAACATGGCCGCAAAATGGAGTCATAAATGAAAGCCCTAAAATGCCGATGGTCACTAGAGTCACTATTGTAAGGCCCGATGGAGTCAACAAAGGATCTGAAATACACGTAGGGATGGCAATGACGGAAAAATTGGCAATATCTAATATTCACGTAATCACATTACTTATTCTTTTATTAGGTTCATAGCCAGCCGCTCGATATAGAGGTTTAGTTTGTGGAGAAAATACAGTCTTTTTATTTCGTAAAGTGAGAGATTGAAAAACCCCGGTCGATGAGCTGCGAAGCAAACTAGTTAAAGGCACTTAGGAGCGAAGGAACTTGAAGATTAAAAAAGTACCGGTTCTTCAAGACAGGACATGTGGGATAATCTTGCCAATGACAGTTAGTTTTCTTTTATCATTATCCATTATTTCAAACAACATTTCAAACCTAGAGATGAAAATCTTATAAATAACATATATGATATTATATGTGTTAATAACAAAATTGCTATATGAAGTTTGACTCAATTACAAGTTGCTACCTGGATTTTTATTTTAAAAAAATGGCAACATTAGCCTCTAATTTTTGAACAAATTACTAAATCTGTTACAGTTTCTGTCAAATGAACAAAATGAGAATTTTCCAGCCACGCTGTCTTTTAATGTGCACTCAAAGATGGTTTTGACAATAAATTGAAAGAATTGCAGCGAAATTTCTTCAACTGGACAATCAATTGGACAATCAATGTGACATCCACCCAATTACAACAATGTCTTCAATTGAGCGTCTGATCAAATGTATTTCGTTGCAATTTTTTAGTGAATGAAATCATGTGAAAGTAGAGTTGAAAACCTTATAGATAACATATGACATTATATGGTTAATAACAAAATCTCGCTACCTGAACTGTGACTCAATTACAAATCGCTACCTGAAGTTTATTTAAAAAAATAGCTATCTTCGAGCAAATAGCTACATCCGTTGCAATTTCTATCAATTTAGACACAAAAAATGAGCATTTTCCAGGCACATTGATGTGTACCTGAGAGAGTTTGGTAATAAATTGAAAAGATTGCAGCGAAACACCTTCAATATGGACACTTAAATGAATATCCACCCAATTACAAAGTGAACTTCAGTTGACGTTCAATTAAATATATTTCGTTGCAACCCTTTCAATTTCTTACCGAGTTCATTTTGGGTACACATCAAAAGACAACACGTGGCCAACAGTTGATTCATTTTTGTCTAATTTGATAGAACCTAAAATGGAGGTCGCAATTTGTTCAAAATTTGAGAGTTCGGATAGTCATTTTTAAAAATAAAGTTTGGGCAAAGATTTGTAATTTGGTTAACTTTCAGATTGCAATTTGGTTAACTTTCAGATTGCAATTTGGTTATCAACCCGACACAATATATTTCTTACGCACTATATATTTCTAACACACGTATACGACCGTACCAAATTAATTAATATAAATATGAATATATTAATATATTAATTTAAAATTCAAGTTTACAAATGAATAACTTAAGATTTCATATATATATATATATAATTCAGCACGAGTTAATAACTACTAGAACAAATATAATGCAAGCCTCTTAACAAAGTAATAATTGGGTTCGTCAAACTAAATAACATCCCTTTAGCTAGCATAACTCAACGTTGAGTGGAATTTTCACTCAAGACAGACTACTTGGTCCTTTTTTTTGCCACGACTCCATAGTCCTTGAGCGAACTTTATTGGATACACAATTTGTTTATTTACATCGAATTATTTTAGCTTATTACTATTATTATTGCATATACAATGGTATCGTCTCAGCGATAGCAGAAGTATGGATGGCCGCATTTGAGGGGGATAAAAAGAAAACGACAAAGAGACAGACATGGGTGCTGACAAATATGGCAACTGTTATAGAGACAGTAAATGTTGTTTGTCAAAAAAAATGTCTTGTCTAGTCTAAGTCTAGTCTAATCAGTTGTCATTCGATCCATCAAATCAAATATCCAAATCATCCTCTAGTAAACTATCCAAGTCAATCAAGATCCTACTTTAGACAAGTATGCGTACTTTTGGGCCCCACGCGATCCATGGCCGGTTTTGTAGGGCAGCCATTTTCAGTCGACATTGCATATCATCACCTTCACCTCTATATATATGGCCTTCCTAGCTATAGTTAATTAATTAGGGCAAAAGAGAAATATTAAGTAGATATGATAACGTATGTGTTAAACTATAACCTTATTTCACAAATTTGCATGTATATATTGTACCTTTTCAAATTCAGCAACACTAGTAGACTTTGTTGTCTTCATTCATGAAGTAGATAAACAAATAAGTAACGATTGAATTGAGTAAGTGTAAGATTTTGTATTTCAAGTGTAAAATTACATTTCCTCATGCCTTGTCCTAACCGAGTGCATTTGGTGTGGCCTGTGGGGTGCTTGTAATTAAGAGAGGAGTTTAAATTTAAAGTAAAACCCTCTAAATTTTGAGATTTATTATTAGATCAAATAATAACAGTATAATAATCTATAGACATGTCTATATATACATTTTATACCGAGAAAAATTATTTTTGTTGATAATGTTCACACTTTATCGACGAAATTGGTTTTCGATGGTAAAATTTCATATTTCATATTTCACATTACTTTAGTTTTTGTGTTGTATTATGTTACAAGTTATGGGAAATGATAGAGTACATCTCAAGTAACAAATCTATTAGGTAGAAGAACACAATTAGCTAATAAAATCATACAACCAATACGGTACGAGTCTCATGGTTTGCAATGTGTATAACGATAACACTCGTCCCCTTAAAGGCCACCATTCTGTGAACCATCGGTCCTTGTTGGACACGGTTGGCTCTATTAGTCCACTACTTTATGGAGTTTCCAATAAACTAGCTAGTCTATTTCGCAAATAAAAAAATGTCTATTAAGTGTGAGGAAGGCGCATTTAGCTTGTAATTAAACACCAATATGGTTACATATATGGTTACCCATACAACAAATGAGGTACAAATCACCTATGTATTGTATTGATCATAACATAATTATTATCATTATCCTTTCCCAACTTAAATTTCTGATTTTATGGCAGCGGTACGTTGATGAGTCAGTGTATGCAATGATTGTTCATAAATATAATATACTCGCAAATGAACACGAAAGTTCGGTCGTTATATAGCGGGATGGGTCTAGAGCCGCCACTACCAGCCCATTCATTTTATTTAGAAAAAAAAAAGTCATGATTTGATGTCATGAGAGAGTTGAGAGTCGTGAAGCTAAGCAAATTAGACGTTGGTATGTCCCTATAGGCGAACTGTAACATGTTTGAATTTCACTATAATGGGCTTGTTGTTGCATGAGGAAGGGACGACAAGAGGAATCTTTTGATGCCACCTGATGAATAAATTCCAACCTCGGAATATACAACTCTCTCTCTCAACTATGTACGTGGCATGTCGGAGCTAGCCTAACCCTAAGGCTAGAAAGAAAGCATCTAGGCACCCTTCTGTTTATATTAATTAAACCCTCATTACTGCACACTCTGCACTGCACAGCACAGCTGGTGCATGCATGCATGTCTACGACAACGACGTACACATAAATAATTGATTCCGGGGGCATTTAGGGTTTCCTGTATATATGTACCACTAATAATGCATGTCCCAACGTACGTACGTGTGTGGAATATATTACTGTTAATTTGTTTCAATATTTCGCGGGTGAGAATTTGTTTCAACACGTAAAAAGTATGATATACATATATAAAAATATATATTGTATGCGTCATTATTTATTTAATTTCCCTAGTAAATATGTGAGGAGAATCGTACATATAATGCATTTTAACACATAGCGTATGAGGGTAAATCAACATAACTTCCGTCAAAATACATTATATAAATGTTATATGTGCTATTTTTTCACCAACTTTTAAAAGAAAAATCAACGTAAAATTGGTCAGAGAAGCGTCTGGGATTGTCCGACTATGGACGGTGCATCAGGTACTGATGGGTATTTTTCATTTTGTACCCACCGTTTGCTTACCGGGCAAATCGGTAGGAAACATCAATCAGCAAAATGTCAGTATCAGTTTTTTCATCAAATCAGACGTAATCCGGTGAGAAAGCGGCAATACATTCACGACCGACGGGTCAGAAATTTACTGGTAGCAGGTAAACCCAAATTTTCTTGTAGTGCAATACCCCCTCACTTGTACGTGGGTCTGTCCATTAAGTAATTTATATAAATCATTACTTTTCTGTCATGGAGTTTCTCCATTATTCATATGGTTCCATATTTTAAAAAACAGAAAAGTTATTTAAGGACAATAACCTCGTCAAGTACTATTTTTACCCAGGGCCTTGTTACTTCCGGTGCGCCACTTTACATGTATCAATTAAGATGAATACAGAATCATCAGTGTACATTACAAAGACACATATTTGCACTAGCAGACCATTCATTAATTAATAAGATAAGAATATGAATGACATCAAAGTCCATTTTACATAGAATACATAAGCATTATTTAGCATATATTCTAAGATGTTCTTCGGAATACAAAACACATATAATTGCGCAGAAACTATAAAGCCACACCTTAAAACAACACAATATACTATATATTGCAGAATGCAAAATCATATATACTAGCTAGCTACGACAATATTATATCAATCAGATACCACCTCCTGCGTCATGGTTGTTCCCATTGGCCGGAAAATAGAGTCCGTAATTTAAATGATGATGATGATCACCATATTGTTGCCCTCCACTACTATTACTACCCTGCTGATGAAGTTGTGTATAGCTGTGTTCACTGCCACTGAGTGTACAACGAATAATGTCAGCATTGGTGGAGTCGAGTTCCTTTTGAAGACTCATGACTTGTCTCTGTAGCACCGATATGGCTCCAACGCAGCCATAAACAGGGTCCTTGACGCGAGCCTCGGCCTCATACGCGAGAGAGTTGACAGTGTCCTCCCTCTGGTGAGGGAGGACTTCGTTCAGGAGTTTGCTCACGTTGCTTGCGCCGAATATCTTGTGGACGTTGATGAACTTTTGGGGCTCTTCTGGTGGGAAGTACGGGGCGAACACACATTCCGACGTGCATCTGCGTCGTAGGAACTTGCAGGCTGCACACGGAGGGTTGGAGTAGTAGCTTGAAGAAGCCATTCTTTTAGCTAGGGCTCCTATCATCATATATATTTGCTAGGTAAAGTGAGCCTCATGGATATTAATCTAAAGATAAACATTATTCTGATTGATTAAATTAAATAAAGACATGTACAGTTCTGAAGTTTAAAATCAGTTCTGAAACTTTTAACCTCAAATGCGTATTATAATACTAGGTAAAATATTGCATATTATAATTGGGTTTAAAACATACATATATACAGTTGGAATATGCAAATAGAATACTAGATCATATTTGATCATCACCTGGTTGATATATTAGAATTATTATTTTTTTTCTAATATATTAGAATTATTACAAATTTGAAAATTCAGACCTTTTAAATTAACTTTTGAAAATTCAGACATCTCCGGTTAACATGGGTCAAAATTCAGAACTTTCATAGGTTATTAACCCAAATCCAAATGGTAAAGGAAAAAATAAATTAGTAAGGAAAAAGGATATTTATCTTAATTAAAATTAATGTATATGAGTATATACACACCTATCAATATCTCTCTCCCTAAAACACATGGCATGGACAAAATCACAACTAAAACACCCTGAGCAAGAAGTTTTAGGATTCTAGCTATTAAATAACCATTTTCAGTTCATTTCCTATAAACATACTTTACATATATACATGTGCTTTTTATAAACATACTAGACGTATATACATGTGCTTTTTGTAAATCTTGACTCGTATATATATAGGGACACACACATACATGTGTATATATAGGTATATTAGATATGTGGAGTTTCAGCACAGAGAGCCTAGCTAGTTAGCTACCTCTGTCAGAGGTGAATGAACAGAAACACTACCTTAGATGTTGCCTTAGAATATATCTCGACCGAGTTTTTGTTGGTCTCTGAAAAATTGCAGTTTATAATCTCTGATGTTTTTTATTAAGTAATAGTATAAGGAGAAGTGAGAGGTCGCCATGATTTATAACCATCAAAATGGGGAGATTATTCCTCTGGAAACACTGTAGTCTGGATGGTGAGTTGCTGGAAAAATTGGAAAACCCTAGCTATCAATGAGACAGGAACAACTGCAATAAATAGTGTCACTAAAGTTATACAGAGAGCAAAAGCCTAAAGTTTAGGTGAAAGGGGCCAATACTATCTGATCAGGGACAGAGAAAAGGAATCAAAATAGGAGAAATTATTGATTACCTCTATTTGATTACGGACTTCGCGATCGCTCTTGTCATGCGTCTTCGCTCTTCTTTCTCTTTACGTACCTGCAAAAGGGGCACCAGGGTGTTCCCGTTAATCCCACTTCGATGCTTAAATGAGATATGTGTTTTAGAGAGAGAAAGTATAAAATATAGAGAGTCAAGATTCCCTTCAAATGAGAGGAGGAGAGCTCTATTTATAGAGTTCCTTGATGACTATTCCAGTTTCGGGAATTATGGTCCGGAATAGTGGTTCAGTACTGGTAAGAATCAGGATAAACCGTAAATATGGCGGATTCATTCCTTGTTTGGAAATGGGTGGGCCCACATGGTTTAGGGGTGTCTCGGCATGGCCTTCAAAGGCGTGCCCCGAACGGATGTCCGTCCGGGTCTGAGGGCCGAACGAGTGGTTCTCGTCTGGAGGAGGAGGGGCCCGAGTGGTGGTTTCCACTCGGAGTACCTCGAGTTGATTTTTTCCACTAGGGGTGTTTTCGGTCGAAGTATTCGGGCATCGGGCGAGCCCTTCGGTATCGCGCATTGGGTCTCGGGGTGTCCGATGTCAATGTTTCGGTTTGGAACCACTTATGGCTCGATACCGAGTATAGTTTCGATAGTTTGAGTGTATATCCAACATTTCCCCCGAATCAATGAATGATTTAACATTTACTTGACTCAATTTCTTGTGAAATAAATGCCCAAACAAGTTTATGAATTGTACCTTTCGACAATCTCGACCTTCCTTGAGTGCTCGGGGAGTGTTGTACTTTCCTTCTTCCTATTGGAAGGACATACACACAAGAATGTGAGTTTTAACCAACATAAGTGTTGGTGCTAGTACGAGTATGTACATGGATAACAGTATGAAATATGAGCCTTAGTCCCATTTTAAACTTAGCATTAAGGTTAATCTCCTTTTGGATGGACCTTTTTTTGGGATTCTTGGAACGGATAAGACTCTTTGGGTGCGGCGTTGCGCTCTGTTTGCAGGAGTGCGAGCATGGTCTTTTAGCCTTGGCCTTTGACGGGCGTTGCTTTCTTCCCCGTCTTTTAGCCTTGGCCTTTGACGGGCGTTGCTTTCTTCCCCGTTTTTCGGAGTGTGAGCATGGCCTTTTAATCTTGTTCTTGTGATTCACGTTATATAAAGATGGAGGTAAAAATGGTTAAAAACCCTCATCTTACCCTTTGTATAAAAGAGACTTTATAAATATATGCTGAACAGCTGAAGGTTGTTCCCTTCGTATAAGTTGGAGTGTTGCTTCCTTTGTGGGAGCTAAGGGGTTATTTCCCTGGTAGATACGCTTTGTAATTTGATTGCGAGACTTCCTGGGTGATGGCTTTGTCTTTGCGGTTCGATGTTGAGGTTGCTTCCGTGGTGTGCATACCTCATACCTCCGTAAGTAGGGGTTGGAACTTGCGTTGACCACACTTTGTAACATGTGCATATGAGGTTGCATGTACATGGTTTCCCCCGTAGTGGGCATGCTATGCACTTATGTACATGGTTGCCCCCTTAGTGGGCATGCTTTGCACTTCGGACTTGGGAGGTTAACCCTTGTGTCGGTCGTATTTCATAACATGCATATGTGAAATTGTATACGTATAGTTGTTCCTTGTAGAGGACATATATGTATGGCGTTCCGGACGTGGGGGGTTAACCCTTGAATTGGCTACACTTGATAACTCATGGGTGTACCATTGCCTCCGTAGTAGGAATTTTGGTATCCTTTCATATAGGATTTACATTTACCCTTGCATTGGTTACGCTTGGTAACTCATAGATGCATGATTGCCCCCTAGTTGACATGCTGTTATATGTAGGGGTTTATCCTTGTGTGGGCTATGTTTCATAACTCATGTATATAAAGTTACTCCCGTAATGAACATGTCTTGCACTTCGGGTGGGTGAGTGTGGATGATATGCATTGGGTTGTAGGCGGTGGTTTCATCCATATGGAGATTGATGAGTCTTCTCATTGTCGTAGTTAAGGAGTCTTGCACTCATCGCAGCGGGGAATTTTGCACTTAGAGCAGCGGAGGAGTTTTACACTTGCCTGGATTGAGGCGTTGTGTACTTGCCGTGATCAAGGAGTTGTTTCCTTTATTGACATAGGTTGCCAAGTATTACCCCTAGTTACTCTTTTAGCTTTACATTAGTGATTTGATTTCTTTGTCTTTCTTTTAACGGAGGTTTCCCATTCGCTCGACAGTATCATGCGCTTGTCTCCCCATTGGATTGCATAGGGGCTGGTTGTGAGTGTGAGGTCATTCCTTGTAGTTTGAGAATAGTGTTGCCTCTGGTAGTGGGCATGACCAAGATTTTGAACACGGGGGGTTTGACCCATGGGTTGGATGCAGTTTTATTCTAAGTATTTTAGGCTTCAATTCGTCCAGTATTTTGTTTGGTCAAATCCGTGCTTAAGAATGTTCTATCCGGATGGATGAGCAATGTTGCGGGCCATAATCTCATTGTCGAGACGCATGCCTTGATAGTCCACTTTCCAACTCTTACCCCATCCTGACGGCGAAGTTGTCTAAGTTCGGGTTGTGTTGTTCGAACCTGGTTGCGCCTTCCATACTCGTAGTCGATCGACGTAGGTCTTGTTGTAATTGAGTAGTAATCTGCACAGAGGGATGTGTGGATGCATTTCTTGCTCATGCTTTGCTTGTGACCTTGAGTCGCTTGTCGTTCCTTTCTAGGACACGAGGAATGAGATTGATGTCGTATCTCCCTGATCCTGTTGATACTTCCCCAGAGGTTCTCTCCCCTAGAAGAAGAAGAAGAAGAAATGACATGACATTACTGGAAAATTGTCATACCATGTAATCAATCCTGGAAAACGAAATTCACCGTCCCTAGCCCCCAATTGGTCGACCCAACATGAAAGAGTAAGATTTATACATGAATGAAGCCACACCCATTGAATTGAATCGAAAGAAATTAATGGATACATTGAACCTGGTAAGTGACGATTCGTTTTTACGCCTGAATGTGCCTTCAGGTCAAAAGAGATACGAGGATTGGAGCCGGAACTGACGGAGATCGATCGTGAAACAATTAGCCACGAAAATGGAACCTCGAAATCACCAAGCGTCAAAGCACACGAATTGGAGATCCGAAACGGCCAACACGATTGGATCTAACGTTCCTTCTCTTGTGATTATTTAAGTAACATATATAATTAAGGGTTTGAGAGTGCTGCATACGCTTCGATTCTGCTGCTCTTGCTTCTGAAGCTTCAGCTTATGTAGAAGGCTAGAGGAGGTGAAGCGCCGCTGGAGGAGAAGCGTTCGACATCGGGACCACAAATGATTTTGGGTGACTTAATGATCTGAATTAACTTGCTAAACCGGAAACTCGTTTTAGTAACTATGCTAAATGATGACATGAAGACTTTTCATTGGTTGACCGTGCTGACGTGGCGGCTCCAGATTGCTCATGTTATTATCTTTCCTTCAGAATTTATATAATATATAGATGTTTACCAAAAAAATATTCTTAGGGCATAACGATATCCTAGTCGGTGCTTAATTGACACTATGTTTGAATGAACCATGTATTAGGATATCATAATACAATGTTTGGATGAACTTTGTATTACGATATCCTAATACAATACTAAAATATCAAAATATCCGTATATCCGTATATGCATTTTTTATGAGATTATATTTTTATATAAGAATAATTTAATAAAAAATAGAAAAATTAACTTCAATATATAAAAGTACCACGGGTTCAAGGTCGATGGAGTTTGTCCCGGACTCGTCGGCGCCGGTCCGAACCAACTGGGTCCGAAATTGAACTCGTTGGGGCTCGAACCGAACCCGTACGAGCCCGAGTCGAAACCACCGGGGATCCGAATCAAACCCGCAAGGGTACGTACCGAACACATTGTGGCCTGAGCCGAAATCACAAGAACCCGAACTGAACCCGCCGGGGTACGTACCGAACCCGACGGGGTACATCTTGAACACGTCCGGGCCCAAGCCGAAATCACCGGAACCCGACCCAAACCTGTCGGGGTAGGTACCGAACCTGCCGGGGCCCAAGGCGAAATCACCGAAATCCGACCCAAACCCATCGGGGTACGTACCGAACCCGCCGGGTTCTGACCCGAAGTCGGCGGAGTTAATATATATAAGTACGAGTATGAGTATTTTGGTCATTAGACACTATGTATTAGCTAATGCGTTATTTGTTGGAAAATTTAGCTAATGCATGATTTATTATAGTAGTGAGTATTAATTAATACACATATATTAGTTAATATTATTACCAAAGCAAAACAAACAAACGAAGTATTAACTATATTATATTAGTATATCCTAATATATACAATCGAACGCTCGGAATTTTTTAGCGAATCTAACGATTAATTGATAATATTTTTTTTTCTTAAAAATGGTACCGAAAATTGAGATGAATACGCGCGTCATCCTAGAGTTAGACCTACGAGCTAACCCCTCCCTAATAAATAGACGGTCATGAAATTTTGAAATCGGGGAAACTCATTTAGCGAGCGAGGTTGATGAAGTTTTGGAGTTGTTTGCAAATTGTGGATTAGCTAGGGTTGTAGAGCTTGGGAGGTATGGCGTTGCCCAAGGCCAAGGATCTCGTTTCATCAAACTCTGTTGTCGTCTTCAGGTACCTACCTCTCTCGATCGACTTCTCTGTCCTAGATCGATTTCCCTGAACCGGATCGTTGGATCCGTCGATTAAATTCGTGTTCGTCTATGCAGCAAGACGTACTGCCCCTTCTGCGTTGACGTGAAGAAGCTTTTGTCTCAACTCGGAGCTAGCTGCAAAGTAGTCGAACTGGATCAAGAACGTGAGTATGAAACTTGAGATCGCATCTGTTACCTGCCTTATCTTCTGATGAATTTGATTTGAAAATCGTGGGAGAAGCTTTTAATTTATGTTACAATTATCTGCTTATTTGATACTGTCGGTATCAGTGGTGTGCTTCTTTTGACAAGATGTATTCATAGCTTTGAAACTCTAGCAACGCCCTGGCCTGTGCATTCTAAATAGTTGATAATTGGCAGAACTCGCCAGAAGTGCAGAAATAGTTTTATATTCAAGATGAAATTGTTCTCCAATAATAGTTTGGGATTACAATTGCAACCTCGGATTATGAAAGTAGTGTGTAAATGTGTGTAAATCCGAATCACATTTTTCTTCAATGTCCATAGTTCCCCCATAGCTTAGTTGAAGAAACACCTATAATAACTTTGAATTGAATGTTGTGATCCGTCCATCCATCCATCCATCCTGAAGCTGATGGAGCTGAAATTCAAGCTGCGTTAGGCCAGTGGACTGGACAGAGGACCGTACCCAATGTGTTCATTGGAGGGAAACACATCGGTGGTTGTGACAGTAAGTCCAGTTCTGTATATATTTTTTTCACTCACTAATTCTTTAAATTGTCGTTATTAATGTCGTTCTTTGTTCATCTTCTACAACAAACAGATACCAAGGCCATACACAATCAAGGGAAGCTTGTGCCCCTTCTCACTGAAGCTGGAGCTATTGCTTCTAAATCCTCTTAAATGCCGGTTTTCTCTTTGGTAGAAAAACAATAAATAATCATGCAGTTGCTGCTTTGTCCTTGTGTTTACTGAAGTACCTTTTGCCATATCTGGCATGAGACATATGTAAACTATATCTATGAAGTTTAAATTATGCTTACATTTCCAATCGCACGGCCTATTCTTTGTGGTCTTTCATGCAATAGGAGTTGGGACTATAGGAGATGTACATAATTTATAGGTTATAGCTGATGAATGTTACTATCCGTGTAAAATTACACCATCATGTACATTTCTATATTCTCATCTATTTACAACACTGATAAGAATGGGGCAACAGCTTGGAGAACAGGAGATGCTTCAATTCTATAATAAGCACAAAGACCCCGTAACATGGAATGTGCGCCAACCCCATCACCAAGTACCTGCAACATCATTTGTTCTTTAGAACTAACTGATCAAGAACAAGACATTTCCATTTCATCCAATTATAATTTCGTTATTAAAACAATTCTTACCACATTGGAGCACTCGGAGATGCAAGGTCCATAAACGGGTAAGGCCACCTGCAATAAAGAAAATTGTCTTCACTCTTTACACACTAGCAAAAGCAACTTGCTAGACTAAACAGAAAAATAGATGGATATTATATTCTACTAATAATGTATTATTAGTTTAGTTGGTAAAGTGTCTCTAAAAAAATCAGCTAGCAATTAGTTAGTAGGTTAGTATTTGGCCCTTCTATTTTAACAGCTGAAATGAGGTGAAAAGACATTACCAGATAGGGATGAACGCGTGAACGATCCACTGGAAGATAACAAAGATGCCCGACCATATGATGAAGTAGGAAATGCGATACCATGGGAGCCGCTGAAAATTTGTGACATAGTTTAGACTAAATTTACTGAGTCCTATATGATTGGAGAGAAACTAGAGACTGACCAAGCAATTCAAGGCCGTGTCACCGAGTAGTAAAACCACATTCAGAGTGTGCACATTCACTGTCATCTGAGATTTAGCAGTAGAAGCATGCATTCCCATTAAGAAGATTATTTACAGGGCAAAGAAAGAACTGTGTATTTTAACACACACTCAATATCCATCCAAATATTCTAGACTTACAAAGTTCAAGGGGTAGTCTCTGATTGTCATGAAAGGAAATATTATGAACCAATACACACAGTCAGTAAGCACCACTGCCCCAGCACTAATCTGTATCAATCCAAAGAAGAATCAGTCCTGCTTTTCCAAGGACATAAAATTTCTGCATATTGTGATATTGATCCAAAAACTTACCTGGAACATAACTTCGAATATCCGACACCAAATGCCTGCAGTGGATACATATCTCTGTTCTTGCTGATCTAACAGTTTTTTCCTCCCATTTTTGCCAATAGTTTCTTCACA
This sequence comes from Clarkia xantiana subsp. parviflora, assembly GCA_036873135.1. Classification (NCBI taxonomy): domain Eukaryota; kingdom Viridiplantae; phylum Streptophyta; class Magnoliopsida; order Myrtales; family Onagraceae; genus Clarkia; species Clarkia xantiana. The sequence continues at coordinate 51,995,907 of JAPTYO010000001.1, forward strand.
AGCAATTGGTATGTAGGAATATGATCCCTGTTCTTCATCTGTGATACTATAGTCAGCATCCCCACTTGCCTCAAGCTTCTGATGCCGGTAGCATGCATATATCGAGAGTACTGATCCTAACTAGAAAAGAGTCATCTCTAAATCACATCTTTATACAATTAATTATCACATTAATTAAGAACTAAAAATTAAGTTCGGGAAACATAATTAGAATGCATACCCCGAAATACATTGTAAGCAGAGTGAATGTCCATCTGTAAACATGCAAACAAAAGTTAGGAATTTATGAACCATGCTCGGTACATTGAATTTTAGGTGATAAATAAATGTGAAGTTTGGGATTGCATACTGCGTGTAGAAGAAGTATATCTGAAACCCATGCTCGGGAAGTTTGACAAAGAGTGTGGTCACAAGCAAGGAGAATGAAACGATTCGGAAAACCATAAGCCACAGTGGGTTAATCTGCTTCAGACAAGGCTTCCACGCATCATCGTTCTTCAAAACACGATTTACTTCTTCAGTTTCTCCTCCATTACACTCTGAAGTTCTCGAAACATCATATTTCCATAAAACAATGAATGCAGCCAAAATCGAACCCAGCAGTGGAATTGCACAGAAGAAAACCCTCCAGTTCAACCAGTAAACAAGGTCAGTGGCAAAAACAGCCATCGGAAACCTGTCACGGTTCATTAGAGCTATCAGCTACGTGAACAATCATTTTATGCAGGGACTTCAAATTGGATTGTGGAATGTAGCCTTTGAAGATCACCAATGCATTTATATAGCAATCATCATACATATCTATACATACATGGTTGATGAACATTTCTGGCTAGAATCAACAGTTAACCTGATTTTGAGTAAACTCTTCAAATGGAAGTTCCACAAATATGGAATTAATAAAGAAGGGAGCTACGCCGCGATAATGGTGACCTGAACATTCTGAAACCAGGATACTCTGACAAAACAAACACTGGACTCTACTAATTCAGCTCAAACAAGAGTTGTGTTCTTCAATGACGGCAGATCAACGAAGAGTGGATGATCGTACCTAGTTTTGTAGATTGAGGAAACGATGATTGAGAAACACGGCTGACTGTGATGACGATTCCTTGTTTTGTCGCAAGACCGGAAGAGAAGTCAGAAGAACATCTCCATCGTTGCATCTAATTTAAGCTCGGAGTCCTCTGCAACGATGAATTGTGGCTCTTTTTCTCTTTGTGGAATTAAGAGAATTCCTATTGGGATAATATAAGGATGACGAAGACATAGTAAAAGAATGATGAGGAAGGAAGCGGTGGAACGTCTTGTTTTACCGTCGTCTTTTTGACGGCTGTTCCAGCTTCCGGCGTTGACGGCGTCAATTCAATCAATATGCCAACCAAGACTTATCACAGATGAGATGAGCCGGTATTAAACCTAACAAGTAACAAATCAGACACCCTTTCGGACCAACAACGTGGTTCGCAGAGTAGGCAAACTAACAAATATTTTGATTACAGAAATAATTACTTCTTAAACAATATTTTAAGCAATTGTATTAGATTTAATATGTTAAAATTATGATTTGTTTTATTTATATTAGAGTAATTAAATTTTACATGAAAATGATTAAATATATTAAATGATTATTTTATTTGAATAAAGTAGTTAAAATGAAAATATAATTATAAAGGATGAGAAATTAATTATAGTTAATAACAAAATGGAAATTAGTAATTATATTATAAGATATATTTGTTAATAATTTTATGCAAATGAGCCAGTAAATTGTATATATATGAGCTGAGTTACAAAATGTTATAGCTGAGTTAGCAATGTTAAAACTTAAAAGTAAAACTCAGTTAGCAATTTATTAAGCATATAATTATTTAGTAACTCTATAAATTATGATAGGGTTCCATATGCTATACTAACCAGTTTCCGCTCTTCCTTCCATTAATCGACATCTCCTAAGCTTGGAGTAACGATTGCTCGATCAATTGATGTGTAGATCGTGATTCCTCACACCAAGATCAAGTTACTGGTCCCTCAGTGCATCATTGGGCGACAAAAGGGTCTTACTTAGTTTAGCAACTCAAGCTGATTAGCTCCGACGTACTAATGGCTGAATTGGAGAAGTTGAAGCAGAAGCTCACTCCATTGTTCGATGCTGAGAAGGGGTTTTCATCTGGATCGGCACTCGACCCTTGTGATTCCGTTGTAAGAGAATAACCCTAATTTCGTTTCCCAATTTGATTTTCCCTATTGCGGTTACTTAAATTAGTGTCCAAAGATTCGATTGTGAATGTAGTTTCTGAATTTCGTTTTCGTTGCTCAAATGCGCGCAGCTATCCGATGGCGGATCTTTGAATTTATTGAGCAGATCGTATGGAGTGTACAATATCAATGAGCTTGGGCTGCAGAAGTGCTCGTCTTGGCCCGAGGCGGATGCCTCAGAGAAGAATTATCAGTGTGCTTCGCATGAGATGCGGGTGTTTGGAGCTATAGGGAGTGGAGCGAGCAGCGTGGTGCAGAGAGCTATCCATATCCCCTCGCATCGAATTATTGCTTTGAAGAAGATTAATATCTTTGAAAAGGTATTCTTTTACCATCATGTCTTCAAACTTCAGGTTGAGATATAGTTCACTTACATTTATGATTCGTATATGATGAGGATACTGAACTAAATCTCTATAAGTGTTGAGAAGAGGTGCTTCGTGTTGCATTATGTGATATTATTGCAGACTGATAGAAGAACCAAAAAAGATACATTTTTGTGTATACCTCTCTATATATGGTTAATTCATGTTCTCTATATGAGAAGAAAGGTTTTGTGTTCTCTTTTTTTGGGCCAATCATAGGTTGTGTTTCATTATCTGATAATTCGAGGAAAAACATGATTGAGTGAGATAAATAACAATTCCAAAATAATATAGTACACTACTTTGTAGCAACGTCATTCACTTATTTCACATAGGTAGCATTATTTTTTAATGGATCTGTGTAAATATGGAGTTGATAATCTATATAGAATTTACAGTGTTTGCTAGCTGCTCTCTATTTCTCACAGTAAAAAGCATATTGTCACCCCTCACTTTCTAATTAGTTAAGCAAATTGAGGGGTCCTTGGCAGTCAAATCTTCGTGGTTAATTTTCAGTAAATATACTACAAAATGAGAAATTTAGCTAGCAGCTCTGTGAAAAAGCAAAAAATAAAAACAAAAAACCTTTTTAGGAAACAAAGGTGTTTTAGTGATGATAAATAAACAACAATTTCCTGAAATAGTCAAAGATGGTTCTTTCTTTCAAAGTTCCTCACTAGTTAACATATTGTATAGGATTGTTATATTCAGGGGGATCTGGTTATAGATTGAGTTCAGACTTGATAATTTGTACAGATTTATTGGTATGACAACAGTTCATCATCATAGATTCTAACTGGGCAACTGCCAACTCATTTGGTAAAATAGGAGACAAGGCAGCAACTCCTTACAGAGATACGGACACTATGTGAGGCGCCTTATAATCAAGGTCTAGTAGAATTCCACGGAGCCTTTTACACTCCTGACTCAGGTCAAATAAGCATTGCTCTAGAGTACATGGATGGAGGATCCCTAGCTGATATCCTACGAGTCAAGAAGCGGGTCCCGGAACCAATTTTGTCAGCCATGTTCCAGAAGCTCTTGCAAGGACTTAACTACTTGCATGGAGTCAGGCACCTGGTTCACAGAGACATAAAGCCTGCAAACCTCCTTGTTGATCTCAAAGGAGAGGCTAAAATAACGGATTTTGGAATAAGTGCGGGGCTGGAGAGTTCTGTGGCCATGTGTGCGACTTTTGTTGGGACGGTGACCTACATGTCACCAGAGCGGATTAGAAATGACAGCTATTCGTATCCTGCTGATATTTGGAGCCTTGGTCTTGCTCTGTTCGAGTGTGGGACTGGAGAGTTCCCTTATACAGCTACAAAGGGTCCTGTGAACTTGATGTTGCAGATTTTGGAGGACCCTTCTCCTTCACCTTCTGAGCAGAACTTTTCTCCAGAGTTCTGTTCGTTCATTAGTGCGTGTCTACAGAAGGACCCTGATGCCAGGCCAACTGCAGAACAGGTGAGTTTTTTTTTTCTTCTTTTAACTTGATTGATCAAATCAACTACTTTAATTTCTTTGTTTAATGAGTCATTGCAGTTTCATCTTTATTACCATTTCGGGACTTGGATTTTGTGGATGGAAATTTGAATTTCTATACTTTTTCGTGTATATGTTACTGGAAGATAATGACATTTATCTATGTATGGATTGCCTGCAGCTTCTGTCGCATCCTTTCATCACAAAATATGAACATGAAGGGGTTGATTTGGCAACTTTTGTTCGGAGCATATTTGATCCCATACGAAGGATGAAGGATTTGGCAGATGTAAGTATCTTTTGGTCATATACATATGCATATACATACATACGAACGGAAATATATTCTGATATGGTTTCTTGGATCTAATCCAGATGTTAACAATACATTATTACTTATTATTCGACGGGCCTGATGAACTATGGCAACATGCTAGGACATTGTACAAAGAAAGCTCTACTTTCAGGTAAATTTCGCTCTTTTTGAGTCTTGTAGGACTGAATCAGTGAATTGCAAATATTTGTTGCTACAAACTATTAAGGAAGGAACCATTTTTCCTCCTTTTATCTTCTTCATTATAAGGAACTATTCAGTTTCTTCCCATTTTTCTTGAATTCAATTTTAGTCCAATTTACAATCTAGATGTAATTCTGGGGGTTTATGGATGAGAAAATGTCACCTCATTCAAAACTTGTAAAAACATGCTATAAAAACACACACAAAAATGTTAAGTAGCAAATTGCCAGCTAAACTTATGGCCGATGTGCTTCTTACTAAATGATTTTTTTGTGACTTTTCACTAGAAATGTCAGTGTGATACAATAGAATTTCATCCATTGAACTTGCTCGATAAAAAAAATAGTTCGAAATTAAATCCCAACTGTGAAATGACAAAGCTTATGTTCTTTTACATAACTTGTTCTTCCCATTTCCTTTTCAGTTTCTCCGAAAAGCAACATACGGGTCCTGACGAGATCTTCACAAGCTTATCAGACATTCGAAGAACATTGTCAGGCGATTGGCCCTCAGACAAGCTCGTTCACGTCGTAGAAAAGCTGCAGTGCCGTGCCAATGGCCAAGACGGGATCGCGATTCGTGTGGCTGGATCCTTCATTGTCGGAAACCAATTCCTTATTTGTGGTGATGGTGTTCAAGCCGAAGGTGTTCCCAATTTCAAGGACTTATCAATCGATCTTTCTTGTAGACGAATGGGCAGATTTCAGGAGCAATTCTTATTCGAACCTGGGGACCGCATTGGCCATTATGTTGTAGCCAAACAGGAGCTTTATATTACTCAATAGAACAGTGGTGAAGATGATTTGGATCAGGTTGGGCATCCGATTGTGTTGTATATATCAAGGTCGATTTCTAACTGTAGATTTATTGGAATCAATGTTTGTGTATCACGAGATTGTACTCCTTATAGTGAGCGGTTCCATAGCACTTGTATAATGATATCAACTCCTGCAGAATGTAAATGTAATTTTTTTAACTGAAACTATTGTTTAGAAAACGATGATTGATTTAAACAGTTTTGTAAATTTGAGGATTTTTCTTATGCTTTTTGGTTTTTTTTATTAGGGTGGATTTAATTGTAACATATGTAAAAATTTAAAAGTATGAAAAAAATATAAATTTTTTTAACCACACATAATATTTGCATAATACTATTAACAATATCAATTTCCCTCTAGAGTTCACCTTTAGGGTAATAGAATAGAAAAATACAAAAAAAAAAAAAAAAATTAACAAAAGCATTGTGCTCCTGTAGCATGATAGAAAGATCCAACTTAGTTACGTTTTATTTTATTTTTAAAATGTGATCAGTTTGGTAAATTTCTCAAACATATTAATTAATTAGTTTTCATAATTTTGCAACATTTTAAAATTATGAGGGGGGCATTTTACAACTTTTCTAAAGGCAAGGATGCAATTTCCATTTTTTCCAAATAAAATAATATTTGTTGATGGCGGTTCCGAAAATGGGCCGCGCCTAAACTAGGAGGCGGGAAGTTGGGCCCAAAATGTATTGAGGGAGGTTTACTTAAACCCTAACCCTTGTCTTCTATGTATTTCCTCTTCCTCAGCTTCCCTGTAACGGCGAAGCTCTCTCTCCTTCCTGTTCTTTTGCAGCAATGGCTCCCAAGCACTACAGACCTGCGGTAAGATTTGTTATTCTTTCTCGAATAGAAACTCGCTGGTCCTTCAAACAGAAGTAGGTGTAGTGGTTGATTTTGATTTTGATTCTGATTGTGCGTGCTTAAACAGGGCAAGAAAAAGCAAGGCAATGCTGCCAAGTTCGTCACCAGGTCTCAAGCTCAAAAGCAGCTTCAAGTTAACCTGCCGACCTTCAGGTATCTCTTCTGTTAGACCATTTCTGCCGCGTTTCAGCTATTAGCAGCTAGCTTATATTTTTTTTGCAAGTCCGTGAATTTGTATTGTATTGTTTTGTATGTTGTTCATGATGTATTTCATTATTTATCTTATGCTATGCATTTTGAATTTTTTTTGGTCGAACACTTTGAATCTTTTGTATGTGCTTGTTTGTTCTATAATTCTATTTATCATTATTAACATATATGAACTCATAATAAATAATCGATATTCTTAATTTATGGTCAATTTTTTCTCTCCTTTAAATCAACTGCAGGCGATTATGCATTCTCAAAGGAGTAACTCCCCGTGAACCAAAAAGGAAGATTAAGGGAAACCACCACACGTATTATCACTTGAAGGATGTTAACTTCGTTCAATATGATCCCTTACTTGAGGACTTCAGAAGAATCCGGGCTTATGAAAAGAAAATTAAGAAAGCCGAGGGAAAGAAAAACAAGGATCTTGCTACTCGACTTCTCAAAAGAAAGCCCTCATACACATTAGACAGGCTTATTCGGGAGAGGTTGGTTTGTCAAATCTTTCTGCCGTCAGTTTTATTTTCCCGGTATCCATTGCTTATATATCATTTATCGTTTGAAGGTATCCTAAGTTCGTTGATGCAATAAGAGACTTAGATGACTGCTTAACGATGGTGCACCTTTTTGCGGCATTACCTGCTTCAGAGAGGGAGAAGATCGAAGTAAAGCGTGTCCATAACTGTAGAAGGTTTATTTCTTACAACCGTAAATTATTGGAGCATATATATTGTGAATAGTTAAATTTTGGAATGCTCATTGTTGATTTAGTTGTGGTTGGATTTGGAAGGTGTCATGGTTTTGATTCTCTCACTAATTTTCTGTTTATATTTGATTAGACTGAGTCATGAATGGCAAGCCTATATATCACGAACTCACAAGTTACGGAAGGTGTTTATATCTGTTAAAGGCATATATTATCAGGTATTTTCTCATGTCATTGCCACTGCAGTTCAGTTAGCTTTGCAGGGATTTCCTTTTAAATCCAGTCTCCTATGTTTTTATAGGCTGAAGTTGAGGGTCAGAAGATCACATGGTTAACACCACATGCTATGCAGCAAGTTGTGCCTGATGATGTAGACTATGGTGTCATGTTGACCTTTTTGGAATTTTACGAGGTACTATTCCGTTCGAATTTTGAAGTAGCCTTGTAGTAGTTTATATTTGTTATAGAGTCTTCCTTCAATACTAGTTTCAAGTCATAATTGTGCTATTTTAGTTTCCCTCATCTTCTTCGATGTTCTTATGATGTATTTTGACTTGGTTTGCAGACACTTCTTGGTTTTGTCAATTTTAAGCTTTATCACTCGATCAGTGCAAGTTATCCACCCATCCTTGATCCTCGATTGGAAGCCTTGGCTGCAGGTAATGTTAAATGACGGGTCTCTTGTTCTTCTAATTCTTTTGCAGTAATTATTCTTCTCCTGTGCTTTCGTCCCCTGACAGTAATTTCCCCGGTTTCACATTTAATGTCCAGATCTGTACGCATTGTCAAGATATCTTACCACAGGTGGCAAGGCACCCACAGCTGAACCAAATTCTGATGTTACTCCCATGTCTGAGCAATCAGACCCTCAGAAAGGCGAGAAGGTTGAGTCTGAACTAAGGCTTGCCCAACTTCAGCATCAACTTAATGAGCCTGGGGCATTGATGCATCTTGTCGAAGATGCTGCTGTTGATGATGAGGAAGATGAAGAAACAAAGCAATGCAAAAAGCTTTTCCTGAATATGAGATTCTTCTTAAGCCGTGAGGTAATATCTGTCTTCAGTACCTGAAATGATCAAAATTTTCAATATCTTCTTATGGGGCGGTCATTGTATAAATGTGAAAGTTTTGAGATTTTTTTATCCAACATCTTACATATCAACTGGACTTTCAGGTTCCTAGAGAATCTCTGCTTTTTGTCATACCTGCTTTTGGAGGTGTAGTTTCGTGGGAGGGACACGGAGCGCCCTTGGAAGAATCTGACCAGAGCATTACTTATCAGGTTCCGTATCTGATTCCATTCTATACATATGTGTGTATTTGGTTGATGTGGTCTAAAATCTAACTCAATTTTGTTAACACTGCAGATTGTTGACAGACCAACACAAGGTCACAAGTTTCTGTCCAGAGAGTATGTCCAACCTCAATGGATATTTGATTGTATCAATGCCCGTATCATACTGCCAACAGAGGCTTACCTTGTCGGGAGGTAGTTGTCAGCGATAGTTTCATTATCAAATATCATTAAGATTGGCCTGAATGTGGGTCATATTTTGACTCGGTTTTGTTGTATTTTAGGGTTCCTCCTCCACACTTGTCTCCATTTGTTGACAACGAAGAAGTAGGTTATACGCCTGATTATGCTGAGACAATCAGAAGATTGCAGGCTGCTGCTAGAAATGAAGTCCTTCCGTTGCCTGGGGTTGGGAGGGAAGACTTTGAAGATCCTCAGCATCTTCTTGCTGAAGGAGTCATTGATCGTGCCGAAGCTATTGAAGCTGCAGAGAAGAAGCAAAAGGTACTACTCTTTACTTTAACAGTACAACCAAAAGTTGTTTATCCGTGTTTCTAACTTAAAATTTGAATAATTGTAGATGAAGGAACTTGAGAAGCAGTATCATGACGAATTGAAGATGGAACTCGAGGGCACCCAGCCTGCTTCAGATACAATTCAAACCAATGCAGAGGATAATACACGTAGTACCTCACAAGTTGCTGAGGATATGGAAAGCCTTGATAAGGCCGTCATGTCGAGGAAGAAAAGAAAGCTTTATGAGGCCATGAAGGTAAGATATCATCATCACAATTTTTCAGTAGTTAAAAACCCAGCTAAAATAATACCAATTGCCGTTAGTATAAGAGTCCCAAGTAGACTGTTTAATGTGGATTGCATCACTTACAAGTGTTTGTGTGACAACTAATTACAGATTGGTAAAGATAAGAAGAAGGATGGTGTGGAGCTTCTCAAGAAGCGCAATAGGAAGCTTAAAGCGGGTGAGGCGTCAGTATCTAAATGAATGTAGGCAGTCTTTTGCCATACTTGCAATACATGGTTGATTCATAGTTATGGAATGTTTATTGGAAGTAATGTAACCTATGGACAGTGACTATCTATGTTTAGGGTTGTTTTTTTTTATGCTTTCTTTCGTCGCCTAAACCCCAACGAATTATCCAATACAAGTTATTGGCTCAATTTTGGTTCTAATTATCTGTTGAGAAGAATCTGTGTGCAAATGTGATTATTTTTATCTTTATTATTTATCACCTTATCTTTTCAGACATGTCAATTATTATCTTGATCTGAAACCAACCCAGTTTCTGTGAAAAATCAACTAAATAACGACCTTTCGTAACTCAAACACAAATACAAGTATAGAGAGTTTCTAGAACTGATATACCTACCTGCGCATCTGTCAGATGCGCTATATTACTTACGCATCTGACAGATGCACTAGGTAAACTAATTACGGGTAATTAATTTTTTATGCGGTTGCGCATCTGTCAGAAGCGTAACTCTTTAACACTAAAAAAATTGACCGTTACAGCAACGTTAATAATGACGTCTTAATGACGCGTCGTGCAGCACATCAACATGGAAAACCAGCGGCTTGCGCATCTCTCAGATGCGCGACACGTCATTATGATGTCATTATTGACGTTGCTGAGTCAATTTTTTGACCGTTATAGAGTTGCGCATCTGATAGATGTACAACCGTATAAACAATTATTTACCCGTAATTAGCTAACCTAGGCATCTGTCAGTAGGTAATATAACGCATTTGACAGATGGGCATGTAGGTATATCGGTTCTGGTCGTCATACCTTGTATTTGTATTTGGGTTACGAAAGTTCGTTATTTAGGTGATTTTTCCCAATTTCTGGTCTTGTTTAAGGCATTATTTTTATGATCATGTGTCATCATTAGACTGATCTGTTGAGAAGAAGACTGGTCGAAATGAATGTAAATACACAAAGAAGATGAAATTATCAAAAGTGGGGTGAGTAGGAACGTAAATATCGTGGTGAGAGGAGCCATATGAGAAGTTGAGCTTGATAATAAGGATGGAGATCAAAGTTTAAACCAATTGAGATGAAGATCAAAGTTTAAGGAGAAATGTTGGCGGAAGATCGGTCATCTGCCGCCCGTCAGTTGTTTGTCCGCCGAGTTTCCACCTCAAAGCGACCATCGGGATTTGAGTTCGACAAGACCGTTGATGGAAGATCCCGTTCACATGATGTTCGTCAGCCGTCCGTTCGCTGTGTATCGACCTCAAAGTGGAGATAGAAATTGGAGTTCAACGATAAGCGATAGAGGAAGATCATTTATCTATCGCCCGTCACCGCAACATGTCACTGGCGTCTGTCACCCGTTCGCACACAATACTTCTATCTAAAATTTTATATGTTATTGACACTGTAGGAAATAATAAGATAAATCACATACAAAGCCGATAAGTAATTCATGAAAACTAACCGGTTGTGGGCCTATGGCAAGATAAATCCTCACGTGTCCTTGACTTGAAGAAAAAGAAGTAGAAGAAGACCCACTTGTGTTGTTCACTCTACACTTAGATTTTAAATTCATTGATCCAAGATTCTTCAACGAGCTTGTATCACGTCTCGCCTGACGGGGTCCCTCAATCTTGCTTACAACACAAAATAAGACTCAAGTATCCACGAAATGGGAGGAAATAGAAAAGGGGATTGCTAACACTAAGGCATCTCTCTATCTCTCCCATTGTTGATTGTGTGAATGATTAATTTAACAATAATAAATTAGATGAACAAGTTCGGCCGAACCCCTTTATACAAGGTGATTGATGGCTCGTTTTTAAGATAAAGACCCACTAAGATATATTATCAAAATATGTTATTTCCTTTATAGATATACATATATTATCACCAATATATAATAATAATATACGTGTATATATTAATTCCTTATATATATATTATATATATATATATATATATTATATAATAGAATATATATACTGCCCTCAAATTAAGATGGTCAAAACTTAACCACCAAGTAATCACTATAGGGCCGACCGAAACTTACTGTATGAGTCCACTTAATGAACATTAATCTTTACCGTTAATGAGCAAGCTCAATAGGGCGCTAACCCTAAATAATTTCGGCACATATGTCTTATTATTGGGTTAGTTGCTTCTAATTAACTTACACTCAATTAGGCGTGGTTGATGGGCTCCCATGAAGGGTGACCCAATTGCCACAATTGCCAACAGCTCCCACTCGCCCGAATGGGAGGGCACCTATTTACTTGTAATGCATATCATCTATCAAATTCCATTCATTTTCATACGAGGTTAGCCGTGCGACCGACGAGCACTAACATAACCATGTTACTCATCCGATGGGAGTATTATAACGTCTGCGCACAACCAATTATGTCGTTCCTGTCAAATAAAACTTCGCATTGCATCCTTGGTCAGTCGTATATGTTTCTAAGGTCCAATCCATAGAATTATAAACTCTAGGACCATCCACACAAATGTTCACAATCTAATACACACATCAGGTTGATAGCCACCTAGTGAACATAAGAGTAAGAAACTTATGATGATTAATGACCTATCATTCTCATCCATAATCTATTTGATTACTCAGTTCTCTCAAAACCAACTGTTTCGGTCAAAACCGGTTTCTAAAACCGGGTTTGCCTGCACATTTGACAAATAATCAGGCCTGCTAATTTTTGAAAATCTCATGCTCATTTTGGTACTAAAAAATCTTAATTTGAGCTCGCCTTTAAATTTATGAAATTAATATCGAATATCGAACAAGTCAATCTTAAATAGTTCGCGGGTAATCTAGGGCCTTTTTCGAAGTTTTCAACAATAAGAGGCCATAAAAAATACGATTTCCCTCTCCTAAATATTTTCGGCGGGTCTGGTTCGGCTCTCTGCCTCTGCCGCTGGCTTCTGGGACCACCTTCGGCTTCGTTCCACTCCTCTTTCTCTCTCTTCGAAAAATTGTGTAATGCTCTTCCGCAGCTCCAAAACCACAACTCCGGACTACACAGAGAACATCCATATCTCCACCGCCCCGTCGGCTTTCTATCTATCGAGTTTCCTGACGATTTCTCCCTTCAGTTTCTTGTTGGCGCGATCGTCAGTGGCCTTCGTTCCTATCGTCAATTCTTCTGGCGCCATTGGCTGCTCTGTGCCTCCAATGGCGAGCTTTGATTGCAGCCTCATCGGGGGATCGTTTGTTGTCTCTTGCTCCTTGCGGAAGATTCAGTAAGGCTTCCATGGCTGTACTTCTCTGATTCGCTGTTGATTTTCAAATTTAACCTAGGTTTTTGAAGATTTTGTGGATTTTTCTGTTGGTTATTGTTAAGGCCCGGATTATGGAGTTTCAAAGGACTCTTTTAATACGGTTTTAATCATTTTCTGATCAGAGAGTCAGTTTTTGTTGCATCTTGCACTTTTTAGTGCTTGTTCAATTGAACTTGAATTGGTATAATTCAAAGTTGTTATTCTGGTTCACTATATTTTTATATTTTTGAATGGTTTGTTTGATTTAGCAGCTTTAGTTTCCTGGAATCATATTTACCCAACTGTTCTTAACTTCTTATGATCACGTTGAACTAATTTCTGATTTCTCATCTTAACAGTTAGTTCTTCATCTTTCACATTCCCTGTACTTTGTCAAGCTGTCTTAGGACAACTTAAATTGATTAAAGTGTAAGTTTCTTGCTGACCAAACTCCATCCTAATATTCTGTTAACAGGTACGTTAATTGAAGCGCTGCTAACCAGTTAAAGGCATTTTATTGCAGCATCCTACTTTTTAGCTCTTGGATGATAAGGTTCTGTACCGTTTAAGATTTTATCAAGAGGAGAAAATCCAATGGTGCTAAAAGTTGCATCTCCAAAAGCAGGAAATCTATCAGCATCTGAATACATTAGCGATCCTGAGGATAAGGAAATTAGTGATGACGATGATGATGATCGCAATCACAAGCATCGCAGGCGAGATGCACGTTCTGGGTCTTCTGATAAGGATGCTGTGGAACAAGCTGCAACAAGATCATACAGAAAACACAATAAAAATTTTGGAAACGGGAATGGTTTTGGGGAAAGCGAATCTCAGTCTAGCCAATTGCATAACAATTATAATACATCATCTGATAGACAATTCCATGGGAAGTTTGAGAAAAGAAATCCGGAGTTTGGACGGGGTAATTTTGGTTTGAATCAAAGAAACAGGGCAAATCAGCCATTTTTTGGAGATTCTGGTCCTGGTAGAGGAAGAGGAAGGGACCCTGGTGCTTGGAACAACCGCCATAATAGGTTCATGACCGGCGATCTTTCATCTCAAATAGTTCCATTTCCTAGGGGAAACATGGCATCAAGTCTCTTTCCTGAAAGAGGGTTACCAATTCCGAATGTACACAGTGGACCGTGGGGTGGCTATGGATTAGTTGCAGGTCTTCCAAATGGTGGTCTGGATACCCTTGGTTTTCAAGGACCATTCAGACCACCGATCAATAATTCTCTCGGGATCCCTCGACAACGTTGTAGAGATTTTGAGGAGCGTGGCTTTTGCTTGAGGGGAGACATGTGCCCAATGGAGCATGGTATCAACAGAATTGTTGTTGAAGACGTTCAGGTATCTACGTTTACATTTGATCTATTACTGCTTAGAGAATGTCATGATTCTAATCGCTAATGTACTGATCAATAACATTTCTATCTGTAAAATTTACTGACATCTGACTAGAAGAGGAGCTCCACCATATATTGTAGTCTTTTTTTTGCAACAACCATATTTGTAGTATGTATACATGTTTCTTGAGTGATTGGTCAATTCAATTTTATGATAGAACTTAGATGTTTAAAAAGATCATGATCCAAGGTCATACTATGTTGTCCTTGATAAGTCTTGTAGAAATTCTAATGAAGGTCACGTTATTGCAACTTTTTCTGCCATATTTAAGTTATGTACATTCTGATTCATGTTTACAGTTTACACCGTCATTAATGTGGATTTTCATTGTTTCCAATTGCAGAGTCTGTCACAGTTTAACCTTCCAGTTTCACTTTCAAGTGGACCATTACAGGGAACACCTCTACAGGGAACACCTGCTGGACCTTCTGTTTCTTTTACGTCGTCTTTGATGAATAACAAAGGGCCACATAGCAGAAATGGTAAACATACAGTGGGTGATGAAGCTTTGGTCTCTAATGGTGCATTCTCTGATAGTGGCAATGCTGCTGGGGCTGATGTATATGATCCTGATCAACCATTGTGGAATAATAATGGCCCTGAAAAGTCATCTGCCCTTCATTCATCCCCCTTTTCTGAAGGCGGGGCTCTCTTAAACGATGATCTTCCTGGCCATCCCACAGCAGAAACAACTGAAGCTGAATGGCAAGATAGAAATAATCTTCCTGTTGGTTCACATGGCTCAGGTTCATCTGTTTGGGGTAGAATGAAAAGTTCTAGAGGAAAAGTGAACGTAAAAAGAGAAGGTTTAGATAATGGTGAAGGTCAAATGAAGGAAACTGAAGGGGCTACCTCTAATCTTGTGGGTGGTTTCAATCATGGAAAGCAAATCAGTGCTAATGGTCCCGACAAGAAAACCCTAGATCCCGTTAAGATGCAGAGTGGTGCCGCTCGCTTGACACGGAGACCAACTCAAAAGGCACTGCAGACTCTATTTGTGAATGGAGTTCCACTAAAGAACAACAGAAGAGATGCACTGCTATCTCATTTTAAAAAATTTGGGAAGGTTGTTGACATCCACATTCCCCCAAATAGTGAAAGGGCTTTTGTCCAATTTTCGAAAAGGGAAGAGGCAGAAGCTGCTCTAAACTCTCCTGATGCTGTAATGGGTAATAGGTTTGTTAAGCTATGGTGGGCTAATCGTGATAATATACCTAGTGATGGCTTAAATGGTGTAACTGGTATATCATCTTCTCAACATGGTATAAAATCTAATACAGCTCCGCCTGATATCTCCATTCCAAACAAAGGGAAAGATATCTCTCAATCTGGTATTCCGATATCTGATGGTTCTGGTTCTCATCCTGACCAATTTAAGTCATCCGCTCCTGGTCCCAAGGTGCCACCTCCTCCAGTAAAAAATTTGGAGCTGGAGCGGTTGAAGGAAGAACTCCGTAAGAAGCAGGAAATGCTGGAGCAGAAGAGGAATGACTTTAAGCGTCAGTTGGATAAACTTCAGAAGGTATTCTGATCTGCTTAATTTCCAAAGTTGAGTTGTTCATCAAAGGTTTTTTGAAGTTCTCTGGAATTTAACTGGAAATAACTAAAGAATTCACTGATGGGCCATTGAAGTTTTAATGCCTTTCGGTCAATTTCTTTTTTTTTTTCAATGATTAAATTACGATACCCTTTGTTAGAGAAAGTATGATCTAAGGAGCAAGATTTGGTTGAAGGAACACCTCAATTATCCAGATATTGGACAATTTGTATTATTGGGGACAGTAAAGAGATGTTTGGATTTCTGGTGATTATTGTATTTACCGAGCATTTAATACTGTCTGCTAGTGAAATGTTAGGCCTTCTGTGTTGTGATCCATACATTTATCTGTTGTTGCAGGCTACTGGAGTCAAGGGTGAAGTGATGGAAGAGCAAGTTTCTAAGAAACTAAAAGTTGGGCCTGCTGATGAGGCAAAAGCAGCAGCAACACCAAAGTCTGCTGATTCTGCTGCTGTTGGAACTACAAGGTCCTCGGACAATTGTAATGTCATGGCATCTTCACATGAGGAAGTAATAGATAGCAAAGAAAAGTCAGTTGAGATTATGGCTCCCAGTAGACCTGATACAAACTCACCTTTGGGGCCACAACATCCTTTTAGCTTGAAGCAACAGCAGTTGCGTTCACCCGGAATCACTTTTTTCCCCAATAGATACAAGCTGGACAACCGCCCTACAACATTTAGGATTACTCCTCCACTGCCCACTGGTTTTGCAAATGTAAGTCTCTCTCTCTCTCTCTCTCTGCACACACTTTTTTATCTGGGTGCAAGTGAGGTAGTTATTAGCTCCTTTTTATGGTTCCGAGCCTATTGTTTGTGTTCTCTTCTGACCTTGAAGTCTACATATCAGACAGTTATATCTATGATGTAAAAACTGGTAGTGGATTCTACTTTTATTTTCAAAATTTCCCCCCTACTAAATGTTAAAATTTCAACAAAAAATTATAAAAATTGACCTGAATCTGTGATCTTTATATTTATATGCACAAGCAAGGTATCGATGAATTCTAAGTGAACTTCAACGTATATTTAATACACTGTTTGCAGCGGGTTGGCTCTCTTGTATGCTTAAAGTCTTTTCTGTTCAGATGCTTTTGGCAGTAGATGGTAACTCCAATTTGCCAAGTAAGAAGTAATGTGTTACCGTGATGAATCTTTGAAAGGATAAAAAATATAGTGACAAGGATCTTTCTAGTTTGATACTAATTGTCGATTTAGTTGAGTCTTCATTTTGTACCCGAACCTAATTGCTTCTCTTCTCTCATCAAGATTCTTATGTTGTTTGATGTTAGGTTGACACTTTGAAAGAGCATTTTTCTTCTTATGGTGATCTCACGGTTGTGGAGCTGGAAGATGCAGAAACCCATCCTGACGATGAAGCTAATGGCGTTGGAACCCTAGTAGAGAAGTGCTCTGCCCGTATTGGGTTCAGAGAACGACATTCTGCAGAGAGAGCATTTAATAATGGTAAATCCTGGCAAGGCCACAGTTTGCAGTTTATTTGGATCCTCCCTACTTCAACTGCTGCTTCTTCTTCTGCCACAAAGAAGCCCAAGCTGCTGCCTGATGGTACTGCTGAGCAAGTCCCTTCAGCTGCAAGGGGAGAACCCCCGGAACCTTCAGAAAGAGAGAAAGTTGAAGAAGAGAAAGTCGAAGTGGATGAAATTCCTTTTGTGGGCCCAACCTCATTATCCAATCAGCAGCAGGAATCGCCACAAAGATGATATGAATGAATCTTGTTGACTATTGTACAGTAAGTTAAAATCTCAAACCTGAAAATCATGTATCTAGGTGTTTTTTTGAAAATGCTGTGTCAGGTTGCTAGCTAGCTAGGTGTTTGTTCTTTACTAGTAGCATGAGTAGCATTCTGCTTGCAGCTGCTGGATTGAAAAGAATAAGTGAAAGGGATGTGTTTTAGTAGACTTATATTTTGGATATAGTGTTTGAAATTTGTGGTCGGGTATAAGTTGTGTTTGGTTTGAATGATTCATTAATAATTTACCATGGCAGCACATTAAGCAATGCTAGAGTCCGATTCGGGCCTCACCTCCAGAGAGGGGGGATGATGCTGGAAGCAGTTGAACACACTTGAAGATGATGATGGATGCAGTGTGCTGTTGAGAGTTGTCTATTTGAGCACAAGTAGTAGTAATAGCAAAATTTTGTTATATAGATAACAACTGTGCCCTTCTTTTATTGGAGTGGAGTGGAACTGAAGGAGGTGTGGGTTCTTATGTATTTTACTACTTGTTAGGGGACATCTCTGAGCTTAATTTAAGAAAGTTAATTACAATGTATTTGACATGCTCGCTGTTGCTCCAGTTTGGATTGATGTAGATTGCAACGTTTAGTACGGGCCTTATTTTTGGCATTTTAATTGATTAGGGGCTCCAATATAGTTTAGGACAAACTATCGCTTGATAGGCTTAGGGGTGTTTTGATGGATGTAATGTAGGGGTGAGCAAAAATATCGTGGAGCTCGAATTTCTGAGGTGTTTGTTCCGAGCCCGTCTCGAAAATTATGTCCCGAAATTGTGTCCGAGCCCGATCAGGTGGGACTTTTCCTCTAAACTCGGTCATAGGCTCGGGTTTTTTAAGAAATCCTGGAAGTCCCGTACCGTCCTGAATTTGTAACTAATTTTAACTCATTGTTCGTTATCTTAACTAAACTCTAGTTATCTTTAACTTCGAATTTGTAAAACATGACGTTTGTATGAGACTGGTTTTTTTTTAAGAGAATTTGATATTTGTATGAGAATTTAACGTGTTAAATTTTTTTGATAAAAATGTAATAATATGTGACTTTTTAATTTTTTTTTTATTAGTTTTGGTGTAAACTCGGGATTGCCCGAACATGTCCCGATTTTAGAAAAAACTAGAGGCGGGCGGGACTTTTTTTCTTAAACTTGGGCTCGGACTTTTTCTCTAAACTTTAGAATTTTTATTTTTATTTTTTTTTCCGCGGGATGGTCCTAAGAGGGCACTCATCACGAGTGCAACACCCGTAGCATGCTCGCTCCATACTTAGACTAATCCCCACGCACCGGGTCAGCCCGTAAATACAAACTAAGACATAGTTATCAGAAACTCATTTTTATCGGAAACTATTTGGTTAGAATTGGAGTATTGAAACACTCTAGTTTTGTTACATATTATGGCCCGCTTAGGGCGACTCGTCTGTATATATATATATATTTAACGACATTGTTAGGGTCTTCAAACTCCATTTAGTTAGATAACTTATTCTTGGTTAGTACTTTGTTTAATCGTCTTTTTTAACTATTCTTCAGGTAGATCTAATTTTGTTCCTTTATTAAAAAGAAAAAAAAAGTTAGGGTGATTTAGTAACTTTGAATTTTTCTATTTGGTTAGCTTTGAATGAGAAAAACAACAAGATATTATGATAAAATGGAGTTATGATAGTTTTGAAGACAGACAAATTGATAGATAATTGATAACGAAGATTATGTTTACCTCATAATAATAATAATAATATCTTTATTTTTGCTTACTATGTGAAACATTACAATATTATTTTCCCTCAGGAAATACATAGTTGCAAACAGAAAACATAAAAATCCGCAGTAAAAATAAAAACATTTCCCCACTTAGAAGATTTCCTTTCCATTCCTTGCTTGCTTCTAATAAAAGAAGTACTCCACAACGTTGAGCTTAGAAGAAGAGCCAGACCACGGAACATCCACAATGACAATTTTAGCCCCATACTCGAACCCAACTTCCCTTCCATTCACCTTGCAGCTCCTCGGCTGTGCCGAAGCGTAGGCTTTCAGCTCTCCTTGTCCCTTCACTCCAATCGCCACCCCACTCTTCTCATACTTCACCGACTGCACCGCCCCACCCACGTTCAGCATGTTCGCGAGTCCGATCGGAGCAAACTGCACCGCCTTGCCTTCTAGTGTTTTCACAGGCGACACCGTCACGAGCTCGAAGTTGAACGGCTCCAGGGTTAAGTCGAGATTGTCGGTCGGGTTAGACAGGATGAGCTTCTTGGCTTGGGAAAGGTAAAGGGCAAAAGTGGAAACTCCGTCGATGTTGATCGGGCTTTTGCCGCTGTTCCACTCGATGTCGAGCGGGTTTGTCTTGCAGCTTATGGCGTGGGAGTGCTCCGAGAAACACTGGTTGCGGCGGTCTTCGCGAGACCATCCTCCACCTTGGCAGTTGAATGCTCCGATAACACCCGTGTACTGTTTTATAGACATGGGACAAAGTACAAGATCAGCCTTGATATAAATAATCCTTGGAGGACTAATCATGAATATACATAAATCTATTGGTTGATTAGCAACTGTCTAAATGATCTTTAAACAATTTACTAACTCAGTCTAATGTCGTGTAAAAAAGTGGTTGAAATATGAATGATACTTGTTGAATTGCTGCTTAAATTTGTTGCTTTATTGTTTTTTTGGGCTATAGGGTCTTTTGGTGCTATATGGCCGTGGTTGGTTGCTAGATCAATTGAATCCTAGGGTCAATTTGGGTTTTTTTAGACTAAATTGTAAAAAATAAAAGTTGGGTATATAAATTAGATGACTAAATTGAACAAAAATGAAACTTAGGAGAAGTGACGTGTTTGAACATGAGCACTTAACGATCAAACTTAATAGTTAACTTACATATGCACCAAAAGACTACAAAATACATACATATAACACTAAAAGTCTATTAAATTAAACATATGACTCGTAATGCCAACTCTGATCAAATATGTGGCACCAATAAACTCTATAACCCTTGTTTTTTTGTTTTGTTTTTTTTTTTGCATATTAATAACTAAACTTTGGAAAAATTGTAATAGAACTTTGGTGATATTTGCAAATTGGTAAGTAAGTTTAACTAAGTAAAGCATTTGGTATATGAATTAGTTTGTTACCTTGTTCAAGTTCCAAATTTTGAGCATAGTCTTGCCATCATGGAGAGGGTCGACAAAGAGGAGATCCTTAGTCGGGAGGGCGTAGTACTCGCACCTCAACAGTGACCCGTCGGGCAGGACCATCTTCTTAAGTAGCGGGAAGTTATGCTGCCCGACCGAGTCACTGACATAGATGGGCCCACCGGAGATAGCCCTGGATGCGGCATGGAACTCGGCACACGGGTGAGTCGACTGAAACATGTCCCAATCCGGGTGGATGAAGTTGCCCATCCAAATACTGTTGTAGGCACAGTGCACCATGTGGCACCCTTGCAGCCAGAAGGTGCCGTTCGGGTCACCGGACGGGTCGGTGCACCAGAAATCATCCCCAACCCGACCGAGTGCGATTGCTTCAGTCCCAAGGAACATGAAATCGTTGCAGTGCTCCATGCTAGCGATCACACCGTTTCCCTTGAAGTGCTTCTTCACTGACTCTGTTAAGGCTTTGTAGTATGCCTTTGCAAGGTCCACTCTTCCTCCATATTTCTCACACACCATCTCTAGCAACTGCATCCCCATAATCCATTATTATTATTTTAATTAATATCAAGAGTTAGTTGATCCATATATATTTTTATCATTAAGACATACTAGATTAAAAAAAGTTTTTTTTTTTTTTGTTTTCTAGAAGGGTGGTCCTAGGGGCCCTCATCAGGAGGAGGGCAGCAGCCGTGGCATGCTTGCTCCACACCTAGACTAATCTCCACTCACTTGCACCGGGTCAGCCCGTAACAGTAAATGCTGGACATGAATAATTTTTCATTCCTATGGTCACTAGCGGAGATTGAACCCTTGACCTATGGTCAAATGATGGCGTTGAACCACCACACCATTATTATATGGTTTTTTTTTATTTATTTACATTTACATACATAATTTACCCTATGTAAGCTAGGGATAGGGTGTGTCCAAGACTAATGGATAATATCGAGTAAAAAACATAATTTTTAGAGATTGATTTTCTTCCCAATTAAGTAACTTGTTTTCTTAGAATAAAATAAAGTATAGAGTTAACTTGCCGACCAAGTTAATCTAGAAGAAGTAACTGATGAGAAAATCCATAGTCAAAGTCAAAGTAACTGTAACAACTACCAAAAACGGTGGAAGCCCTGCAGGAAGGACACGTAATCCTTTTACGACACCGGTAGAGAGACACGCGTGGTACCTTAATTAATTAAAGTTTAAGAAAGAAGTCTGTAGATTACAACTTACGTGAATAACGTCGACCTTAACGCCGTCAATCCCGACGGATTCCAAGTTAGCGTGGAGACCCTCGTACATCTCGTGTACCTTCTCCGGTGGGACCAGCCCAACGCCGTTATTAACGATCTTGTCAACGGCGAGATCCTCCATGGTCATCTCGAGCCCGGGGGTGAGCTTGGGCTTGATCACGGTGGCTTCGGGGAGACCGGGGACACCGGGGCGGACCCCACCCCAGTAACCGCAAAGCGCGTGCCAGACGTAGACGTACTCCACGGTGGGGAACTCCTCCTTGAGGTCCTTGATGAAGGCCCCCATGCCTTTGACGGACGATCCCGCCGCGTGGCTCTTCGGGCTCATGTACTCCCGGAACTTGTAGTTCTCCGTGAACTTCATCAGCCGGCACGGCATTTGTTCGCCGGCGGCGGTGCGGTTAATGCCTTCTACGGTGGGGTCGGAGTCGTGGCTGATGGACTGCCACCCGTCGTCGATGAGGACCAGCGACGGCGGACAGCCGCCGTCGACCAGGCCCTGGACGCCCTCCCAGACGCCCTGAGGGTGGACCTTGAGGTAGAAAGCGTCCCACGTGCACCACCCGAACTTGTCCACAATCCCCGGCGGCGTCTTCTCGTCTAACAGCTTGAAGGTGCCCAGGTGGGCCCTAGCCACCTTCATGGCGTCCTTCACCAGGACAAACGGGTCATCGCCGGCTTGAATGTACAGCGACGCCCT
Organism: Clarkia xantiana subsp. parviflora; assembly: GCA_036873135.1. NCBI lineage: Eukaryota > Viridiplantae > Streptophyta > Magnoliopsida > Myrtales > Onagraceae > Clarkia > Clarkia xantiana. The sequence continues at coordinate 52,018,528 of JAPTYO010000001.1, forward strand.
AAACTCGGAGGACACCACCTTGCTCGACCCGCTTTCGACGCAAATGTCGACGAAGTCGTCCGGGCCGGGCTGGATGGAGGCCCGAAACGATCCCTCGATGATGGGCAGGAGGACGACGTACGGCCGGCCCGAGTCGGACTTCTCGAGGACGACCAACTGGGTCTCGTGCTCGAGATCCGACCCGTTAGACCCGACCCAATGGGTGGTCCACCAGACCTTGAACCGGAATATGCTCATGAAACGGATGTCCCTGAGTCGGCCGATGGATGCCACGTGGTGGTCCTTGGGCTCGGCAGCATCGAAGCCTACGAAGGAGCCAGGAGAGAGGCCGGACTTGGTGTACGGCGAGGGTACCGCCACGACGTTGGGTGGGACATCGGTGAGGAACACGTGGCCGTTGACGAGGAAGTCAGAGCCGTCCAAGGAGATGTCGGACTCGGTGTTGACCACCGGAGACACCTCGGAGGAGGACTTGCTCAGGTTGGGAGCCATTGGAGACGATGAAAAAAGGTGAAGCTCTCTGCAACAGGTGTTAGAATGAAGAGATGGATTGCAGAGGTTGAAGAGAATGAAAGAATGATGAGAGTTTATATAGAGAGAGAGCTGTGAATAAAGAATGATGAGTAGAGTTACTGGTTAGTATAGTGTGTTACGGGGAGAATCTTATGAATGGTTGTTGCTTTGTGATTAGGGAGCTGTGATTACTTTGTTGATGGATGATATGAGAGCTTTGGGCCACCATATATATAGACTGAAAGAAAGGAATCATGGGGAAGACGATCGATATAGAAGACGGACGTTAGAGAGTTTGTATGTTTGGCTCTATAATTTAGGAGTAATTCCTTAAAGTGTGAAAAAAAGAGTGAAAAAAACATAGAAAGTTAACCACTGCCATATGTCAGTTAACAATTTGACATAAATTGGAAAGAGAATCATGCAATGCATTGCCATGTGGCATGTGGCAACTTTCTATGGTTTTTTCACACTTTGTTTCACACTTTCTATCAAAGCCCATAATTTAGATAAAATTGTATTTATTTAATAATATTGATATTATTTTTTTATTAGTAAACAATTATGATATGATTATTTTATTCGAGTTATCCATTCAAGACTTTGGGCGATCAGGTGCTTCATTTTAGAGGTAACTTCAGGGCTTTTTTTTGGGTGCTATAATATAAATATAGATGGATTGCGACACTGACACGTGTTAATTAAACGCATCCAACCGTACCGCGAGTTGAATTAATTATGTGGGGGATTATTATGATTGGTATATATTGTTTTAGAGCCTAAATTTAAATCAAACACTGCATGTCTGAGCAAAAATTTGAAGTGAAATATGTTGGAACAACTAAGAATAGATCACCAAAGTCGACAACATCAAGATATAAAGGCGATACCACTGTATAGAGTTAAACAATAATAATATAAAGGTGGCACCGTTAAAAACATTGGAGGTAAATGTTGCATCAAAAGAAAAAACATTCATAGTAAGTAAATATGAGGTGATAATCAACTTAAAGCCGCTAAATGAAACTTTTTATAGCAAGTAAATATGAGCTGACTACCAGCTTATTAACCACTATTTTATAAACAAATCAATAAAAAACCAAAATGTCATACATAAAAGAAACTCTTCAAAGTAAGAAAAAACCATCGTATTGTCAGTTTAGATTCCTTATAAATAGTAAGCTTTTATTATTATTTAAGATTTTTAATATTTCTACAACATTACTAATTTAGTTTCAAATAGAATTTTGAGGTATAACCTCACACTTTCCCTTTTGCAAATCACAACATTGACGAAACAATCGAGACCAGAAAGTCGCAGAATCATTAGTGTTGACATAGGCAAGACCTGAGAGACTCAAAATCATTAGTTTTCCTTTGATTTCAATTTGTGAGCATAATAAACTGATCAAAATTGCCCGGCAAAAAGATCAGATTTGCATTGAAGTTACCTAACTAGTTAGAGTTTCTCAACACATGTGTTGTAATAATTAATGATATGGCTTATGGCATCCTTGTTTAATTACCCAAAAAAAAAAAAAAGAATGATCGATTGTTGTCTGAAAAAGAAGAATATATATATATGAAGTTGAAAATGTGACATGCATGCATGTAGACATGGTGGGTATCTAATTTATTCATCACTTTAGTTTTGTGAGGAATTATTCTATCTCTTCAACCTCAAGAGCGTTATTCTATCTCTTCAACGTTAAGAAAATAAAACTATACATCAAATCCTACTATCCTAAACCAGAGATTCTTATAGATACGTACAATAGCATGTAGCAACTTAATTTATTTTCTATACATATATGATAGCTGCCGGACATTGAGTTTTGACCCACTTACATTTTATATATATATATACATTTGTTTAGACAAACTTAGATATACTATAAACATTATATAAAGGAATAATATATAAATATATTTATCTCTAATATATATTATTCATTTACACATTACTAATATTAGTGGTCTTTACTAGTATCTATAAACTTTTTTTTATTTTGCCCAATTTATATAATAAACTAATAAATATAATAATTCAGTGAAGTATTTATATAATAATATAAATAAATATATAAAATAGATATAATAAATTATAATATATACAAATACAAAACTAATAAATAAATACGTAAAGTTTTGGTGTTTATTTTCTAAATATTTATTTAAAAATATATATAAGTTAATTACATAATTTTTTTTATAGGTTAGTTGCAAGAATATGAGATCTCTCATCGCTTTAATATAGGTTATTAACACCGTTGTACTTGTATATGTTGCCTGTTGGTTGTATTTAGATAGTCATATAGATAAAATCACCAAGGCAGGCAACTTGATTTCAAGCGGCATACGCTCGACCATCATCCGATGTGTATACACTAGTACTGCAGTCATTTGACTCAACAACAATTAATATCTAGCCACTTCATTTGTGTGTATTTAATCATATATTTTATAATATATATGATAAATTTCATATCTTAGTGAGTTATATACAGGTTAACCAAACCTTATTAAGGACATAATAAATCAAAAAATACTTACCAGAGGAAGAGTTATACGAGCTTATTATATATATTATCATTAATCTAAAAATATACACTTATATAAATAATGACAATAGTTTTTTTTTCAATTATATTAAAAAAAATCATTTCGATTTTTACTTGCACAATGCACTGAATTAATATGTAGTATATATATATATAAATTTAGTGCACTCAAACTAGTTTAACTGCACCAAACCTACTAATATTGCGCCAAACTATCTAAATCATGCAATATTATTATAAAATTAAGGAATATAGTAATTTAAAGAATCCCACTTTTTTGTATTCTTTTGATCTTTTTACTTTTCAGTACCCAGCTTTTGTATGGACCTTTTGTGTTTGTTATCCCTTCTTTCAGGGATACACGCACCTCTAGCTATCTCCATTTTATATGTATATCTTTTATTTATTTTTCTATTAAATAAACTATGAATCTGATTAAGGTGGCGTAAAGTAAAATAAATATCTTAACATATATTTATGCAATTAAGTATGGTAAATTTCTCATTTTGGTTAGAATAATGATTATTTATCTTGCTATCAGTCTCACTTAGCTAGTTCTCCTTCTCCTTCGTATATATGATCTTTTTAATCAAAAGCTTCATGTAATAAACGCCATTCATTATCTATATCGATACGTATGGTTTATTTTGATCATAAATCTCCTCGGCCACGGTATATATATATATATATATATATATATATCTCATAAACAGCCTAGATCCGCCTTCAACTTTTTATAAATTGCAATTCTTATTCTAAAATTTATTATTATTGTCATTTTAACTCTTTAAAACCTTACATTTGCATTTTGAATTTTTTTTTTAATACTAATTAGTGTTGAATATCCACTGTGAGTGGTATGAGTGGTATACCACACCGGTGGTAATTAATTTGAGTTTAGAGCACCATATAAGCAAGTGATTACCTCCTCCTAACACCAATTGGTTTTAGGATGGAACTCTACTTGTAGAAATGGTTGTTTTATGTTGGCCCGTTGAGTTTGACTCGGCCCAATGTGGATTTTAAGATGGTATCAGAGCCAGAGCCCGGTTCCGATTATTAGCGGTGTTGGGTTTGTGTCCCCTTGTTGGCTCCACGTACCATATTTGGGTCTGGATTGGGCCTGAGCGTGAGAGTGAGGTTTATTAAAATTAGTCTCAACCCGTTCGGATTTGAAAATCGATGCTTAGTTAAAGAGTCCTCACAGTGCGGGGGAATGTTGAATATCCACTGTGAGTGGTATACCACACCGGTGTTAATTTGAGTTTAGAGCACCATATAAGCAAATGTGTTAACTCGTCTCCTATTACCAATTGTTTTTAGGATGAAACCCTATTTATGGAAATGATTGTTCTATATTGGCCCGTTGAATTTGACTCGGCCAAACGTGAATTTAAGAATTAGATATCCCTATTAATTTTTACCCTAAGAAAATCTGATTCTGTCCCTAAACAGCCATATCATTAGTTAAAATAATGATATTATGATTGGCTAAGGAAATTCTGTTATATATATCAAATGAAGATAAGTGATGCAGTATACATATTCTTCGCGAACCAAAAACTAAAAAGTGTAAAAAAAAGTCGATATATTTTATGGTCATTTTATTATTAGAAACCTTTTTGCATTATTGTGTACCTCTCACACTCTTATTTTAGCAAGTATTATATAAATCATTTTATGCTATCCATCACTTGAACAAATGAAGGATTATTTAGGGTTCTGCAGTACATATATATTCTACTTCCTTTAACAACCTTATCATTGAATTGGATGGTCCCTTCCGTGATGCGAAGCACCAGAAACTCGATACCAGAATATATATATATAATACTTATTTTTATAGACGAACCTGACATGAATTCGCCTTGTGCAACCTGACAATAAAATATACAACCATTGTTATACTTTTTTCTAATATAATAATTTAGTTAATTTCCTCACTCATAGATGATTTGCAAGCTTATTTTAAGTCACTGTAGATTATAAGATACCTTTATTAACAAAAAATAAATGAATTATAAGATACCTTAAGTCACGAATAATTAGCTATTTAGTACCTACTAAAACACTATAGTCTATATATAGACTATATATATCAGATAGAAGAAGATCGAACATTGCATATATACAGGCTTTTCATGGAATATATATATATATATAAAAAGCAGAAAAGGAAATATATATTCGGATTCAAAGTGTGTGGCCCTGCCTCTGGGAATCGGGTCCAATGACGGACGCAACTAACTACTACCAAGTGGGGTCATATAGGAGATATATAGCATAGGACCCAGGTGACTTTTTTTTTAATAAAATATATATATATATATATTCAGTAAATTTCATTTGGCCAAAAAAAAAAAAAAAAAAAAGTAAATTTCATCCAAGACTCCCTTATATTTTTGTTAGGACACACTTGACATTGTTGACAATAATATGCTTGTAGTTGTAGATGGTCCGAGGTGAGGACACTATCATTGTAACTTTTGCAACTATAATGAATATAATCACAATATAACTCAATTGTTTTCTAACAAAAGCTTCACCTTGTAGCTGCTCTCATTGTCAACCAAGTCACAAAAACGATAAGTTTTCTTGTTAGATGCTAATAGTTGTTTTTGTTAGATGTCTCCTTCTCTAATAAGATGTGATCTTATTTTTTTAGTTAGATTGTTATATATATTTTTTTTTTCAAATGTCATCATTTGTTACGGTAGTAAAAATCTCATTTTACATGTTAGATCACCATCTCGTATGATTATGATGTAAATTTTTATCATTTTATTATAAACTATTATATCAATGTAAAAAAATTCTTAACTATTATATATTATGTAGTTGAAATGACGTTATTTAAATAAATAAATATATTTTGCATCGATTCAAATTAATACCGAATGAATTAGTTATAAATTTTAATTCCTCAAAAAAATGTAATTAGACTAAAAACCAATTTAACTAGAAACCTAGATGTGCCGCGGGTCAAGTTAAGAAAGTGAGCATCCTTTTTAAACTCCAGCCTCTAATCATCTGCCAACTTGAAGTTGCTTCAGCCACACCTTTTATCTTCTTTGATATATATATATATATATATATATTATTTTAAATGTCCTTGTATTATATTGCTAAACAGAATAGCTGAGTACAGTTTATTATATTGATTATATATTTCCTCAACTCTGGAGATTAATTATGTGAATTATAAGATACCTATATATATATAAATATATATATATATATATATATATATATATATATATTTATATATATTATTACATATGTGAGTTTAGTATAAAAAAAGAGTTTACCCCTTCATTTTATGCCTTAATATTATTATAATTTTTTGTTGAGTTTCACTATTATATATAATGCCTAATGGTACTAGCTAGACTTGTATTCTATTTTTCAAATCTCTTGCTTAATTACTGTACCGACTCAAATAAATAAATAAGCCGCTCTATTATATTTTCTGTAATTATTATTAATGGAAAATTTCATGACCCTTTTTTTTACATAATCCAAATAAATATTTCTTTGGCCAAAATAATAAAAAATAAATCTTCGTCACCTAATAAACTAATATGAAGAAGGCGGCTAACAAAGAAAAGTGTTCCAATTTCTTGATTTTCCACTAAACCTTATAAAATCTTATTTTGGCAAAAAGAAAAATTAGTTAGCTTTTTAGTTTTTAGTTAGGAGCCCACAATGACCAGACCAGGTGAGACGGCAAAAATCAAGCCAATAAAACGGCGATAGCGTGCCGACGAACTGCCATGTGTAAGATTCTGGCCCTACGCCATCACCGACTATGTACTTTTCCATAAAAGAAAGAAATAATAATCAAATTCATACGTGGCTGATCATAGTCGCGCCACGTACCGAAGGGTTGTTAGGAGAGATTTAATGTGAAATAACCCAACAAGTGGAGTAGAGAAAGAGACGACTGCTAAGAAACCTGAAAAACTAAACTAGCAGGTTGATCAAGTTACCGTCGTTTGTGGTGAGATAGATGCCACTAGCTAGTAATTCATGTTTTAGAACTTTATGTTGTATATATATATCGAAATGGAATCTTCTTAAACCGATCCGACAAGGTCGGTTTAATTGTTTAAGGAGTTATAAGTGTTTGCATAGGTAATTAAGTCTCATGTTACAAATCAGTTCAATTTTGGTCCAAAAAAGTCGCTAGCTGTAGATATATAATTATGTGTACAGAGAGTAACCCACACACGTAATCAACGGATGTTGATGAGATTAATGGTGGGTAGATTCTAATTTTGGGTATATTACTTATTATTTTATATTCTTGTGACCTTATCCACCATCTAATAATAATAATAATAATAGAAATGCATTGACAAATCAATTACATGCACTACACACTAACTAGATAAGCAACAATTTAAGCCCGAGATTAATGCGGACTTTCTCTCACTAACCACCGACCTGTCACATGCACAGGGAGGGACCCGACCGGCGATCGAGACATTAAAGCCGCGTACGTAGAGAATTGTGGAAAGCTCCGATTCAGACAGGTAATTAGTTAGTTAGTTAGTTAGTTAATGAGGCGGTCTGCAACGTATACGATCTTGAGCAGTTAGGCAGTTAGTAGAAAATCTCTGTCGGCTTCAGATGGAGTCGGTGGGGCTTCAATTCAACAGGATAAAACATGTTGGTCGTTGGTCTCCTCACGACTTTTCTCGTCTGACTAGACTAGCTTGCCGATAACGTGTCCTTTTTGGTGCTTACATTTGTCCCGAATCCAAAATATCTTAATAACTAGGGTTAATATACGGACAAAAACAAGAAAAATCGGCAAATATAGGATACTAAAACTAGGTAAAAAAAATAAAATATTATAGTCCAAAACCCAAAAGTTATTAAACATCATGGATCAAAGACTTGTTAACCCTAATAACTATCCCTAAATCAATGTCCTTCATAACCGTGACAACGAAAACTAGCTAATATATATTCTCATTCAGATATTTAAATAAATCTTGAAGGAGCAAGTAAGATTTTGTGAGGAGACGTTTCGCGGAATTTTTATTTAGTCCTTCACGTTTCAAGTGATTGAAAGAAAGAGCACAATATGGAGCGCCTCCTGCAATTTATTTCGTACACAGCTGATAAATTAGTAATTTCTATAAATCTCAGCAATTAATATACACTAATCAGGGGATCTTAAAGACCGAATAGTCGAGCTCCAGTGTTAGACATTGCATGGTATGTATTGTCCATTCTTACAAGGATCAATCAAATTAAGGAGAGGGACTGATCAAGGCTCCTACTGAAGAACATTAAATGGACAAACTTTAAAAAAAAAAAATGGCCACGTCTGTTAGCGATGATGCCATGCTGATTATGAAAGTGTATATATGGACCACATCATTATCATGGGATAATACCAGGATATATGAAATTATGAATCTATACCGCGATTAATCAATATAACACGCATTGTCATATTTTACGACCAAAACATCCGAGCCATTCCTCACCGGTCGGCGAGGCAACTGACCATAGCTGGAGCCAGAATACTGCATGGTCCAGTTTATTACATGCTTTTTTCATCCACAACAAATAAAAAATCATACACCTTAGAACATCACATTACCCTTTATTACGTACCGTATATCGCAGTGTGTATCACCGAGGAATCTAATCTAATATATAGTGGAACTAAGTATTTACTTACGCATATCTGTGCTTTACAAGAACTGTCCAGAAGCTCCTACCGCAGACTGTCAAATAGAGTAATGCGGTAATTAGGCATAATGGATCGGACAAGAAGAAAAAAATGGAAAATTGATCAACTTGATTTGTATGGGGGAATGGTTACCATGTTAAGAAGCCGTATTGCAGCGGGCCGAGTGAATTTTCTCGCGAAAAGGAAGCATCCCGATGGCTTCCCTTTGGTGCTGCACCATTCTCTTCGGTCTTCAGTCGCATAGTGGATGTTATCTATCTCCTGCATAAGTATTGTTCAGGTCTATTATGAATCATTACTCCTTTTATGGAGCGGTTTACACAAAAACAATTTCAAATTATCTTCGGTTTCATCTCTTTAGAGTTCATCTATATGGTTTTAGGAAAAAAAGCAACTTGACACATTTTAATTCGATTGGCGTACAAACTAAGCTCACACAAGAATTGGTCCCTCTATTGGTTATTTAAGTTAGCTACTTATGTTATAGCAGGCTACCAGCTACCAGGAATTTGTGAATCTGAACAGTAAGTTACTTGCTGGTATGTCACTTTGGTAGATTGAAAAAGGGGGCTGTATTTTCTCATTTCTTAATATTCTCTTGATGCAAGTTAATACAAAGGGACATAAAACATACCTTAATGGATTGAATTAATTCGGGGGTAGCATCAGAAAACTTGTAGGTGACAGGATGCCATCCGCGGCGCTCCCCTTTAGAAGCAAGATCCCAAGCTGAATGTGTTAGTGATCTTCGCGTGATTTCGTTCTCAAGGCCTTCTTGCTATAATCCAAAAGTCCAATAATTTAATTGTCAGGTTAAACGCCGTCTAAGGGCAAGAGAGTGGGAAAATAATTTCTAAAAATTATAATCTTCATTGGCATAGAGTATTAACATTCATAATTTTCAGAAGTTAGCCGAGGCTGTGATATTTGTTTAGATCAATAAGGTCAATGCACAGCGAGTACAGAAGAGAAGTTATATCTTACAGCAAGTAGAGTCTGGACATAATGTTCGTCCGGTATACAATTGTGCTCTTTCCATCCCTCAACAGGCTGCATATATAATAAGAAAAATTATAATGCTGAAGATAAATGCATTGCAAAAAAACTCAACAAGGGAAATAAAATACAATTTTCAATAGTTTAAGAGAGAGAAGTAACAAATAAAGTGAACTTACGACTGGACGATCCCTCCAGAATTCAGGAAGAGACTTCCTCTGCAAAATTATGGTAAACTGTTAGAAGACCAATACGTATGTATGTATGATCCTTGTAAAAGGGTCAATAATGTGCTTATCATGACTGAAGGGAATAAAGTTACATCATACAACATTCTACCTTGGTGGAAAAATCCTTTTTTTAATATAAGAGTTGCTAGATATCCTTTGAGACACTTACCCTACAATGCAACTGAAACATAGGAAAGATGGTAACATCCTTCACAACAACCTGAGCATGTTTCCTGTTCAGAACAACCCACTGAAATGATGCAGGGTCGTAATATGAAATGGTTAGAGCATCAGCCAAATCAAAGTATTGTCATTTTTTTTTATGAAAAAAAATAACAAAAAAGTCATGCCATGCATTTTGTTACCTGAGATCCTTTCCTCCAGTTGTATACAGGGATGATTGGATCCATTTTTGGGTTGTAGCGCCGGCCCTCTTTAGCATCTGCGAAGCTGCTCCCAAAGTATGACTTTCACCCATTAGAATTGACAGTCGACTTTTTTTAATATCTTTTTTAAAAGCAAGAAATCACCGCTTAGACAAGCAGCTCATATATTTTACTTGTATAAGAACATTGCAGAAGACACAAAATACAGAATTTAAGCTTTACAAACTAACCTATCAATAAAACTAGTTGGTGTCGACATTATGTAGTCGTATGTATAGCTGAAGTTATATAAGGGAATGCAGCTGAAAAGACACAAGAGAAAATAACAAATTAGCCAGAGAAAAATGAGATCAGCATCTCGAAGCAACATCTGAACTGGTAAAAAAGGTAAAAGAAAAAAAAACTTTTCAAGGTACCTGTCTGAAAGAAAAATGAACCGTTTATTATAAGGATCCTCGAGAGCGTGCCTAAGTAGAATACGTTCTGCCTCTATCATGGTAGCTTCTCCCCAATCAACCTGATAAGAGTAACATTCAAATACCATTACGTTGTAAGACAGTAGGTAAACTCAGCCTCATGAGACAATTAGTGTCCAGCGTTACATCTGTACTTAACTGCCATAACTAGTATAAGAAGTTAATATCCTGAGTCTGTATGTCTATATAACAAAATACCCCTAAAACATACAATTAATCAAATGAATTTGTTCCTAAGACTGGTCAAACATTCTACTGAGGTGAGGGTGAATTATAGTATTTGCATCATTATTGGCGGAACTTATCAATAATCCCAATTAAATCTGGAGATACTCAACTCAACTGAACTGCATGAATCTGATTTAGAATTTATGGCGATGCATAGCCGACAGGAACACAAATAATAGAAGCCAGATTGTGTAATGACTGTAAGGAACAAATCCATCAATTTCCAAAATGCTGGACAAACACTCTGCGCTAGTAAAAGAATAGAAACTGATGGGCAAAACCAGTCGAAAGTGCAATTTAAGAATGACAGCCAGGCACAGAATATGAACCTGTATGCTATCATTAACTTGCCGATCCAAGAAATAAGGAGATCTTGTTGTTGCTTTGTTTAGCAAAAACCCAGGCCTAGGATGAACATAAATAGAAAATCTTTCCTCTTCTCCCTGCAATAGAGTGAAAAAGGACAATGTTTTAGTAACAAGAAAAGAAAGAAGCAAGAACTGTGCTTTAAGAAAGAAACACACTCAAGGGGCACAGTCATTCTAGCTCAGTCTCTCTTATGCAAATACATGTATTGCATATAAATATTATAGGATCCAAAAGAACGAATATTGACCCAAATAGGGGAATTAGTCCAATAGCCAGGAACTGATAGTATATCAACTAGTGAAAGCACTAAAGAACCATTATCTACTTGATGAAATACCATTCGCTTCCCTATATCAACATTAGCATGTCCTGAAATTAAGGTTTGGCTATTCTTTAACATATGTTCACACCAGTAACAAGGACTGAATCCACAAAAAAAACCTATTTCCTAAATTCTTCAAGAACATACATTATCTGAAATTTAGCTTTACTGCTATGCTAAGCTACTGAACGTCTCTATTACCCATTGCCACCAATCAAAGCAACAGAAAGGTCAAATGCTACTCTTCCAGAGAAACAGGAATGGCAACTAACGAACAAAGAATCATTAATTGGCACCCAAATACCAAAAAAAAAATTTGGTACAATTCATGGGCGATTAATAACAAGAATTATCTGCGATAAATAATTAATTCTGGGCAGTGTTAACCTTTATAATTAAATAATTCAATGCATACAGTTCAAGGCTAAGCAAGTTAGAAAACCACTATCAAGAATTAATAATCAAATAGTGGTGAACGACCTGTAGAGAGGAACCCAAAACATCCAAAAACGGACTCAAACCTCGTGACAATTTGGTAACGACACTGGGACGAGTAGATTGACTATAAACTTGCTAAATCTGTTACCAATTTGAATTCTTACAGAAATTCTGAACACACAGACCTGAAGGAACGCGTCCCAGACCATGTCCAGAGGAAGACGATTGCGAGCAATAAACAGGAACGCGAGCTTCGGCTTCTGAGTATATTGAGAACGCAATGACGCCAAACTCATAATTTGACTGTACTGAGTCTGCATCAGTACCAAGCTCGTGAAGCAGAGCCCTAGAAACATTGCAGCGCAGAGCTTTCTCTTCCATTTGTACGGAAGTTTCTGCTGATTCACTTTCCGCTTCATTTGCCAGTCCTTTCTATTTCAGTTCTTCCACCATTTCCAGCTCAATCATGAACTCCAGATGTTACCTCCAGTAACAACTCTTACATATCTAAGCAGCACAGAACAAACATCAAAGCCGACATTGCTGGACTGTGCTGCTTTCTACGTCGAGATCGAAGCAGATCCACCTAACACGGAAACCGATCAAGCAGCTCCAAAAAGTTGAGAAATCCAAAGGAATCACGAGAAGGATAAAGCGGCAATCTGGAGATAAGCAAAGCACGTGAGCCAGTGGCGAAATCAATGGAGCTTCAATTGGAAGCCATAGTGGCGGTATCTGTAGGCTACGTCTGAAGAGAGAGGAAGTAAATCCGAGCTGCGGAGGAGACCTGTGAAGACTAACTAAAGAGCGGCAGGCAAGTGACTGACAGAGAAGAAAGAGCTTCTTCCCCTTTAGGCATGGTGGCGTAAAGGTGCAGGGCTTTGAAGATTGCTTGCGGAGCAGGGGATCGAATCTCCCGTATAATCATTGTTCATTAGGAGGAATAAGAATTTCAGTGACCAATATTTTAGTCGAAATTTTGCAAAATGTAATTAGAAAGTATAAAGTCTTGCAGGAATTTTGTTTATCTATAATTGCAATAATACCGGCACTAATACGAAGTTAGAACACCGAAGTTATCCCAAAGTAAGCATATTTTGGAAAATATTGCACGTAAAGGAGAATTGAACGTAGAATTGTTTGGATCAAACTAACAGAAAGATTTTTATTGAGTTCATCAGCGGTTACTTTAACACAATTTTGTATTATCACTTATTAATAGGTTGTGCTAGAGTATAAACATGTGTGATTGTATTCTGATCCAAAAAGGCATTCTAGTAACAAGGTAGCACGAAGCCCCCACTAGTCGAACAGAAGCTTGCTTGAACTCCACCAGAACTAAACTTGCGGTCAAAACGATCTAGAAATTAGTTAACGATTAACCGAATATGGATAATGAAGAGAATGTTTTTGGGCTAAGAGCAAGTTGATTGGGCTTGCACAATCCGAAATCTTCATCTATGGGCCTTGGGCCGGTTTATGTTCGTCGTGGGTTTTTTTTTAGTTTGTTCAGTTTATTTGTATTTGGGTGTGTTTGTAATCTTTTAATTAGTTTGTGGACAAGATTCCTTCTCATCAGACTATAGGGTTAAACCTTGATTTATTTCAGGGTTTCCCTAATATTAAAGGGGGGATAATCTGCCAATTGAAGGAACCAGATTAGATGATCCCCGCCAATGTTGCGTCTGTTCATTTCCTTCTTGTTCTAGGGTTTCATTCTCTCCATATCGAAATGGTATCAGAGCAAGGACTTTCTCGATGATTCGATCCGTCTTTTGATGCTTCCACTACAATTGCTCCTTCAACTGGCAATCTTGAACACCGGAAGCCTTGTTCATCCTTTTTTTGGCTGCGACGTTTTCATCTCCAAGATAAGGCGATTCCAGTCCCTTCGTCTTGCATGTTTCTGTATCCCCAAGATCGAAGTTTCTGACCAACAAAACTTCGATTTCCAAGGCTTCCTTCGACTGATCCTTCCAGATCAGCACTCTTTCATCTGATTCATCCCAGTTTTGAAGCATGTCCAACCCCGATGATTCGCTGGATGGCGAGCAGGACAATCTTCTCCCTGACGCAACCGCGAATCAACAGATTCTTGATCTCTCATCCGAGGTGCATTCGTTCCACCCTTTATTCTTGCATTCAACTGAGAATCCTGGCCAGTGCGTAGTTTCTGTTAAGCTCTCTGGTTCTGAAAACTACACCAAATGGAGTCGCGCTATGCAGATTTTTTTGTTAGGAAAGAATAAACTCGGATTTATCACTGGTGCTTGCAAGCGTGATTCCTTCGATTTTAAACTTCAACATCTTTGGGACAGATGCAACGCAGTTGTGTCTGGTTGGTTGATGAACTCTGTTTCAAGCGATATTTCTGATGGAATCATGTATTCAGAGAGTGCGCACTTGGCCTGGAAAGAACTTCATGATAGCTTTAATAAAATCAATGGCTCTAGGATTTACCAGCTGCATAGAGAAATAGTTTCTGCTAGGCAAGGCCTTGATTCTGTTACTATCTTTTTTACAAAATTGAAGAACCTCTGGACTGAATATGATACAATCTGTGCCCTTCCTCACATTGATGGTGAACCTTTTAAAAGACATTTAGAGCACAAAAATAACCAGAGACTTTTTCAATTTCTGATGGGCCTTAATGAAACTTTTTCCCATGTTAGAAGCAACATACTTCTTTGGACTCCTCTCCCATCTTTAAACCAAGCTTACAGCATGTTATGCCAAGAGGAGAGCCAAAGGGATATATCTGCTTCAATTTCCTCTGAAATTACCCCTATCAGTGCCACTGTCAATACCAATCCTGATAAACCAAAAAGACCTTTAAACCCCAACCTGGAATGTGACTTTTGCCACAAGAAAGGTCACACTATTGAAAGGTGTTTTGCAAAGGGTTGTGAGTTTTGCAAGAAAAAAGGGCACTGTAAGGATAATTGTTTCAAACTTAAGGAGTTGCAGAAGGCAAAAGCAGCTGCTGCTGTGAGTTCTGTTGCCCCTCCCAGGGATGGTGACACAGCTGACTTTGCCTCTGGTCTCCTATCCACTAATAAGTTTGTTGCTGGTAATAACTTGCAAGGTGGAATCTTACTATCCAATGAACAATTTGAGAGATATCTTCAGAAGGTTGGAATTAAGCATGGAACTGCTGCCACTGCAATCAATCCTCCTCAGTCTGAAATGACTGCTCAGGGTATGCCCCTATCTTTTTGCCTTTCTGCCTCTTATGATGATCATGATTGTTGGATACTTGATACTGGAGCTAGTAATCATATGACTAATAATCTGAGTTGGCTAAACAATGTTAAACTTGTTTCTGGTTCTAGAGTTCATTTGCCAAATGGTTTTAGTTCAACTATTAATGCTATTGGAGATCTTTCTATTTCTGATGATATTAAATTGCAGAATGTTCTTTATCTTCCAGATTTCAAATATAATCTCATATCTGTTTCTAAACTAAGCAGAGATATGAATTGTTCTGCAATTTTTTCTCCAAAATCTTTTATCCTGCAGGACCTCTCAAATGGGAAGGTCTTGGGGAGTGGACTTGAACATTCTGGACTCTATCTTTACCACTCAAAGAACCTCAGAAACAAGAATATTGCCTTTACTGTTACCAACAATGATGAGATCATGTTATGGCATAGGCGTTTTGGTCACTCTTCTTTTCAAAACTTGCATAATGTTGGTTCCCTTGGTTGTTTCAAAAATAAACATTCTGTCCCTTCTTGTATTGTTTGCCCCATGGCCAAACTTGTTAGGCCTTCTTTTCCCATTTCTCATTCTAGAGCAGAGAATGTTTTTGATTTGATACATGCTGATGTATGGGGACCTTACTCCACAGCTACACATGATAATAAAAAATACTTTTTGACTCTTGTTGATGACCACTCCAGGATTACCTGGATTTTTTTGCTCAATTTCAAATCTGATGTAGCTGTTTGCATTAGGAACTTTATGGTCATGATTAATACACAATTTTCTAAAACCATCAAAATTTTCAGAACAGATAATGGTGGTGAATTTATGAATGACCAGTTAAGTTCCCTTTTTACAAAAAATGGTACCATACACCAGCACAGCTGCCCTTACACTCCCCAACAGAATAGTAGGGTAGAAAGAAAACATAGGCATCTCTTGGAGGTTGCTCGAGCTTTAAAAATACAAGCATCTTTACCCAACATATTCTGGGGGGAGTGTATACTTACTGCTTGCTATCTTATCAATATCACTCCCACTCGTATTTTGTTTGGTAAATCCCCTATGGAGATATTTTCTGGTAAGATACCTGATATTAATCACTTGAGGGTCTTTGGTTGTTTGTGTTTTGCAAAACAGTTACTGGTGACTGACAAATTTGCCCCTAGAGCCATACCTGCTGTATTCCTTGGTTACTCCTCTACTCAAAAGGGCTACAAACTTTACAATTTAGAATCAAGGAATTTTTTGTGAGCAGGGATGTAAAATTTTTTGAGAACATTTTTCCTTTTAAAAAGGGCAAATTTGATCTGTTATCTCTGGATTGTGAACAGCAACCACACCCTGATGTTTATGATGGAACTCCTCTTGATATCTCTGAAACACAGGATGCCACCCCCTCTAATGATGTTGATTCTTTACATTCAACTGAAGAGATTTCTGAGTCCCACACTAATGATGAGCCTGTTAATAACCAGGACTCTGAAGATTATTATGATGATACTAATGATGATACAGGATCTGTTTCTGAAGTTGATCCCCCTGTTATTTCAAGAGTTTCTGGTCGAATTATTAAGCCTCCCATTTGGAGAAGTGACTATGTCTCTTCCACTTCAACCATTTATCCTATATCTGACTACATGGATTATTCTCATGTTTCTAATAGTTATCAATGTTTCCTAAGCTCTATGTCTAAGCTAGTGGAACCTAGCAACTACTCTCAGGCTATTCAGGACAAAGGTTGGATTTCTGCTATGGAAAATGAGATTTCTGCTCTAGAACAGAATGGTACTTGGGACTTAGTCCCATTACCACCAGGTAAATCTGCCATAGGATGTAAATGGGTTTATAAACTCAAATACAATGCTGATGGTAGTTTAGAGAGGTACAAAGCCAGATTAGTTGCTAAAGGCTTCAAACAAAAATATGGAATTGATTTCTTTGAAACTTTTTCTCCAGTTGTCAAAATGACAACTGTGAGGACTGTTCTTTCCTTAGCAGCAACTAATTCCTGGCCATTGTATCAGATGGATGTTTATAATGCTTTCCTTCAGGGTGATTTGAACGAAGAAGTTTATATGACTTTACCTCAGGGCTTTCATAGTCAGGGGGAGAATTTAGTTTGCAGACTACGAAAGTCCCTCTATGGTTTAAAACAGGCATCTAGACAATGGAATTTAAAGCTCACTGAGTCCCTTTTACATGCTGGTTATGTTCAGTCTAAATTCGATTATTCTCTTTTTACTAAGCATGATGGATCTGACATTGTTATCATGTTAGTATATGTTGATGACCTTCTGATTACAGGAAATAGCAGGAAACTTGTAAGAGAACTCAAGTCAGTCCTAGAAACCAATTTCAAGATGAAGGACTTGGGTGACCTCAAGTATTTTTTGGGGATTGAATTAATCAGGTCTGAAAAGGGTATCATTTTATCTCAACGTAAGTATGCTTTAGAACTCATATCTGAAACTGGTCTGGCTGGAGGAAAAGTTTTTAGAACTCCTATGGAGTCAGATTTAAAATTGACCAGTATCAAATATGATAAGCATCAAAAAATCAATCTTGATGACCCACCCCTAGATGATATAACCTCTTACAGAAGTTTGATAGGGAAACTCCTTTACCTGACTGTCACTAGACCAGATATCTCTTACTCTGTTCAAAATCTAAGCCAGTTTATGCAGGCCCCAAAAAGATCACATTTTAATGCTGCCTTAAGAGTTGTAAGGTATGTGAAACGTGAGCCTGGTAAGGGTCTTTTCTTCCCGACTGGTAGTACCCCCAGTCTGATAGGATTTTGTGATTCAGACTGGGCAGCTTGCCTTGAGACTCGTAGGTCTGTGTATGGCTATTGTGTGAAATTAGGAAATGCTTTAATTTCTTGGAAGGTTAAAAAGGATAAAACTGTTTCACTATCCTCTGCTGAGTCTGAATATCGTAGCATAAGAAAAATTGTTGCTGAGATTGTTTGGCTTAGAGGATTATTGGGTGAGTTGGGATTTGAGCAGACTAAGCCTTCTGTTATTCATTGTGATAACAAGGCTGCTATTCAGATCGCAAATAATCCAGTTTTCCATGAACGAACCAAACACATTGATATAGATTGTCATTATTCCAGGGAAAAGTTGTTGGATGGTACTGTTTGCTTTGATTATATTAACACTGGTTTTCAAGTTGCAGATATTTTGACTAAGCCATTGTCAATCCAGCAACATGAGTTCTTGGTGAACAAGCTTGAAATGAAGAATCCTTATGTGTCAAGTAAAGTTCAAGAAGAAAACAGCAGTTTGGAGTCTTTGAAGATTTCGGCTTGAGGGGGAGTTTTGGGCTAAGAGCAAGTTGATTGGGCTTGCACAATCCGAAATCTTCATCTATGGGCCTTGGGCCGGTTTATGTTCGTCGTGGGTTTTTTTTTAGTTTGTTCAGTTTATTTGTATTTGGGTGTGTTTGTAATCTTTTAATTAGTTTGTGGACAAGATTCCTTCTCATCAGACTATAGGGTTAAACCTTGATTTATTTCAGGGTTTCCCTAATATTAAAGGGGGGATAATCTGCCAATTGAAGGAACCAGATTAGATGATCCCCGCCAATGTTGCGTCTGTTCATTTCCTTCTTGTTCTAGGGTTTCATTCTCTGTGGACAAGATTCCTTCTCATCAGACTATAGGGTTAAACCTTGATTTATTTCAGGGTTTCCCTAATATTAAAGGGGGGATAATCTGCCAATTGAAGGAACCAGATTAGATGATCCCCGCCAATGTTGCGTCTGTTCATTTCCTTCTTGTTCTAGGGTTTCATTCTCTCCATATCGAAAAATGTAAAGCTTCTAAGTAATTCAAAACAATAGAAAAACTCTCTATTTATATAGTGAGTTGAAAGTCGTGTATTAATGACACGATAATAATAATAATAAATAAAAAAGAAACGTTTTAATTAAAGAATCGATTACAGAACACTAATATGTCTGATTTAACGAATCTATAGAAAATAGGGATTACACTAACCGAGTGCACTAAAAACTTCAATTTCTCAGTTACCCGATCATACAAATTATAATGTCATTAATACATTTTTATAATATTTTTAGAAGGTATGACTTCTTAAAAGTTACCGTGTTGCACCCAATTTTTTTTTTTTAAAAAAAGAATACTAAACTGTGAAGCATTCTTTGTTATCAAACTTGGAACTCTTTTTTTTTTTTTTTTTTTTAAATAGTGAAATATTAAAATAATTATAGCTTTAAATCCTTTAAGAGGTATACCATCTACTACTCACCACTATATCTTCTCTTATTAAACATCACTTGAATTCTTGAACAAATAATATCTATCATTTTCGCAATAACTTCAGCATTATCAAATTTGAAAATGTAATATAATTACATATTATGATATATATTTTAAAAGAAAACTGAATATAATGGAACATCACTTAACCAACATGCAAGGCAAGTATAAACATGGAATGGAAGCAATACAATTCCACCAAATTGGGTTGGATATTAGTTTAGGAGGAGGTAGTTGCTTGCATCGTCCACAAAGATACCATAATCACAATTGAATGATGGATATTATGTCCAACAACCACTCTATGATATATGTTGATAGCTGCACCACACCATCTTTTCCCCTCAACTAAACCCAATTATTATCACAAATCAATTAATTGCTTCAACTAAAAATCATTTCTCCTAAAATATTTTATATATCTTGAAAATAGAATAGTTAATATTTTATATAGTTAGATATATAATCATAAGTATCTGAATGTCAAGTTCTTAATAAATAGCTAATCCACTTTATGTGAATTAACACTAGACCGTTGCCGTGCGGAAATGGCTCCATGGCATGCATTTAGTTAATTCTGTTTTTTTTTTTTTTTCACGGGTAGTGATAGATATACATCCGATTTGAGCTCGTCTTAGTCTTGACGTAGTCGCCACGGCGATCCCGTACACGAATGCAAATCGAAACATTGACGCGAACACGCCACCCAACAGGTAAAAACGGTCCGGACGGGAAAAACACATGTTCGGACCGCGACTGGTCTGTTCAGAGCCTCCTCTGATTGGACTAGTCCGATCGGAACAAGCTCCAACCGGACTAGTCCGGTCGGAGCACCCCGCGGTCGGACTAGTTGTCCGACAGGAGGGTGCCCCCAACACTGGGCGACCTTCGCCCGAGCCGCGTCATTGAATGCCTCGTCGACGCCTCCGATACCCGCGTTCGCATACGCGAACCCTACCAAACACAGTGAACCTCTCCGATTCCAAACATGCCCAAACCCCGTTACTATCCATGGATATCTACTATTCCGGGATAGCACTATCCCTGGGTTAAGGATCCTTGATCCCTATGAATAATGATCCAGACCTCTCATTCAAGGGTTGAATTCTCATTTTCACTATTGAGCTTCGGCTTCTCTCTACTTTCTCTCTCTAGAATCGTATTCTCCGGAGAGGGTTCGCCGGCACACCCCAGGCTCACCCTTCTTGCAGGCCTGCGAGAAAAGGATTACGAGAAGAAAGTGTTCGACATACAAGGATCCGACATCAGTGATCGAGACCGAGCGACCATCTCGACGCACGTGATCCATCAGTGGCGCCGTCTGCACGATTTGAACAAAAAGTCATAACCCGCTTCTGAGAGCTACATGGAAATCACATATGTCATTCACTGAGGCCTAACAGCGGGAGGTGAATCGACAACGCAAAAGAGTTATACGCCTCCCAAATAGATATGGGGGCATTACGATAGAAACATAAGAGGCAGTCAGTGGGGGACACAATCCAGTTATCCGAGCAGGACATGGAGCATGTGATTTATCCCCATGAAGACGCGTTGGTAATTGCAATGGAAATCAACAATGTAAACATTCGACGAATGCTAATAGACGGGGGTAGCTTAGCCAGCATCCTATCTATTGCAACGATCCATGCATTGGGAAAGAGAAAAAAAGGATATAAAGCCAGTGTACTCCCCGTTAATAAGTTTTGTAGAAGAAGCAAGTTACCCAATAGGAGCGGTAACACTTCCTGTCATATTGGGAACATAACCAAAACAACTACACGTCAACCTCACATTCATAGTGGTGGAGAAGTTGGAGGCGTATAATGGTATTTTGGTACTTAGCGCAATCAACATGCACAATATAATCCCATAACAGGACATCAAAAGATGAAATTCCCAACCATTGCCGGAATTGGGGAAGTAAAAGGGGATCAACAAATCGCGAAAGAATGTTACTCCGTAGCACTGTAATGCGACAATGAGGAGGCCAAATAAGATAATAGATGAAGATCCTAGAGAGGAACGTGGCCGCCCAACACCCATGGAAGAACTAAAAGAAGTCCAGATAGATTACCCTGACAGGAAAGTGCGAATTTGAGTCTCGCTATCAAAAGAAGAAGCTTTAGAAATAACTGTACTCCTGGGGGAGTATAATGACCTATTCATATAGTCACCAAGCGATATGCCCAGTATAAGTGAGAAAGTGGTATCTCACAAACTCAACATCGACCCAGCAAAACGCCCAATAACGCAAAAGATAAGGACAATGGGTGGCAGCAACAAGATCGGCATTCGGGAGAAGGTTGGAAAATTGATAAAAGCATGATTCATGGAAGAAATCAGATTCCAAACATGGGTCGCAAATCCAGTATTGTAAGAAAGTCCAATGAGAATTAGATGATGTGCATAGACTATCGGGACATCAACAACGCATGTCCAAAAGACTCGTACCCCCCCCCCCCCTTGAGGATAGACCAACTGGTTGATGCAACAATCAATCACGAATTAATGAGTTTCATTGATGCTTACTCGGGATACAACCAAATCAAGATGTCCCCGGAAGACGCCCCACATAATGTTTTCTACGCAGATAGCGACATCTACCATTACAGTGTGATGTCATTCAAACTCATAAACGTGGGAGCCACATGCCAGCGAATGGTAAACAAACTTTTTGGAGATATGATAGGTAAGACAATGAAAGCATACGTAGATGACATGATTGTAAAGTAAAAAAAGAAGAACAATCACGTCAATGACATGTGAATGGCGTTCTAAAGAATGCATCAACACGAAGTCCGCTTAAATCCCACAAAATGTGCATTTGGGGTGCAATCTGGGAAATTCCTAGGATTCATGGTAAGTCAGAGAGGAGTCGAGGTAAACCCAGAAAGTTGCAAGCAATAGAAGAGATGACGTCTCCAACCTGGCTGCGTTGAATATGTTCCTCTAAAAAATTGGAGACAAGGCCCTACCATTTTCGAAGTCTTACGAGCCAATAAAAAATTTGAATGCACACCAAGGTGTAAGGAAGCATTTCAGCAGCTCAAGCAACACTTGTGGACATTACCCTCATTGGAAAAATCATCACTAGGGGAACCCCTATTTCTATACATATCGGTGAGCAACACGGCGGTAAGCTCAGTGCTCATTAAAGAAGAAGGAAGCATACAACTACCAGTATATTTTGTAAGTAAGACATTGGCAAATTACGATGTCAACTACATGGCAATAGAGAAATACATCTACGCCTTGATAAGCAGCACGGAAGCTAGGACCTTACTTTCATGCTCATGAAATAACAGTCCTTACAAATCAACCATTGAAATGCATGTTGCAAAAGGCCGACGCGTCGGGAAGATTGATAAAATGGGCCATCGAACTCAGCGAATTTCGAATTCACTTCGCACCAAGGACAGCAATCAAAGGGCAAGCCCTATCGAACTTCATCGTGGAATTTACAGGTATCACTCCCGATAAAACGAGCAACGAAGCAGAATGCAACTCCAAAAGCAACGCCCTGAAAGAGATACATCCAAGGGACATCTGGGAGATGTACATTGACGGTTCCTCGAATAACGAAGGATCATGTGCAAGACTTCTCTTAATCCTGCCTGACAAAGCAGCTCATTTGCGTTATGCTCTAGCCTTAACATTTAGAGCAAAAAACAATGAAGCAGAATACGAAGCCCTAATCACTAGGGATGGCAACGGGGCGGGTCGGGGCGGGTTTTTGCAGCCCCGGACCCGCCCCGCGGGTCGGCCTGGCTGACCCGGACCCGGCCAAATGGGCCTTT
Source organism: Clarkia xantiana subsp. parviflora (assembly GCA_036873135.1). Taxonomy (NCBI): domain Eukaryota; kingdom Viridiplantae; phylum Streptophyta; class Magnoliopsida; order Myrtales; family Onagraceae; genus Clarkia; species Clarkia xantiana. The sequence goes on from JAPTYO010000001.1 coordinate 52,042,049, forward strand.
CGGGTCGGGTCGGGTCGGGTCAACAATCCCGCGGGTCGACCCGCGGGGCCCCGACCCGCCCCGTCATATGAACATTTTTTTTTTTTTTTTTTAACTTTTCAATATTAAATACAATTTTTTTTTGTCAAAATATTACATTATATATAAATTCAAAACATAAATCTAACATCAATCAAATATAAACAACAAACACATCAAATTCATTACAAATACAAATTCAAATCCAAACACCAAATTAACAAATCCTAATAATCTAAATATAAATCTATTTGTAATTTGGTCCATGTTATTTATATAGGTACTATATTAACCATATTTTTTTATTAAATGTTAGATCATATTAACATAAAAAAAAAAAATATATTATATATATATATGGATTTCGGGGCGGGTCTACGGGGCCCCGGGTCTCTAGACCCGGACCCGCCCCGACCCGAGCCCGACCCGCCCCGGACCCGACCCGTGACCCGCGGGTCGGCGGGTCGGCGGGTCAGCACCGGGTCGGGGCCCCGAGACCCGTTGCCATCCCTACTAATCACAGAGCTAAGGATTTCAAAAGGGGTGAGAGTTGATGGATATACGCCCAATTTGAACCCGTTGACTTCCGAATCGCTTTATTTTTATCACCCCGTTAATGATTGTAAATCGAAACTTCAACCCGAACCCTTCGCGAAAACACCAACGGCTCGGACGAGGCCGAAGCGCTCGTCCGGCCGAGTCAGACTCGCCTAGGTGAGGTTGGGTGGCCACACCCGACCTCCCCTAGGGGAGATCGGGTCAGCCAACCCGATCTCCCCTAGGGGAGATCGGGTGGACCAACCCGATCTCTCCTAGGAGAGATCGGGTCAGCCAACCCGATCTCTCCTAGGAGAGATCGGGTCGGCCAACCCGATCTCCCCTAGGGGGGATGGGGTTGGCCAACCCCATCCTCCCTAGGAGGGGTTGGGTGCCCTCACCCAACCCCTACCCCTGGGGGTCAGATTTCTCCTCCCCCCAAGGGCCCCGGCACCATTTTCGGACTCCCACACTCGGTCCACTCCGCCTACCTTCTCCGAATCCTAAGGTCTTAATTATGCGCTTAAAGGTTAATTAATTGTGTTTAAAGGTTAACGATGTCATTAAGCCACCTTAATGACACCGTTGCCTATAAATACCCCACCTTCACAACTCATTTGATCGGCTTGGCAAGTTGCACAATTTTGCTCTGACATCTCTCTAGCTTTATCTCTCTAAAACCGTACTGACTTAGGCATCGGAGAGGGTTCATCAGGCACCACCCCCCCCCCCCCTCTGTGCCTGGTATTGCCCCTCTTGCAGGATGGCAAGAAGAAGAGAACCAAGGAAGCAGAAGAGCATAGAGCAGTAGGACAAGCCCCAGGGGTAAGAAGTACAAGCCTCAGGAGGTCAGAAGGAGAGAAGGAAAGGAGGTCAGAAGGAGAGAAGAGAAGGACACATATCAGAAAGACTACCCCAAGAGAGTATAAGGGCATGGATCAGAACGACTACCCCAAGGGAGTATAAGGGCACGGATCAGAACGACTAGTCCTAGGAGCACTGAACCCGACATTTCATTAGTGGGAGATAAATTCTAGATTGACAACCCGTTGACCTAGACTTTATAACCTAACACTTGGCGCCGTCTGTGGGCTTCGAACAGAAAGCCTGGCAATAACAAGAGCGTTGACGAATAGCTTAGTATCTAGGCATCACCGCCCACCTGGGGGCAATAGGCGAGGGAGACAGCCTATACCTCCAGCAAGGCAGCCTAACCTAGAGAAACAGCCTGCACACCAGAGCCTCAGGTAGCCCCACAGGCACCCCAGCCTAACAAGCAGGGAGGAGGCTTCCACAGCTCCAACTCCATCGACTAGGAAGCCACAGGGACAGGGGGGCAACAAGGAGTGCCATCCCAATACACGGCACCTCCACAGGGGTACTACTATGAGGCACAACCTCAAAGGTATCCATATGGAATACTGACTCAAAGGAACGACAATCGTGCCCACACAACAAACATAAGGCCCGCATACTCGCAAGGAGCACAGACAGTGACTCCGAGGTTGATGAACGCATTGGATGAGCTGCTAGCATATAGAGATACCCTGAGGAACAGGCAGAGAAGGCAACACCAGCATGAAGAAGAACAAGTCCCAGAAGAAGAACACCACTTGCACCCTCGAACAAGGCAGTGAGAAGAACAAAGGAGAGACAACCAAAGGCCACCCCCAGAGGGAAGGCAGCAGTCTGTGCCTCCAAGGCAGCAACAGACACAGCAGAATGCCAGGGCATACACACCTCTGGGGGCAGATAGACAGGCAAGACCTCCAAGGAGGCATGGATTCAACCAAGTACCCCAACAGGGACATATACCGCACTAAGGGAGGACATACATGCCAGACCAACAAGGATATAGAAGTTCCAACATCCACCCTGGCAATGTACACATACAGTTCGTATCACCACGGACATGACTAAGGGACATACCAATGAAAGCTCAAAGGGAGGGACATAGTCCCAACAACACAACAAGGCAACCACCTACCCATGATACAGCACGACAGGTCCAAACCCCTTGTGCATGACAACCCTTGGCACACATCCCCCTAGGACAGGGGAGGAGTTGAAAAGACAAGGATTTGAACAGGGGACTCATAGAGCACGTCAGTACATAGCAACTACAATGGGAAATCTCATGGAGAGACATAGTAGAGTGAGATCGCACATAGCATACATGAAGGATACACCTCCACCTTGCAAGGATGCGACCTCATATTCCTCAAGTGGAAGGAATACACACAGACTAATGGAGGAAGACAGTTACATTACCAAGGAAGCAGGGGATATCAACCCCCCACACTCATATCCTTCCCATATCTTATTTAATTTAACTGCATAACAAGTCAACTCCCTAAAAGGGGTATATTTTGATACTTGATATCAACATGTTTTCCAAGAAAGACCATACCGGACGCCTTCAGGCTCCGTGGTATATATGTACACAGGTGGACCACTAGAAGAATCCGTAAAAGGCCGTCGCCAATCAAGAGATGCACAAGAAACAGATTTCTCAATCTCAAAGGGCACCTATAAGGTCAAGTTTCTAGGAAAGATCACAAGATGGAAGGCTCACTTACAAAAATAAGTTGAGCACTCCCAACATCCTATAGAGGAACATCAACACACCCATTAAGGACACGGCACTGCAAATGAACCAGGAGTAAGGATGGAACAAGTATCCTTACAAGTATCCTTACAAGTATCCTTACAAGTATCCTTGCATCTATTTTTGCAAAAATAAACTCCGTAGATAAAGAGGTTATCTAATAGATGACTATGTCTCTGTTCTCAAACTACGATCCTAACTCGGAGATCCTTGGACTCCGTATTATATATGTAATGAATAACATGTTCATCAGAGATAGGTACACGAAGATTCAAGACAGCGCCATAAAGATCAGGCGCATACCTCTACCAAGTACGACACATTGGAGTGTTCACAAACACTCCTTCGCTATCTCACAAGAAAGGAAGGCAACCAAGGATACAAGTCCTAATAGAATAAACATCGGTAGAAAATCCTGTCATTGAAGTCATGCACCAAGAGAGAAACTCTAAAGATGCAAGATTAGCAAAAGAGATAGTGCAACAACTAGAGTGTGAAAATGAGATACATCTCCTATCAAGAGCCTTAGGGCAGGATAATAGTTCTACAAGATCAACCAAAGAAGTGCTCAAAAGCTTGGGGAGTAAGGTTTCAAGATCGACCCTCACACTAGACGCACATCCCGATCAACCACCTTGTCTGCAAATGATAAGACATTTGACTCTGGCATCCCATCAAGAGGAGAACCACGATAAAAGGGGCACTAGAAAAATATCCCGCCTTTAAGGCCATACGCCAAATACATGATGAATGAAGGTTATGACAAAACAAAAGAGGAGGGACTTGTCAGCTCAACACACCTCAAACACGTATACGTACGCAATACAAATGCAGCCTCTAATGAAGTTATCCAACAAGGAATAGCCAATACGGGAACAAACCCAGGGAAAATCAGGGAGCATCACCTGCAAACCTAAAGGAAAACGCCCTTTTTAGATTCAAGTCCTAATTCGAAGGAAGTCTACAATCAACATTCAAGGTGGGAGGAGCATGACCAATGGGACACCCCCTAAGGGCAGTGAAGAATACTCCAGTGTGAAGGAAAAGGCAAGGCACACTAAGTGCCACAACACTCCAAGAAGATACAGCCCGGTCAGACCCCTAGGATACAAGGAAAGGGGGGAAAAATTTACAAGCACCCCTAGGATACAGACATTGCCACATCCTAGTTATCAAGAGAACGAAATCCACCCCCACCCACCCAAAGCAAAAGCTCTTCCACACAACCTCCAAAGACACATCCGACAAAGGCATCATCCAAACCATGCCTATGACTGAAACAAGCAAGCATGAGAAAGAGTAAATCCTACAAGGGACACTCATCGCATTCAAACAAGCAGACAAGGGAGCCCCGAGCATAAGGGGTACCCAACCAAGAAAATGAACGAGGGGCCTTCAACGGCCAAATATGAAAGGCGGTGTGACCACCAAGCAACTTGGGGACACCGAACGAATAAGTGCTTGGTAGTCCACCTAAGTGTAAAAGAAGAGATTAGAGGCAGAAGATCACAAGAACATGCAATACCACTTCTCCTAGAAGAGGTCACATAAGAGGAAAACATCATCAACTCCCTATACGAACTCGTCCTAAGTTGGCAACACACAAACATCGCCCTCGAGAGGCGATCTCTCATATTGAAGGAAAAGCATGGTAGCATGCAATATCGTAGAAGGAGAAGTCAAGTAAAGACTCGAAAAGCATACCAAAAATGCACCATACATGAGAAGGGACACAAGATAAGGTAATATTATGAGCCCTCCGGGAGCCAATCCCGCGAACACATTCGACGCCCCCAAGAGCGTATCTTGAGAGTAGTTCTAAAACTACGAACCCTGTGCCCTCCGGGAGCCTATCCCGCGAACAGATTCGACGCCCCCAAGAGCGTATCTTGAGAGTAGTTTTTATACTACGATCTTCGACGCCCCCAAGAGCGTATCTTGAGAGTAGTGTTCATACTACGACCTTCGACGCCCCCAAGAGCGTATCTTGAGAGTAGTGTTCATACTACGACCTTCGACGCCCCCAAGAGCGTATCTTGAGAGTAGTTTATACACTACGACCTTCGACGCACCAAGAGCGTATCTTGAGAGTGGTTTCCAAAAACTACGAATTTCGACGCCCCCAAGAGCGTATCTTGAGAGTAGTGTTCATACTACGACCTTCGACGCCCCCAAGAGCGTATCTTGAGAGTAGTTTATACACTACGACCTTCGACGCACCAAGAGCGTATCTTGAGAGTGGTTTCCAAAAACTACGAATTTCGACGCCCCCAGGAGCGTATCTTGAGGTAGATTTGCAACCTACCAGATTCGACGCCCCCAAGAGCGTATCTTGAGGTAGAAAAAACACTACCAGTTCGACGCCCCCAAGAGCGTATCTTGAGGTAGATTTCAAACTACCAGTTCGACGCCCACCAGGAGCGTATCTTTGGTCTAACCTGAGCCCTCCGGGAGCCTATCCTGTGAAACGTTAAGTGCCATCCGAGAGCCTGTCTCGTGAACAGTTTTCGACGCCCACCAAGAGCGTATCTTTGGTCTAACAGTACAACGTATACCGTGTAAGGGGTATCAGAAGAGATCATCACACCATACTGAGAAGGATCCCATGAGAAAGTAATCTTAAAGTAAGGTTGTATAAAGAACACATAATGTTTTTTCTTGATGAGATGGCAGGTATGGCAGGTATGGCATGAAGGAAAACACAAAAGAAAGATAAGGAAAGGAAAGCATATACAAGGGACAAGTCCATCACCAAAGGATCATACACAGAAGCACAAGAGGTTATCATGAAAAGTAACGAGTTATCCTACCATCCATATCACAAGTCAAGAGAAGTATCTCAAAGGAACCCAACACCACCAAGAAGGATAGCAAAGACATGAAATCCAAAGTTCAAGGCCCTCAAAATAAGCTCGACCCATCAAGAAGAGAATTGCCTTACAAGTCACACAAATCAACCTCCGACAAATCTTATTGTCATGCATGTCGCCCTCGCGTGACCTATGCTCGTATCAGACTTGAACATCGTCAAGCACAACTCATGAAGGAGACATCTAAAGAGCATAAAGGATACAACATCCGACAAGACGAGACATCGGAACCTAACCCAACAAACATAGCCTACACAAAAGGCAAATATAGCAATGAAGGCTCTCCAATGAGAAAGGAATACTAAAGCACAACTCCATACATCGTGATGTGGCTATCATGTCCACATACCTTGAGGTGGCTATCATGTCCACATACACTGAAGTGGCTATCATGTCCACATACCTTGAGGTGGCTATCATGTCCACACACCTTGAAGTGGCTATCATGTCCACATACCCTGAAGTGACTATCATGTCCACACAATACAGAAGGGCTATCACTCCGACACATCACGAAGTGGCTATCATGTCCACATACCCCGAAGTGATTATCATGGCAGCACATCATAAAACATCTGTCAAAGACATGCATTGTAAAGACACCATCCCGACCACGAACATCAAAAGGCTACGCTTAGCCTTAGGAAGAGGTTCAAGAAAAAGGAAAAACAACACCCTTCGTACGCTCATCAAAGGTAGGCACTTATATTTCAACCCACTGGGTGATACCAGGAAGGAGACGTCCTCATTATGAAGACAACCTCCATATCTCACGAAATCAACCATGAAGCAAAGAATCACGACAAGCACTATTGAGGGCATATAACAAAACGATCTCCACAACGATCACAACTACAATACTAGTAGAGGCTAACTCAGGAGCAGTCTCCACCAAACTCCAAAGCAAGAATTTGCTATCTTAATCAGAGCCAGGGCAAGAGAAAGGAACCTCAATGAAAGGTGATGATCACACCCATCACCAAAAGAAAAATCTTCAACGCAGGGGTTAATAACATAACCCATAGGAAAGACAAAAACACCTTCAAAAGTCGTCAAATCTACATGAAGATGAAATAAACTTGAGACTCGGCCCCTCGGCTGGGGGGCAGGGGATATAGAAGAGACATCAAGACCTATGATCACCCCATCGCCAGCCACAGGTTGTTTCCTTTTGTCTAGCAAAGAGGTCGCCTCTTCAACCACTACCTCCTTATCAGGGGAGGGAGTCAGCAAGGGGGCACTTGAAGGAGAGCCTCTCGCGGTTTCCTTCTCCTTGGCAGCCGAGGGCCCGACCTCAGAGTCAGGTTTCCGCGCCTTGGATTTAGATTGACTTGAACTCTCACCCACCACAAGAACCATTCGGTAACCAGGGAAGAACGCTCTAACAACAAGAAGGAACCAGCATGAGAACAATCATAAGTATATCACAAAGAAAAAAGAAGGGAAAAAGAACATACTGGAAGCATTAGCAGCCACCCCTGACTTAGAAAATTTCTTGGCCTGATAAGCAAAACTAGAGGGTTCTTCCCTCTCATCTGATTCAACGGACGGTCAGATTTCGTCGGACCACCTCGGAAAACGATCTTCAAGGTCTCCCTGTCTGAAGAAGAAAGCTTCCCAAAAGTGAGTCATCTATACGAGCAACCAACGCAAAGATCGACCCTTACTCAGGGAGGGGCGAGATACGCCTACTACGGGGGCAACCTTAACACCAAGGGAAGAGGGCGAACTTTTAGTTTCCCCAAATGGAGGAACGCTCCAGCACATCCGAAGGAAGGGTCAACCCTTAACACATGTCAATAGACCCCTTCGCTCGCGGCGGTAAGAAGAAAGCTTGTAAGCTTTTTCACCCTCACTTTTATGGGGAACAAATTGCAGGGTAAAGGTCAAGAGCTATACACACGCTCCAACGAATGAAGGAAAAATGTTACACGTGCCGAAAGTCGAGATTAATGGACAATGCTCACGCTAGTACGAGGGAGGCGGAACGTTGTGTCCCATTGAGTGGCAGAGTTCCCACCCTCAAGTAAAGGAGAGGTCTATGCTCTCACCTTTGCACTTATGCTCATATTCATGATTAACATCTACAGAATCCCGGCACGAAATTGAAGCATGAGTCACTTAGGTATATTCGTATTGCATCCTTATGCAAGCGTGTATTTTTCGAGTATACGCCTGTAGCAAAGATAGATTTATTACTCCCACCTCAGACGGACGCGTGCCTAGGCACAAGTCCGTGCTACTCTGACGTTTACAATTCCTCTATCTCATAAGGCAGGGGGCAGAGTCAGAGGCACGCATCCATGGGTAAGCAGGCATTCAGACAAGGAGGTAAAACCCCGGTTTCAAATTGCGCGTGTCATACCATCCTAAAATAGAGTCAATCAAGGGTTAGGCCATTGGTTGACTCGGGGGCATGTGATGGATATACGCCCAATTTGAACCCGTTGACTTCCGAATCGCTTTATTTTTATCACCCCGTTAATGATTGTAAATCGAAACTTCAACCCGAACCCTTCGCGAAAACACCAACGGCTCGGACGAGGCCGAAGCGCTCGTCCGGCCGAGTCAGACTCGCCTAGGTGAGGTTGGGTGGCCACACCCGACCTCCCCTAGGGGAGATCGGGTCAGCCAACCCGATCTCCCCTAGGGGAGATCGGGTGGACCAACCCGATCTCTCCTAGGAGAGATCGGGTCGGCCAACCCGATCTCCCCTAGGGGGGATGGGGTTGGCCAACCCCATCCTCCCTAGGAGGGGTTGGGTGCCCTCACCCAACCCCTACCCCTGGGGGTCAGATTTCTCCTCCCCCCAAGGGCCCCGGCACCATTTTCGGACTCCCACACTCGGTCCACTCCGCCTACCTTCTCCGAATCCTAAGGTCTTAATTATGCGCTTAAAGGTTAATTAATTGTGTTTAAAGGTTAACGATGTCATTAAGCCACCTTAATGACACCGTTGCCTATAAATACCCCACCTTCACAACTCATTTGATCGGCTTGGCAAGTTGCACAATTTTGCTCTGACATCTCTCTAGCTTTATCTCTCTAAAACCGTACTGACTTAGGCATCAGAGAGGGTTCATCAGGCACCACCCCCCCCCCCCCCTCTGTGCCTGGTATTGCCCCTCTTGCAGGATGGCAAGAAGAAGAGAACCAAGGAAGCAGAAGAGCATAGAGCAGTAGGACAAGCCCCAGGGGTAAGAAGTACAAGCCTCAGGAGGTCAGAAGGAGAGAAGGAAAGGAGGTCAGAAGGAGAGAAGAGAAGGACACATATCAGAACGACTACCCCAAGAGAGTATAAGGGCAGGGATCAGAACGACTACCCCAAGGGAGTATAAGGGCACGGATCAGAACGACTAGTCCTAGGAGCACTGAACCCGACATTTCATTAGTGGGAGATAAATTCTAGATTGACAACCCGTTGACCTAGACTTTATAACCTAACAAGAGTGAAACACCTAAAGGCAAAATGTGACTCCCAACTAGTGGTCAACCAAGTAAGAGGACAATACGAAGCAAAATCTGAAAGATGAAAAAGTACTTGCAACAAGCAAATGAGTCGATAACAGCCTTCGATAGTTTTGATATTGGCTCAATTTCAAAATACCAAAATTAGGAGGTAGATGCGCTAAGAAAGTTCGCCTTAGGATCCAATCAAGCATGGAAGTGCACTTCACATAAAAATGGTTATTCTCCATAATCGAAAAAATGGAAGATTTAACCATTAACAATGAAGTTATGTGGATGACACCAATCCACCAATTCATATCCCATGGAACGCTGCCAGATTATGCAACAGAAGAAAACAAACTTCAAAGGTTGACAATAAACTATGCAATAGTGGACGACCATCTCTATAAGAAAGGTTATTTCACACCATATTTGAAATGCATCGCGCATCCGGAGACCGAAAGGGTGCTAAAGGAACTACATGAGGGATACACGACATGTCATGAAGGGGCAAGGTTAATAGTTCGAAAGGCACTAAGCCTAGGTTATTATTGGCCAACGATGAACAAAGAAGCAAATGATAAGGTCCAAACGTGCGAATATTGCCAAAAGTACTCCTGAAACATCACAACACCAGTGGATGACCTCATGTCAATTGTAAGCGCATGGCCATTCGCCCAGTGGGGAATCGACTTGATAGGTCCTCTGCCCAATACCAAGTGACAAAAAATATTCATTTTAATAGCAATAGACTACTTCTCCAAATGTATAAAAGCAAAGACATTAGCAAAAACAATGAAGTTCCACGTTTTCAAACTCATCAAGTCACGCATCGTCTCAAGATATAGTGTTCCAAATGTCCTAATAAGTGACAATGGACCACAATTCAAAGAGCAAATAACTAAATATTTAACAGATAATTAAGATTTAAATTATGCTAAATATGATGAGGATCGATCAGTCCATCAAATTCTCATGTGTTTGGAAAATTACTATTCTTTATCCTTAAGAAATACAGTGACTCTTCAGTTATAATTTGATTCTTCAATCAGACATTGTCGTTGTTCAACCTTTGTTTTTCTTATATGCCTACGCCATTGATCTTTAGTATATTTCAAAAATTACGATGTAATTCTTAACTTCCGAGGAATAAAAATGCTAGTTGCAGTTCAATCTTTTTTAGGATTGAGAACTTGTAGAAAGCGTGTCAAAAATTATTGATCACAAGTTTACTAATATCGTAGATGTATCTACCAAAAAGATGAGTTGCCTCAGCCCACATGTACGATTTTTTTTTGTTAGACTAACGCGTTGAAATATTTGCACGACGAGTTCTTCATAACTAAAGTACTTGTCACATTAATTCATAGCTTTAAAACAAATCCAGCATTAAGATGGTTACAATGACTCGTATACCATGGAACATGCTTGAAAGTGTTGGCAACCAATTTTGACGGATCCAACATTTGAGATTTTTGAATACTTTTTAAGTCTGGTTTTTAAGTCTGGAAGCTAACTTAATTTTATTTTTCTAAAGTGTCTAAACCTTTTTTTTATGTGAACAACATAAATTTGATAAACTTTATTTATAATATACTATTAAAATCCATAACTGAATCTATTTTCACCCAGTAAGATATTTAGGATGTTGGCATCTTTCAACTGATAGAGCATCACAATGGTATTACATAGTATTATAGTAATACTTAAATATTTTGATTCTACATAATTTTTAGGTGAAGTGTATAAAATGTGTTATAATAGTTTTACTTAACAAAGTGAGACCCATCTACTTTTACATAACATATTATTTAAATTTAAGAAATGCATTATGTATTACATAATAATTTTTAATTATGAATTAATTCAATTTATAATTAATGATAATATCTTATTGGTGGTTGTTGGAAAATTTAATAATAAAATATATTTAAGGAATATAGTTTTATAAAACCATTAAAGCGCAAATATTATTTATGTATTCTTAACTTTACATATTACTTAAAATGTACATAAATGTTTATGTAACAGCCAGTGTTATCAGAACCGGACCGGCGGTTCGACCGGGTTCGAGCCGGAACTGGTGCCTCCAATGGTCAAGTTCAACCAAATCCGGAGGATGTAAACGAATCTGGTTCGATGACCGATTTTTTGGTGAACCGGCCGGTTTTGAGCGGACCGGGCGGTTCTCCGGTCCGCCGGTTCAAGAAGTGGAATGCTCTGAGCTTCAGATCTGGTGCGTTCTTTTTGTTCTCCCACTCGCATCCATGGAGGAAAATTGAAGAGAGGTCCAATTTTGTCGATTTTATTTCCAAGGTGAGTTCTTATGCTACAGTTTTTTTTATCGAACGCATCACTTAGAGATGCCCTCAAATACTTCCCCAGCTTCCTCAAATACAGCGTCTTCTTCTTCACTCACCAGGCGCGGCTTCCACGACAACGAGAACTTCTGGAGGGGTGGGATCGAGGACATAGTTGAATTCGAAGTCCATGATTGGAGGAGAAGAAGATATTTCGACTTCCATGGCGGAAGTGGGACCTGTGTATGAGAGTTAAAGAGAGTGTTTTGGTATTATTATATAACAATGGTGGAGGGAGGAGATGATAGAAGTGAAAGGTTGAAGGAGAGGTTGTAATTTTGGAGGCGTGAAGATCACTCTGTGTAGGGTTTGTGATATGAGCTGGGCTTGGATTTGTTGGGCTGACTTAATTAATTAAAATTAGGTTGTATAGTGAATGACGGTAGGACCGGGTTTGTACCGGGTCGGACCGGACGAACCGGGAACCGGCACTTCATCCGGTTCGATGCCCGGTCCGGTCCTGATAACACTGGTAACAGCTAATTAAAAAATACTTTTTTTAAGTCTTATCACAATAAAACACTTCAATTTTTTAGCTCGGCCTATTATTATGCTTTTTTTGCGTCTTGTGGGCGGGCTGAGTTTATTTGGGCCAAAATGGGCGGGGCTGAGTTCGCTGATGAATTTTAACATCTTCGCCGGGAAATGTGTCGGACAGTCCCACCGTTCTACTTCCTCACTGGTTTCCCCGCCGGAGCTGTGAAGCAGCTCAAACATGCTTGCTGCTAGTTCACTGCTAATCTCTTCTCCACTCGTCGCTAGAAGGTAATCAAGCTTCTTTCTCCATTTAGTTGTTTTCATGTTGATGATGTTTGCTTGCTCGATCGATTTCAGCTCCCCGTTTGGAGACATCGAAGGAAGCCGCGACCGTGGAGTCATTCAATCCATACATTTCCCGAGAGAAAGACGCTCATCTGCAAAGCCATGTCCAACTTCTTCGGGTAGGGGATTGGTGCTAGGTTCTAATGGAATCGGTGAGAGGGATGGCCTGATTATTGTTGACCATGGTTCACGCCGCAAAGAGTCGAATCTCATGCTCAGTATGTGATTCTCTGATTCAATTATGTTTTTCTTGATTTTGATTCAAATTAGCTTCTGAGACATAGGTGTTGAGCTTCAAATGTTGCTGCTGTTTTCCAGATGAGTTTGTGGCCATGTTTAGAGATAGAACTGGATATCCAATTGTAGAGCCTGCTCATATGGTGAGTCCTTAAACTCTTTGCAAGTCAAATGCTTGTTTTCTTGCCTCATAGAATTCATTTTTTTTCTGAAACAATGTTGAGTTTCAAGATAGCTTTTTGTGTCTCTCTTTCAATATCCATGTGGTTTATCTTCTACGAATTTCGAGAATGAGTGATGATGTGTATTTTTCTGTTAGTAGTTAGTTCTTTTTTATCTGTCTATAGTTAGTTGGAGTCCTACTATATAAGATAGCAGCCAGTGTCTGTAATAAGCAATGCCCTATTTTTGCTCTACAACTATCAGTCGAAATTCCCCTGCTCAATGTGGCTTGAGTGTGGAGCTTCTTCTATTTTCTACTCTCCAGTTTTAACTTAGGTGTCAAATACCAGAGTTACTTTATTTTGTCAAGAACACATGATCTTTTATCCATGGCTTAGTAACACACTTGAGTAATGATTATAAAATTCAAGTGTATTTCCTCAGGAATTAGCAGAACCGTCTATAAGAGACGCATTTGATATATGTGTTAGAAAAGGAGTGCTTCGTGTTATTGTGAGCCCCTTTTTTCTCTTCCCAGGAAGGCACTGGCACAAGGTACTTCCTTACATTCTCCATTTGTCTTCCAAAGTATTAAGAATATAAAATGCTACTTGTGGCAGATTGGTTGCTTAGAAAAGCCTGTGGATTTGTATTTCAGGATATTCCTGCTCTAACAGCCGAAGCTGCAAAGGGCCACCCAGGAATATCTTATATCATAACTGCACCGCTTGGTCTACACGAGCAACTTGTGGTAGTTTTCAACTCTGCATATTTTGGGTTACAGTCATGTATAGTCAATGCAATGCAAGTTCATGTGGCATAAACTTCAGTTTCAACTATGCATAAAAATGTCATTTTACCTGGTATGCTCTTGGTGCTCATAAATCGTAAACTGTCTGATGTTGATTACAAAATTCAATTGAGGTTAGCAGAGACAGGAACTACTCATAAAAGAATCCATCGCTGCAGCGAAAAGATTTATCTGACAGAATCTGTAATCTTGTCAATCTGGTATATGATTTCTTGATCTGAGTGTCATCTTGTGCAGGATGTAGTGAATGACAGGATCAAACATTGTCTGAGCCATGTTGCTGGAGTCGCAGAGGAATGTTCTGTCTGTGCTGGAACAGACAAATGCAGGCTGTATTGATTGGGTTCATCAGACACATCAAACATAATAGAGTTGGGTTACTTGGGTTGTAAACTTGATCATTGTCTGACGAATGGATTCTCCGTGTACATTCTTCTTCACATGCATAATGTCATTGTAATTATTTCAATGGGATGGATATGGGGGTCACTTGTTTGACACAAATACCCTTTCCATACTTTTTTTTTTCCACTTTTGTACCAACCGTTTGAATTTTGTACCATTTTAGTACATCCGTTAACTTTCCGTCTGATATTGCCGTTCTTGGTCACGTACACTGCACGTGACCTATTATTATTATTTTTAAAACAAAAATAACAGACTTGAATGGATGGAAATACCTTTACCTACAATATGAACACTTGAAGATCCTGAGGTTGTCTTGAACCACGGTCAGGGCCGGCCTAAGGGTAATGTCACTAAAGCTAGGGCTTTAGGCCCCCAATAAAAAGTTGCCTCATATATTCTATTATATAAGTAAATCAATCAACTTCCACACATAATAAAAAAATGTCAACTTCAAACTATAAGGCCCCGAAATAAAAATACTTTATATTATTTTTGGGCTAGCGATAACGTTAATTATGTCATCATTTATTGGGCAAACTATAAAGACCCGAAATAATTTTTTGCTTTAGGTCTCAATCTCTCTTGGGCCGACCCTGACCACGGCTCTATTGTTCCTCTTTCAGTAGATGTTCATTTTATTTTAATTATAATTTGAAACATCAACGAAATTAATTTCTTTGGCAATACAACATTGCTATGGGATGCATATATACCGAGTCGAAGAATTGTTCCTGCATTTTTCTTTCGGTGCCATTAGTTTTTGACGATTCATGGAATTTTAGAACTGGGCCGTACTTGATTCTGGATCGGTTCTACTTCGTTGACTTCAGTTTGGATGTTAATCTGCTATAATCACGATAATTTGAATTTGCAGAAGGTCAATTGTTCTAATAAGGGACCCCGGTGGTGGTGAAGATGGAAAACCCGACTTCATGAATGTCGAAATCACACGTCTCCTTGATTTCGAAAGGAGCACAAGACCGCTTTTTCCACGCTTGTTGAACTGATCCGCTGCGCCTTGACTTATATCGCACACTCGCAGTCATCTTGGCCTTCATTGCAACTTCATTCCTATTGCGCATTCCCCTTCTGAGTTTCCCACGCTCGTCTGGTTCCAGCTGAATTGGAAACGTTTTCTGGACATTTTCTTCATGTTCCAGCTCGTGCGCTAGCTACAAAGCTGAAACATACTCATCCGGAATTTGAGAATCCGAAATTTGTGAAGCAGTTTCGTCCCTGTCATGAAACAACCCATCTCCTTTTTTTCAAACTAGTTTTATCCCTGGAGAAGAGCGGTTGATAACGTTGTTATTCTTTAGGAGATTCTGGGTTTAATAAAATTAAAAAATTGTATTCCAGTATTATGGTCCTAAAACATGATTTAGAAACACCTTATGATAAATTTGAATGAGACTTTATTTTTAAAATTTAGCACACTTCAATTTTCCTAAAGAGCTGATTTCTATCATTATGGAATGTGTGTCATCCACTTCTGTATCTATTCTTTTGAACGGAAGAAAACTGCACACATTTCAACCTTCTAGAGTATTCAGAAAATGAGATCTATCTCCTAATATAACCTTGAGCTCTAAGGGATGGTTTAGTTATGGCAAAAGATATAAGCATATGATTCATCTACGTTGAAATGAATGCCAAAGAAGTTATTTGACTTATCATTGAGGAACCACGCGATAATAAACCACTAATGCCTATAATTTGTGATTGCAAGAGGCTTATGAAGTCTTTTAAGAGATTCAAACTACGACATATTTACCGTGAGGCAAATAAAATGACAGATCAACTTGCAAAAGAAGCGATGATCTTAGAAGATAATTGTGAGGCATTATCAAGCTTCCTTTTCATTTAAAGTTTTGACTCTTGGTGGTTTTTTCTAAAATCCTAAAAATGAACCCTAAAATAGTAAAGATTAAAGACACACTTGTCATACATATATTGAATTGGTGCAAACACTAAGTTTACCCAACAATTTTCCGTTAGTTACATGATAGTTTAGGTTATTTTCAAAATAGGGAAGTAGTGGATAAATTGCACTAGTAGGGTTTAGTGGTTTTTTCTTTAGTTTTCTCTGTATTAAAAAAAGTATCAAAGGTTGACATTACAATTCGATTCACATCAGTTTCCTATACATCTATCTTATCACTAACTTCTTATTCCTTTATTATTATATATTTATATTCTAATGCCAATTATACAATTCCAAGTCTCTATTTTAAAAAATGAATATTAAACCCAATAGAGTCAATTTATCTAATTACCACAAAAGTTCTGATTAATGAACAGATTTATTCGGAATTGAATTATTTAGCGAATCTAATAATTTATTTATTTAATTTATTAAAAAATGATTAATTAATTTATTTAATTTATTAAAAATCTAAATATATACTAATCCTGATGGGTTATCTTTGAGGGTTAATCTCATGATGCCACATCAACATGTTTGACCAATGAAAAATCACCATTTAAGCAATCAATTTAATTATAACAATATAAAGATGCAATCAATTTAAAACGTAACAATGTTTATCTTATCTTAATAACTTAATATACCTATTTATTATTAATATTTTATTTTATTCTTTCTATTCTACTAATTTGGAAGGTGTGATAGTAAGAGTTAATCACAAGCCTCCACATCAGCTTTAATGGCCAAAATAAAGCGCAAAAAAAACTCAGACCCTAAACCTCCTTAAAGGTTACAATCAGTTACTTAAAATTTACTATGGAGGTTTCAAAATTTATTAAACAAAACTGATGCGACGAGGAGGTCACCGAAGCGTCACGTAGATGAGAAGAGGCCACCTTTAATTCAATTACCTTTAAATCATGGAATACCTTCATCGATTAATATAAATTCTTCTTCAAGAAGGTCGTTCCTCTTAAAGAACAAATCAAAAAGAGATCTCAGGAAAATATCGGAGGAAGTAGTGGTAGATTGTCGTCAGATTCTGAGAATGGGAGGGGTGTCCATAATAAGGGGTTGTAGTTGCAAGTATCTCAGATTCGCCCTCGGATTGTATAACTTTCACATTATTATTATTATTATTATTATTATTATTAGTATTATTATTATTATCCATTTTTTTTGTTAAATGGATAAATTTATGATGCCTATATATTTCACACATTTTTTCCTAATTGAGAAACAAAATCTATATTATAGTCACAAATGCCTTTGTTTTCTAAATCCAACTAAAAAAATGTATTATGTTCTTTTATGCATTTTCTTCTACATATATTTATATTAATTATATTATATATAGTCATCCTGCGCATAGCGCAAGTTCACCTCACCACAGCACCTCATCAAACTAATAATAAAACACTACCTAATAAAATATTTTTTTAATAAAAAATACCTATATAAAAGCTTCGTTCAGTTAAAAAAAGCATTACTAAGATATAATACTAAAATCTTCTAATACTAATTATGATGATATAAGGTTAAGAGGAATAACTTCACGCTATCACCTCAACACTAACCACCAATAAAATCTATATATATAATTAACTCAACTTAATTTTATTCAAAATTAATTACAACAAATTTATCAAATATTATTATATATATTTATAAATATTTACAATGTCAACCCGCGCTGCGCGCGGGTACAGAACCTAGTGATACCGAAAATTGAGATGAATACGCGCGTCATCCTAGAGTTAGACCCACGAGGTAACCCCTCCCTAATAAATAGACGGTCATGAAATTGAAATCGGGGAAACTCATTTAGCGAGCGAGGTTGATAAAATTTTGGAGGAATTTGCAAATTGTGGATTAGCTAGGGTTGTAGAGCTTGGGAGGTATGGCGTTGCCCAAGGCCAAGGATCTCGTTTCATCAAACTCTGTTGTCGTCTTCAGGTACCTACCTCTCTCGATCGACTTCTCTGTCCTAGATCGATTTCCCTGAACCGGATCGTTGGATCCGTCGATTAAATTCGTGTTCGTCTATGCAGCAAGACGTACTGCCCCTTCTGCGTTGACGTGAAGAAGCTTTTGTCTCAACTCGGAGCTAGCTGCAAAGTAGTCGAACTAGATCAAGAATGTGAGTATGAATGAAACTTGAGATCGCATCTGTTATCTGCCTTATCTTCTGATGAATTTGATTTGAAAATCGTGGGAGAAGCTTTTAATTTCTGTAACAATTATCTGCTTATTTGATACTGGTATCAGTGGTGTGCTTCTTTTGACAAGATGTATTCATAGCTTTGAAACTCTAGCAACGCCCTGGCCTGTGCATTCTAAATAGTTGATAATTGGCAGAACTCGCCAGAAGTGCAGAAATAGTTATATATTCAAGATGAAATTGTTCTCCAATAATAGTTTGGGATTCCAATTGCAACCTCGGATTATGAAAGTAGTGTGTAAATGTGTGTAAATCCGAATCACATTTTTCTTCAATGTCCATAGTTCCCCCATAGCTTAGTTGAAGAAACACCTATAATAACTTTGAATTGATGTTGTGATCCATCCATCCATCCATCCATCCTGAAGCTGATGGAGCTGAAATTCAAGCTGCATTAGGCCAGTGGACTGGACAGAGGACCGTGCCCAATGTGTTCATTGGAGGGAAACACATCGGTGGTTGTGACAGTAAGTCCAGTTCTGTATATATTTTTTTCACTCACTAATTCTTTCAATTGTCGTTATTAATGTCGTTCTTTGTTCATCTTCTACAACAAACAGATACCAAGGCCATACACAATCAAGGGAAGCTTGTGCCCCTTCTCACTGAAGCTGGAGCTATTGCTTCTAAATCCTCTTAAATGCCGCTTTTCTCTTTGGTAGAAAAACAATAAATAATCATGTAGTTGCTGCTTTGTCCTTGTGTTAACTCAAGTATCTTTTGCCATATCTGGCATGAGACATATGTAAACTATATCTATCAAGTTTAAATTATGTCTTACATTTCCAATCGCACGGCCTATTCTTTGTGGTCTTTCATGGAGTAGGAGTTGGGACTATAGGAGATGTATATAATATATAGGTTATAGCTGATGAATGTTACTGTGTGACCGAATCTGTGTAAAATTACACCATCATAGGATTCTGTACATTTCTAACATAAGTAGAAATGCATACTCCGAAATACATTGTAAGCAGAGTGAATGTCCATCTGTAATCGTGCAAAAAAAGTTAGGAGTTTATGAACCATGCTTGGTACATTCAGTTTTAGGTGATAAATGTGAAGGTTGGGATTGCATACTGAGTATAGAAAAAGTATATCTGAAACCCATGCTCGGGAAGTTTGACAACGAGTGTGGTCAGAAGTAAAGAGAATGAAATGATTCGGAAAACCATAAGCCACAGTGGGTGAATCTGTTTCAGACAAGGCTTCCACGCATCATCGTTCTTCAAAACACGATTTACCTCTTCAGTTTCTCATCCAGACCACTCTGAAGTTCTTGAACCATCATATTTCCAAAACGATGAATGCAGCCAAAATCGAACCCAGCAGTGGAATTGCACAGAAGAAAACCCTCCAGTTCAACCAGTAATCAAGGTCAGTGGCAAAAACAGCCATTGGAAACCTGTCACAGTTCATTAGAGCTATCAGCTACTTGAACATTCATTTTATGCAGGGACTTCAAATTGAATTGTGCAATCTAGCCTTTGAAGATCTCCAATGCATTTATATAGCAACCATTATACATATCTATCTATAAATGGTCGATGAACATTTCTGGCTAGAATCAAACAATTAACGCGATTTTGAGTTAACTCTTCAAATTGAAGTTCCTCAACTATGGAGTTAAAACAGAATAGAGCTACGCCGCGATAATGGCGACCAGAACATTGAAACCAGGATACTCTGACAAAACAAACACTGGACTCTACTAATTCAACTCAAATAAGAGTTGTGTTCTTCAATGACGGCAGATCAACGAAGAGTGGATGATTGCAACGTACCTAGTTATGTAGACTGAGGAAACGATGATTGAGAATCACGGCAATTATGACGATTCCTTGATTCGTCGCAAGACCAGAAGAGAAATCAGAAGAGCATTTCCATCGTTGCATCTAATTTAAGCTCGGAATGCTCAGCAACGATGAATTGTGGATCTTTTTCTCTGTGGAATGAAGAGAATTCGTATTGGTAATATAAGCATGACGAAGACGGATTAAGAGCATCCACAATGGTTTTACCTAAACTGTATTCTTTAAAGTTGCCACGTAGACATTTATGTACACTTTAAGTAATACGTAAATTTAAGACACACGTAAAAAATATTTTCTCTGCAATCGTATTACTTAAACATATTCCTTAAATATATTTTATTATTAAATTTTCCAACAACCACCAATAAGATATTAGCATTAATTATAAAATGAATTAATTTATAATAAAAAATTGGTTACGTAATACACAGTGCATTACTTAAATTTAAGGAATGCTTTATGTAAAAACATAAATTTACGTGTGAATCCCATCTTTAAGGAATGCTATGTAAAACCACTGTAGATAGTTTTTGTTACTTTACTTAAATAAACATGTAGGACCCACGTTTACGTATTCTTTACGTAATACCACCGTGGATGCTCTAAGGGAAGGATTAAGGAAGCGGCGGAACGTCTTGCTTTACCGTCGTTTTTTACGGTTGTTCCAGCTCCCGCTGCTGACGGCGTCAGTTTGTTATGCCAATCAAGACTTATCTCACAGTCACAGATGGGCTGGCTGGTAAAGCCTAACAAACCAGAAAGAACCGGGTCGGACCGGCGGTCCAACAAGATTCGAATCCGTCATTTCATAGCTTATTAACCCTAGAATAAAGTACTACACCATATTTTGGACATCTTTAACAAAAAAAAAGAAAATATTTTGGACATGGTTTTATATTTTATATGGGAAATCCATAATGTATTCACCCATTTGTTTCACATACCAAATATGAAATGTAATTATTACTCATACTAAAATGTTTTGGAAAATATTAGGTGTATATACATCTTATAGAGAAATTTTTACTTAGACTTAGTCCGCCACAGACTTAGTCCGCCACGTAGGATATGGACCAGACCAATAAAATAGTGACAGCTCATTTATTGTATATAGTGACAACTCATTTATTGTATGTTAGATATATAAATATCAAAACGTAGAGGATATAAATGGTTATATTAATTCTTCTCTTTCTAAGCATTAATAACCAAAGAATTATTATTCATAATAAGTTTTTTCTTAAAAAATAAATAAAAATAATAATTTATATACAAATATAATACAAGTGTTACTAATTTAGTATTTTTGTACTTTTTTTCTTTAAAAAAACTTATTGAACGTGGTAAACTCAAGTAAATTAATTATTACTTATACTAAAATGTTTTGGAAAATTTTAGGTGTATGTATATATATTATAGATAAATTATTACTTATATGTAATGTAATGAATGGAAAGTTGGTTTGCAGAAAAATAATAATAGGAAAAATTGTACATAGAAATATAATATGAAAAGATATGTTATGATTAACGAGGCAATACTGTTTTTTTTTTTTTTTTTTTTCCAAGCAAGCAACAATTATTTAGTTTTTGGTTTTACAATCATACAGTCCACATTATCTAAAACCACACTTTGAAAAAAAAAATTACTTCATCGCTCTATAAATTTTGAAAAAAAATATATTTCAATGCACTTAAGTAGATGTCCTCTTTTATGTTTTGAGTCTTAACCTTCCCAGATTTCAGGAAGAACAAACTTTGATTTCAGGAAGAACAAACTTTGACGGGTTTACTTATAATTCTTATATGTAGGATGCTATGTGAAATATTAAAGTTGCTTTTAAAAAGTGAAAAAAAAAAAAACAATCATTTATATGATATGAAATAGTTTTTTTGTGTAAAAGTAAACATGAAAATTATTCAGATGATATATAATATTATATATTTGAACGCATGTATACTATTCTAACAAATTAATCAACTATTATATCCTTAATGGAAAAAAAAAACTTTTATATCCATGTATATATAATTAATTTAAAAAATGATTTTCTGCGCAAAATGCAAGTTAGTGATATTATAAACTATGTTTTCATCTAACCAGAATTATGTGAAATGTGCACGTGAATGACTAGTATCATATAAACCTAAACAATTTAATCATTATTGCCTCATTGATAAGAAGAGCTTAACTTTGTTTACCACTGGTGAACACAACTCAATGTACTAGCTGGTTCAACCAATAATAGTTACCAATAAAATCTATATATATATATATATCAAAGTTATAGATGCTTTATAATAGTCATACACAAATATTAGTAAAAATAAAAATCCAAATATCCATAGTTTATATATTCTTTAATGAATAATCGATTCAGCAATACCTTATATTATCAGTCTTTTGCATCATAAATTCTAAACGGCATCCACTCCATCTCAAGCATCAACATCGTCGGCGTCACTAATCTCATACTTCAATTCTGAAGTTTCGTGAAGGGTTGCAATGTAATCCCACAGGGGTTTGGGGCTCCTCATTTTAGCAATTAACCTGCTTGAAGAGGCTAATGACTTGAATGAAGAATTCGAGTTGTTATATTTCCTTAAGGTTGCATTCCAACGGTTCTTTACAGCATTGTCAGTCCTTCCAGGCATTTTCTTTGCGATTTCAGCCCATTTACTCCCCACTTTCTTATGAGATTCAACAATAATCTCATCTTCCTCCACACTCCACTCCGATTTCTGGAAACAACCGTACATTTTTAAATTTTTTTAAGCAAATTACCACAAAAAAACCACTAATTTCCCGAACCAATTCACATTTTCTTCAAATATATTCATATAAACTATACATGCATTGCATATCCCCCGGCGTTAAGAAGAAGATAAAATGAAACTAATAAAAGGATAGAAGAACCTTGACATTAGGATTGAGATGGTGGGTCCACCTCTCCCTACATTGCTTCTCATTTCTCCCTTTCAGATGTCCGGCAATAAATGGCCAGTCCTTGTCACCATTCGTGGTCACCAACTCGTACAAAATTCTTGCAAAAATATGTATATCATTTATCACCAAGAAAATGCCATAGAATATATATATATATATATATATATATATATATATATATATATATATATAATGATTTCATGATTATAATAGTTATATAAAAGGTTTAATTCTGAATTTATGGTGAAAGATTTTGCAAGTTCATCATCACATTCACATATATATTGGTTTGGGTGTGTTATGGTTCAACACTAGTATTACTCTCAACCCATTTACATATTTTGAGTTTGTAAGAAATTCAACAAAATTTAGACTTAAAAAAGGCTAAAATGCTCAACCAAAAAAAAAAGGTTCTATTTTCTATTATCAAATCAGAGATGTTTTTAACCACTTAATAAAGTTTTTACAAATCATTATTTTCTCAAAAAAATGAAAATGTGTTTTTAAAACATTGGGAAAGGTGGTATACTTTATCATTTATATGAAAAAAAAAAAAAAAATCACTATGAAAGCTTAAGAACACGGGGATCCTGCAT
This sequence comes from Clarkia xantiana subsp. parviflora, assembly GCA_036873135.1. Taxonomy (NCBI): domain Eukaryota; kingdom Viridiplantae; phylum Streptophyta; class Magnoliopsida; order Myrtales; family Onagraceae; genus Clarkia; species Clarkia xantiana. The sequence continues at coordinate 52,065,836 of JAPTYO010000001.1, forward strand.
TCTTAAGCTTTCGTGTCTGCCTATTAGCTCATCAGATTCTTATAGTTATTATCATACAAAGATGAGCTTAACCCGGAGTTTGCAGCATAAAAGAAAATACATATTAAACTGATCACATGAATACTGACTACATTACCTATTATCTAAATAAATAATTTCAAGCAAATATGAAAATCAAAATAAATATTTACCTATCCTCAGCAGGAGACCATCTACCCTTGATAATAGGTTCATTCAAGTTCGTAGCCGGTTCTTGGTGAGCATTTTTAAGCTTTCTTTGTGATATTTGACGTTTCCTTACATAAAGTTCTTGAGGATGCTCTGTGAATGGTTTACATTGGGTATGGTCGTTTGACGGAAGATCATCGGACTGCCGATCATTAATAGGCATCGATTGGAATTGTGACGATATGCCAACATTGAATAGATTATCCATAAATTCATCGTTGTTGATAAGAGAAATAACCTCATCAAGTATATCCATATTAGACTTGTCAGAAAACAAGTCATTGCATAGGGGTGCAGGACGGTAGAAACTTTCACATGGGGGCTCTGGTTGCTTGAAACCTGCGCATGCGGATGTTGCTAGCATAGTGAAAGGGTTTATTGAGGACCCTAGATTGGAAAATTGGTCAGATTCATTAAGATTGTGAGAATTGACATCTTTTTCCAAAGGCGATACATCAGGTTGACGATCGCTACAGTTACGATCTCCCAAAGGAAAATCGGAAGTGAACTGAACAGCATCATCAGAGTTGATTTCCGACGCCATGAGAGCAGATAACGAGAGGCGACTGAGAGAAGGGGGAAGAAAATTGATAGTTTATTTTTATATTTTGGAAAAATAAATAAGTTCCAAAAATCTCATCTAGTCCCCTTTTATAATAATGATGAAATGATTGTTTTATGTATTCGAGAATTATAATTCAGGATTCAATATTTTTCAAACATCTCATATGAGACTAATGTTCAATATGACAAACAAAAGACATGACAACTTTCTAGAATTTAATAGTTCGGAACCACTGCAATTTCTAATTTACATTTTAATATAGTATTTTACTAAATCGAGGTTCCTAACTTAACTGGATTGTTAGGTTGAGATTGACACTAATTCTAATAACTTTAGTCACAGTGTCACATAATTCAATAATAATCGTATTGATAATATAGTGCTATTAAGTATTTAACTCAGTCTTCAAATATGAGGTTTAAAATGTTTTGAAAGAATGTTGAGCAAGTGATGATGAGATGGTATCAAGTTTAACCTTGAGTGCTTTTAACAGTAGTACATGGAGTGGTTAGATTTGAAATTTGATATGCCCAATGGAGGTTTTATATTCTAAGTATTCATGTAGCTCTTCCATTTAACAAGAGAAGATAAATCCAAGACCATAACATACTTTGTAAAAATTATGAACAGTATATATATATATATGTATATCTATATATAATAGTTTACTTTTATAATGTAAATCGAAAGATATGAAATAAAACATGAATATTAATATAACTATTTGTACCACTGACAAACTTTTGGGTTTTTTTATTCTTTTGTCATGCATATATCTATTCGATTAATGAGCTCAGTTAGGTTTAAACTAACGTTTACCTACATATAGTATATGGTGCTATTTCATAAGATACTGAAGTTTGGGGTAGATTATGATATAACATACATTTGTGGAGATATCCAAATTAATTCATTATAGACGGAAAAATTGCGAGAAATAAATACAAAGAAGCAGTTACTTGTATAGGATACCTTTCAAATTTAACTTTGTTTTTCATGTGTCATCATGAAAAAAAATAAAACAAAACTTTTTTCTCTAAGAAATGTTATAAAAATGTATTTTTCCTAGATTCATTTAATAGAGCTATTTTAAAAAATAATAATAAAATATAAACATATAAACTACTGGTTAGATGAAACGGTAAATGACAAATGGAAAAAATGAGGCATGCATTGGACTGTTTTTGGATAATTATTGAGTGTTTTAGATAGTTACCGAAAAAGTCAAAAAGAATAAAATAAATTATCAGTTTTTTTTTTTTTTGTCAATCAAACTTCAAATGAGGCGTCTGGCTACCGTTCCATGTGACGAACCGTTTCACCACCGTGCGAAATGTGTCCTTTTTTTTTGGCAATGTACAATTGGTCTCAAAGATTTATCCGGTTAAATAGATTTTTGAAAGAAAATACTACATAATGAACGGTAGTTCAATTTTAGGTCAATGTACTTTAAACAATTCGTTAAATGAGAGGTGTATTGTTTTTGTACCTTTTAAATTTTTAATTAATAAACTTGGTACCTCACTTACACTACAAGAATTAAGGATTATTGCGAAGACCAAAATCGTCGCAGTAACCCCTAAAATCGTCACTATATGTATATTGCGACGACAAATCATCGCAATAGCCTCGTCACTATAGACCCCTAGCAATAAGTCCCTATTGCGACAAAAATGAATGTCATCGCAATAGAGTGTACTTTATTGCGATGACTATTATCAACACATACGCGACCTTAGTTGTCGCAATTGATCTATCTGTTGCGATGATTTAATAATACTAATGCGATGAAAACTTTACAATTATTGTCGCAGTAAGTACAACAATTGCGAGAATTTATCAATTTTGTTGCAGTGACAATTTAATTTTTTTGTCGCAATGGTCTCTCTATTGCGAGGATTTGATAGCTATATTGCCACGATACACTTACAAATATTATCGCAGCAGATACACATTAATGTGTGGATTTAGTATTTCTATTACGATGATAAATTTGAGATTATTTTCACAATTGGTCTTCGTATTGACAAGAATTAATAACCCTATTACTAGGGCGGAGCATGATTCGGTTCTTAACCGAACTGGTAGGGAACCGAACCAGAATTGTAGTTCATGTCAATTTCGTACACTAGGTAAGAACCGAACCAAACCGAAATTGGAAATATAGAACTGGACCATAGCTGAACCGGTTCGAACCTTTTATTACAAGAATAAAATAAAAATTACACAAATAAGTTGATTATCCATAAACAATCTATAAACTTACAAAATACAACACGTACAGACAAATGATCCCTTCAAAGTGGAGCGTGTCATAGAATAAATTCCAAACAATCTGATATTATAAGAAAGTTGAAATATTTGAAACATAAATCTTGAAACTTTAACCGATGTCTAGAGTAGTAGCTCAAGCTTCAAAAGTGCATCAAATCTCTGGCACTCTGGATGAAGAAAAAACGGTTAGCCTATGAAGTAAGTTAATTTATCATCTCGGTAAAAATGTAGAACTGAACTGAAAGAAATCGGGTAATCTTTATATCAACGAAAAACTTAAATAATATAATTTAATGACTTACCGTAATTTTAGATCAAATTCAATTTTAACTTACCAGTTAAAACTAATGTTTTCATAATTATAACATTACTAAACATATTAAAAGATCAACTTCACGAGGCTATAACTTAATCTCTATAAATCTGATTCATGCAATCTTAATGTCTACAAAATGTTTATATATAATGCATCATAATTTATTCAAACATAATATAATATTAGTAAATTAAAGTCATTCGAGTGCCTAAACGTGGGATTGAAGAAGTTGACAGCTCCAACGAATTGCGGTACTTTTTATTCAATAATAAAAACAATTATCTCAGTCATCAAAGAATCTGACATAGATTTACCCGATAGCTTCTAAATCTTTAGACTTAATCTCATGTCAGTAGGCAGACTTATATAGTTATATGTATATAAAGATCCATACCCAACATTGATAATTGTCTCCATTTTATCATGGTTATTACTCATATCTTGATCGGTCTTAGTTTGAAACCTGTTGGAAACAACCAAAGCTAATTTTGAGAATTTGAAATTTTCAATCAAGATATGTTTGATTCTCTTTTTTAAATCGGTAATACTTACCCCGTTTTGCAATTTATCATCAGCAGCATCTCAGTCGCTTCCGTAATCAAGAAGAATCAAATCCATCTATGTCGTTAATATGTGCATAACGATGTTACGCGTCTAGTAGGACAATTAGAGAGGAGGTCTCAGACTATTCGTTGCTGTGTAGATTAATTTTAATGAGACACCATTTTTTCTTAAATTTAAAGTAATTAAATGCACTTCAATTGACTGAAGATGATTTCACAAAAATAATTAACTAAAAAGAAAATATAATTAAAAGCTATCTACTTTAATAGGTAAGTTGTTGCTTGATTAATTAATTGATAAGGAAATAATATATATATTTCATTAGCCAAATAAGAAAGTAATTGAATAGTCATTTTTTATAATTAATAATAATAAATACATTTATTGCATGAATAAGAATCAATTGCAAGGACGATTGAGTTTTCGTATAAAAAAAAAGTCACGTTTTATATATTCGAAAAAATTGGAATTTGTAATGTCATTTGAAGATTTTTTAGATTATTTTTAAAAAAATTATATTTTTTTTCCAATTTGTATATACTTTTGTGAATCTAAATAATAAAAAACGTTGCATTATAAGACCTATTAGTTCACTTAAAAATAAATTAGATTTTAATTTTCATTTCTTATAATTTAGGGTTGAGTTTATGGTATAATGTTTATACTTTAAAGTTTAGCTTTATACGCTTTAGGATTTAATGTTTAGAATTTAAGATTTAATGTTTAGAGTTTACGAGTTTAAAGTTTATAGTTTAAATTTTAGGGTATTAAGGTTTATAGTATTAATGCTGTAAGTTTAAAGTTCAAGATTTAGATTTTAAGGTTAAGAGTTTAATGTTTTTGAATTAAAGTTTAAAGTTTAAGGTTTAAGGTTTCAAAATTTATAGTTTAAAATTTTAAGGTTTATAATTTATGGTTTAGGGTATTAAGGTATTAGGATTTAGGGAATTAAGTTTAGGGTTATTAAAATTTAGATTTTAAGGTTTATAATGGTTAAGGCTTATTTCGTTTAAGGTTTAGAGTCTAGAGTTTATACTTATTTAATTTTTTTTTATACAAAATTAACCAACTTTGATAACTTCAAACCAATTACAAAATTTTATGAATAGATACATTTGAAAATATCTTAGAATTTAATTAAGTGAGATAAACGGTCGACGAAATTGGAAATTCCTATGTGGATTTTATATTGCGAGAAACAATCGTTGCAACTAGATATTAAAGTTCCTCACAAGGATCCCATTATACTGCGAAAATACACGGTCCTGGGAATAGATTAACATCGTCGCAATTGGATAATACATATTATCGCGATAAATTCATTATATTGCGACGACATACGGTCCTAGCTATAAATTTTGTGTCGTCGCAATTATTTTTCTATATATAATTAGAGAAAAAAAAATATGGATTTTTTTTGGGTTAAACAAGTCGTCGCAACTGGATATTCCACTTCCTAGCAACAAACTCATTCTATTGCGATGATATGCGATCATCACAATAGATTACATGTCGTCGCAACTGTTTTCCAGAAAAGTTTGCCCAAAAATTTTGGTGAAAATTTTAAATTGTAATAAGAGTTCGTCGTAATTGGATACTACTCATCCTCGCAATAAATCCATTATGTTGCGAGGATATGCAGTCTTCACAATAGATTTGGTGTCGTCGCAAAACTTTTTTTTTATTGCGATGAATCATCATCGCGATTGGTTATTGCGATGATGGTCTCATCATTCTACGCGGTATCCGACGAAAGGTTTAATTCGTCGCAATAGAAAGGATCTATAGCGATGACACGATGTCATCGCAAAGGCATTCATCGCAACAGACCATAATTCTTGTAGTGTTAGCTAAAAAAAATTATTTACAGAACTCAGAGTTCGATTCACCTCGGTTCACTAAGTTAGAGAATTCGCTCAAACCCAAGTTCATGTCAGGTTGTTCACCTAATATGAGAGGACTTTATTGTCCTCCTCCTCCTCGACTTCTTCGTATTGCTGGTATTTGATAGAAGGGAGACCATGTTAAGCATGACCCTTGTTCAGAACAAGCCATTTAGCTCATCTGGTTAATCAAAACCTTATGTCGTTCATGATTTAATTGGTCAATTTAGAGATATCGCTCTAATCCGAGTTCGTGCTAGACGTGGTTTCATAACCCAAATGACTAGGTCTGGCACATACTCGATTCAGGACGAGTCCCAGTTAGGTGAATCGAGTCATATATACTGTTAATAACACTTTTGGATAAATAACGTACCGAATATTAACAAAATTGAAAGGTAGTTGAGATAATGATTTAGTTATATTCCGTATTTTGAATTAGTGGGAATGAAATGTAGTATTACTGCTTCTTTAAGGGTCTCGACATATATTTGTTCTTACTATTCTTTCGGAATTTGACAAAGTGTTCTGTTCACACGGAAAAAACTTTTTATTGTAAGGTAAATTACGCTTATTTCTTCAAAGTGAAATAAAAAATATATAAAATTGCAACAAAAAAACTCTTTATTAACAGGTGTAAATGTAGGAAGAAATAAATTCATTTCTACCGAAAATAAATACATTAAATCAGAAACTATAATAGAATTGTTGTAAATTTTCTTTCATTGCAACTCCATAATGATTACCATCCTTTAGTACTTCATATACAACCAAATATAAAAAAATAATTAATATTATTATCTGCTAATTAAACATGTTTTTATTTGTTTTATATCTAAAAAAAATCGTAAGAATAGTTTCAACAAATTATATAACTTCAAATTAAGTAATTATATTAACTTATTTTTTCCAGCTATTAATTTAGATGCTAAAAATTAATAATTATCTTGACTATATATGGTAATGAATTAAAATTGGTAAATTATGGATGGTAATACAATATGAGAATATAATATGCTACAAAATAAGCAGATAGTAATATTTTGTATTTTATGGCAAGTTTGCATGTTGGCTAAAGAATAGGTGTAATAAAAATAAGGTAATTATTTTATAACTGGTAGAAAATTAATATATGATGTAGTTTGGCTGGTAAATTACTCTAGTCTCTAATTAACAAATGAATATATGCTAAAAATTAAATTATACCCAATTAAATAAAAAAAATAAACTGATTGTATGTATATAAACATTGTTCATTTGTAGTATTTACTATTTAGGGTTAATTATCAAATTGTTAGCGAATGTTTAGGCAATTGTACAAATTCCTAGTTGAAGTTTGGTTTTTAACAGTTTTTAGTTCAGCTATGTTGTGCGTACAGTTTGCTAGATAAGTCCAAATTTATGTCTTTCTTAGACAGAATCACCCATGTTTTGGGCATGTAATGAAGAAAATAAATAACAATTTGTTTGAATGCCTAAAAGTCAGCGAGTAATTTGTTCAGCTGCCAAATATCAAATTTGGTAATTTGATGTGTTTTGTTTACTACGTGCTTGTCACTCATTCCAATTAACTTAGAAAAAAACTTAACAGAAATAGAAATTTATACATATGTGTATAATCCGAAGAAATTGAGAGAAAATTATCTTCATTCATGATTCAAGAGTTAATTACAAGTGAATGATGAGAAAACTATTTATAGAAATAGTTAGTTAGGACGTGAGTCAAGTAAGTCAACTAAAACTAACTATAGTCAAATAGATAAGCTATAGTTAGTAACATGTTGATAACATGTTGGGAATCAACATTATGCGGACGCTACAACACTCTTAACCGATGAGTAGCACGATGTCTCTTGTGTCTTCCTGTCGCACAACAAACTTCGTATGAAAAATTCGGAAGTAACAGGTTGAAACAGTTGATAACAGTTGACCAGGGATACAACGCGGCACATAGAAGTAACATGTTGATAACAAGTTGGGAATCAACGTTCCGCGGACGCTACAACAATCTTAACCGATGAGTAGCACGATGTCTGTTGTGTCTTCCTGTCGCACGGAAAATCGTATGAAAAATTCGAAAGTTGGACTGGATCGAAGAATAAATGCTGATGTGTTGGTCGAAAACATATTAACAGGCACCCCCCCCCCCCCCCCCCCCCCCCCACCCACCATTCCGGCGAGTTGGGATCTGTTGGCATTTGGTGAATGGGCCACCGTAATAAGAGCCATTTAATATAAACCCAACATCCTAAGTGTAATTGGGTAATGTCACATCAGAGATTTTGGGCTAGGCCTAAATCCCAATTGATATGAGAGACCCAAAATTGAGTCTCCCCTTTACACATGGTCGGCCGAACTACGGATTACTCCCTATGTGAGTTTTAACCCACCACTCTTATAAATAGAGAGTGTTAGAGATTTATTTGAAGTTAATCACTCTCTCCCTTTTAGTTGAGACCAAAATAAATCCTTCATCCCTAACACTAGTGGTTCGGCCGAATACCCTATAGAGCAAGGAGGGGCGGAATTGCTTCAAGCAATTACCCCGAGAATCCATCTGAGTGACCGATTGAAAATAGAATTTGCTGCGGAGAACATTCCTCGTAGATTGCTCCGTCACAAGAGTTCCTACAAGATCCGTCCGGCAGACCATGAAGTCTGCTGATGTAACCGGATGCTGGTTAACCCCCGATCTTGTCTACTTCTTGTGGAGATCGTAGGTAACCCTTTTGTTCTACCGTGTACGTGCGGTTTAATATAAGGATGGTTTAGTGATAAAATAATAATAATAATAATAATAATAATAATAATAATAATAATAAATTGTGGATGGTAATACAATATTAGAAGATAATATGCTACTAAATAAGCATAAAGTAATATTTTGTATTTTATGGCAAGTTTGCATGTTGGTTAAATAATAGGTAATAAAAATAAGGTAATATATAAGTGGATTAGTGGAATGAAATGAATATACGATATAGTTTGGCTAATAAGTTACTCTGGTAAACAAATGAATATATGCTAACATTAAATTAAATTCGATTAAATTAAATAATAAACAATTTATATGTAGATAAACATGGTCCATTCGCATTATTTAGGGTTAATTATCAAACTATTAGTAAATATTTGGGTAATTGTAGAAATTACTAGTTAAAGTTTATTTTTAACAGTCGAGGATTTGTGCTTGTGGGCTAGGGTGAATATTGCAGACCAGCGGATCTGGTGGTCTTTTTACTTTTTAGTTTGCTAAATCAGTCAAAGTTTATGTCTTTAGTGGATAGAATCACCATAGTCTAGCAACATGATGAAGAAAATATATAACCATTTACTTAATTGACTAAAAATTACCTATTAATTTGTTCGACTGACTAGATATAAACTAAAATTTATTGTGTTTTTGTTTGTTACTAGCTGCACACGTGACCCATTTCATCCAAACTAGAAAAAACTTAAGAGAAATAGCAATTTATACATTTGTGAAATTTAAAATCTAAATAAATAACATAGAGAAAAAAACATCAATTAGATTAATATATATAGTTTAGTGATACTAATTTAAATTAATCCACAAAAAAAAATTGAAATCTAAATAAATAACATAGAGAAAAACTAAAACATCAATAAGATTAATATATATTTTATATGAATTTAAATAATAATCCACTAAAAACTAAAAAAATATTTCTATTTAAATTTTTACACAATTATAATAAACTAGATACATGTGCGCGCTACGCGCGTGCGCGTTGTCTTCCTGAGAATGTTATAATGACATCCTTAGATTGACTCTGAAAATGATACATGACCGGCTCGATTCCGAGGATGATACAAGAATATAACTGTATTTTCTTAAAAAATTAAATTAAACTATGTAACATATTGTTATAATGAAAATAAAATAAAAAATCTTAAAAATTTAAAGTAAAATACTAGAGGGAGCGGGAGCAAGAACATTCCTATAGGGCTCCCAATCCCTCCAGCATTTTACTTTAAATTTTTTAGATTTTTTTTCTTCTTTATAACAGTATGTTACATAGTTTAAATTTTTTTTCCTAAAGAAAATACAGTTATATTCTTGTATCATCCTCAGAACTGAACCGATCATGTATCATTTTCGGAGTCAGTCTAATGATGTTATTATAACATTCTCAGGAAGACAACGCGCACACGCGTAGCACAAGCAGGTATCTAGTATAAGCATTAAGGAAATCCACTTAAGTGGATTAAAAAATATCAATTTAATTTTGTTTACGATTATAGACATACGTGTACTTAGAGCATTGCTAAAAAAATCGACTTAATTTACATATTATATAAAGTTTTGAACAAATTATTAAAAAAAGTATAGTAATGCTCGTGGGACCAAGAATCATTTAATGTTTTTTTGCTCCTTTTTCGTTGAACAACTGAGAGCCCTTTGGTGAGTGTTTTTTTTTTTAATCAGGTTCTATTATTATATTATTATAGCTAAAAATTCATATGTAGTTCCTTAAAGTCGGACTTATTATGTCCCAAGACGACAATGCCCACATTTTTAGCATATACCAGTATATTTAATATACACATTAAGAAAAACCACTTAATCCAATTAAGAAAATGTTAATTTGATTATATTTTGCAATTGTAGATGTACATGCACATAATAGTAAGGCTTTAGTTATCGCACTATTCAAAATCAACTAAGTTTGTTTTTAAATAATAAAAATATGATAAAAGTGGAAAAAATAAAAAATGAAAGAACCACTTTTCAACAATAATTCATGCTTCATATCATAGCATTTATTCATGAAAATGTATTAATATTATTGGTTCTTAACGTATTATCATGAACTTACAACGGTATGCATTAAAAATACATTAATACTGTTAGATTAATATATATAGTTTAGTGATATTAATTTAAATAATAACCCACTAAAAAAAATCTAAATAAATAACATAGAGAAAAACTAATACATCAATAAGATTATATTTTAATGATATGAATTTAAATAATAATCCACTAAAAACTAAACAAATATTTCTATTTAAATTTTTACACAATTATAGTAAATATATGATATAATATAACAATAAACATTTGTCATGATGCTTCCAGTTATCGTTTATTAACATCACAAAAATATAAAATAAATAATTAAAACTGATAACAAGGTAAAAATATTTTATTATATACAAAGCACGGACAGTCACCTAATTTAACTATATTTTAAAATATACATAACCATCCATTTAATGAGATAGTGCAAACATAAATGACTACATTTTCAAGGGATCTGTCAAATTTTGCTTTGATCACAAAACAAACCCAAAAGAATAAAAACATAAACTCAGATACAGAAGAGGTGTTTAAATGGTGAGTATAAGGACGTTCCGTTCTTCTATAGAAAGAGACATACAAGAGCACAGTAGAGTAGAGTAGAGTATGTCAGACCACAAACGCATTCTAGTCTACATACACATCCCACACTACTCACTCAAAAGTAGTTGTTACAGTGATAAATACTCCAACAGACAAAACTTAACTACTTGCTTCCTTAATACGAAAACCGAATCCGAACCCTACTAATTAATCACCTCGCTCCTCAATTTATCCAGCAATAAAGTTAAGCGCGGTTGAACCTCTCCGGACTGCGACTTCTATCACGAGCACCCCAGTTTCCTCCACCGTTCCTGCAAAAAGAGAGATTTCTGGATTTAACACAAATATTTCTATAATAATTATTTAACACAAATATTTCTATAATAATTATTATTATTAACATCTCCTATGTTAATTGGAGATGTTTGAATTTTTTAAAGTTAATTTGAAATGTCTGGAATTTTGTTGATTTAAGGTTTTCCGTCCATTATTAGGGTTAAATTTAACATAATTGTGTGGAATGACATTCTCGACTCTTTTAATATTTTGTTTTATTTAATATCTTATTTGAGGAAATGTGAAATGACAAAATTACCCCTGAAGTCAAATTAAAACAACCCAGACTCCGTCCACCACCACCTCGGCTCCGACGACCACCACCTCGGCTCCGACGACCACCACCTCGGCTATGATTGGGTCCAAATTGTAGCCACTGGTCCCGATTGGGCCCAAATCGGAGCTTTGTGGCTCCAGTCGGGGTCACAGAGCTCAGATCTGGGCTCTGGGGCACCGATTTAGGCCCAATCGGGACCGATGGCCCCGATTTAGGCCCAATCGGGACCGATGGCCCCGATTTAGGCCCAATCGGAGCGGTTGGGTGGTCGCCGGAGTTGGGTAGTGGTTGTTGGAGCCGGGGTGGCGGTGGCCGGAGTCGTGGTAGCTTTAAGGACATTTTTGTCTTTTCACTTCAAGCATGTGAGGGGTACACTTGATAGAATGACATTTTTAGAATTTAATTTTATTTCCGGTCACATTCTTTGACCAACTTCCGTTAGTTTTAACGAAAAAAAATTAACGGAAATTTCTTATATCCACAGGGTTGAAACCTCAGACCTCTCGAATCAACATTTGAAAATTCATACCTCTCCGATTAACATGGGCCAAAATTCAGACATTTCCTAGGCTATTATTAGCTCTTATTATTATTATTCTTATCCAGAGAAGAAAGAAAGAAAGAGAGAATACCTGTTACCACCACCGCCGCCAAAACCTCCTCTAAATGATCCTCCAGGAACACCTCTTCCACGGCCACCACCAGAGTCATTACCCCATCTTTTGAACCTGCTCGCCCCACCACCACCACCACTGTGTAATGCCATGGTACGGATCTGTGGTGGCACTTTCTGGTTCGATCCTTCTAGAACCTTTATTAATTCCCTAGCGTGCTTCCCATCTTGATCCCCAAAAAATGTGTATGCTATCCCACTAGCACCAGCCCTTCCCGTCCTCCCAATCCTATGAACATAGTCCTCCACTCCTGTAGGGAAATCATAATTCACAACCACCCTGCAATGCAATTCATACAAGCTTAGATAGAGATTATGCAACAACACTATTGACAAACTGAGATGGGATTGTTCTTACCTGACATCTTTAATGTCCAGCCCACGAGCAGCAACATCAGTAGCTACAAGCACCGGGCACCTCCCTGAGCGGAACTGATTCAGTACACTGTCCCTCTCAGGCTGAGACTTGTCTCCATGAATTGCAGCAGCTCCAAAGTTTCGGCAGAGGTTACGAGCGAGCTGGTCACACATTTTTTTGGTAGAGCAAAACACAATTATCTTTGACCCTGGTTCTTGAGACCGCAGAATCTGCTCCAACCGTCTGAGCTTCTCAAAAGAAGGCACAACCTCTATATGCTGCACACCATCAATATAATACACAAATTACAAATTGAGAGAGAGAGAGTGTGTGTGTGTGTGAAAAGAATCTGTGGCTGTACCTGTGTAATGGCTTTGTTTGCTACGAGCTCATCAACATTGCCAATGTTAACCTGGACCGGGTTTACAAGAAGGTCTGCTGCAATTCTACGGACCTCCTTTGGCCATGTTGCAGTGTACATTAGAGTTTGGCGGCGAGAAGGAACCTCCTTCACGATCTTTCGGATCTGAGGTTCGAAACCCATATCCAGCATACGATCAGCCTCATCCAAGACTAGGTACGAGACCTGATTGAGGTGAATCCTCTTCATTTCCAGAATATCATTTAACCGTCCAGGAGTAGCGACTACAATATCAACTCCTCTGTCAACATCCCTCAACTGTGGTCCTTTGGGAGCTCCTCCATAGAGACAAGTGCAAGAAATCCTAGAGGATCTACCAAACTTCACAACTTCAGCTTGTATCTGGGTTGCCAGCTCCCTTGTGGGTGCCAGAACCAGAACAGTAGGACCCATCCTTGGGTTATTGTGGCGTTCCTTGATGTGGATGAAAGCTGGGGCCAAATAACCCAAAGTCTTCCCTGAACCTGTTTTGGCAATGGCAACGATATCTCGACCTTGTAGAGCAACAGGCCATGATTGTGCTTGTATTGGAGTAGGGGCATCAAATCCAGCAGCATGTACCTGGAAAGGGAAAACCCCGACAGCCCCCAACAGCAGAGGTGCGAGCTTTCAGTATTTCATTTTGCAGACAAAAAGGAATGGCCAACACCAGAAGAAGCACATCCCCCGATTGCAGCAGAAAGTACTTGCTGATGCAAGCGAGAAAAGGAGGGAGCCACTTCTTCTGTTCGACACCAATCCTGCCCACGAACTTGGTGACTCGGAAGCCCTTTCAAGGAATTGGTCCACCATTTAAGGGCACTCCGAATATACGCAAGCCTCCAGAAGTGGGCAGCACAGCGTACGACATTAGCTCCACCAGGAGCAAATATCGCATCTGAGACAAAAGGTACAGATAGCAGAAGAATCAACATGAGCCAAAAATATATTTTGGACTCAAGAAGTTAATTAATCCAACGTTGTTAATATTAAGGTGTTACAGCCTTTTGTCACGAGAAAAACTAGAAAATGTTCTATAAAGAAAGTACAAAAAACCAAGCCATTACCTCCCTGAGAATCTCAGAAGGGAATCCTGTTGCTTCAAACGACATCAAAGGTGGTGGCACACGATCCCCCTAAAATAGACAACAGCCATAATCAGGACAATCAGAACCAGGAACGTCAAATAGTGAAATTATAGACTCACAACAGCATCATCATCTGAAAATGGCATGCTTTGCTGGTAAAAACTATAATCATGAAACTGTTAAAAAAAAACTTAATGAGATAACAGTAAAACTTGGGAATCAATCTTGGGAACGTTATTAAACTGCAGTTCATTTTGTTTACGTAGATTCATAGAAATAGATAAAGCATTGAAGTTTATATAACATGTACTTACACTGACGGTGATTTCATGCTTTCTGCAATATGCATCTTCCGACAAGTTGCTACCAGTGCTTAGAGCTACAGGAGCACCATTACCTATACTCTTTAGACCATTCTGCGAGTTGGCCAATGCACCTCTCCCATTCTGATGGATATTGTTTATCAGAAAGATCAGTAAGCATAACAAGAAACAATAATTTGATCTGATAACCAATTAAATCCACTTAAAGAAACTGTGGTTAAAGGTTGAAAAAACTATAGCATTTGCCAAGACAGGAAAAAGTATCATCATGTGCGAACAAAGGTAACTGGGAAATTCAAAATTTTCGTCAAACGCCACCACAAACACACAAATTCTACCTGATGAACCATTCAAAGTTAAAAGGTGGGTCAAATTTCCAGGCAAATAGGCTTTTAGAACGGACAAACATCTAAACCAGGGAAACCAGAAGTAGGAGAAGAATTGCTTAAAGCCATCACAGCCAAAGTCTTTTCCAGATTTTAGTAAAACTAGCCAGACTGGAGAATACCTGATGGTCCCTGAACCCATTTTCAGATCCACCATTCACGGCCCTTCTATGCCTATCATCTCTATCGGGACTAAATCCACGACGTTGAGCTTCTGACATTGGCTGAACCTGAATTGAAGAGCTCAAAGCCACTGAGGTGGGCTTTAGAGAGGCTCCACCAGTAGGCTTATCATACTGAGTGACATTGGTTTCAGGATTCCAGTAGTAGAGGTACCCAGTTTTCCCATCAACAAGGCCCTTCCAAGGTTTTGGAAGTGTAGGATCTTCTGGGGCATAGCGTGGTCCAGCAGTGGTGAGTGTCGCAGTTGCAGCCATCTCAGATAGCAAGAACAATTTCTATGCAGAAGAATAACTAATGAGAATCTAGTCCAATGATTTTTGCACAGGAAAATATAACAGTATTATTATGAATAAAAACATAACCTACGAATGAAACTAAAGCCTAAAAGAAGAAAATCTTAAAGAGGATAGCAAATGGCTGCAAACCCTAAACCCAACAAAGACAAAATTCAATCCTAATAGTATATAGCAATAAATTAATATCAGGTACCAGTAGAACGCAATAAATGGAACTTCCATCACAACTAGGGTTTCCTTTCAAAATCGGTAGCTATCTTTATTCAGCTTAGCTCATCTTAAAATTTCATTTTCCCCAACAAATACAAACACCGTAAATTGACCCTCACAAAGAAGGAGATGCCGTAAATTGATGATTGAACAGACATAAAGTAATCAAACCTTGTGCTGTTTCCAGATCTAAGAGAATCTAGATCTTCAGCAACTTCTAAAATACCCGCAAATCTGACGAAACAGAGAATGGAAACCGTACCTGGCGAGGGCTAGCACGAGAAGAGAGAAGATGAGGCGGCTACGTTGACTGCACGCGCTTTCGGGTCCGGGCTCTCTCTCGCCAATAAGGACACGACTCTTCCGAAAGTTCAGAGCGGAAGAGAGAAACGGAAGAGAGAGAGTTTACGGTGCTGGTGGAAACGGAGTATTTATGGTGTCCTCTGAGCGGCGCCATGTTTGGACCGCGGGTAATAGAAGGCGGTCCAATGACTTAAGCACGGTTAAATCAGCGGAAGGAGGTCCAATTCCAATGATTTCCTTCTCCATCTTCCGGTTCATCAAGATTTTTTTTTGGTGAAAGGTTTATCAAGATTCAATACATTTAAGAGTTAACCACAAAATTTAATATTGTAGTAAACAAAAAGTAAAAGCTTGATATTTTAAATAAATGTTAAGGATGTAATATAATTATTGTTGGAACCTCTACAAATATAGAAAAGTTAACAATGAAAAAGTCACATCACAAAGGTCAAATCGACACTCAAGTTGATAACTTTAGAAGACAAAATAGTTAGAAGAATGTTAAAGAAAAAATATGAAAAACAACGCAGGAAATATTTCCTCCTAAGGAAGAAAATGTATTGATCTGCTAATCACCAGCTAAGAAGGATCACCTCACAAGTCCGTTGACCACCACCCAAGATCGGTAACCACTACAAATCGGACCGGCCACCATAAATCAGGGCCGGCAGCCATCAATTTGGCCGGCCACCATCCCAATTGGTGGTGGCCGGCCCCAATTAGTGATGGCCGGCCCTTGACCACTTTATTTTCTCCGGTCACCTTTCAAGTTCCTCAACTACTTTTACCATCCAATAAAGATGGAAAATGATCATGATGTGCTACACACGTGATAAAAAAAAATACTCATGTATAACGTGATAAAAAAAATACTCATATATATCTCGTTTCTAATTTTCCAAAGCATAGGCACATGATATATGGAAACAAACTGTTTTAACGACTTTCCATTTCTCCCCAAATCCAAACAACCTTTTCACATGGATAAACTGTCAATTTCAATTTTCAACCCAAATGGATAATTACCTTAAGGGGGCGTTTGGATGGACGAAATTACTCGAAATGCAAGTTACATAATGTAATGTTTGATTGTAGTGTTTAGTTGTGTTGTAATGTGAGTTTACATTGTAATCTAACTTATATTCCACATCAGCACAACCAAACACTGCGATCTAACAGTACATTACGTAGCTCACATTATTTGTAATTTCACATTTTGAATAATCTCACATTATGTCCATCCAAACGCCCCTTAACAGTTTTTACTCTTTACATTCACATCTAGTACGTCTGATTAGACGATTTAGAAATCATATCATCATTCGGCCTGCAGATTGTACCTGACAAACTTATTAATGACACTATTAGAAAAGACGTACTACGGAGTTCTCGTTTAATTAACTTAATCCAATACAATAATACTCTTGACTTGGTTAGATCCTCAATCACTTTCTTAAATGAATGATACAATTCATATCATAATGATGATTAGCTAGGGAGACAAATCAATAAGATAAAAGAATAGTACGTGACCGATTTGTTATTTTCTCCAAAACAAATAAATGGACATGAAGAATCCCACCCGTTCACGCGATGATAGAAAATCATTGCATCTCATGCACCCACATTATATATATATATATATATACACTACTGTGTGTTTTTCTTTGTCCAATTATCACTATTCAATTTCCCTTAATTTCTTTTGTATAATAATGAGTATATACAGAAGCTGATAGAAGAAATTAATTATTGACTTATAGTATTTGTCTGCTAGAATGTACATGCATTAACATCGGACTAGTTCAAGTTATAGCATGCTTCATGCCTGCATCTATTGCTTAAGTCTTTTTTCTTCACAAAGTAACTAGTTGGTTATGTGAAAACGTCCAAATTCGTCAAACCCACCAAAAGAACAATACAGCAGACAAAAGATCAGCGATCATCGGAAAGTTTCGCATAGCTTATGAAAAAACCCAGACATCCTTGGAACAATAGTACTGGGTGTTTTTATCTTCGTTGTCTGTTCAACATATTGTGATTGACTTAGCAGTAGCTGAATTTACTGGTCAAAATTACTCGTATTACCAGTGTGCACCTCTATTTAAATTTCATTAATCCACCACTATACTAGTATAAGTTTTGGTGACGTTTACTTTTGATCCTAAAAAGTGTAATTACTCTCGATTTGGCCTTTCAGAACTTTAGAGTTGCCCCCTAATATATATAAATTTTATTATTTCCCCCCTAGCTAGCTAATTCAATTTCTTACCCCAATGAAGAAAAATTCTGACTTGGTCTATACAAGACAAATTAGACATGGTATAGTTTTCAATACTCTACCAGTATTCACTCTTTTCCTTTGACAGTATTGAAGAAGGTTAGAAATAGAAGGACAGCAGCATCCATACAGAAACAACAGCAGCTAGAATGTACAAATGCTAGCTGCAACCTCACTAAAAGATTCATTAACGGCTCACTTCTATACTATATACTATACTATTGTAATGGAAAATGCCAAAATTTAGTTACTGAAGCAGCCAATAATTAAATGGCAGCAAAACAATAACTGAAAATGAAAGGGAAACTCACGGTAAGTACCTTAGAACTGTTCCTCACATGGTTGCACATAAAACATTTGATCACTTGCAGGAGCTCAGTCATATATAAATAGGAAACCAATATGGCCAACCCCATATTCCTACAATACGAAACCCCCTTACTTCTTCTCTCTACATTTCTTTCCTAATTAAACCAAATACCAGAAATCATGAACACTTACCAAAGTAGGATATTGTTACTATTATTCTTGGTACTCGCCATTGATGTTTTCTCTGCGAGTTTCCGTACTTGCTATGCCAACAGAGGCGGTGCTTACTTGTTGGACAGCAAAGGAGGAGATTCAACCATTACCACCTTTAATGTGTTGGACTATGGCGCTATAGGTGATGGCAACAGTGATGAAACCAAGGTAATAATTGATTGTTCCTCCAAAACTTTTCTCTTATTTCATATACTCAACTCCGAGGAATAAAACCTAACCACTATCTCACTTATAGCCTATAGGTAAGTTTTAGTTATTGTTACTCAAGAACACAATACTTCTTGTTACAAAGGGTAGTAACAGTTAACAGTTATCAATCAGAATAAAATGACTTATATTGCTAGAAACTAGTTAATATATCTGAATCCTATTATCAGCATAAAATAAGGTCTTAACTTGAGGCATTTGAAGCAACATGGGAAGCAGCTTGCAAAGTAGCAGGATCAACAATCATTGTCCCATCTGGGTCTGTGTTTCTCGTCAACCCGATATCTTTCTCAGGCTCTAACTGCGCAGCAAACCTGGTGTTTCAGGTAAGCAATACAACAGCTCTAACCTCAAATCATTAACTGTAACATATGTCTAACTGAACATTTTTGACAAAATTATTGAATACCATGTGATACAGCTTGATGGAAAGATAATTGCTCCAACAAGCTCATCAGCCTGGGGATCAGGACTTCTACAGTGGATTGGATTCACCAAGTTAACTAAGATAACGATCAAGGGCAAGGGTATTATAGATGGGCAAGGATCAGTATGGTGGAATGAAGATTCAGGCCTTCCCAAAAGAAAACCAACTGTATAATATATCTATCTACAGAACTTCCTCAATATTATATGTTTCAGACAATTGTGTAGTATGCATAACAAATTTACATGTTGTAGGCTGTCAGATTTTATGGAAGTAGCGGTGTTACAGTCAGCGGCATAACAATACAAAACAGCCCTCAAACACACCTCAAGTTTGATGACTGTACAAATGTTCAAGTTTCTGGGTTTACAACTTCATCACCTGGAGACAGCCCCAACACGGACGGGATCCACCTGCAGAATTCCAAGGATGTTCTTATTTACAATACAGATCTTGCTTGTGGTAATTTAATTCCAGAGTTGAAACCTTCATTCACTAGACAGACAGCATTTAGAAAACAAGTATATAAAAATATGGGTTAATAACCTATAAACTGTCTGAAGTTTGCCCTATGTGAGATTTTAGTGTCTGAAGTTTAAATCGTTGATATTGACTGTCTGAAGTTTCAACTTTGTTGAAATTTATTGTTAATGGCCGGCCGGAGTAGGGTTGTCGCTGGAGTAAACATAAAGGCATCGGGGGCAATTTTGACTTTTCACATAATTCTGTTAAATTTGACAGCAAAAATGGACAGAAAACCAAATTTCAACAAAGTTGAAACTTCAGACAGCCAATATCAACAATTTAAACATCAGACACCAAAATCTTACATAGGGCAAACCTCAGTTTATAGGTTTAACCCTAAAAATATTAGACAATGCCACATAATGTGTAATTTTAATGGAATTGTTAACACTTTATTTAAATTTGCAGGAGATGACTGTATCTCCATTCAAACAGGTTGCTCAAACATATACATACATGATGTAAATTGCGGCCCAGGACATGGTATAAGCATTGGAAGTTTAGGAAAGGATTACACCAAAGCTTGTGTTTCTAATGTGACAGTGCGAGATACAAAAATACAGAGCGCACAAAATGGGGTGAGAATAAAGACATGGCAGGTTAAGTTCCACATCTTCACTCATTTTAGGTCATTACATATCTCAACACACCATCATGTACTATATAGGGTTAACAACGTATAAACTGTCTGAAATTTTACAAATGTTGAAATTTGGTGTCTGATGTTAAAATGGAGTGTCCAGATTTCATTTTTTTTTTTTTAAATTTGGTGTCTCGGTGTGATTACTTTAGAGAAGTCAGTCCCGACGAAACATACTGTCAAATTCGACCTCTCATGCACGCTCTCTTCTCGTCACCTTGCCGGGACCGTCACCTAAGAAGCTAGGCATATACGCGCAAGTAATCCTGCTCCGTTATCGCTGTAAATTGCTCCACACCACTCTGTTGGAAATCTTTTCATTTGAATGTTCAAGTTTTAGGAGAAATTTGACGACTCTGTGAAAAGTAAAGAGTGATGGATTATGAGCAGGTGAATGAGTTGATGAAAATGATTGAAGGGAGATGAAAATATGAATAAAGACACCAAATTTTAATAAAAATGAAACCTGGAACTGTCCATTTTAATATTTCAAACTTCAGACACCAAATTTTAATATTAGTGAAACTTCAGACAGTTTACACAGTTTACAAGTTATTAACTCGACTATATATGTTCAAGTCAGTTTATTATCTGAATTACATTCTAAAATGCAGGGAGGTTCAGGGTCAGTGCAAAACATCATGTTTTCAAACATCCAAGTTTGGGAGGTGGAGACTCCAATTGTGATAAATCAGTTCTACTGTGATGGTGGAGATTGCAAAAATGATACGTCTACCGTTGCCGTGTCTGGCATTAATTATGTAAACATACAAGGAACTTACACACTAAAACCTGTCCACTTTGCATGCAGTGATAGCCTGCCTTGTATAGGGGTTTCCCTTTCGACCATCCAACTCAAGCCACTTCAACAACGCAACCATTTATCTGCTCCATTCTGCGAGTTGTTTTGCTAAGTAGGCATATTTTTAATTGTAATTACGAAAATAAGCATGTAAAGTTGGAATTTCCAACTTTAAGCAAATCCTCGGATGGGAGTCGAGGATTTGACCTAAAGCTTTGGTCAAATCCTCGGATGGGAGTCGAGGATTTGACCAAACGCTTTGGTCAAATCCTCGACTCCCATCCGAGGATTTGACCAAAGCTTTTGGTCAAATCCTCGACTCCTATCCGAGGATTTGACCGTAGCTTTGGTCAAATCCTCAATTTTTTTTTTAAAATAAAATAACTGAAATTAAAAAAAAAAAAAAAGTTCCAATATTTTAAACATTAAAAAGAAATCATTCCAACATTTAAATATCAATTAATAATTATGCAAACCGATCTACATTTATCTCAATCTATCAATAAATAATTATCTAAATAATGTGCATTTCATCGCAATTATGCAAATCGATCATTTAAATAATTATTAGTTGATATAAATAATTATTAGTTGATAGATTATGCAAATCGATCATTTAAATAATTATTAGTTGATCTATCAACTAATAATTATTTATATCAACTAATAATTATTTAAATGATCAATTTGCATAATTGCGATGAAATGCACAAGATTGATTTGCATAATTATTAGTTGATATTTAAATGTTGGAATGATTTCTTTTTAATGTTGAAAATATTGAACTTTTTTTTTTTTAATTTCAGTTATTTTATTTAAAAAAATTGAGGATTTGACCAAAGTTACGGTCAAATCCTCGGATAGGAGTCGAGGATTTGACCAAAAGCTTTGGTCAAATCCTCGGATGGGAGTCGAGGATTTGACCAAAGCGTTTGGTCAAATCCTCGACTCCCATCCGAGGATTTGACCAGAGCTTTTGGTCAAATCCTCGACTCCCATCCGAGGATTTGCTTAAAGTTGGAATTTTCAACTTTACATACTTATTTTCGTAATTATAATTAAAAATATGCCTACTTAGCAAAACAACTCCCATTCTGCTGGGAGACATATGGAGAGTTAAAAACAACTGACCCTCCAATTGACTGTTTGCAAGGAGGCACTCCCCAAAAACACCCACCTCAGCTTGATAGCTGTTGAACAACATAGAAATTTCACAACATAGAAATTTCACAAGATATTCTCTAGGAATTAATAACATTTAAGGTTAACAGGTCTTTTGGTCCATGATGTTTGAGCACTTTTGGATTTTGGTCTATGATGTTTTTTTGTCTAGTTTTAGTACCATATGTTTGCAGATTTTTCTAGTTTTGGTCCGACCGTTACATTCCGTCCATTTTTTCCGTTAAGTGACATGTGCAAGTCACGTGATTCACACTAAACTTTCAATTTTGTTCAAATTTGGCGGAATTTACCCATTAAACTAGGTTTAGGTTGTCCGTTCCCCCAAATTTGACCCATTAAACCTACTTCATTCACTAAAATTGAACTAGGTTTAAGGTGTCAATTCCCCTAAATTTGAACAAAATTGAAAATTTAGGGTGGATTACGTGACTTGCACATGTCACTAACGGAAAAAATGGACGGAATGTAACAGTCTGACCAAAACTAGAAAAATCATATGGTACCAAAACTAGGCAAAAAAAAACATTATAGACCAAAACTCAAAAGTGGTCAAACATTATTGACCAAAAGACCTATTAACCCTAACATTTATAGCATAATATAAAATATACTTATACTTTAATTTGTACTCTTCATCCTAGATACCTATATTTGAAAGACATCATCCATAGTGATACTATTGATACTAATTTGTTCGAATTTCCTTAGCAAGGTAAATTTCCTCATCTGAATTCTTAACTGCACACGTTGTCTGGATTAAACAATATAAATTGCAGTATGTCCTACTTGTGCCAATGAAGATCCAATTCCATCACTTACATATCCTTGTTAGACAATAAGAAGCGAAAATCTTCTAAATGTCAAGCTTTTTTCTATCCCTGTAAGCATTTCAATGCATTTATTCGTTTCATTTCTTAATATATGTGAATCAACAAAAATATAGTTTCAAGCCTTAATTCTGAGGCTAGTGTAACATTGCTAAGTCAGATCAAAGGTTTTGATCATTTTGGTGTTTTTATAAATCATGCTATCAACAACGGCAACATAAGTATTAGGGCATTACCACCGTAAGCTTCTATACTAGGATTTACTATCTTTAGATATGAGTATATTCTGAATATTCTATCTTTTATATTTTACAATAATCACACCTTAAATTCTAGTATATATGCATTACCACCATAAACTTCTATACTATGATTTAATATATTTAGATGTGAGTATATTCTGAATATTCTATTTTTTATATTTTACCATATTCACACCTTGTAATTCTAGTATGTATATATATATATATATAATTGTATTGCAACATAATCCATCAATGAAATATAATATTTTCTAATCATCTTTAATAAGTACATGTCAATTCAAGGAGCTAACCCATATGTAACGTCACACATGTTGAAGTTGATCTTTTACTCACCTAACTTACTCACAATCACTCAAACTCATTCTTGTTTCCAAACGAAAATTGACTCAAAACATAAATAACTTGTAGAAGCAAATGAAGTTGCAGCAGTTTCCAACTGAAACAACGTCGTTTGACCGTACGAAATTTGATTTTGTTCAATTTTTTCAGGAAACTCCTCAATTAAAATAACCGCAGGGAGGAAGAGATTATTCCGTATCCGTCGATCGAAGACAGCAGCTCCTCTCCAGAAAGTAAGTTCTTGTATCGTACTGTGAATTTTAAAATTCTGTGCCGATGGTACGATTTCTATTCATCATCTACGTAGATCTAGTATCCCGATTTTACCTCAACCAGTCTTAGATTCGTCTGTTCTTCAAATTTGTGCTCCTTCTGAAGTTTCAATTCTTTTTGTTCATTGTGCAATTGATTGATTCGGTGCAAATAACTGGATCTGCTAGATTCTGGTTCCATCACTCGATTATCTGCTGATTTTCGTTCATTTCCTGGACTCTTTCAAGCGGATCTACTTGTTCAATAATGATCCTCATAGGATAATCCGTACTTTCAAAATATGATGTGCTTGAGTTGTTGATTTGCTGCTGTGGTTGTCATGTAGCTTATTTTGGCATCACCACCATGGGTCTCTCATTCACCAAGTTGTTTAGTCGGCTTTTTGCCAAGAAGGAGATGCGCATTCTGATGGTAGGTTTGGACGCTGCTGGTAAGACGACAATTCTCTACAAGCTCAAACTCGGAGAAATTGTCACCACCATTCCTACCATTGGTGAGTCTTAATCTAAGTCCAATTTATAGGTTTCGTTGCAGTGTTCAATCTAAGTTAGATATGATGGTTGATTGCGTTCTTTTGACTGTCCCGCGGTCAGGGTTATGTTTTCCTGTTCTCTATGATTATTAATTTGTTATTGCATCAATCCATAATGTGTAATTCAATTTTTTTTTTGTTCTTGATCAAACATTTGCACACCACCTCCGCATTGCATGTATCATCTTTGGAGAAGTCTTTCTTATTATTTACTAAGTTTCATCTTTGAATTACCAAACCCTGGCTGCATATGATTTAGGTCTACTGCAGTTGAGGACTGCATTTGGATTAAGATTTTGAAGGTTCATAGAGTATTACGTAACTCATAATCAAGTTTTATATTCTTAGATTCTAGATGTTTCTGTTGTATGAGCAACTTAAAACATTAGGTAGAATCCATCTGGAATATGATGTCTTCTGTATTGCTACAATTTTTTCGTAATAATCTAAGAATCAGGTGCCTCTGTTATGGATGGCGTAGCTCTACTAGATTCTTTGCTTTTAATTAATATACCTCTTGGCTCTCATATTGCTTATTAGAGGAGCTATTCTTTCGCAGGATTCAATGTTGAAACAGTTGAATATAAGAACATAAGCTTCACCGTTTGGGATGTTGGGGGTCAGGACAAGGTCAATTTCTCCCCCTGTTAAATTCCTGTACGAAAAAAGGCTTGATGTTACTGAAAAGAACATCGACTTTGTAGTTGAATGAGCTTGTGTAGTAGCCATCAGAAAATTTCATTGTATATTAATTGGTAGATTTGATGAAATCTTTTATTGCCTTTGCTATTAAAATTATTTCTAATGATGCATATGTTTGTTCTTAGTCCCTCTTAATGTCTTTTCTGATGCAACATGTATATGAATACGACAGCTAAGAATTTCTGCTTGCGAGTGCAGATTCGTCCCCTTTGGAGGCACTATTTTCAGAACACTCAGGGTCTAATATTTGTGGTGGACAGCAATGATAGGGATCGAGTTGTGGAGGCAAGGGATGAATTACACAGGATGCTGAATGAGGTATTTATCACTCATTCTACGTGTTTCTTGCTATTTTTTTTGTGGAACTGGGTATCAAGATCCTTACTGATAGGTTGATACGAGCTTATTGGGTTTTAAGTGTGGAAAAGGTAGTTACATGTAGACATACATAAGTTGGTAGAGACACCTGAGAGAGCTTTGATAGCAAATTTGACGGTTCAGTCCCCAACCGCTTAATGATTAACTGATTTTTGATTTATGGAGAGTGTCCAACACCTGTAACATAAGTATCCATTCTATCTTTTCAGATATTCTCAAAGTTTCCCCAACATTAATCATTGAAACACCTAATTAACTTACCAAACGACAACTAAATCAGTTCGTGGAAGGTGATCTTTTCTTGATCCTGTCTCACCAGATTGTTGCATTTCTTGTTTTTTCTTTTTTCTTTTTGTTGGTTAGTAGGTACGGCACTGTTTGTGAGATGACTGCATAACTAAGTTATATTGATTGGGACCAGGACAGATAACCAAGTTTTAGGTTTAGATAACTTGTAACTGAACTTTGAGTAGAGAGTCTTTCTTTATTGATATCATACTTGACCATTCTCACAGACACTATTATTAGATTAAGCCAATCTCTGAGAATTTGGAATATAAGCAGTCCCTTTTCAATGATCTTAGCAATGTTTTTGGCTTTTCCAAATGAAATCCTTTCTGCTTTACTCGTCCGCCTAGTTTATATGCATTCTCTTCTATCTTCTGTCCACTATTCCCATGCCTGTACTGTGCTGATTTTGCTCCATCGATGCACTTTTCTGATTCTTCCTTGTACTTGTTCTGGCAAAAAGATTTACCTGCAATTATAATGTGAAAGTGATTGGCTTTTTTAATAAGAGCAAACATGATAATGTGTTGTGAACCCGGCTATGTTCTAGGATGAACTGCGTGATGCTGTTTTGCTCGTGTTCGCCAACAAACAAGATCTTCCTAATGCCATGAATGCTGCAGAAATAACCGACAAGCTTGGTCTTCATTCCCTTCGCCAACGCCATTGGTAAGATCCAAACTCCACTTTGTGTCCTGTGTGTATGGTCCATGAATCCAAAATTGTGAAATTGGCATAATATTATCATGGCTAGTGAAACTTGAGATATAAACACTGTTGAAAAAACAAGGTGGCCACTGAAAGTGGACTGAAACACCCACCAAGTTACTACAAAAAGTTCACCATATTTGATAATTGACCCAAAAGAGCATACTGCAACATTAGAAACCTAAGATAGTAAGTTTCACCTTTTCTCACACAGTTCAACTCAAGTTTTGTCATTCTGTAGAATTACCTTATGGAAATTACTTTTTGAGAGCTTATTATTTGTTCCACGCGCTTAATCTCAGGTACATCCAGAGCACTTGTGCAACCTCTGGGGAAGGATTGTATGAGGGTCTGGATTGGCTTTCCAACAACATAGCCAGCAAGGTAACGTGGTCAAAATTCAAGAGTATCTACGCTCTTTGCATTTCAACCTCCTTTTCAAATTTACGGATTCATTTTACCCTGTGCTTTCACGCAGGCTTGATTGAGGCAGTCGAAGATTTTTTACAGTGAGCACCCTTTTCTATTTACTGAATTGAATTGAATGGGTAAATGCTCCTATTCTGCAGGACCACTTTTGACTTTGCTAGAACTTGTGGATTATTTATATATGGTTGTAATTGCTGCTCTAACGGATAAGATGGGTTCCTAACTCGTAAGCCTTTTATTTAAATACCCCAAATTTGCCTTAAAATACCAAAGTATGTATATTTTACCTTATAGCTGAAGAAAACTCTCTAATTCAGGTTATCATTTTAGAGCTTAAATACACTATTATTCTAGGGTCTAGAACTTCAAAATTCTCAACTATAAGTCATGTTAATCGATGTTCCAGATCTAAAATGTTGATATTCGGTGTTCCAACTATTAGATTTGTTGCTTTCCACATTTTCGGGTGATTTTAGTGCTAAAATTGCTGATTTAATCAATCAAAATATGTTTTTCACATTTTAAAAGCGTCAGATTTGTTGTCCATGGTTATGTTTATTTGATGCTTAAAAAATCTGTTTTTATTTCGTCAATTCATTAAAATAATAATAATAATAATAAAAGTTGAAATCAATAAATTTGATAGTTGCAAACCTGAATATCAATATTTTAAATTTGGAATAATGATTAGATTGTTTTTAGGTTCTTAACTTGTAGCTGGTGGTTTCATTGTAATATGAGACTAAGTTGGTGATATAGGTGTAGTTAAGCATTATGATTTAAAGTAAAGTTAATGATGGGTGTGTGATGTAGCCGTACAAGTTGATTAAAGATTAGGTTAGGTATGGTGATAGGCAAGTGTCCACAATATGGGATTGCTAAGATTGGTAATGCTGCCATTAAACTTTTAAGGACGCGTCAAAGAGCAAGTACATGGAGGGTTTGGGAAATTAAGGAAGTTAGAGTTAATTCATAAGATAAGAGGGGGGTTTAGTAGTGAGTGGTTGATAATGAGGGGGTTGGTTTTAGGGTTAGGAAGAAGTCTCTTTTAAAGTGGTTCCACTTAAGAGAGTTAATAACAATGCTTCTTTTGTCTACATCCCTTCATTAAGGGTCCCTTGTTTCATTTGTCGTCTAGCGTCGTCTTGTCTTCTGTGAATCGCCCAAGTTTGGATCGTAAACAACAAATTAGGCCTTTGCTTATTTATATACAGAAATCTAATTATTATTATTATTATGTTTGAATAAGTTAGATAATGATGTGTTGGAATGGAAATCACTGATATTTTAAGATCCAATTTAAATAAAATCTGAATAAAGACGTTCTAAACTCAAATCTAAATATTTTGTTTTATGTGGTATAAATATAATTCGCAATTTTCAAATTTTAGGATTATATTATAAAATTCCAGATCATTATTTGTTCTAAACCGACATGTGGCCATGTCTGGCGTCCCTAACCGTGGTCCAACCCAGCCACGGGTCGCAATGACTAGTCAATTGGACTCTAGGGTTAAATTTAGTTTTTTTAAGGACTAAATTAGAAAAATAAAAAGTTAGATATATAAATTGGATGATTAAATTGGAAAAAATAAAACTATTTAACGGTCAAATTTGACAATTGACTAACAGATGCACCAAAAGTTTACAAAAATGCAAACTTATAGTATCAAAAGTTAAAAAATAAAAATACGTGACTTCAAATATCGACTTTGATCAAACATATGACATCAAAAACGCTTTAATCCAAAAATAATATATAGTATTATCCAGAATGTGGTCAAGCATTTGACCGTGTGGTTCTGTTGGATAAATCTTATCTATATACAAGATATAGGATAAGATTTAAATTGAGCTTATGCTACTGTGTAAATACCATGACCATATTCCATCACGAATTAAATTGATACAAAAACCATCATTGTAAAAAGTTATCAATATATATTAAAAAAAAACATGCATTTTACTATCGGACATTTTATTATTGGTTAGTTTGTTATAGTGATATATATAAGTTAAAAATGTGTAATATTATATGTCATTTAGAAGGTTTTCACTTTACGTTCACACATAAAAAATATTTTGTAAATGATATTACTGTATAAAAATTTATTTTTATTTAATTATGATATTTAGAGTAAAAAATATTATAATTTATAATATATAAAAAAACATAGATATTTATAAATATTATAATTATGTAATATTATTTATTAACATATAAATTTATCTAATGTGTTTTAGTGCCACACGACACAATAATATACATATAGAAGTAGAAGCTCCACAATTAATTTTACGCATTAAAATTATCGATTTCGACACGTATAATTATCTAATTTATTAGTCGAACAAAATTATATTTATTTAGGATAGTTATAACATAAGAATAGATGCGTGAAGTGGAGCGGATTTTAAATTCGAGGCAGATATATATAGATGAAAGAAGTTCCAAAAGTAAATTAGGCAAATTTGGCTTGGTCTGATTTATGTGTTTGTGAATATCTACATATTCAAATGGGTTATCAACCTAAAAGTTAAAACCAACATCAACTATCGGTGATGTGTTGTTTGGTATTTTTTTTTTTTTTTTTTTTTTTTTTATATTTCAGATATATGAATAGTTTTTATTATGTATACAAATAATTTATTAATAGTTTATTGTTCATTATCGAAGTTACAATATATGTAAAATGCTTAAATGACCCTTACATAATTCTCAACTATTGCACTATAATTATGTTAATGGTTAAATTAGATAAAAGATGTGACCCACATTATAGCAATGTAGATGTTCTAAAAAAAAAATCTAATTGGTGATTTAAGTATAGGAGTTTGTCGCCGGTCCAAGAGTAAGAGACCACTAAAACAAGAGATTTTAAGCCTTGAGTTTTTAAGAAGCCTCATGGTTGTGACATTTTATATATTTTTTGAGTTGAATTTCTTATGTAATTATTAATTTATAATTACAAAAAATAGCAGAATTAAAAGCTCGAAATTTTTTTTTAAAAAATATTAAGTTTAGTTAAGAATTTAATGTTTGAAAGACAAAAAAAAAAAAAAAAATTCAATAAAAGGACTTCAAATTAAAATTTGACTTTAGGCCTCAAATTCTCTTGGGTCGGATCCAGTCGTTCATAGTCAAATAATTTTAATTAGGGTTAATACGTTCAATGGTAGCATATATTTAAATAATGTGGGAGGCTGATGCAACAAGTTTTTCTTAATAATTCTTTAGTGCCGTATGTTTTGATAATATTATCATTTGGTATATTGTTAGTTTCCATCTATTTTTCCTTTTAAGTTGTCATGTGACCGGCATATGATATGACAAATCAATGCCATATCGATCAATAATGTAATATTATTTAAATAAATAAACTTATATTATAAAATTAGCTAAAAAAATTATTTTGTAGAACAATTTTGGAAAAATACATTTAAAAACTAATTAAATTTTGAAAATAAATTAAAAAATGTAAATATCCTTTGAAGAAAAATATTAAAATTATATAATTCATAAAAGAATTATAAATACTAAAATCTAGTTCAAAATTTATTTTTAAATAAAAAATGAAAAAAATGAGGAGGTTAAGCACAATTGAGTCAGAGGCATGATTCTGGTTTGGGTTCAACGACACCTAACACACTACGTGAAAAACAAGAAATTTGATTTAAGAAACATAATTAATTATGAAATAAACTTTAAAATGTAATTATATTAACTATTAGATTAGCTGAGGGGCATATATCATTTTCCGTCGACATTTAATTTAATGGTCAAATAAATGGAAAAACTCTAAAATATAATCATTTATGATGATTTGATGTACTAATTATTAAAAAAAAATTGGGTGACAAAAACGACAAACACCATATTTTGGTTGACCAATTAAGTTACTTCCCATGTCTTTTCTTTACCAAAGTCCATTGGATATTATAGTAAAAGTTTAATTTAGCCTTAATCCACAATAATCTTTTATTCCTAAGAATAAGGATAATTGTGGATATATATTCGACTGATAAAGTGTTCAAGACACAACACCTTCGTTTTCCAAAGTACTAAAACTTTCACATGAAAATCTTCTTCTAATATTTAAGAATGCTTATTTTTATATGTAGGTTAGCATAGAAATCTCGTGTTCGAAATTTTTCAAAGTATCACTTCGTTGTAACCTTCGTTATAACCTGATTAAAATAAGGCACTGTCGGACTCATATACCACATCAGACATAAGAAGAGACAGTAGAACGTGACTTAACGGACATCCCCTAACTAGACTGTTAGTGAGACTATATAGCAAAATCAATATATCTTAACACTTATTAGTTGGTTGTACAATAATTTGGTTAGAAAAAATCATAAACCCTAAGCAGAAAAGCTCGAAAAAAAAAACTCTCTAGGTAAAACCCTAATTAATGGGCTGAGTTATTTGGAAGAATACAAGAAATTAGTTAAAGCAATTTTTTAAATATAAATGTTTCTACAGTTGGAAGAAAAAAGAGGTAAAATTAAGTAGGCAAGTGAAAACATGCACGTTTCTTAGGGGCATGATATAAATTAACCACGAACGTCTTCACATATATACGTAAACATAGAAAACACTATGCCCTGCCCCGTAACTAAATGCTAATGAAAACGAACGTTACACTATTTGTGGTTGTGTTTTAATTTATTTATACACTAAAAGTGAGGAAAAATATATAAGACATACGTGTCAAATACCTAGCTAGCTAGGGAAGTCCTTGAGGTTTGTTAGATATATTTATTTATTAATTATTAAATTAAAGGTAATTTTTTTAATTAAGCTTATTGTTTGCTTCTTCCTCTTATATAATATATGTATATATATATGTGGTTGCTAAACCCAACAGAAACAGCTAGCCATATATAAGCTCATTACTATAGGAGAAGAGGAAAAGATGGAGTGTAATAATAAGAAGG
Organism: Clarkia xantiana subsp. parviflora; assembly: GCA_036873135.1. NCBI lineage: Eukaryota > Viridiplantae > Streptophyta > Magnoliopsida > Myrtales > Onagraceae > Clarkia > Clarkia xantiana. The sequence goes on from JAPTYO010000001.1 coordinate 52,098,160, forward strand.
TATTATGTTCATCATCATCATCATCATCATTAGATCCAGAGGTGAGGAAAGGGCCATGGACACTTGAAGAGGACATGATCCTCATGAACTATATTGCTAATTATGGTGAAGGTGTTTGGAATTCTCTTGCTAAACAAGCTGGTAATTATTCATCTACTTATTATATTTGCTCCATCTCTTTATTTTCTATTTTTATTATCCTTCTTATTCAAACCCTAATTATGTATATCTTTCAAATATATATGTTCAAATTTTTTTCTCCACACATCCATAAGAGTTGATCTTCTTAAGTTAAGGTTGTAAATTAAAAGTGATATCATTTGATTTTTCATTCTCTTAAACATCATTTTTGAACTTTTTAAGGGAATTTGCAATAAAAATATGGGTCACTTTATGTGTTTTCTAATATGAAATGGAAATAATATAATAAACTGCAACTATTGTTTTTTAAGTGAACATATATTCATAATTAAGCACTAATTAATTAAAAAATGCAAAAGTTTGACAATTAACACCAAAATGTTCAGAATTTAACTTCATTTTTTTATTTTTTAAAAAATAGTAATAGTGGCAACTAGGCCAATTTTTTTTATTTTTTTTTTTTGCCGTTACACCTCTCGTTAATTAACTACGCAATAATATATTATGAAGAAAAAAATGATGGAGAGAAAAATAAAGGGAAAACAATCAATCATTTTCAACATAAGCAAAAAGAAACTCCAATATTAATGAAAAACAATAGATAACTACTCTTGGGAAATGGGGTTTTGCAAATGGAGAAAACTTGTTGGGCTTGATCAACTTGTGTCCATGTTTGAAAAAACGGTTCCACATATTATTGTTACATAAAAAACAACGTTGATATATATGTAATGCTTTTCAACAACAACAACATGAGATTGAGAAATACAACCGTTAACTAAATCTCATTATAACGTTGTAAGTATATTTATAATCAGGTGAAATCAATCAATCTTATAATTAATGAACACTTGTACTCTCTGATATACATATATAACAACAAATCGTGCAAATTTATATTTGTTTCATCTAGCTAGCTAAAAGGATCAAATATGAAACCCTAGCTAGCTTAGTTTAGGTGGCTACATTATATTATTGTACTAAGCAATAATAGATTAATTTGAGTAACTATTGTATATATAATTGTATGTAGGTTTAAAGCGTACTGGGAAGAGCTGCAGACTAAGATGGCTAAACTACCTCCGACCCGATGTCCGAAGAGGCAACATTACACCAGAAGAACAACTCTTGATCATGGATCTCCACTCTAAATGGGGAAACAGGTATATATATATAATTCATTTCAATATCCTTCAACCAAACAAAACCTAACTAATTAAGAAAGCTATAAGTAAGTTCAAATATAATATATATCGTAACAATCAATATCACCTTAATTAATTCGGTCTCTCTCTTCAATCGAGTGAATCATTCATTAGTTAGAAACCCTTCTCCTCTCTTCTCATCTCATCCAATGCATTTTAATTTGCTATGTGAATTGAATGAGGTGGTAGATTCTCAACTATTTATAGATTCCATGTAAAGGGATAGGGTGATTCCTGGCCATCAAATTGCATTTCCGCATATGCGTATTTCTTCATTTGTGGCCACCATTTTTTGCCTAATTTTTCTCTAATTAACATACTTCATCACTCACTGCCTTCATTTTTCTACATTATAATTCTCTCGTTAAATGTTATCATACATGTTCCCACTAACTGCAGCTTCTTCATTATTTGTAACTTCATATTTTGTATTAATTCATTCATTCATTCATGAATTTTTTTTTCTTGAAATCGTAATCTTAATATACAAACCGTCTTAATGAGAGTATATATTATTCATTAGAAAGAGAAATGAAAACATAATAATGATCATGTTTCAAAAGTGTATTCATAAATTAGAAATTGATAACTTAATTTCTACGCGTCCATATGTATGTATAAATAAATCAAGCTTTATACACACATATATATATATTTCGTGCCACCAGAAACATATAGTTAGGTATTGTATTTCTATGTGTCATCCGGCCAATTAATTTATATAAACACATAAGCTAGACAAAATGACAAATTCTTATTCATTTGTTCAAATTTTAAATTGTTAGGTCGATGTGGAAAAAGAAATGATTAAGTGGGGAGAGTAGAAAATTTGCATGAATAAAACGCTATGTTCATAACTTAGTTGTATTGCCTGTTGTCAGATGTAGCTATTACAGCATGATATTTTAGCTAGAATAAAATAAAAGGACTTGTTAAGAAAAAAATTATTTGTTCAATGGTGCTATTTATGAACCCTTTTTATTTTTATAATAACATTTATTACGAACTTGAACCTCTTCTATTTTAGGGTTCAAATTTATATTACCGATAAATTTATGGAAATAGTTTATTTAGTTTCAGTTTCTAACTAACAAATATATTAGCTAGTGAACTCCAAATTAAGACAAAGATCAAGTTATTAATTATATATATCGCGGGGGTCCACATATAGATATATATATGATTTCACAGGTACCTAATATATATATTTTTTAGAAACAAATTCCAATGCACCCATGCATACGTTACGTTAGTGAGAAGCCACGGATGGTACAATAAATAGAAGGGGTGCCGAACCCAGCTCCCAGTTAAGTGGGTCACTGTGTAGTTTTGGAGTAATTTAATTAAGGGATACGACATTTTTGGTAACCTCTGAAGTTGACATAAACCTTAATGTTTCACCTCTTTCTCTTACAACCTAAATCTCCCTTTCCTATCCCTCAATACCGTTTTCTTTTGTAACTCTCACTATTTCTTCCTTCAACCACACGAACGTAATATAATTAGGGTTCGTTAATAACCGGGTGTTACTGATATATATATATATGTGTGTGCTGTGTGTTTAATTATCTCATATTGATTAGGTTTAAGTTGTTGGTGTAGTATATATAAGTATGGAAAAATTACAACCCATTCGGTTGTTTATGAGCTTTCCTCACTTATACACTCACTCGTGTTTGTTTCACATCCACTAGAGTTGATGATTATGAAAGACTTATAACCATTAACATGTATATGGAATAAGAAATTTAAGCTCAAGGGGCAAGAACCCATTAACATATTTGTCTCACATTGACCAATTTGATGAGTTGATACAGTGTATATAATTAAGTAGGAAAGACTTATAACATATTGTTTTGAAAATTTGGACTTTTTTTCACATTTATACCCATTACACTCTAAATTTCTAGACCGGGTCGAATTACTGTTTCAGCAACCCATGTTATTAACTTTATAAATGATTAGTTAATTATCTTTTTTTTAATTGATAAATATAATTAAAGGGACTTGCTTAATTAATTGCCTCTACTCTATGATTGTTAGATGGTCAAAGATTGCTAAGCACCTGCCGGGAAGAACTGATAACGAGATAAAGAACTTTTGGAGGACTAGGATTCAGAAGCACATGAAGCCCGTTGAAACTACTTTCTCGGGACATTCACAGTCACAGAGCTCCGGCAGCAGCCAGATGAATGACCACACGGCCGTCACGAGTGCGACGGGGCCCACAGTCCAGACACACCTTCTGCAGCAGCCATATCATCATGACCACCACCACCATAACCATATGGTGCCGCCGTTGCAGGCGCCAAACAACATTCCAGCTGACTCCAATAATGAGAACGTCTACTGGAACATGGAGGATTTCTGGTCCATGCAGTTACTCAATGGAGATTAATTAAGTCAGTAATATAATTATCATCCCTGTCCCTGAGATATACACGTACCGATGGACCCTTAGCTTGCACATATACATATATGATATATCTAAGTCTACTTTGAACTATACTTATCTCTATTTATATTGGATATCTAGAAGCTAGCCTTTGTTTATATATATGTATGCATGTAACAGGCTTAAGATGGAGCATGGCTTGTAATTATAATGATATGTGATCCTATTCCTGTACTTTTTATGGTTGATTAATGAGAGTGTGTGTAATAATGTGAATTCGTATATTTCCACAACTCTGCAAATTTGGCCGTGTGATGATATGTGTTTAAATAAGTGATGTTTCGAACTCGTTCGAACACACGCTACTAATATATGCACCAGAATATGAAATTAGTGGACGTACGAAAGTAACTGGATATCAATTAATTATGAGATCAAATATTGAGTAGTTTAATTTGTCGTTATATAGAAAGAACTCTATGGTGAAGACCCGACAACTAGCTCCCGAAATTAATTAAAAACTATATGCTAACAGTTCTCAGTCAAAATATTTAAAAATAAATTCGGTAAACATAAGTGCAGTAACTAGGTGTTTTTCAGATGATAATCCTATAAGGGAATAATATATATTTTATTATTTCCTTATAAATCCTCCTCAAACAATACTTGAAATGTTTTAATTACCATCCAAAATATCAGAACTCTCGTCAAGGGATTAATTAATCCTGGTCGGGTTTAGGGTTTCTATTGAATTAATTATATTACTAATTTATTAATGTTTATTAGGTCTAAAGTATTATGTTATGTATGTGTGCTGGCAAATCGATCGCCAAATACGATACGCTAGCAGTGTACTACACGGGATATATACGAGGAATCGAGAATATTTATTAATTATATAATAGGGAAAGCATATATATATATATATATATATATATATATATATATATATATATATATATATGTATAATAAAATAATTAAATATGATTAAACCGCATCATCAGCTAGCTAGTACGCATGCACTATCTAGCTGTCGATGGCACTTGCAGAAGAAGACATGAAAGCCACACACAAAATGCTAAGAAATACCTAACGTAGCTTATGAAAAGCCGACACGTGGAAAGGGAAGAGTATCTAAAAATGAGGAAAAGTCCAAATGTACTTTTGGAGTATTATCTAAAACTGGGCGAGGCCATGCAGAGAGGGAATTGGACGTGCGCCTAATTTCACATGCATGGTTTTTTGTAAATTCACGTCAACTTTGCCCAACCGACATTCACATGCATTATACTTTCTTCGTCAACTTGCAATTATGCCCCTGTTTCCTTTCCTTTCCTTTCGTTTCCTTGGAGTTAATTCATAATTAATTACTCACCAAATTTTTAATTAATAAAAAAAACTTTGATATGCGTTCCGACTTTCAAGCTCCGAAAACATCCGATAAGACACGATGGCATGAGTGTAAATTCTATCAGCATTTTAGATAATTAACTTTTCAAAATGTGTAAAGAAAAGTACTTTTAAATTCCTCATGATATATTTAGTTTTGTTTTTCTCCTAAAATTGCCTCCATTAATTCCCATTTTGTCTCTATTGTATAGGTGGATTCAGATCACATGTCCCACTCTTCATGCACCAGGTTGTGTCTCATCCTTAAAATCTTGACACGCGTCTTTAGATTTAATATTTTCCTTCTAGGGTTAAAAAAACTATTAATTATACTAAAAACACGTGTCATCTGTGTATAGGGTATATGTTGGTATATAAAGCTAACCTACATGTATGCAAAGTATTACCACTTAATCTTTAGACGTACTCTAATAGTCTAATTACACCTTTTTCCAAGTGAGTTGCTAACAAATTTCTTTATAAATTCTTACGACCCTGCAAAAAAATGATTATTATCTATATTATCCCCGAATAGTTGCTTTTTATATATGTTGGTCCCTTTCAGGGGCGGATCTAGGACCATGGATATAAGAGACTAAAGACACTTTTTATATTGTATATCATTTTTATATTTAGTTGAAGTGTGTCAAAATTCGCTTATTCACTATTTAAGTAATTAAAGGGGTCACCAAAATTCAATTATTCAGTATTATTCACACTGTATCTATAGAATTATATAAACTTGAGGCTGCAGTTTTCACCATGTAGTGATGAGTCCGCCTTTGTCCTTGATATGATAGAGCTCCGCTTAAAAAAAAAAAAAAACCATGTCTGCAGCTGGGTCCAGTAGTATCGGAGATACTTCCAAGAAAATGGATATACATATATATAAAGCAAAAACATCTCCATATAAATGAAAATTACGTCGTCGTCTTTAATTAACCTAACAAGGGGAGCTAGCTAGGGTTTTTTTAGGCTTAATTAAAGCAAATAGCTATTCGCAAAATACAATCATTATATATATTCTAACTGTAAATTAATGACAGTTATGTAATAATTATCGAATAATAAATAATTGGACTTTGTCCTACATATTTCAGAATTTTTCAAATTTATCTGCGTATTTCAACATGAGAAATTATTCACTAGGGCGGTGCCAACAAGTGTCATCCACTTGTTGCCCCTCCACCAGTGAAAACATGACAAATGGCAATAAAAACAAAAGCAAACAGTGTACATTAACACTTGTTATGTTGTGATTGGTTTTGGTATCACCAGATGGAAAACATCTGTTGACACCGAGCCAAAGTATAATTTCTCATTCCAACATATATAACTCCAGAAGTTAGGGTTTATATATTGCAGGTCTATTTATTTATTTTGGCGTAGCGCGTTCGTTATCTGGTAGATATGAAGTTCCCAACAATTTCTAATGCTGGATTTCTTTAGGGTTCCCGATGGAAGGAAGTCCAGCTGTTTTTCACCAAGAAAAAAAAACGGAAGTCCAGCTGTCATCAGCTCAGCTCAGCTAGCTTCCTGTAAAAAAAAAGTATAGTAATTAGTTAGAGCACTTCCAATGGGCAAAGCCATTTTGGTTGCCATTTTGAGCCACCTCACATCTATAGAAGAATGAGAATTGTATTATAGATCTTGTTTAGGTTTGAGTACATGTACCTATATATATAGATACAAGCAGCGGCGGATCTATAGCATGTCAAGCGGGTTCCCGGGACACCGCTTGGCTCGGGTATTTTTTTTGTAAATACATATATTTTTCATTAATATTTTTTGGGGAACCCGCTTAATAATTAACAAGGACACCACACCACTTGACACAATAACTCCAGTGGCCGAGATGGAAAAGCTCAAAGAATCTAAGTTTCAGGTCATGGAATCGATCCTATCGTGTTGCTTCTTTGCATTTTTGGTTTTTTTGTTTCTAGATAATATTTGGACTGTGAGAATTTGTCTTTTTCAAGATATAATTTTTCTAAACTATTTATTACTAGTTTATTATAGTTTTTCCAACTTTTATAATATTTTAACAAAAAAACTTTTATAATATAAATAACGCACATTATAAATACCAACTCATATTTAAGATTTAATTTTTTAATTAGAAAACAATTTTTTTTTCTTTTCGTATTAGTTGTTTATTTTATACACAAATAAACGAATTCTACCATATTAATAGTCTGATCGTGATTTCCTTTCTTTCCAACTTTTTATAAGGCTAAAAAAGATACTTTATAAATAAAATACCATAATCTTCTTTCTTGTATAAATTATTTATTTCTTCCACACAAATTAATAGTTTTTATCATGTAACATCTCGATTGTGATTTTACTTTTTTTTCTTAATGAATTGAACATATTAATTAGTACAATGGATAATTATTCTTCTTCACCAGTTGTACATATTGATTAGTTCAATTGATAGTTATTATAAAAATGTCATTTAAGTTACGCTAAAAAAAAAAAAACCAACCCGAATTGATATTAATATGCATCGTTCTTAATATTATGAAAGAGCGTAACAGGAACCCACTTAGCTGGGTTCCTGGATCCGCCACTGGATACAAGACTATATCTATAGCAATATAATAAGAAACATAATCTGATAATATACTAAGAATATATCTATTCCTAATCTAGATATATTTATCTAAATATAATAAGATATATTTATCTATAATATATCTTATTCCCTTATAACATCCACATTATCAATTGTCAAAAAAATAATAATTTAAATTGAAATGTCTTTACCTCTTACAATGGCAAAGACAATTTTTGTCTCAATTTTGATTATTATATAATATAAATATTAGATATTATATGGAGAGAGATTGAAAAGCTATAACAAAATATGAATATGTACAAAATGTCCATGGACAAGTTAGAGGCAAGAGAATAAGAAAGTACATGGACAATTAGTGGGATGGACAATATTTATTTTAACATCTCACCTCCACCTAAGCAAATGTCTTAGCAAATTTGCCCATTGAAAGTGCTCTTACACCCATTATTTAACCATCTCATTGCATCTAAATCCAAGCAGCTAACTTATATATAACAAGAAAGCTGGCCAATTAAATTAATGGGCATCCTTAACTAGTCCAGTACTGGCGCACCGTCCTTTTCATATATAATAATTAAGTATCGTCACATCAATCAACTAAACCACAATTCTAATTTAATCATTCTTAATTAAGTACAAGGATTTATTGACATGACAATTAATTTTGTCTTAATTTGATGATTTCCATCCCATCTAGCTAGCTTATGGTTTTGGAGCTCATCGTCTGTATCTTGCTTTTGTCTTCCTTCAAACATATATTTCACAGAAACCTTTCAGTGTATATATCTGCAACAACATGAATAACGTCTCCTTTTATATAAAAATGCAGGAAACAAAGCAAAATTGTTAAAAAGGAAAAAGATCACATGACAGGTCGCCAAATAAGTGAACACAAATCGTGGTTTAATGCTTATCATCATCAATAACACTACATGCCATGACAGCTACGTACTGTGTTTTTCCTTCTACAGTTGATAACTGCAACTTTATTTACTCCTAGCTAACTACTACAACTAATCACTCAAATATAAATGAAAGACTTAACTATCAGACAGACATCTATGACAATATTTGTATGCTTATATGGATTAGACTTGCTATATATTCGGGTAAAGAATTAGATATCGCGATATATTATTCTCGATCGTATCCGGCAGGCCCAGTAGATTCCCGAACATCGGTTGTTTCGGCACTCGACAAAAGCCAATAGGCCCCCAACAAGATATATGCTTGTTTCTATAATTGCCTCTTTTAAAGTTGATGTCCAACAACAACAACTCACCGTATTGGATGCTTTAGTAAAGCCCTAATTATATTGTCAAGTCAAGCAAAACAGAACCCAAGCTCCCTCCACAGGTTACATATATATAGATGCTAGACACACAGAGAAATGATGATAAAACAAAAATGTATATATATATCGCTCTGCAGGTCCTTTCGGATTTTGTATCTTAGAAATTGTATTATATATAGCTGAATAAGATGATGATACTTTCTTATGCCCATAGAGAGAAATCTGGGTTTCGAGAAAGGTAAAGTTTTTACGTCAATGTAAATTTTTACTTGAAATAAATGATTTATATTTAGATTCATATGCAAGGGCATTTGGTCTAGTGGTATGATTCTCGCTTTGGGTGCGAGAGGTCCCGAGTTCGATTCTCGGAATGCCCCCAAATCGTTTCATTTTTATGTTCTTGCAGAGCCACCTCTTTTCTTGCAGAGCGTATCTTTTTCTCTCTGCGGCACGACAATGGCGGCAGCGACGGCTCTATCAGCCTCCGTTCTCCGTCTACCAGTAGCCCATAACCACTATCCCCTTTCCACACAAAGCGGACCGCTCCCTTTCGCCGTCCGTCTCGCTCCCGCCCTCCACGTATCCCGCCTCCGCCACGTGGCGGCGGTGGAGGCGCCGGAGAATATCGAGAAACTCGGCGGTGACATCTCCGGCATGACCCTGGCTGAGGCGCGCATCATTGTCGATTGAATACCTCCAGGACAAACTCAGAGTGTCGGCGGCGGCATTCGCCCCGGCTGCAGCCTGCAGTGGAGGTGGTTGACGAGAACACGGAGTTGGATATGGTTGATAGAGGAGGTGTCGATTGAGCGGTGAACAAGGCCGTAATGTAAGAGCGATGACGAGCTTAGGATACCAAGGCGCTCTGCTCATCGAGGCTGGTGCTAAAATCGTCATTCTATAATTTTATTTTATTTTGTTATCAATTCCCTTTTTCTTTTCCAATAATGGATCACTTTTTCCAAGTGTGTTCAATTCATATGCTAATAATCATATAAAATTATAAATGAAGCAAATTTCAATAATTTCTACAGTTGAGGATGAAGGATTCAAATAAATAGACACAAAGGCCTCTTCAATATGCTATGTTGGACCAACTAGTAAAGCGATTTGTGTTTCCAGAGGATCCGATGTCGAATCTCACTGAAAACGCCTCATAGGAAGAGATTTTAACTTTAACACTCATAATCTAAAATGACGAAAAACAATCTTTGTATATATAAAATAAAAAATAAAAAAAAAAAACAAGATGTTAAAATTGTAAATGTTCGATCCAGTCAAATGGATGAGGCCCATGTAATAAAAGCCCATATCAACTTTGTGACGCTCCCTTTGTTGGGGCTTACCTAAGGTAGCCCAATGGACTAATTCTGCTTATTAATAACTTTCGGAAAATATACATATTATGTTTTTTTTTTAAATATACGCCACATATCTAAAGAAATTTATTTATTCTATATTAAATTAGATAATCATGTCGTAATCTGTAATTTTAAAGTTTAAAATTAATTTTATACCTTATGGTTCCAAATGCATATAATTGTGCCATGTGGTATAGCCAGCAATTTTAAGTTTTAAAATTTATTAATCGCTATTATATAATTTTAATGTCTACAAATCTATATATATATATATATATATATATATATATATATATATATATATATATTATATATATATACTTTTATTAATTATAATATTATTTACTATTAAATATCGTAATAAGAAAAATCATACATTTTTGTATAAGATACTTTGATTTATGAACAATGAACAATTTTTATTTTGTCTAACCTATCAAATGACATATAATATTATATATTTACAACTTACGTATAATAATGTAGTAAATTAACTAATATAAGATATATATATCTTATACTTTTAATATTCGTATTATTAATTTTAAAAATAAATCTTTACACAAACGCAAATTGATAACATTTATATCATTTTCTTTTATTGAAATTGAAGTAGAGTCTCTCACATATCACACGAATAAATGATTAATATTATATATGGCAAAAAAATGATTAATATTATATATTATTTCAACGTTTGAGTAATACTGCTAGATGAATCTTTGTTAATTTACCGTTAATTTTTTTCATTAAAAAGAATGTTAACTTGGACAGCATATCGGACTAACAAGCTTAAACAATGAATTTTTGTGTTTTCAAATTTATTATTTTATGATATTTTTTATATTGAAAGAAAGCTGCATAGATATTGGATCACCACCAGTCAGGCAGGTATGCATACTGTGGTCCTATATATAATATGTTGTATCTCAGTCCATTACCATACAACCAATCCAATCGGTCTTCATAATTTGACTTACTCCAGTTAGTTTACATCTAGTACTGTACTGTAGTACTATATTGTCTAGAGAATCTCGGAACAATCTTGACTCTCTTTGAATTAATGTAGATATATGAAATGAAACATCTCTTCTTTCATGGGTCCACAAGTCAATTTTTTCATCTCTTGATGATTTCTTCTTGTTCCACTCACTAGCTAGGATGCATAACAAACAATTCATTTACAATAGTCTCATATGGTTGCGGTACCAGAGTGGCTATCAATGTCTCAACTAATGAATTTTTGCTGGATTCAGCTTCATCAATATTAAGTAGTACATTTGATTCCTACCCATAAAATGTGTAAAATCAACAATACAGGTACGCAGTATGCTAATAGGCACATGTTGGAGGAATGTATAGTCAGATTGAATAGCCAGACACCCACTTCACTAAATGTTGTACGATTAGTTTAGTTAATAGGATTAAAAACCTATTTAATGTTCCAAATTTAACTTATGTTGCTTTTTAGTGTCTCGTGATTAAATTGTTGATTTTTTGTGTCTCAGGTTTTATTTTGATTGCATTTCGGTGTCTCCATGCGTCTCATCAATAGACTCACTAACTCATAATCCCTCACTCTCTAGTTTTTACAATATCGCTCAATTTCCTCACAAATTTGAACATCCAAAAGATAAGATTTCTAACAAAGTAGTATGAAGCAATTTTCAATGACGACAAAGCAGGATTTAACAGTACGGACGTGATCAACTTATTAGATGACATTCCCGCCAAAGTGACAGGAAGGAAGCATCTAAGGAAGAGCAGACTTAGTAAGGCACTTAGATGATTAACATAATTGTTATAATATAATGAGTACAAGGCACGCTACATTCTAACGTAACACATCAGGCTTAAGGAATAGTGAACACTTTATCTCTTACGAACTAATTCTATATAAGCAAATTATTTTAGGAATTGAGGTCACCACCATATTAGAAATCAAAAAAAAAAAAAAAAAAATCCCGTTCATACTACATAGAAATAATCTGGTCGAAGTTATGAGCAATAAAATGACAGAAATGCAGATTGTGTTGAAACCATCAAACCACTAAGGAAGCATTTCATTTTCACTGTCCAGAAAGTAAGTAGTAGTGCAGAGGGAGTTAATTACAGAGTCAGGTTACAGCAGTAGCTAGCAGAATCATGAAGACACAATTTTTTAATTGAATTTAATTTCATTGGTGATGCAACTTCTTCAACTGTTCTTCTGCAGAACACGGAAACTGTATTCCGGTGAAGGAAACTCTACCGAAGCTCAGGTGACCCACCGGATGGAACTCCAACCACATATTGTTTACGTTCTCCGACTCCAACCCTCCCATCATCTTCTCCTCTAACCCCAACCCGAATGACATCTCCATCGCCCCCTCGTCCACCTTCTCCCGCCGCGGCTCTCCTCCGCCCACCATCTCCGCCTCGTACTGAAGGCACTTCGTTTTCCTCTTCTTCTTCCGCCGCCTGGCCAGGCCGCGGCTGCAAATACGCCGCCCCACCATCCACGGGATCTTTATGATTACCAGCGTCAGGAGGTTCACCACCGCGCAAGGGCAGCAACAGACGGCCACGCAGTCGGCGATCGCCCCCGCCGTGCACGACTGGCAGTTCTTCCCGGTGCATCTCACCGCCGGATCTCCGTCGTCCCCGGTCTCGTCTCCACCGCCGTCGCAAGTGTCGCCTCGCCGCCGCTGCTGGACTCTTGCCTGCTCCGCCATTGTCGATTCAGATCTTTAATTGCTCAATTCGACATCGACAGACAAAAATCCTGCAAATGGCAAACAGAAATCATCTCCAATGCGCTTCAGTTCACTCCAGGAATCGAAACCCTAAAATTGCGAAGTCGGAATCAGAGAGATGAGATTTTGGAGAGGAGTTGGAGATTTTGGCAGTTCATAGCATGGGAAACGGAGTTGGCTGTTCATGCACTCGCTCTTATTAGCGGGATGTTAAGTCCAAAAAAAAATTAATGCCCCGAGTGAACTCTTACACGCGCGTTTCCGGGCGTGTGTGCAACGCAGTGGAGGGATTGATTGGGACTACGGAATTTGAAGGGACGGCCCAGGCGCGTGAAGGGTGTGGCACCTGAGGCGGGCCCTAAGTGGGAGTCAGATTCGGGACTGGGCACTGATTGTCTCACGCAACCGATAACCGCAAGCGGAGGCGCGTGGACGTCATGCATAGTTTTCGTGTTCTGCAGAGCGATTTCTTATTACGCCTCCTCCCCTGCTATTTGACAGAGTGTTGTTTTGGTATAATTGACAGCTAATAAGTTTTTGAAAACAAAAAAAAACATTATTATTATTTTAAAAACAAAAATATATATTGTGTTTCATATTTTTGGCTTAAGAAATGTATATAATATTTTACCTATTTTTGGCTTAAGAAATATACATAATGTATATGCATTTTTAGTATTTTTCATAATTTAGAAATATTGGTATGATGATTTTCATCTAGCTCCCACAAACAAGTGTGTTATTATTATTATGTAAAAAAATCAATAACCAAATTGCTACCTAAATTGAGCAAATTACAAATAGCAATCCGAACTTTTATTTTTTATTTTTTATAATTGACTGTTTTAATTTTCAATTTCCGAGCAAATTGTTATCCATTTACAATTTGTTATTAGCATGTTCTGGTTACATGAAGTATTTTCATGTTTACCCAACAAGATGGATTTATACATATATTGAAAGGATTGCAGCGAAATATTTTCAATTGGACATCCAATTGAAGGTATTTCGGTACAATTATTTTCATTTATGTCAAAAATCTATCTTATGCACACATATGAATGCCTAATGTGGCTGTGACATGCTTATTTTCTATTTAATTTGACTTAAATTATAATGAAAATAGCAATTTGCTCGGAAATTGACAGTTTGGATATTTAAAATTTAGGTAATAGTTTGGTGTAAATATAAATTAGTAGAACATCCAATGATGTAATAATCGTGTAATCACTTTCCTTTCCCTATAACAACCCTATTGTATAACTATCAACAATTAAAAAATGCAAAAAAACAACTATTGGATGAAATATTTTTTTGGCCAACATTGGATGAAAAATGGATTGTAAATTTCTGAAAAAGTGACCATTATTATTGTTATTATTTTGAGAGTTTCTTGAAAAAAAATTAAAGAGCTATGAGACTTTACTAAGGATAATAAGACCAGAAATGGACAATTCATTTTTCCAACAAAAATAGGAAAAGAAAAAAGACAGTGTTCTACTACTCTTCTATTTCTACTATATATATTAGGAACCTAGTATTAAATGCCTCCATTAATAAACAATGTCTTTTTCTACTTTGTCCTATAGACGGATCGACCATATTATGTTCTCCTTTAGGAGGATGAGGCAACCAAAACAAATCGAAGTAGCAAAGCTACAGAGCTTTTTTTGGGCCCTATAAAAATGCCGTTTATTTTTTAAAATGCAATTAAATATATAAATCATGAACCATTCATTGGGCAGTATTCCTTTGTTATATTATACCATGTGTAGTGTCTCCATTTGCTGAACCAAAAAGCATATATAAATGGGAAAATATATTAAAAAAATCACGAATTGACCAAATGCGTGCACAAGATAACAAACAAACTATGACTCTTCACATGCGATTAGATGCCACAACTACTACAAAATGGCCACTCAGTCCCCCTTAATAAATTAATATTGTTATTGTTCTAAAAATATTAAAGAATTTAGTTAGTTAGAAAACAGACTTGTTAGTGTAAATAAGCATTCAATGTATGTCCAATTTTATTAAATTAAATATTCATGAAGATATACAAATAGTATAGTATAGTTCATTTATCAGCTTAGAAAAAAGTAACTTCTTAGTTTACTTATATTGTAAGTTGAACTCATATCAGGAGCTTTTACTGGGGGTTCTAAATTATTTATTCACTGCAAAATATCTTGAAGTCATTAAATATTTTAATAATAATAAAATTATTATTATTATTATAGAAAAATGCATTAAAAAGTGAGTTACTTACTTAGCGATCCGCTTTAATTATTGTTAGTTTTGGGCCCTCTATCTTGTTGAGTGGGCCTTTGCTTATGACATCAAGGAATCCCAATTTATTTATTCTTATATATTTATCATATATAATAATAATTAAAACCCAATATTTAAGTAAGTATATATATTGCATCACATATGTAGTCACTTTATATAAAATATATATATATATATATACAATATATTAAGTGACACTTTTAATTTTAATAATAAAGGTGCTGAGTTTACCTAAATTAGCTCAAAGTAAAGTACCCATATGAATAAGAAAACTTGTATTAATATGGAGCCGAAATGTAGAGTTAGTTAGCCCGTCATTGATCAACATCAATTAGATAGTTAATGCATAATAAATATGTAGTTATGAGTTAATTCACTTTATTATGTTTCTATTTCGTGAAAACAAGTGGCTATGATAACTATATAGTTGTGAACTATAACCATTATTTATTAGTGGCAAAAAAAAAACCATAATTAAACCAATTTTCGTTTGAACCATTATTAATCAACCGTCTCATGGATCATTTACACCAAGTTCTAAGGTTGAAGATTAGTAAAAACTTGAAACCGCAATCATTTAATTAAGGCTTGAGAGAGAGAGAGACCTAAAATGAAATTAGAATCCTAGCTATATATATATATATATATATATATATATATATATATATATATATTTCTTCTAAGAACACAAAAAATGACATCTGATTCAGCAAATGCATTCAACAATCATAAAATCCCACACAAATACGGATTGAGGACACAGACAAGAAGAAGAGTAGAAACTGAAGATTACAATAATGACATGAATTTCACTGACCTTAATTAACTGCAGATGTACGTAGAAGAAGGCGACCCTAGCTAGAGATATTGCAGCAGCTTCATAGCTCTCTCTTATTGAGCACTGCACTGCAACAACTTATGATATCCCTCGTGTCTTATCCTCGGAGAAATCTACGTTGTGTGGAATGGAATCAGAGAAATAGGAATCTCCGCAAGATTCGATCTGATGTCGGAAACTTATATATACATAGATAGATATAGATGCAGTACTACGTACTACTAGAATATATATATATATGTGTGGAAACACTGATTCAGCTTCTTCAAGTCTCTCTGGGTTCTGTTGAATACCTTTTTTTTTCTCTGCTCAGTAGTCTTGTGTTTTTATGAGAGCGCAGAAAGAAAGTCATTACCTCTCTGCAAAACCCTGCAATATTATAAGGAATAGTGACCAAAGCATCTTTTATTTTAATTATATAGTAATGGTTTTGGTTATTTAAATATAATAATGGGAGAGAGTAGCTGAGTCAGAATGGGGAGGAGAAGCTCAGTGAGTCCCGATGACAACGAATATAGGAAATTGTTTCTCTTCTTTCAAGCTACTTTCCCACACCCTGCCTCTGTCTTTTGTGCTACGTGCACCCGGACCACCACCTCTTAATTATCGCTTAATTAATTACATATGTGAATTGTGATGTTTATTTTTTATATATTTGTTAAGGTTAATATTTATTTATATGATTTTTGTTAACTATGTTGCAATATGTATTTTTTGTTTGCCACGGTGGTTCTAAAAGGGGTCCTCATCAAAAGGACATCATTTATAGTATACTTGTTACATAGTTAGAATAATTTACACTCGCACCATGTTTCAATATATTAATATTAAATTACACTACTAATGAATGTTGACATAAAAATGATGTGAAATTAAGATGGAAAACAAAAATAGAACTTTGTTTATAAATATTCATCTTCTTCATTATATTAATATGTTCTTTGATTTTCTATCATGGTATGCTTGATTCTTAAAAACTAAAACTATAATAATTGAAGTTTGAAGTTAAAAAGGCAGCGTGAGAATGAGTATGGTGATACACCAATTAATTTCAAAATACTCGGGCACCAAACAAACTTATCTCCTCTTATTAAAAATTAATTTTAAATGTAACACTACTAGTATAGACGATTACTCTCTATTGTTATACTAAATTTCAACCACCGATCGAATTTGAATTGTTGGTACCTTAAATAAAAGAGTCTTTAAGGCGAGGGGGAGTGTTCAAAGCGTCATCGTATCAATGTTGTGATTGTTGCCCTACATCAATGAATATCAAAATATTTGTGCACATATAAAATAAATTAACTATATTTTTCTATCACTAATGATTCGTTTTAGGATGAAATCTTATATGTATAAATGTTTAATTACTATTGGCCTATTGCATTTAAGTATGAAAAATAAATAATTTAATAGAGTATGAAGAAGATGAAGCACACATAAAATCTATCGAACTATAATTTAATTTGTAAATTAGATAATAATACATGTTGAAATCGGCAATTATGAGATTTAAAATATATTCTAGAGTTTCGAATCTCATCATTTTAAAATGCACTAGAATAAATATCATCATTAAGGATTTTAGTGCCTAAAAATATATTTATTTACTTTTATTTATTATTATATAATCTATTCTTAAATTATGTAATCAAATGGCTATACAATTTTCAATAATACTCCGATTTATAAATCTATTTTTTCATGTGAAGTAGATATGAAAACATTTCCAATAATATATAATATTATACATATTTGGGTTAAAGAGTCTTTTGGTGCCAAATGTTTGACCAAAGTTGGCTTTTGGTGTCATCGGTTTGTTTTTTTTTTTAGACTTTTGTGTCATACGTTTGCATTTTGTAGACTTTTGGTGCATCCCTTATTCAACCGTTAAATACTTTTATTTCGTTCAATTTAGTCGTCCATTTTATATACCTAACTTTTAATTTGTGAAATTTAGTCACTAAAAAGGTCCAATTGACCTAGCCATGGTGCGACCATGGCTGGGTCGGACCTTGGCTAGGGTCGTCGGACCTAGGCGACTCTAGCTAGTCAATTGAACTCTAGGGTCCAATTGACCTATCCATTGCGCGACTCGTGACTAGGTTAGACCACGACTAGGGTCGCCGGACCTGGGCGACCCTAGCCGTGGTCCGACTCAACGATGGGTCGCACCGTGACTAGGTCAATTGAACCCTAGGGTCTAATTCGTTTTTTAGGGACTAAATTGTAAAAAACAAAAGTTAGGTATATGAATTGAATGACTAAATTGAACAACGGTCAAATTTGTCGATTGCTAACGGATGCACCAGAAGTCTACAAAATGTAAACGTATGACATCAAAAGTCTAAAAATAAAACATATAATACCAAAAGCCAACTTAGTTAGACATATGACACCAAAAGACCATTTAACACTATATATTTTTTAATTATGTATACACTAATACAATAAATTAATTTGTTTATATAATGAATTTTTAATAAAGTACGGATATATTATAATAAACTTTTTTTATAACATAAGAATACTGCAATATGAGTATGTAATTAATTAATGATGTGTATGATGGAAAAGTTTATTGGAATGAGATAGTGGTGCTTCGGGGTCATAGAATGGGAGAGAGATTCGGGAAGGCTGCTGCATGGCAGTGTAATACACGGGGTTGTGCACGTGAGAGATGGCAGTCACGTGCAGCAAAATTTGGAGGGGTCCAAAAGTCTGGTCTGAGACACTCACTGCAGCAGAGAGGAGAAGAAATCAGAGGGGAAAGCAACGAGTGCACACACACACAGTGAAGAAAATTGAAGAGACTACATTTCTTTTAGCGGGGGTGTTACACTTAGGACTCATTATATAGATGATGAACATTTTGTAGCATACTTTGTTACACATATATATAATAATATTTATCTACTCGTTTATAATAATAGATAGGGTTAATTATCAAATTGTTAGCCATGTTTGGGTCCACGAACAAATTGCTAGCTCACGTTTCGTTCCGGGCCAATAGCTAGCTCATGTTCTCTTAAGTGAATAAATAGCTAGCTTTGTTCATTTTTTTACTATTTTTTGACGAAATCGGTACGTGTGGGCGACATGTGATGACCAAAATACCACCAACTCACCATTTTCTAATATTTTTTACACAACCTATATATGTAACGTTTTAGGTTAAAATAAAGTACCCACATTCAAAATCAATTGATCACATTAAATAATGAATCAGTCTTAAGCATATTGGTCTCTATAATATTAGAAGATGATGTGTTGAGACATTTTAGTCATTTACATAATTACAAGTCATTTACGTGCCGATTCCAATAAAAAAATAATAGAAAAGTGAACGTGAGCTAGCCATTTGTTTACCTAGGGAAATTTGAGCTAGCTATTTGTCCGAAAAGAAACATGAGCTAGCAATTTGTTCGCGGACTTAAAAGTTGACTAGCAATTTAATAGATAAAATGTTCTTCATAAATATTATCTAATTTAAGTGATCGACCAGCTTTAAACACAAATAGTAATGGTAAATCCTTGAACCATGTACATACATGTTACATTGATAGGAAAAGCTTTAGCTGAATAGTTTTTATTTTTAATTCTGATTCGTGCTTTGTTTGTTTTAAATTGGAATCTCAATGTTGTTTAGGGATCTAATCTACTTGACACTTTTGCATCTTTTACATATCTAATGCATGCAATCAACATGTTAATATATATCTTCCCAAAAATAAATTACTTTGTATTTCAAATCCTTTTATTACGTGGATTAGGCTTATGGTAGGCATCTCAAATTTGGACCCAATCTGAAACGAACTCGAAATCGACCCGGACTCGGATCGGGTTCAGATCCTAAATTTGAGTGTTCGGGTCAGTTTCTGATATACCTGAATCTGATCCGAGAAAAAACTGATCTGGTTCGGGTCCTGATATTAGACCCGAACCCGACCTGACTGACCCGAATATAATTAAATTATGTATATTAATATATAAAATATATAATAATAAAATATTAAAAGTGAAAGTAAAATCAAACAAATAACAAGGTAGAAACTTAAAGTCATCACTTTCTGTTTGCTCTCATTTAGTCATCTTCTCATCAATTTCAAAGGCTCAGTTGGCGCTTAGGCATAGTCATAACTCAACTAATCGAATCACAGACCTCACGCACGGGCACGACTCACAGTAAGAGGAGACAACAAAACAAAAATCTTACATTCGTTCGACTCTTAGTCACTCAGAAAAAATCATCGATTATGATTCCTGAATCGCATATTCTAATTCCTGACCTGAACCGACGACTCGAAATTGACGAATGGATTCTCCACGACGGGGATAAAGTTATTGACAAAAACATGGAGATGGAGTTCTTTTAGGGTGGAGCAGCAAATAACGAGTAAGGAGAAAGAGAAGAGTTTGGAAACGAAGATTGAACATAATGGAATGGGAGGAGCAGCAAATAGCGACCACAACCAATGAGAAACATATGGATTTATGGACGGGTTACGGGCTGACCCGGTGACCCGCTATGTCGGGTTCGGGTTCTGAAGGCTGGCCAGATATGAAGTTCGGATTCAGATTCGGGTTGGCTGCATATTGATCCACGGGTCACGAGTCGACCCGGTTCGACGGGCCTAGCTTATGGTCGACTTCCTAGAGTTCAATATGTAGACTCTTTTGGTTTCACATCAACTATCAACCACGAATATGCAGGGATATCTATGCAATATACAAAGTTTAAGGACCAAATTGCAGTATTATGAAAATTTAAATACTAATCGCAATTAGTTGAGTTTTAGTGTTTAACATGCAACAACATATATTATCATGTAAAATATGCACAACACCAAAATTGGTACAAAATTGACCGAAGAACGAAAGCGGTTTTTAATACTGATGCTCGTGCAAATCACAATATTTTTAAGGCAATTCCGCCAACCCAATCCTCAGGTTGTGCAACAAGCTTTAATACAGAATGATCATCTCCGGCAATACACAAGGTTCAATGATCAAATTGCAATATTATAAAAATTTAAATACCAACCTCAATTAGTTAAGTTTCGGTGTTCAACACGCAACAACGTATATTATCATGTAAAATATGCACAAAACCAAAATGGTACAAAATCGACTGAAGAACGAAAGTGTCTTTTCATACTGATGCTCGTGCAAATCACAATCTTTTTTAGGCAATTCTGCCCACCCAATCCTTAGGTTGTGCAACGAACTTTAATATGGAATGATCATCTCCAGATACAACAGTGTCATTGAACTGAATTCAGCACATAATTTGTTCGACTGAACTAAGCTGATACCTAACTCGAGAAAGAACAAGAATGTCGACAACAACAGTTAGAGATCACATACAATGATTAGAAATCAATCAGAAACATCGACAACGAAAATATGTCGAACATAACGACCTAAGAGAACAATGTAATTCATTAATACGAAAAACAGATGAGAAGGTTTAAAAACCAATTGGATTCCAAAATATGGACTCTGGAAAAATAAGACACTCAACGTTGAAAGAGGAGGTTCCATTTTCTCATGTCTTTGAAGATAAGATAATACCCATTTAAATAGGATGAGAAAGAGAGTGCATGAGTGGAAATACTCAATGTGGTACAAAAAAAATTCCACAATTCCATTCACCCAACTTGGTCTTGAGCAAAATTAAGCTCAGGTAACATTAAAGCTCTAAATAGTATTTGCTAGCAAGTCCATCATCCAACAACCCCCCACGTGGATAATATTGAAAACTTAACGGTAACT
The DNA here is from genome assembly GCA_036873135.1 of Clarkia xantiana subsp. parviflora. Taxonomy (NCBI): domain Eukaryota; kingdom Viridiplantae; phylum Streptophyta; class Magnoliopsida; order Myrtales; family Onagraceae; genus Clarkia; species Clarkia xantiana. The sequence goes on from JAPTYO010000001.1 coordinate 52,120,173, forward strand.
CTGGACACGAAGTTTGAGATCAGTGGTCAATAACAGCATAGGACAGATATACGTTACCATTTGAAACTTCCATTTTAAGATCGTACTGACTTTACTTGCTAATTGATAGACGTGTTGTCCTTGAACCAACCGACGTTGGTGTAAATGATGATATGATCCACACATGTATCGTCCGTTTTAGCCACAGATTACATGCCTGGTTCTGCAAGTGTTTCTAAGAATTTCGCTCTCAACAATTCATTACGAAGTGGCCCTCTTCTCACTTGCAATGGATTCTTAGTCACAACAGTTTCATAAAGACTATAAGTTAACGAAGCGTTGCACCGTGTCTTTGAGATTTCTCATGAATCATTAAAAGACTAAGCTTAATGTCATTTCATATTATCAGTGTTTCGCATCATATGAATGGGCTCGTGGGTTCGATCACATAATGAACACTAGATGGATAAAAAAAAAAAAAAATTATTTCTGAAAACTTATTGTGTTGGGCAAACGGTTGGGTAAACCTAGAAGGCATGTGACTAAAAATATTTTGATCAACAATGTTTAATCCAACCAAACTGTTTGCCCAACCTATCATTTTTTTATTATAAAAAAATCATCAATTTAAAGTTCATCCGGCTAAACCGTTCACCCAACATAATAAGTTTAGAAAAACATAAAACTAATTGAATATAAAATTACATAAATTCTAAAGAAAACCAAGAAAAAAATTAACAATTAAAAAAAATTGTTTCGTAGTTGGAAATTGTGGCGCAAAACTATTAAAAAAAATTGTATTGTAGTTGGATAACAGAGACGTGTAAATATTTTTCAGATATTACTATTTTTATATTTGTTTTTCATATTAAGAATTAAAAAAAAAATTAAGGATGTGTGAGACATTTTATCTGGATGAGTTATATACCTTTAAACCAACACCATTGTGGTCAATACCAACTGTTAAAAGTATTTCTATTGTCATTGGCTAAACATAAACATCAGGAGGGTGGATGTTAAAATATAAATAAGAACGTGTTCAACGTCTTCACCCAAAAGTTCGGACTTACGTGACAGTTGTTTAAGGCGCAGGTCTTATTCTTGACACCAACCAATCATTTTGAATGATTTTTTTTTTTTTGAATTTTCAATGAATCTTAAACCTAAGTAATGTTGTCAAATCTCAACCATTGTGATTGTGTCATTTAAGTACAGTGTTCTGAGTTTGGGCCAAGTTGAAAAAGAAAAAGTGGGCTGAGTTTTGTACAGTGTTCTCTTTTGGGCCAAGTTGAAAGTGTTACTTTGGGCTTTTAGGGTTTTCGGCTAATAAATCCTAAGCTGAATCTAGAAGGTGGCGGCTCTCTGTACTCCAATTCAGAGAAGCGCAATCTGACCTAAATTAAGGGTCCTATATATTCATCCATCTCCGCCTACGTTTTTTTATCTGCTTCACCGCCGCTCCTCAATCTCTCATTTCTCGCCCGTTCTTTCTTCTATTGCTTCTTTTTTCCTTTATATAAAGCTTAGTATTTTGTAGATCTTTTGATGAATTTTGCAAATTGTTCACCAATTGGACGGAAAGGTGGAAGTGATGATCCTTTCCCCAAATGATCGACGCTGATTAATATCTTTGCTACCATGTTCTCTAATTGAGAACCAAGCCAGCAGTCTGATCCATTTTTCCGCTTCATTTATTGATTCACATTAAAAAAAGCCTTTTGTATGTTTTATTCATTTGTTGATTCGTACAACTTTTATGGAGTTTAATTTTTTCCTGCAATTTGAGCGAAGGATGGAATGATGATCCTTTCCCCAGCTGATCGACGCTGATTATAAACTTTGCTACCATGTTCTCTTATAGAGAACCAAGCCAGCAGTCTGATCCATTCTTTAGCTTCATCTCTTTAAACCATTTTTAAGAATTCAATTAAAGCCTTGTTTTTTTATAATGGTAAATACCTATATTTGATTGGATGAGTGGGCTAGGATGAATAATGCTATATTTCTGACACCTCTTGTATGAGAAGAACTTCAAAAGAGTTCTTCGTTGAGCACAGAAAGCAAACCTCTGAGCCAGCTATTCCCCTTTTGTTTAAAAAAAGTTTTAAGAAAATTGTTTATTTCTGTTACTGTATTTTGATTAATTTATACCTCATATTTTTTTTTAATCTTTTTGGTATATAATTTGTGTATATTTCACGATATTATTGGAAAAAAATGCAATTATCTAATCAAGCAAATTTATTTTTTTCCATAAACTTAGTAAAAGACATTAGGTTGTGGGATGTTCTTCAACATATTTTAGCCCTTAGGAAAGTTGTAGAATGACTACTGCAAAACTCGTCTTTGTAGCGACTTCTGTATGTTGTTGATAGCAGATCAGATAGCTTCCTATTGGTGAGCTGGAAACGAGGTCTAAATTTTCATCCAAAGCACTGCTCCACAGATTTTGTCAGATGGCAACCCTATATCTTGAGCCAATTTAATTCATTGTCTAAAGTGTTGATCGTAGCAAATGTACCTCCAGAAGCTGTCTTCTGCACAATTCATTGCGTCCACAGTAGCAAGGATTTTGACTCGGAACCTCTGAGTTGTTCTGAGTGTGTGGTAATATGCGTTGGCGTCTTACGTTTCCATGAGAACTCCGCTTCATGGAAATTTCACAGACTTCATCTTTAGATTTGAGAATTTGTGGATTTCCTTTCCAACTTTCCTATCCACTATAAGGATTACTGTGAGATGTTTTTATTTGGCAATACTCTCATTAGGACCTATAATGATTACGATTATGGTATTAAATCTGTAATCACCACCACTATATATCAAATTAATATGTATTAATAATATTTATTTATATGCATTATTATTATACATTAAGCATTAATTCAATCTTATAAGTTTCCTACTATTCACTTATTCTAAATTCTCCATTCAATTTTTATTAGTGATTTTTCATCTTAAATATTTAGTTCATTCATTTTATTCCAATATAAAAAACATAATATTGTAAAATTCACAGTCTTGGTTCACTTTATTTGCAAAAAAATATGGTATGCTTATGGTATTAGTGGCCCTCACTATTGCCAATTCTACTTAAAAAGATTTGTAAACATATAGAATTTGGGAACTTTAAAGTTCAAATAAAGGAGATTCTTAATCAAATTGATATAGCGCAACATGCTAAGATTAATTTAGACGAAGAAATGAGATTGCTTACAACGTTGGAGAGTTTATATCAGTCTCGGGATATACACTGGCGCCAAAAATCAATACAAATATAGCTTACTATAGAAGATAAAAACACATATTTTTTTTCATGCTTCTGCTCTTGCTAGAAGGGTTCATAATATATTTGATTGGCTTAGGGAGGATGATGGTACTTGGATTACATCTCTTGCATCATACGTTTCGGTTCTTTACTACTACATTTACCGTCTTTCCTAGCCCTTCTTCTTTTGAATTTCCTACTCTTTTGTCGCATATGCTAATTCTTCACATGTTTTCACAACTAAATATCTTAGTTTTAATTTTAGGCGGTTCTCGAAAAAAAAAAAAAAAAGCAAAAAAAATGACTTTTTCAGATGAACCCAGAAAAATCTCCAGACATGATGGTATTCTGATGTTTTCTATCAGAAGACTTGTGATTCAATTACAGCCACCTTTTTACAGAGTATATATAATGGCTTTTTTTCATTCTCGAAGAATTTTGAGAGAGATGAACCATACTTTTGTGGTTCTTATCCCCAAAATTGGTCTCATCAATCTTTGTCTGACTGTAGGCCAATTAATATATTTAATACTACTTAAAAGATTTCTAAAATATTGGCTAACAAACTCAAGACACTATTACCTAACATTATTTCACCATTCCACAGTGTCTTCGTTTCTAATTGTCTTAATTCTGACAATACTTTACTGACTCAAGAACTCTTACATGTTATGAAATAACGAAGGACAGGTAAAGTGGGGATGGTGGCACAAAAATTAAATATGAGTAAAGCATCTGATAGATTGGAGTGGTCTTTCTTATTACGTGTTATGCAAGCTCTGAATTCCCCTCCAACTTTCAGTAATGGATTATGGAGTGTATCGCCACCTCTTTATGGCTTTCTTAATTAGTGGTATTCCTACTTCTTTTATTAAGCGTACGAGAGAGTTACGCCAATGGGATCCGTTATCTCCCTTTCTGTTTATTTTGTGTGCTAAAGCCTTGTCTTTCAAACTTTCATGGGCTCGATCACAAGGAAATTTTAAAGGCATCAAATTAGGACAAAACTTTGTTCTTATTAATCATCTTCTTTTTGTGGATGATATCTTTTTTTTAGGCATCTGCTTCAAATGTCATCACTTTGAAGGATATCCTTGTTACATATGCTAATGAATATGGACAACTTGTCAATTATTCAAAATCAAGTGCTAGGTCCGGTAAGAATATTCTCCCAAATATTAAGATGGAAATCCTGACAGCTCTAGTGTGAAAGAGATGAAAGATGGCTGGTCTTCTCAAAAGGCTGCAGTTTGGACTAAACTGGTGGACAGAGTATCCAATAGAATTAAGGATGGATCCGTACCAGGTTAGCCTGGGGCCTTTAGCGGAATGTAATAGGAGCATTTTTATCTCAAGCTAGTAAAGAAATTCTGATTAAGGTTACAATAACCTCAATTCCAACTTATGTTATGTCTTGTTTGAAGATCCCATTAGGAACAATTACCAAGCTTAATCAGATTATTAGGGGATTTTGGTGGAAGGGATCATCTCGGCAAAAGGGTTTTTGGATTTTTTTTTTTTTAATATAAAGTGGTGAAATCTAAGGAAGATGTGGGATTAGGATTTAGAGATTTTTAGGTTTTTAATCATGCTTTACTTCTAAAATAATTATAGATATTTCTTTAGTTCAATGATTATCTTTGGGCCTAGTGTATTTGTTAGAAATATATTATAGGTTATCTTTATGGACCGCAAATGCCTCATTCAATCATTCACTCACCTGACGTACTATCTTAGGATTTAGAGTTCATTTAATGGAATGTTATCGTTTGGGGTAGGAAATAGAGCTTCTATTGATTTTTGGAAAGACCCATAGGTTTTTTTTTGTCGTAGTCTCCTTCTTTGGAGACTTCATGTTGCTAATCTTAATGCTTTCACTATTGAAGAGATTTTGGATCATCAATATATATGTTGAAATTTGGCTCTTCCGTCTACTTTGATCCATCATGTGGCAGTTGTTCTTATAAAAGATATCCATATTCCCATTTTCCTTGTTGCTAATTTTTTTTTTTTTTTTTTTCTGAAATCACACCGGTAATAGAATATATACAGTGAAATTTGGCTATCATTATATCAGATTCTTATCTGGATCACCTTCAAATGCTTCATATTCTACTCCCCTAGGACCTAAAATTAGGATGTTCATCTGGAATAGGTGTGTCAACAGCCTTTCTTTCAGATATAATTTAACCAAAAGGGTGTCTACTGCTAATCCATTTTTTTTTTTTTTGGCAGAAATCTTTTGAATCTTGGGATCATTTTATGTGCAGGCACGAAGCCAGAAAATACAGTCAGAGGGGGCAAAATATAGATTACCAATGTTATAAATTATATTAGTAAATACTTTTATAAGCGCTCACTACGAGTCTTCATGTTTTGAAAACTTCGAAAAATATTATAGTGAACAACCACAAAATAAATAATTAAATAAAAAAATTCACAAAAGAATATTAATGCGTAACAAATAGTTGAACTTAAATTTACTACTATCTAGTAAAAGACAAAAATTACTCAATTTCTAAAAAAAAAATTTTGAATATCTATTAACATAATTAGTTAACTTCACTCAAATTCATTTTTTTTTTAAATTTAACTTAATAAACCAATATACTATACATATATATAATATAGTATACATAAATTAACTAGCCTTTGAAGCAATGTGATATTTAACTTAATTAATATATTCTTTCCATCATTTTTGTATATTGATGTTCAAATTTTAATCTACAAGAATTCCCTCTTTAATGAATGTTATCTTTATTTTTGTTAAGAGTAATATATATTCAACTGAAGGGGCAAATCTAGATATATCATTATCTCTAAATTTTAAAGGGGGCAATATTACATTTTTCCTTAGAAGCATTTTATGAAATCCAGAGGGGCAATAGCTCCCTCTCGCTCCTATGTAGACTCGTGGGTGCTAACATGACATATATATATATATATATATTATAAAAAATTATTATTTCTAACTATATATATATATATATATAAACTTATTATAACCAACTACACAAATTCAAGGATTATAAATCATATATATTTCAATTTTAGGTTGATGATTAATATCGATGAATTTTCAATGTTATACCTATAAAATGTTCAAATTTTTTTTATTTATCAAATTCAGTTTCTACATTTTTTTTAAAAAAATTAAACTCTTTTTTTTGTTAAGTTCGTTTTTCTTACTTTCGCAGGATTAGCATCTAATTCCCGTCCTAATTCTATTGACAATAATTTTCTAAATGATTTTATAAACTGAATTCTAAAGGCTGATGGGTCTGAAATGTGAGACGGTATTGCATTTAGGTTATAAAAACATTTAAAAATGGGCTGAGTTTTGTACAGTGTTCTATTTTGGGCCAAGTTGAATGTAACTTTGGGCTTTTAGGGTTTTCGGCTGATAAAGCCCAATTAAGTTGAATCTAGGAGGTGGCGTCTCCCTGTCCGATCTAGGTATTCAGAGAAGCGCAATCTGACCTAAAACAAGGGTCCTATATATATTCATCCCTCTCCGCCCATTTTATATCATACAATTCTAATGAAGCCATATCCGATTAGTTCTAATCTGCTTCACCGCCGCTGCTGCTCTGTCTCGCTTTTTTGGCCGTTCTTTCTTCCATTGCTGTCATTCAAGTATCTGTTTCATCTTTTTCTTCCTTTAGAAAGCTCAGTTTTTTTAGTTCATTTGATGAATTTTGCATATTGTTCGTCAATTGGACGGAATGGTGGAAGTGATGATCCTTTCCCCAAATGATCGACGCTGATTATAATATTTGCTACCATGTTCTCTTATTGAGAACCAAGCCAGCATTCTGATCCATTTTTCCGCTTCATCTATTGATTCACATTAAAAAAAAAAAACCTTTTGTATGTTTTATTCATTTGTTGATTCGAACAATTTTTATGGAGTTTAATTTTTATCTGCAATCGGAGCAAAGGGTGGAATTGATGATCCTTTCCCCAGCTGATCGACGCTGATTATAATCTTTGCTACCATGTTCTCTTTCAGAGAACCAAGCCAGCAGTCTGATCCATTCTTTAGCTTCGTCTCTTTAAACCATTTTAAAGAATTCAATAAATGCCTTGTTTTTATATAATGGTAAATAACTGTATTGTATTGGATGGATGGGCTATGATGAATAATGCTATATTTCTGACACCTCTTGTATGAGAAGAACTTCAAAAGAGTTCTTCGTTGAGCACAGAAAGCAAATCTCTGAGCCAGCTCCTATTCCCCCATTTTTTTTTAAAAGTTAAGAAATTGGTCTATTTGTGATAACTGTTCGACACACTAGGCATGTTTTTGGTATATAATTTGAATATTTCACAATTGAAAAGTAAATACAATTATCGGCTAATGAGCTAACGTCTTTTTTTCATAGTCTTAGTAAAAGGCATTGAGATAAATAATAGATTGTGGGATGTTCTTCAATTATTACTACAGCATATTTTAGCCCTTAAGAAAGTTGTAGAATTGACTACTTGCAAAACTTGTGTACATCTGAAAGAAGATTGTTGTCCTCGTAACGACATCTGAATGGTGTTGAGAGCAGAGCAGATAGCTTCCTATTAGAGAGCTGGAAACGAGGTCTAAACTCCACATCTGAAGCATTTGCTCCACAGATTTTATCAGATGGCATTCCTATCTCTTGAGCCAATTTAATCGCCTTGTCTGAATTGTTGATTACTTGATCGTAGCAAATGTACCTACCTGATGCTGTCTTGTTCATGGCTTCGTAAACCCGAACGTGAGCTTCTGCAAGATTCATTACGGCCACAGTCGCAAGTAAACCGTCTGAATACAATTCTTGGGCGCCTGCAACAAGGGTTTTGGTTTTAGTTGGTATTATATATGATCAATGTGTTAATTATCACATTGCTTATTTATGATTGAGATAATTCGGACAAATTTAGTTTATACACATTTAAAATATCAAATTAATATCTAGATTAAGAAGTAAGGATGGACATGGCTGTTTTTCTTTTTGGATACAAAAATGCAGAGCAATTTTTACAAATGCTTAACTTTTAGGGGGTGTTTGGATGGATGTAATGTGTAATATAATCTCACATAATTTCACATTACTTCAATATTACGTTGTCTTGTTTGTCAAATGACGTAATGTGCATTGTAATGTAATGTATATTGTAATCTCAGATTACGTTCAAACTCTATTCAACGTAATCTGAGATTACGTTCAAAAACGGATATAATGTGAGATTACGTCCAACATTACTGAGTGTTATTATTTTATTAACATTTATTAAATAGACAAAATACTTTGTACTATAATTATAGCTTATTATGATAATACTTTGTATTATTAGTAGTTTATTTATTTATTTTTATCTACTTCATAACTCATTATTATAATAAATAATAATGCACATGATATTTGTATAAAATGAGTAAAGTCTTTTCAATGCATTTTTTACAAAAAATATCTTATAAAACTATATATAATGTTTTAACTATTAGAATTTTAATAGTTGTGTATATTGAGTTTACATATTATATTTTTAGAATTCATAAATAACTATAATATTAACCACAAAACATAAACTTTAAGAAGTTATTTGTTGTCAAAATATATTTCATTTTCTAAATGTTATCATATTAAGATATAATATACTCTCTATAAATTAATATACTAATAATAAAGTCACATTACAATGTACATTACAACACATATCAAACACTGTAATCTAACATTACACTCCACATTACAGTACAACTAAACACTGTAATCTAACATTTCAAGTAATATCACATTACAGCTCACATTACTTGTAATTTCACAATTTAAGTAATCTCACATTACATACATCCAAACGCTCCCTTAAGGTTTGGTTTGTTATTTTAAATTAACCTTTTTTTTATTATTAAAATGATGGGTTGTATTTGGAGTATGTTTAACTCTTACTTTTTATCCAAAATTATTTAACTGAAAATGAATAAGTTTAATCCTAATTCTATAATAAGCAGGAAATAATTAATATGTAGGTACCTTTGAGGTACGCAATGGTAGGCGTGGGATTTCTGATGCAAAACTGTGGACCGGTGACAAGGGCAGAGCAAATGGAAGTAAACTTCAAACCCCATTCTTCTGCTATTCTCCATGCCGCCTTCTCCCCCCGGACCTTACCTAATGCATACCACAGCTGAAAACCAAAGCGCCTCTTAATGATGATTAAATTTAGAACAAACATATAATTTATTTTATAATTAATATAATTGAAGGGATAAACTCCTCTTCGTATAATTGGAATTAAAGTTGACCAAGCCCAGATGATCCATTATGGTCGGATTTATTTATTTATGGGCTTGACTTAGTTAGGGTCATCGCTCCAATAATCTATCTAATTAGAAAAAAAATTATGGAATAAACTATATATATATATATACTAATAGGATTAAACTAAATAAAAGTTAGAGAGCAAGACACGTACTATTTAACAGTTCATTAAAATATATACTAAAAGATAATGTCTCAAACGTGTTGCGTAAATAAAAAATAAGCAAAAAGAAAACTTCTACTAAAAGTCAATACGACCAAACTTATGACAAAAGATTTATTAGCCCTTAAATAAAACAAAATCAACTTTGAATACTTTAAAAAAAAATATTAAAACTTTTTTTCTTAACAAATAACAAACTAAGCTTTAAAGAATATAGCAAATGGTAAATTATGTATTTTCTCCACTAAAAGGTCGATAGAAATCGCACACATATGAATCAGATTATGCTTGTTCATATGATGCATGATGAGCAAATCAATATACAAATTATTAAAATACATTATATGGATGTAACATGTTAAGTTTTTATTATTATTTGCTATAAAAATCAATTTAGTTTGCAATTTGCTATGTTTTGTAAAGTTCAGTTAAATTTTTGTAAATAAAAAAGTTCAATTTTTTTTCTTCAAAACACTCAAAACTGGGTTTGGCTTTTAATAAATTAATATATATATATATATATATATATATATATATATATATTATATATATATATAACATAAATATTATCATAACATATAATTTGCTATCTTTTAGGGTAAATGCACAATTTGGTTAGCTGTGATTATTTGACCATATGGTTATATTATATTGAGATAAAACGTTCAAAATGCTCTTTATATTTTTTTTTTCACCATATTATTTAATTGTGTTATTCATCGTATTCTTTATTCATAACTTTTTTTTTTGAAAAAAAAAATGTTTTTTCATTAAAAAACTTCGATTTTTTAATTTCTTTTTAAAGCCGGACAATGTGTTCGAATCCGAATTCAACAACAACTTCTGGGTCACCATAGCAGCTGCTAAGGTTTTAATTTTGAAACATAAAATACAATTTAATTAGAATTTTTTTATTAGATTTATGAAAAAAAAATTGAAGAACGATGATCAACACTACATTTATGACAATTTAATCACATTTAGTCAACGACTCAAATATAAGTTGACTAAATAAAATAGATTTAAATCACTAATTACATTATGAAATATTGATAATCATTCAATCGCATAAAAAAAATTAATCACGATATGTAAATTGTAAACATAGATAACTAAAATATTCGGTAGTTAACAACTACCGCCCCCATCACATTAGGTGGTGCATAACCACCAATTTTAAATTTGACACATATGAATGACTATGACCCATGTAGTACAAATCATCCATATTTGTTTACAAAACAAAATCATTTATTAAAAATATTAATTGCTCAAAGAAAAGTAAAGTTATATGTTGCAAAAATTTCTTATTATTAAAGCACTAAAAAGATATAATTAATTATATAAATCCTATTTCTACTTAAAAAAACATGTGATTTAATATATATTATATACTTTTTGTTAATTGACATGACTATTCACTTGGCATTCTTAATCCATGTCACTTAATGAAAAAATTAACAATTAACAGTGTTAAAATTCGTGACATTTTATTGTTTGATGGAATTTTTTTTTTGTTATTTTAAATTCATTTACTATTATTAATTGATTTCTTTAGTCAGTTGCAATAAAAAGTTTATGTTATAATTAAATACCTTTAAAATTATGAAAGATGAACCCTATCATACGCGTTCTAGTAATTTATATGTATAAAATGTATATTGATTTTTTTAACAATATTTTCATTACGGGTAAAAAGACAAAAAAATCATCGTTACAAACAACTAATTTAGTGTAACAAAAAAGGAAGTATTCAGTATCCTCAAAACACAAATTCTAGAACATAAGCAAATTTATATTGGTAGTTTAGTTATAAACCATCTACGTGTGATTACGTGGTAGCTACTAGCTGTTAACTATTTTTTTTTTCCACCAAACTATACTTTAATGCTTTTATTTTCCATTTTAGGAACTACATAATTCAGATTTTCTTTTTTAACAAACCACAAAAAAATAAATTTTAATTAATTAATTAATTTTTTTCAAGTTAAAGTGATAAGTATGAAAATAGGAATTGTATACCTTCTTATGGAGGCAGAAGGATTCGTCACTCCATGAGTCATGATTAAGCACAAGTGACTGAGATTCCGGCGAGTCCCGCCATACGCAGGCGAGGAGAGATGATGTCAGAACGCATTTCCTCACCGACGGCGTCCGTCCACACGCCTCCATCACATTCTCCGTCGCCTTCGCTTCTACTTCCGCCATACATTTCTGACAATTTTTTTGTTCCGTTCAGTCAGGAAGAAAAGAAATGATGAAACAGATTAGAGAGAGAGAGAGAGAGATTTACGGAGTAGCCGGAGAGGCCTGAAGGATCAACGAGCGCCGCCGTGTGGAAGACGCCGTAGCAGCCGTGAAATGCTTCCGATAAGCTGTCCACATCGCTCATCTTTGCCACCACTGCTCGAAAGTTGTATTCTTCTGTTGTTCCCATCTCGCCGGACGTTTCCATTTCCCTAAGCTTTTCCAGATCCTCTGTATCAAAAGATGACAAAAAAAAAAACCCAAAAATTATATATTATTTATTATTTTTCATCATATCATATTATTGGCCAATTATTAGGATAAATTATTGTACTTGTAGATAAGAACTCATTTTGTTTTATACACAGAAAAATATATTTTTAATAATAATAATAATATTATTATTATTATTTATTATATAATCAATTCATATTCTGAAGAGTTCTTCTTCTTCTTTTTTAGGTTCCTGAAGAGTTGACTAGGCTAAACAAAAGAACCACACGTCACGACACGAAAGAGTTATATATATATATATATATATAGTTGTTGATACTTGATATACTGACATCAACGTGCAAATTGTAACCAAAATAATAATCAATAAAAATATTTTTTTATTTTTATTTAATTGCAACTTGAACAAGAAGCTAAATAAAAAATCTAATCCTAATTAAAACTAGAGAACTTATTATAAAAGTAAAACACTGATTTATAGACTAGATTTGAGGACATTTAAGATAATCCTAAATAAATTTATTTTTTCCTAAATAATAATTAATTACCTTGATTATCAACCATGATCCGAACAGAGTATCCACGCAGCAAGAGACGATTGACGATGGCGCGGCCAAGATACGAGACGCCGCTGGTGACGCACACCACCTTATCCTCGCCGCCACCGCCGCCTTCAACATCTCCCAACCCCATCGGCAACCCCCTCATCTCCTCCTCGTCCTTCCGCCGGTGAACGGCCGCGCACGCCGCCAACACCATATGTCGAAACTCCTCTATCTCCGTCCTCTTCCTCTCCTCTGTCCGTACGATCCCCATCTCTCTCTACTCTACTCTCTCTCTCTCCCCCACTTGTAACGCGAAATGGAAAACTAAAACCCAGGAGGACAGTTTTATATCGGAGAGTTTCTCGCCTTTATTACTGCTATCATGCAAACCAAACACTATTATTCATTTATTATGACCACTTTCAATCCTCAATTTGGGCTCTCTTTCCTACGCTCGTTTACGGATAAATTATTATATGTCAATAGCTGTCACCTAGGTGGTGAACCTTATGCCAATCATAAAGTGACATGTGTTACTCTCTTTTTTATTTTGTCAGAAAATTGCGACTTGTCACTCACTCATTGGTTGGCAATTAACTAGTTAGAAGACGGCTGTTGGCTCGGATTTACATAATAATTTCTCATTGTATACGTTTATTCTCATAAGAACCTAAGATACATTTAAACTGACATTAAGAATAATATAAGAGTATAATAGATTGAATTCGAGAATAGGATAACAGTATAATTAATTCGACTCTGCAGATTATACGAAAAGAGTTTAATTGCTATTGTAGGAAAAAAAAAAAAAAAAATTAATTTAACTTCAAATACTCTGTGATCGAAAGTCTTTTAGTGAGTCAAGCATATATATGGCTATGTATAAAATCGTTTTTCTCTTCATTAATTACGGGTAGATAGGGAGATCACATTAAGCAAAATATTTATCCGGTTGAAGGTGTCATGACATTTAATTATGTTTCGTTTTACCAACCAGACTGATATAAAAATAATACAGTATTATTTGACCGGACATTGTAAATAAGATACCATTAATAACCCTAACCCAGTATCTTTATTATTATTATTAATAATTAATTAATAGATAGAGAAGGGCATGGCGGATGGAGGTAAGTGAAAATGAAAGTCTTGGATCTCACGTGTTGAAGGGCTAGTATGCACGTGTAAGTTCACAATCTCCATCCACCGCCCAAACTAACTAAATGAACAAGGAAATGGATCCGTCTAACAGTCTAATAACCTACTCCACATGAACGCCACCTGCCTGTGATGTTCGACTCTGAACGACCAACCAGACACCAATGTAATTACTGATACAGTCTAAATCTACTACATACGTAACGTAAGTAACGTAACACGTGCATATATTCATCATATCATGAATGATTGTATATCGACTTTTTCCTTACGTAGGTCCAGTTCATTTTTTGTGGTGAAGGCACGATAGGTGGGGCCTATGCATAAATGTGTTGATACATACATACTACCATATAATGTCGAATTGATTACGTAGTTGCACTACTAGAATACCCCCTCAATTGCCACAAGGCAAAATCGTGCAAAACCCATGTACAATGACATTTGCCACGGGTTCTCCATGGGATCACCCCGTGATTAGTAATAGCGTGTCAAATTTTTTTTACAACGGGGATCTCGTTGCAAATATTGTAGCTCGTGTAAGAATTGATGCATTCCTGAGTTAGATGAACTCGAATCGATATCGTGGCAAAATTGTATTATTGTTCTCCACGTTTTTGCAACGAGCTGCACAAGGTAGAGATGATTCGATAACTCACTTATAGGATCAGATTATTAGATTCAAAATGAACTTGTTGAAACGAAATTTGTGCCCCAATTATAATCTAATAGGGTCGAATTTAGCAATTTGTATACTTTTTGTTGAATTAAATTTTCTGATTATGTTATTCACTTTTAGAGTTCGATATGTAAAGTAATCGGATTCTACAACACTTTTTAGAATCAAATATTTTGATGGAGTAAAATATATTTAGGGTCAGATGATTTGAAGCTACAAAACATATATGTAGTCAAAATATTTGATTCTAAAAGTCTAAATCAATGACGAGACTTCAGATTCTAAAACGTTTTTCAGAATCAAATGTTTTGTTATAGTAACTGCTTATAATGTCAAGTCTTTTGAATCTATAAGACATTTAATTCATAAATGAATTTTTTTTTATAGAATAATGCCATCAAATCCATACACAGATAACTCATACACATGTACAATCCATAAAAACACTATATCCTACACAATGTCATAACCGGACATTTCTCTCCATTTTTCTGCAATCTCTACCTTATAAGGTATAGTACTTGATTTGTAGTGGCATCTGCCAGCATCATTCCCACAACACTCGACAACTAGGTGACCAACTTGTCCACACTAAAAGCATTTTCTCGTTGTCCAGGAAGAGTTACCACCTGCAGAGTTTTGAGAGCATATAAATGATGAATCAGATTCTTCTAAACCCCAAACCAAATCCATTGATAATTAGAATTTGGTGACCAAAATAACACATGAGTTTATAACTTTATGAGTTTGACCAAATTGGAAGACAAAGTAGACAAAGCTGAAAAAAAATTTAGCAACCAACGATAATTAAATTATGCCTATTGGAAACCAACATATTTGAAAATTTAAATGAAATTTTACTGATCCAAAATGGGATAAGAGAAGCTACTACCAGTACAAGAGCTTTCGGAAGTCACAGTGGCAGTCTAATTATTTCAAAGACTACACCCCCACACTCAATTTCCTTGATCTAATCTCTTAATATTACACCAAAAAATATCTATCTGCAACATATATGAAAATTTCACCAAGTCTAAAATCAAATCAATGATGTTACTGAATTCTAGTCATACTAAAAGCTGAGATTAGTTAATTGTTATAGAGAGACAAATTCCAAGATAAAGATCAACATGGTCAATTTGGCAAATTGAAATGGAATCTCACAGCTCCAAAATGGGATATGAGTACCTACTACCAATATCAGAGTTTTCAATCGATGTGGTAGTATACTTATTAACAACACCGCACTCCTACACTCAGTTTCCTTGATAACCAGATAAATACCTAGATAAAGACGCATGCTTTCTTTGAGACCATGGAAGACACTTCTTTTCCAGAAGCTTGGAAATTGTTAATCTTCGGTTGGAGGTGCCGCGGAGAAAATCAAAGACCCAATTGGAAAAATATTGTATTAAACCTTGATAATCACATAAAAAATTAAATTAGAAAAATATTGATTTAAAACTTAATCAAACTAACCTCGATAAAAAGACCAACCTCCTTGCCCTTCACCTGCAACATAAAAAGAGAGGCAGTTGGTAAATCAAGGTGCTGTTTGGAGCTTCTATAGCTTAAATTCCATATCCACCCTAAAATGTAAATCATGCCGCTTACTTAATGTCCAAACAAATTTGACAGATTTGAGAACATCGATTTGAGTTCGATCAAATTGAATTATGCTCTAACTATGTTGTGAACTCCATAGATACTTACTGTAATAACAAAACCAAATCACTGCAACCACCCTTTCACATATCATACTACTTACAACACCCATATGGCATTTGCGAAAACATGGTACCAATATCCATGCATTTGCATATGAACGATGCTTGAATCCAAGACATCCCCATTGATACAAATATTTGAAAACACAAATAAATACAACGTCTAGTAGGTAGACACTGGTTCTCCTAGACTCTTCCTTTATCGTGACACTTTAAGCTCAATTATACTGTGTTTGCATTTCTAATTTCCCACATTAAACAATGTTACTTTAGCTTACAATGTGTTAAATATATAGAATAAAAAGTGAATGTATACTTACACGAATCCTTGAGCAAGAGTCGTGGCAATTTACATCCTCATAGTCCAATCCAAACTCCTTCCGCCTCTTGGTATATGATTGGGCACTTAAACACCCTCAACATCAGTTCTAGAACCAAATCAAACCGCAATCTGCAAAATAAATACAATTTCCAAAAAATTAAATAAATTTGGTCATCTATCGTGCTCATGGATGAAAATTTGGGCCCAGAATGCAATGCAAATTTCAGATTAACATAAAGAGTATTAACTTACCCAGCGCATGGTGCTCGGTGGCATCCAAGTGCCGTATAATCTCTCCGAGCAGTTCCGGAAGGATAGAGCTCCAACCTCTAAGTCGCGACGTGATGTTATCAGCTCACCATGTTTTGGGGTACCAAAACCTACAGCTCAGTTCTCTGCAACCTGCTGAAGACCTCGTAAGAGAGCTTAATCAGTAATCCTAACTCCAGCAAATAAACAAAAAGATGGATAAATAACACGAAATTATGGCAGTAATGTTAAATTGGGGGAAATCATAAATGAAGAAACCCGGTGATTAGATGCACAAGCACAATGACAGAGAGAATTAAATAAGCATTAGCATGCTTGCTTCCAAGAACATGTTGAGCATCCTCTACTTCTCGTCTCCTTACATGAACTGCGTAGTTCCGGCAAGGCGAAAGCCGTGAAACGCGTCGATGATGCTATTACTGTCAATTTCATCCCAGAACCAACCATTTCCTCGGTTCAGATGTAAAGGATAAAAAGGTAGGAGCTGCAAAATTCATATGGAAGATATTTTTGTTCTTGTTGTCCTATATAAACAGTGATTGAAACTTAAAATACTTTTTTTTGTGAGCAGAAAGTGGGGATGAAGGGGGATATGACAGATCAGGGCCATTTCCTATCAACAACTTTGCAACCATCAAGGGAGAATACATCCACCTTCAAGCAAAGTTATGATGGATTGATTATATAACCATGCCATAAACACAAAAATGCTTTCAAGAATGGAATTACCAAGTCTGATATAGTTCCACTTTAAACGGCATACCATCTTGAAGAGGATGCAATTAAAGTAAATCATAGAAGAGTATGAAATATGTATTGTAGCAAATAGTTAAACTACTTACATCATTGCAGACAAAAAGTTTGCCAAAATTTTGTGCCAGAAGTCCTAAAGATTTGTCTCTTCTATTCTCTGTGACATACATTGAGATACCAATTTTAATAACAGCCAATTTTAATAACAGCGTTCCATTAAAAACAAAAGTGTGTTTAATCTATGACCTATTATGTGATTTAGCACTAAATAATAACCATCCATCTAAGTATATATTGAAGAGGAAAATAAAGATTCAAAAAAACGTACCTTGAATCTGGATGTTGTAATGGTTTAAGTTTAACCTGAGAACACCAGCCATTATTGGGCACTTCTTTTACAGAAGACAGTGATAGATGCAAAACAACAACCAAGGAAGAAGCCATACCAAGTAGTCTAAAAGATTAAACAGCATTAGACTTCTAAAATCTACATTTCATCACAATGTAAACCAATAATCTACGTTTCATCTCAATAATGTCAACCTATAAACTAATAATGCACATTTGATCACAATTATAGAAACCAATCAACAATTAAACACTAAAAGTATTCAAAATTAAATAAAATAGCATCAATTTACCTCAATTTAGGTAATTACCCCAAATTCTAAAATTAGGGTTTCAGAAGTGGAGTAGCTGGCGGCCTATGCTGGTACCCGGACTAAGAGGGGCAGTAGACTGGAGCGGCGGCGTGACTGGAACAACGGCGTGACTGGAACAACGGCGTGACTGGAGCGGCGGCGGCGTGTCTGGAGGGCACCGGAATGAATGGAGGCCGGCAGACTGCAGAGAAAGAGAGAGAGAGCTGGCTGGCGGGCGGGCGGACTGGCGAGCGGAGGCGCGGTGGAGTCACGGTCTTAGACGGCGAGCGGAGAGGGAGATGAGACGGCGCCCGGCAGGAAGAAAGGCAGAGACCTGAGTGGGGGAGAAGGCTTCTGTCAAGCGTGGTCGTGACTTTCTGTCTCTTTAATTTGGGGTTTTTTTTTTTTTTTTTTTTTTTTTTGCAAACTTGAATCCTCGACTATCAGTTGAGGGTTTGACCAACATTTTGGTCAAATCCTCGACTCTCACTCGAGGATATGCTTACTTTTGGAATTTTCAACTTTAGCTGCTTAATTTTGTATTTTAATACTAATATATGCTTAAATTGGTAAATTTTTCAAAATGTGCCATATATTATAATAACCACCGATAAAGTCGCGAACTTCAATCAAGCTACAACCAAAATTTTAGAAGAACAAACAATTTAATCCCAATATGGCGAAAGATCAGGCGGTGTCGATCATGTACGGCAACAGAGACCAATGCAATGCTCAAAGAGAGCGGAATAGATGAGAAAAGAAAGAAGGTGTGCTGAAGATCGAAGGGGATATGGATGACACCTGTGATCGGTCGAAGGAGCGGGGATGGACGGATCTTCGAGCAGCGGGATTTAGCATAAGAGAAATTGACGGGAACTTCGAGTCGGTAAACTCTTCGATTGATGGACTGTACCTTAATTCACTTGTATACTTTATTCACTAATAAAGTCCAAATCAAGTACTATACCTTAATTCACTATTATACATTAAATCATTAGTAAATTCTAAATCCATTAATATAACTTAACTCAATATCATACCTTAATTTCACTTATATACCTTAATACATGACTATATCTTAAATCACCTCTATAATTCACTTGTATACATTAATTCACTAATACAGTCTAATCAATTAAAATACCTTAATTCACAAATATACCTTAATTCACTAGTAAAGTCTAAATCCATTAATATAACTTAACTCAATAACATACATTAATTTCGATTCTATTCATTAATTCATGACCATGTCTTAAATCACTTCTATACCCTAATTCACTTGTATACCTTAATTCACTATTATACATTAAATCATCAGTAATGTCTAAATTCATTAATATAACCTAACTCAATATCATACCTTAATTTCACTTATATACCTTAATACATGACTATACCTTAATTCTCTTGTATACATTAATTCACTAATACAGTCTAATCAATTACAATAACTTAATTCACAAATATACATTAATTCACAAATATACATTAATTCTTATTTATATACTTTTAAAATCATATTAATTAATAATAATGAAATAATGTTCGTATTATTCGGTTTTGGATTTTTTTTTATTTATAATTAACAAAAAATATATTAAGTTTATAAAATAGTTGTCCATATACATTTTATTTTAATTAAGTGTATTAATATATTTATTTCGGTATTTTTTTACCTAGATTATTGATGTAAATTTATTATATATATTATATATTAAATATACCACAAATTAAATATATTATATATATTCTTCTTAAAGTTTTTAACGACAATAATATTTTCTCTTATATTTTCTATTGATTTATTTGGGGTAGATTATATTTTATATTATTATAAATATATATACACACGTATGTGTAGGATTCAAGTTAATTCACAAGAAAAGTGTAGGATCATTAACATGATATAACTCAATGACTTATTGTAGACTCATTTGTGTATACATCCGATTGACGTCTATACCTTAAATCACTTCTATACCTTAAATCACCCTTATACCTTAAATCGCCTTTATACCTTAAATCACTTGCTATACTCTAATCGTGTTTAGTTAAGTTAATTAGGTAGTATAGTAGCATTCAATTGCTTTACCACATTTCATTAATACCGTCTGATTGAATCTTATATCATTGACACAATTATCGATACCCTAAATCACAAGTATAGTCTATGACAAACTTGTATACCTTAAAACTATAATTGTCATGTAGCTTAGTGAAAAGTCGTCTATGTGTATTTATTCCACACGAAGTCATGAGTTCGATTCTCAGGACAGACTTTTATTTTTTAAATGAAATTATAATTTCCTCCTCGTGGCAAATTCGACGAGGGCACGTAGAAAATGCACGGATTATACAAACCCGTGGATAATGTGTGTATGAGGCCGTTATAATTTGTTACAGGGCCCATTCCCGTGTCAGAGTCCTCTTTAAATTGATGTCCGTGGCAAATTTGAAGTAACTGCCGTCTCTATTTGCATCGGCATAACACCTTGTGGCAAAGTTCGTTTTAATTGAGGGGGTATTCTAGTAGTGTTGATATACTTAATATCTTCGTTTCCTGGGAAGTTCTAGTTAATCATCTATGTTTTTGTATTTTTAAAGCAGAAATCTATGTTTTTGTGTATACTGGTTAATTAATTATATTACTTAAGCATAAAGTCCATGATAGTTAGTTATTCTCGTTTACTTTGTGATAAATATTAAAATCAGTGTGAATTAATATTCAAATTTTAAGGTTTTTTTTTTGTTTTTTTATCATATGTGCAATGATGGTGTTACTTAATTAAAATATTGTCATACTGATAAACAAGTAGCAGATATCATGACCCAAAGAATGAAAAAAGTTTGCTTAAAGAATCCAGCTGGGTGTTAAATAAGTTGATTTTTTTACAGCAAAATTCAGTTTAAGAGATGCAATGCTGGAGCTTAAAGATTGACGATCAAGCAAGTTAAATTAGCTGTCTCCCTAGTTTCATTGCGTCTGAACCGGTCTGGTTCATTTGTTCGGTTTGATGTCTCTGCATTTGGTGTTCTTGAGTCTATTAAAACAGTGTTATCATAAACCGGATCGGGTACCAGATCGGTCAGGGCACCGGTTCGACGGGTTTGTAGGTAAAAAAAGGCAGAATCAGCAAAAAAAACATTACATAGACTCTTCCAACACATAATCTACATCGCGCCTCTCATAACCTTCTTACCCTCCATATATAGCTAGAGATGAATGTTGGGTCAAACCCCGATGTAAATTCTGAAAAAGGAATAATTTTTTAAAGAATTAAATTCGACATCTTCACCTGTCTTGTCTGGTTGTTGAAAATCTACCTCAAATTTTTTTCGATTAACAAAAAATGAAAGAGCACTATGATGAAAAATGCCCAAGAACCAAATTAAGTAACGGAAATGCAACTGCATGTATCAAGACTTCTTCTATGTTATATCTATTCTATCTTATCTGCGACACAAGTTGGTTTAGCTAGGGTTTTTATTATTTATTTATTATTATAATTACTTGACACCGAACCGGCGACTCTGATCTGCCAAGAACCGTCCGGTTCTTTAAAAACCGACTTTTGAACTGAATTCGCTTCCTTCCTAATCTTTTTAGAGAATCGGGCCGGTGGATGCTCCGTTTTCAATTCGAACTCGGTCGGACCTCTGGTTCGGTCCGATTCTGGTAACACTAAATTAAAACTTTCATATTTTTGTTTTGATGATTCAGTTAGAGATATTAAAAGCATTGGTTACTCATTTTTAGTGATTTGCAATGGTTAGATAACTTAGAGCATCCATAATAGTTTTACATAAATTGTATTCTTTAAAATTGCTACGTAGACATATATGTACATTATAAGTATTACGTAAGCAATATTTGATCTAATATAGTTAATCAAATTGTTTTACTTAACTATATTATTTAAATATATTTTATTATTAAATTTTACAACAACCAATAAAATATTACCATTAATTATAAAATGAATTAATTTATAATTAAAAATTAGTTACGTAATATATAATACATTCTTTAAATTTAATGAATATGTATTATAAAAATAGATGAGTCTCACTTTTAAGGCGTAAAACCGTTGTAGTTCATTTTTATACTGGTTAAGTGATTACGAATTCTCGTGCTCGCGTTATGGATCATATGATATCCCACGACATTACACTTCCTTTCATAGAAAGTGGACCGCAAATTAATTATTAATCTTACACGCACCCGAAGAATTTTATTTTATTTTTGTCTAAGCACACAGAGAAGTTTTTTTTTTTTTTTTTTTTTTAAACGCCCCTAGGAGGGTTTTTTTTTTTGGTAGAAGGAGTTGATTTGTCGTGAGATGTAAACTTGATGTACGTGGCCCTTGCTGGATCGCAGAACAAACCTACTCAGTTGTGTTCGTATGTAGTCAATAGTCTTTTTGGTATCGAAGCCGTCGTTAGCACTTTCAATAGTAGTTTTTAGTTGTTATGCCATCTTGTAAATTTACTATTATAGAATTTTCATAATTTCTTATGTCATATATTATTATTCCTAAGAATAATAATTAAATAAAAATTCGACATTCGATTGGAAGTTTCTAATTTTAAAATGGGAGTTCCTTGTTTCAATATTTGTCACTGGACGCATTAGGTGTGACTATGATTACAAATATTATGGTTTTGCAATTATTGAGTAGACATATAAGTAGAAATTCAACATGTTACTGTTCATTGTGATACCAACTTTTTTTATATGTTTTATTCAATTGTTTTCTTATCTATTTGTTTATATATATCATATATATAATTCTGATATGACAAGTCAATAATGAATGTGCAGTAATTGTTCATTTTTAACATTAAGTAAGTTAAATAATGATACAAACTGAAATTACTACTTTTTAACTTCAGATCAATTCCAATGCTTTCTTACTTAATTTGTTAATATTTCACCATGTGGCACAACCGTCATTTCTAAACTACGAAATAGTATAAAATTCTATATTATTAAATATTGAATAATCTTTTACTAAAAAAATATTATCTTATTTTAATGCATGTATATTCTCTATAATTTACTTATTATATTATTATATAAAATGAATATATTTTTCAAAATTACATTGTTGTAAGAAAAAAAAAATCGGATGATATATAATATATTTTTAATTTACATATTTTAGAAATCATTAGTAAAAACACATTATTAATACCTATAACCGATTTACTATTATGTAAATGAATAATGTGCATAAGCGTGAATCTGCCGACGAGAATGAATTAAGATATGCCAATCTTGTGAAATTTTAAGAAGCACACTGTAAGAACTGTTAAGCAGACATTTGGAGTTTGCAAGTTCGTGTTGATATTTTACGTGGGCGATCCATAAATCTGAAAAATTAGGAAGAATTATAAAAGCATGCATTATATTACAAAATATAATTGTGGAGGATGAAAGATACACTTATATCATAAATAATATCCAATTACGTGACGAGAAAAAAATATAAAAATAACATTAGAATTTGATCGAATATTTCTAGCAATTTTTTAATGCGCTTGTCAACCTTAACAAAGTATTTAAACAAAAAAATTCAACCGGGTAGAGAATGACATTCCCCTTTTTTGAAAGAAAAAAGGTAAAATTTGTCGAAAATTGTATTCCCAAAGCAATCTAATCGAAAATTTCACTCTTGAAAACTACTAGTTTTGGGATTAATTTTCTACAATGTATATTTTCTTATTTTGTTATTCAAATAGGGAGTTTGATAGAAATTCTGAAATATGTTCCGATAGATTCTGAAACAGAGAGAATGACATCATTAGTAAATTTTATCAAGTTTTAGGGTAATTTTGTTCTTCCTCACTGTCAAACAATACGAATTATTAGAATCAGAATATAAATCATTTCTGTTCAAATAGTGTTATTTTTGGTAAAAAGTTCATTTATTTGGCTAGAACTATGGTTAGAATTCGGAATTTTCACTCACACTCGAGGTCAAAAGGTAGTACCCAAGATGAGGCCTAATTCTTTTGAGCCGAAGATGAGGCCCAATTAAATCAACCTTCTTCTCACACATTATTCTTCTTCTCCACTAAGCTAGAGGGATTCAAGCTTCTGATTGAGGAAATTCGACTTGGTTGACTTGCAGCAAATCATATCTGCTACCATCCTTCCACAAATGGGTAGTTCAGTTCATTTTGCAGTGCCAAACAAAAAGATAGCTTTAGAAATCAATGTGAGTATGCTGTCGTCTTTGTCTTCCTCTGGTTCTCCGTGATTGTGGAATTGTTCATTGAGACCAAGATAGATTCGTTCTACAATTTGGTGATTATTCATTTTTATGCAATCAATTTACATCACTGAACTAAAGCTACGTTTTTTTTTTCCACTTATTTGTTGTTGCATCGAAGTCATTGGAAAACCCCTTTCGCCCATAAACTGTTTGTATAAATGCTAAGTAGAAGCTTCTATGAAGTGTTGTTTGTTATTAATTTCCTTTGTTAGTATTGGTTCATCAGATGTAAAACCGTTCATTAATGGGCTATTTGATTAGTGAAATCACCTTCTCTCTTGCCAGAGTCAGTATACTTCTTCTTTCTCCCCCAACTTTACCTATTTATTCCAGGCAGAACTTTTGCACCTCATTGAGCTGGAAGCTACTTTCTTTCTTGTTGAATCATGACCTCATGAGGAGTGGATTCCTAGTGTCTCAAGCATAGAATTTTAGCATTTCTAGTTTAGTAGTGGAGCTTATTATTTGCCTCAATCATGCAGAAATCTATCCATGATGCCACAAAAGTCATCCTTATGTGGTTCACCATAATATTTCCTTTGTTTTAGGTGGGGTATTGAGGCATTGTCTGAGCAAAGTGAATATCTTGTGACCTTAACTTAGAACATACTTGAGTTATCTAAACATAAATCCGCTCCTTATGCCACTAAATAAGAAGAAAGCTTCATGGGGTTGAAAATAAAATTTCATTTTGTATCTCTGACCATTCTCTCCGTTAAATTTGATGTTGCAGGGCAATAAAACAGATATAGTACTTTGCGCATATGAGGATCAGTTTCTGGTCAGTATGAGGCTCTTGTGTAATTTCCTTAATTCCACTAGTTAATGTGTTGTACTGAGATAAAATCCATCTTTCAGGTACTTGTGACTCAAATAGGTGCAATGGGAACAATTTTACATGCCAGGTCTGCATTTCATTTCCATATTCAGCCTTTGATACTATAATAGCCATCCTCGTGCTGCGTTGTATATGTTGTACTTGTGGATTTAACTTCCTCACTGTGGCAAAACTCATGTTAATGGATGTAATATTGTATTGAAAACGGACATTTATCATCATGTTGAAGTGAAGTCCTTAGAATTTTACAAATGGTGCTTCTTTGTGGAAAAGCACCTTGCTTTCTGAGATTATTTATTCCGACACTAAGAGACATTACTTGATATATATATTTATAAAATGAATTATTTCTTCAAACTCAGAAAGGAGGAAGGGGTTTCCATCAATCCAACTTTCAATGTATCCGTAGTATTTGGGAAACGCGATGAAGTAAGTAATTGTTGTCATGGGGATAGTTGTTCATTGTTTTTCAAAACTTAGGTTTCCTAATTGACTCTCTATTTGTATTACAGCCAATGT
Source organism: Clarkia xantiana subsp. parviflora (assembly GCA_036873135.1). Classification (NCBI taxonomy): domain Eukaryota; kingdom Viridiplantae; phylum Streptophyta; class Magnoliopsida; order Myrtales; family Onagraceae; genus Clarkia; species Clarkia xantiana. The sequence continues at coordinate 52,146,099 of JAPTYO010000001.1, forward strand.
TGGTAGCTTGTGCCCGGCGACTGATTGAGCATATAAGGTATATATTGCTACCATATTATGATGTTTTTAGAACATGAAAATCAGTATGCAATACATTTGATTTGTTTGCTAATGTTGCTACACCTTGTTGTGTTACCAGTAGCTCTGGTGTCTCCAAGCCATTGGTGCTCTCCCTCGGACTAAAGGACCATTCAATGGTACAGTTTATTATTCTCTTTGAGAATATTGTCTCATAAATTAGCCCACTTTATGCTGAAAAACCTCTTTCTACTTTTGCAGGAAACATTCAAGGGTGTCATTTCTGCTGTAGTCGATAACCGCCTTTGGTAGCTCAGTTTGTAAGGGTGATTAACCCAATTTGTGTTCAAAGAGGAAGGATAAAATAGCGAATCAGTAGAGCTGTGACTGGAATCAATCAATGTACTGTGTTAATGAACTATGTCAACTTCAAAATTTGTACTGCAATCTATATTATATATATAATGAGTCTTGGATTATTATTTCCACAATTTTAATGCCAGTCATAAGAGAAAGTGTATACGACATGGTACAATATAAAAGCACTAGTATGATATGAGACATGAATATGCCATTGAAGAATGTTGATTATCCAATCCTCTACACATCGCGCTGCACTTCTGAACTACGCTGGTAGTAGTTTCCTAAGCTACCCTCCTCCCGTTCGATTGAAAATCTTTCATTTGCTTCTCCAACTACAAAACCGAAAAGAATATATACGTGACTCACATATTTTGTACCTGTTATTATAGTCATCTATATTGTATTCTATCTTGAATTATAACTGGCATCGACTACCATAATGGTTATATATATAATAAATGTATCACATTGTACCTGTTATTATAGTCATCTATATTGTATTCTATCTTGAATTATAACTGGCATCGACTACCATAATGGTTATATATATAATAAATGTATCACATTGTACCAAGAATAATTAAATCTGAAACCACTAACCTGTGCATTTATCGTTTTTTGATTTTGCAACTCCTCGACAAGGGATGCAACACTGACCAAAGAAAGTAAACGTAAGGAGATACCATAAGAAATAAACACGCTAGTAGTTGAAGACACTTAAAACGTACGTTTTTTCTAAACGAGTTACTTCACTCTGCAACTCCTTCTCCCTTATAGAATTGGATCCCTGCACGTTACATATTTTCTGAAGAACTCAAAATGAAAACAAAATATAATTAATTAAAATAAATGCCTGGTCAATACCTGCGTTAATTCTTTCTCAACCAATTCTGACGGCTTCCCTAATTCAAACAAAAAAAAATCTTAATAGAAACTCATGTCTTATCGTTCTAAATTTGACAAGTTAAATATACCAGACATATGCTCCAAAGAGTTGATAAGTTTGATAAGTTCTTCCTGAAAACACAGTTAACGATCAGAAATTCATATTGACATCATATATGCAGTAAAAGTTATTTTAGGCGAGTCAATCGAATTTGGCATATTTATTGAGATACCCAGTTATTAATTGACATGATCAGTCACAAAAGATCATAATTGTTAAAACAAGAAGGTAGCAAATCCAGTATTACCCTTTGAACAGAATTCTGGTGCAAAATAGATCGTAGGGAAGGCAGAAGTGTTGCAGCCTCCAAAGAAGAGAAGGTTGAACTCAATGGGCCACTGCTTGTACCACTCACAGAGCTCATTGAGCTGCTACTTAAACCCTAAATGACATAAAATCATAAAATAATCATGAAACTAATCTTAAGTATCAATACAACTTTTGAAGTAAATGTCAATAATGATCTTTTATCTTATCTATGAAGAGAGTTTGACTATGATGTAGGTCACACATGACATACTTAAGGATATCATCACGGGTAAACCAACCATAACTAATTACCTTTGGAGCGAGCTCTGCTGAAACTTTAAAACGACCCTTACGTTGCACAACTGGCCCATCTATTATTAATTCAATATTAAGCATGAGGCATGGCTGACAAAAAATATTTATACGGTAGAATGAACTAGAGTGCACAAAACCTTGGAGGCTAATATTTGCATCCTTCTTATGCCGATATGCTAGAGGACTACTATGAGCACCCTCATGTTGTCTAGGTTGTAATCTCACATCGCTTGAGAAAAAAACAAACCAAAATTAGTAAATGCAAACAAAATCTATCAAAGATGAGATTCAATGCCTAAGGCAAAAGTTGAGGGATTAGTTGAGGAATTAGTTGACAATAATAAGCACGTATGAATGAGCACTTGTAATAGCATGAAGTGCTAATGTTCTCACTTGACATTGTCACAGTTAAGGCACTTTTTATACATGATACTAAACGAAAAGGACAAGTCATACATCTTTCAACCATCTATCATCATACGAATGTTATTGACTAAATGCCTCACACAAATAGAGGAATAGGGTATTTGCATCATGAAAAAGGCATTTATTACGTCACATATTTTGAATTTCCTTCAATACATATGGAGTAAATTCTATAATTATATATTGTATTAGAACTTGTCAATGACATATTATTTCAATATAAAATATAACCGATCATGTAAACCAAACTGTCAGCTAAGACTCGTAAAATTTCTGCTCATAACCCAATTTATACTTTTATGCACAATTTGACTGAAAATTGTTGGAATGAATATATTTATTTACGATGTTATTGAAAAATTATATTGAGTTTTTTTACTACTCTTCTAATATTTGGGAAAGACAAAAAAAAAAAACTCTAACCCACACTTTGAGTAAGTTGACTCTTACCAATCCCCATTCCTTATAGCCTTCGAAGAAGACAAGTTTGAGTTTGCCGTTATAGGAACACTCGAGTATCTTCTGATAGCAATGTTACTCATCTCAACATCCTTGGGTGAAGATTCTGCTACAAGTTGTTCCTTTGAGTCCAACAAATTTACATCATCACTAACATCAAAACAATCCCTACATGTTGATGTGTTGTTAATTCTCAAATTCTTTCTGAGAAAGATAATTTTTCAAAGCACTAAAATGGCTAATAATCTTATGAACAAGAGAAGTTTCACCGTTTATCTTACTTGAGCGCATCGAGAGATTTATTTGGAAAAGAATAAAATGAACTCCTTAAATCACTGAGATCATTTATTTCATCCTGCATTATGATGAAAAAAGTAAAATGAGAAGTTGGGCATGGTAAATAAATAATTAGGTATTAAAAGAAACGAACTTAAAAGTGACTTTAGAAACATACTTGCTTGTGGGACAAGTCATTGGAAATTTCAAATTTTGGAGACATTCTCCCTCCTAGGAATGATTCGTCATGCTTCTCCAGCTTTCTACGCACTTCAACATCCTTAGCATTTTGTATTTCATCATAATCCTGAATCTACATGAAATTTCATAACAAAGTTACCTAATAGCAAAGCGATGGAAATCGGAGTAAGCACTGGACTACTAATTACGCACAAGTGCAGCCTGACTTTTCAAATCCTCAAGATTAAAATTCCATGCACTGATTCCACGTATGTACTCTTGCTGCACGAAAACAAATATTATTAACTGTAGTTTAGATTAAGTCCATCAATGGTCATACTCATTCATATTGTATATATGCAAGTCTGTAAAATGTAAAATGATAATTCTTGTTTCATTCAATTAGCTATTAATACAAACTAAAAGAAATACCAAAAAACTAAGTAGTTCATACTTACGTTTTTCTTTTCTTTTTTCAACATTTAAAGACAAAAAAGACTATTAGTTTCTTTTTTTTTTTCTTTTCAAACTAATCAATAATATATGGTTCAGTTTCACAGAATAAGCATATGGAGCACATCGGCCAAGCAAAATTAATGGAAGTTCATAGTTTCAAGGAGACTGGTATAATTATTAAAAAAAACAGTATATATCCTCTAAATATGCACTTGCACTCTTTACCTGTGATAATTGGTCCTTATCTTCATAAGGAGACTTATTTTGAACAAGAAGCGCCGCCTCTTTTTCCTAAACGTATATTTATGTCAGCCAAAATACATCTTATAACGCACTTGAACTTGTAAAAACTCCAAATTGGAAAAGAAACGGACCTTTAGACGGTTAAAACGCTCACCCAAAGGAGGAAGACTGGCAAGAATGGTAGAAGCAAGAAAATCAACGGATTTTACATGCTTAAAGAAAGAGTGTTTCAGAAGTTTCTCGGAAGACGGACGCTTCTTAGGATCCTTAACAAGGCATGTAGATACCATATCTTTAAACGACTGAAAATCACAAAATAACATGATAAATTGAACATATAAAATCAAATAGAGAAATTTGTTACAAAATGGTCAAAAGCATACCTTTGAAAACCTCTTGTCTCTCTCATAGTCAAGTCCTGGAGGTGCATTTTGCAAGGTCATTAAAAGAACCTATACAAAAAAGTTTAGTTGAATAAGCACAAGTAACTACTTCGCTACACATGCTTCTTAGTATAAGACAGTAGAATGTTTTACTTTCATTGGCGGATATTTGGAAAAAGGGGCATGACCGTGCGCAAGTTCAAGTGCAGTAATGCCAAACGACCATATGTCTGCTCTGTTTAACAAGAAAATGTGATAATATCAGTTTATGTAAACATGCAATTCGAATATATTAAAAAAAATGAGAGAAGCTCACTTGAAGTCATAACCATGCAATTGTTGCATGACCTCTGGAGCCATCCTAGGAAAAACCAATGCATGAGAAATATACAATAATAAGTTGCTTTCGTTGATATAAGTTCACAATACCAGCATGGAGTTCCGACAAATGTATTCCTTGTTCGTTGCCTATCTCCAGTATCAAACATGCCTGCTGAGACTCCAAAATCTGCTAACTTTACGGCACCATTAGAGTCGACTAATATATTACCTGACTGCAAATTGTGAAAAATAGGTTAATACAATCTCCTACCATTAGCAACAAATGATATTGTCACATAAATTTCATCCAATTATAGTGTCTCATTCATGTTCTTTGTATCAATGTATACACAGGTTAGCAGGATAAGGATAAAATACGTACTTTCACATCTCTATGTATGTGACCATGTGAATGGAGATATACAAGGGCCTTTAGAACTTCATGTAGCAAAATCGCAATGATGGGCTCTTCGAAACCTTCTGGATAAGAATATTTCATTATCTGCAAGCATGAACCTCCAGCCATGTATGGCATGACAACCCAAAGGTGGTGACCTGTAGCGAAAGAACAATGTGCTTGCAATAGATTCGGGTGATTAATCAAGCTCATCGTCTGCACTTCTCGTCGAATTCCATCCTGTGCTCATAGATACACATGAATGAAGAGAAGTTAGAAAGAAGAAAGAAAATGACAATCATTTCGCATATCAAAAGAAAAGAAATTCAAATACCAGATCATTATTGCATCTCTCAAGATCTAGAACCTTGATCGCAACTATCTCATCAAGTGGAACACAAAGAGCCCTATACACAATAGCGCTAACCCCTTCACCAACTTCTTCGTATAATTTGTAGTCATGTGCATTTAGAGGAAACCTTCTCTTTGATGCACCCTCCATTGTTTACTATTAAGGCATCGCATTAACAGTGGGTTCTGAAGTTGATAATAATACTAATGACATATATAGATCGTGCAATGAGTAGAATCTCGGATTGATGTGGGGTTTCTTCCAATTTGGTAGTATTCCTGGCTCGGCCAACAAATAAGAATAACAGATTCTGTCACCAAAATTTCAGAGCTTGAACATATCCAAAACTAGATTAACCGGAAAAAAAAAAATACCTGCAAAGCAAACAAAATTCAGTTGCATTAGCCTTGTCAAGGCTTGATTCCTGCCGATTAAGGGAATAACGCAGAACTGCCAAAACACAGAGAGGGAACCTATAAATGAAAAAGCAACAGAATATCGATGATAATCGAAACACCAACTTAGAATAAACATGCCATGATTAATGCTGAAAATCCAACAAATTGAAGAAAACATGCTTCTGGACATGTTATGGTTTCCTAAACTTATGAAAACCAGAGTGAATACTAGAGGTATATCTTTTCCAAATAATGCCCAGTTGAAATTAAGAATTTTCCAACCAGAAAAGCAAACAAACTGAAATCATGTCAGCCACAAGAAGGAAAAGGAAAACAATAATTTATCAAAGCTACTCTAAGTCTCTAATTACCAATGCAAGTTACTCTATCAAAAACTAACATAAGATTATGAATTTACTCATCTATCAAAACGGGTTCCGACTATGACTGGAAATGAGCCAACACCCAGAACGGAAGTTTAACACCGTCAAATTGAATGCATCCATCACTCAATCACAACTTCAAAGAAACAACAACTGCATGAAGACGTACCACGAAACAAGAACTGAATCTAGTAGTAGAAGAGTTGAGAGATTTGGAGACCCAGATTCAGCAGCAGCAGTTCATTCAGCTAAAGACGGTACTGTTGTAACTTGTACCTAAGACTGTCTCTCTCCAATTGCTCGCGGTTTCTCTCTCTAGGCGCTATCTGTGTGCACAGGTGGTGATCTGACTGATCGACAATGGCGTACCAAGATCGAATCTTTTCGCTGTGTATGTGTGGAAAGTAGTAACAGTAAAAGGGTTTTGGGGGTAAAAGAGGAGCAGCTTTTCTTGTTCGGTTTCCACTTTGATTTTTGATTCTTTTATTTATTTCTAGTATCGTAAAAAGTCTGTAAACTCAAATGGGTACACCGGGTGTTTTTTCCCAAGTGTAAAAATAAAGGTGGAACTCATAAATTTCTGTCTATTAGATTAGGCTTAAATCTCGAGATTAGGCTATTAATTAAATGGAAATCATCGAAATTATATCTGTCTAAAATGGAAATATTCAAATCCTGTGTTTAACTTTAACCTCTAGATTCAATGCCTCATCTCTCGTAACTAGGAGTTTTAGATTTAAACTCTTCAAATGAAAAAATAATTATGGTTATTATGTATAAACTAACTTAGTGCATACGAGCGTAATTCTAAACATAAAGTAAATATTATGCTCTTTAAAATATCTCGCCTTGAACATCATGTACACATCACGTGGGTTAAAAAAAAAATGGACAGTGATTACTAAGTAGTGAGAAATTAATATTATTTTATAATAATAATTACACTCTATATATTCGGAAAAATCATCCAAATACCCACCTTTTGAAACTCAAACACAAAAACAAGGAGAAACTTGGTCCATAACTCAAAATACACAACGCTGCATCTTTCAGATGCGCCATTTTCGCCGGTCATATTTTGACCGTTGAGCCGAAATGACGCATCTGAGAGATGCATATTAACCGTTGAGCTGAAATGGCGCAACTGAAAGATGCATATTTGGGTATTTTGAGTTATGGACGAACTTTCCCCTTGTTTTTGTGTTTGAGTTTCAAAAAGTGGATATCTATGTGATTTTTCCATATATATTCATTCAACATAAGAATAAATTAACAATTGTCAGTCTTATACAATATCAAATTGATAGTGTGTTGCATTATTTCAAAGGTTGCCTGTAATTACAATTTTGATGAACATATAATTACCCTAATAATAATTTATTTTTATTAGCAAAAGTTGATGATGGAGATTTTAGTGTCTCAAATATTATAATTGTTATATATAGATCTAACATCAGGAAAAAAAAAGTATAAATTCCCAAGCCTCAACCAACATTCTACTACTTGGCCAAAAAAAAAACCAACATTCTACTAAAATATTGCCAAACAAAATGGCATCTAATCTAATAAAAAGAGAAGCTAGAGCTTCTGCACTCTGCAGCCTATAAAGATAGTAGATAGATTGATTAATCAAATTTAGTTATGTATTTTCGGCCAATAAAACTAAATTATTTATTTATGAAATAATAATTAACTTGTTGGTTTAAAAAAAAATTAACTTGTTCGTGAAAACCGAATTTTGGAAAATTATTTATAGAATTGGTAAAGTGGACAGATAAATGAAGTGGATAGTGATACCCCTAAGTTATTAAAAAAAATACGATTGAAATTGATTAATTTTGTATTTATATATACTATACATATATCCTTCCTTATAAAACATAACTTAAGCCCAGTTAGTATACACTGAAAAATCTATCCATGATTTGCGTGGCCCATAATCCATCTAAAATTAATGGGCTATAGATTATTGACTTGCAACTCTGTCTATATACGTAGCTAAGATCGGTTGAACTAGGAGCCTATTGAGTTTAGACGCTTTTTTTTTTTGGGTAAAATTTTAGACGCGTCGGAGACCAAGTTTGAATCGCTAGTGAGAGAGTGGTTTTGTAAGAGCATCGATAAGTTGATCATTCGTTGAGATATGAAAAACTCGGAGAGAGCTTTGTTGTACTTGTGTTCGAACAAAGTGATAAGCAACGACAATGTGCTTCACTTGGGAGTGAAAAACATGATTCATACTTAACTTTATGACCATCTCATTGTCGCAGTATAGAATTGGGTTGATTCCAAGACAACACCAAGTTCTTGAAGAATAGATCGAACCAAGACGGACTTGGCAGCAGCATCCGCAAGTGCATGATATTCAGATTTTGTGGAGGACCGAGCAACACAATGTTGACGGTGAGAGCTCCAAGAGATTAGAGTAAGATAGATTAGATACATTGTTGTGGAGGTACGATCATCCAAATTAAATGCCCAATCAAAATCAGAAAATATCTGAAGACGAATCGGAGACCAAACACGAAAAAAGAGACCATAGTGAATAGTGCATCTTAGATAGCGGAACAATCGTTTCATAGCCACAAAATGGAGCTCCCTAGGTTTATGCATAGATTGAGATAGCTTGTTAACGGGGAAGATAATGTCGGGCCGAGTAAAGAACAAGTATTGCAAGGCTCCAATCATGTTTCGATAGGTGGTGGCATTAGTCAACGTGAAGCCATCGTTAAACTTGAGTTGCAGCTTGACGACGATAGGCGTGGCAACATCTTTGCACCGTCTGTATTGACTCGTTCAAGGAGCTCTCAGATATACTTGGTTTATGAGAGAAACAAGTCATTCTTCACTTGGAGAACTTCAACTCCAAGAATTAGTGAAGCGGACCAATGTCTTTAAGGGAGAAATGAGATGAGAAATCTGCATAAACCTTGTAATAAACACATTAGAGTTCCCCGTAACAATAATATCATCAACATAGACTAGAAGGAATGCCTGAACATCCCCTTTATTGAACGTGAAGAGCAAGGTGTCCGATTTGGAGCAGTTGAAACCATACACGGTTAAGAAGGACTCGAGCTCAATGAACCAAGCACGAGAGGCTTGTTTGAGTCTGTAAATGGCCTTACGGAGACGACACACAGCTTTTGGAGAATCTGTGTTAACAAACCCGGTTGACGGTGCCATATAAACTTCATCACTTAGTGTCCCTTGCAGAAAATCATTGTTGATGTCAAGTTGGCATAGAGACCATCCAAATGGCACAACAAGGGAAAGAACGAGACAAATTGTGGTTGGCCTGATAACGGGATTGAATGTCTCCTTATAGTGAAGGCCCGTATGGAACGAGTATGAGTCTAACAAGTCGACCCGTATGGCAGGTTTGGAGCTAGTGAAATGATAAGAAATGATCAGCGTTCCGACAAAAGGAATCTAGAAATTCCAACCGTGTCCATGCTATAAAGGGACTTAAAGTTGACAATAATTACTTGTTACGCCACTGTCTCTAAAATCGGAGCTTCTCAGAATCTTGATTCGGAACTTGTATCATAAGGAACGTACCATATTCTACTTATATATACACTATAGTACTCCTTAAATCAGATCATCATTGGACAAATCACACTTTTTATTTCCTTCTCAATAAATCACACATTACTTACTATTATGCTAATAATATGCACCATGTTCACTGTCTCACCGAACTGGTGTTCTGTTTTACAAAGTACTCGTAAGTCGTAAGCCTCTCATTATGTTTGGGTTTGTGCCAAATAGGTGAAAACGCGATAATTTCACTTTCCTTTTTGGTATTCTTAATTTATCTCATGTTTCCAAAATTGCATAGTTAGTTAAATTATCAGGACTCTAATACCATGTAGAGATTTAAAGTGGCCGTAATTGAGCAGATAAGTAAAATACATAAGAAATAACAACATTTAATTTGTCCAAAAGTCTACATTAATAGCTTGATAGTCTTTCATATAAATAATTATATTAATATTGAAATTGTACCTCATAAACTAACCCTAGTTCAAAATAAATAAATAATTATGATATAGCTGGATTGAGTCGGACAGACCGTAAAATGAGTATCTTGTCTAGCTACTGTAAATAGTAATACATCAAACTATGACACGATTTTACAGTTAACGATGTAATGAAATAGGTTTCATGTGTCTAAATCAGTCGGGTAATCGCTTTTGGTAATAAGAATGAATACCCAATTGCATTTGCATCAAATCTTTGGTATCTTAATTATACTAGTTATTAACGTATCAATCGTCTAAATTTTATAATACAAAATTTATCTTCAGTTTTCTAATATTTTAATATGTAGTTAATACATGGCCAAGTTTAGGGGTTGCGAGAAATGAATTTGTGATCGAAAAGAACGATACAAAGTAATTCAAAACAGGAAAAATAGAAGAGAATAATTAAGTCAAAAAATTAACAATTCTTTTAAATTACGATACTAATTTACTGTTATAACTAATAATGAGTTGGATTGAGCATGATGTGAGTTATTAACGACAAAGTTGTATCTAATTTATCAACTTGAGGAGTGAAGAATGTAAGCCCGTAATTCGCCACTTAGAGTCATCGGTGGAGCAGTTTGACCTATACAAACGTACCTATACACTTTTCATGCAATTTTATATCATAATACCAACAAAAATTGATTTAACGCTAAATGAAAAAAAAAAAATTGGTCAACGGGACGCTAAAGGAAATTTCAATTTATTAAAATCTTAAGTTTATACTTGATATGTCAATTACTTATTTAACTACTAATTAGGTTACAATTTGATTTAATTGACAGACGAAAGAACTAAATTAATGATTCGAGACCCTAAATGTTAGACAATGAGTACCGGGTTATCTGTAAAAGATCAAAATTCAAGAACCGTGGTTGACCCATATTTTGACATTTGATATGATTTGACAAGTGACTGATCTATGTGATACAAAAAAATCTCAACATGTACTCGAAGTTTGCATGAGTTGAGTACATATCATACTTTATGGGTGGCTCAAATTTATAGGTATATTGTATTAATAAGTTAATGATAATTAATGTAACATGTCAGTTAAGCGGCCTTAACAAAAAAGTTAATGCAATTTATCTAATGAAATTTTTAGTAATACTCAAATATTGTAGGGACTAAATCATCAATTTTTTTTAAAACACTAATGTCTAAAGTTTATACTTGAATTCAACTTAACTATTTATTCAACTATCAATTAGGAGATACCAAATATGATTGAATTTACAAACGCAAGAACTAAATCGATAGTTCGAGTAATTAAGTATTAAACACTGAGTAACATGTTATATGTAAAGTCAAACTTCAAGAACCACGTTTGATATATATTTAATATGTTATATGAGTTAGCAAGTGACTAATTTATTTGATAAAAAAATGTCAACAAGCGGAACATCCCAAATCGGTGATATAGTGAATGGAAAAATGCATCTACCTTATATTTACACCTATTGAATGCATGTTGAATCTAATTGATAATTATATTTGATGGAAAAATTATTAATAACTACGGTGACCTACCAATTAAGCGACCTAAAAAAGTAAAAATAACAAAATGTAACTAAATTGTTTTTTTAGTAATAGTAAAGATTGATAAAGTCTGGATATGGTGGTGTGAAACAGAGAAGATGAAGGGATGAAAACCCTAACAGAATGTGGACAGCGATTCGGGTTTCACAGAGGGGGGTTCCTTCATCTGGCCCCCTCTCCACACCAATCCTAAGCTATATAAAGGGTCTCAAGAAATAACAATTACAAAAGAGTCCCCAATGTTAAGAAGGAACACCCTAAAGCCCACAAACAAAATAAATCTGTCCAAAACAAATAAAGAACAATCCGAAAAAGGCCTAAGGCCTAGCAATAGAAAAGGGCCCAAGACTGAAAGCTTGGCATAATGGGCTCCTGGATCAGGCCTGGCTCAAAACTCCCCCACAAGCTTGAAGTCTTGAAACTCCCCCACAAGCTTGAGCATCTTGGGCATCTCTTGAAGTGATATCCGAATTTCCAAGGTCCCCTGGGAATATATTCTTCATTCCAATCCTGGAAGACAAATAATGGTGTTGGTGTCCTAATAAAGACTTAGTAAACAAGTCAGCTAATTGTTCCTCTGATTTAACATATTTTGGCACAATCGATCCTTTGATAAACATGTCACGAATAAAATGACATTCAATGTCAATATGCTTTGTACGCTCATGAAAAACAGGATTAGAAGTGATTTGAATAGCAGCCTTATTGTCACAAAAAAGTGGTATAGGACTGTCTGTTTTAATACCTAACTCTCCCAAAAGCCTGTTTAACCAAATGAGTTCAGTGACAGTCTTACCCATGCAAATATATTCAGCTTCAGCGGAAGATCGAGAAACAGTGGACTGCTTCTTGACTTTCCAAGAAACAGGAGAGTTACCAATAAACACAATGTACCCAGACACAGATTTTCTATCCAAAACATCACTCCCCCAGTCTGAATCACAGTAAGCAGAGAGCACAGGAGCAGAAGCAGATGATAATAGAATACCTTTACCTGGCTCACCTTTTACATACCTAACAATCCTAAGAGCAGCTTGATAATGAGACTCTTTAGGATTGTTAAGAAATTGACTCAGATGCTGGACAGAATATGCAATATCTGGCCTCGTCATTGTCAGATACAACAACTTACCAATCAATCTTCTGTATGAACTAACATCATTCAACAGAGCATCAGAGGAATTAATCTTAAAATGATCATCATAGGCAGCAGTAGTCAATTTCAAATTGTTTTCCATAGGAGTTTTCATGGGTTTACATCCAGATAATCCAATATCAGAAATAAGTTCAAGAGCATATTTGCGTTGATTTAAAACAATTCCTTTATCAGATCTAGCAACCTCAATTCCGAGGAAATATTTTAAATCTCCAAGATCTTTCATTTTGAAATTATGCTCAAGAACGGATTTTAGTTCAGTAACCAGTTTCATACTGTTGCCAGAAATAAGTAAATCATCCACATAGACAAGTAAAATCACAATGTCTGTTCCATTAGTTTTGATGAACATAGAATAGTCTGCTTTAGACTGAGAATATCCAGATGAAACCAAGGCCTCAGTTAATTTTATGTTCCATTGCCTAGAAGCTTGTTTGAGACCATATAAAGATTTTTGTAAGTGACAGACAAGATTACGATGTTTTTCAAAACCAGGTGGAACAGACATGTAAACCTCTTCAAAAAGATCACCTTGCAAAAAAGCATTGTAGACATCCATTTGAAATATGGGCCAGTTATTGATAGAGGCTAAAGCAAGAACAGTTCTGACAGTATTCATCTTAGCAACATGAGAAAAAGTTTCATTGTAATCAATTCCAAATTTCTGCTTAAAACCTTTGGCAACTAACCGAGCCTTATATCTTTCAATACTGCCATCAGATTTGTACTTAATTTTAAAAACCCACTTTGAACCAATAGCAGATTTACCTGAGGGTAGTGGAACTAATTTCCAAGTTCCATTATCTTCCAAAGCAGTAACCTCCTTTTGCATAGCTTCTACCCATAGAGGATCCTGTGAGGCTTCCTCAAAGCTCTTAGGCTCAGATATCCTGGAAATGGATGACAGGAAAGAACAGTAGGGACTAGACAACATATGATAAGAGATGTGATTTTTAATAGGATATCTAATCATATTAGAACTCATGTGATAAGATTGTTGCCAAATAGGAGGTTTAATAACCCTGCCAGACTTGGTAGTTCTAACAATAGGATGATCTGTTGAGAAAGTGTCATCAGAAGTCTTGATGACCTCATCATTTGAAGCATCAGCTGAAGCATCAGAAACCTTGACAGTTTCATCATTTTGTAGAGGAAAAACACTATCATCATTATGGGAAAAAGTTTGGATAGTAGGGTCAAACTTGTGTGTAGTCTCAGAATCATAAGGCAAATTAAAATCATAGACAACATCTGAGGGTGGTTGCTCAAAGAAAATGGGTGACATATCAGGTTTGTAAGTAGAAAAAGGGAATATATTTTCCTTAAAGATTACATCCCTGCTAACAAAATATTTTTCATTTGATAGATCAAACAATTTGTATCCTTTCTGAGTTTCAGAATACCCAAGAAAGATACTGGGGATGGCCCTAGAACTGAATTTATCTGAAACCAACAGATTCTTTGCATAAGCTAAGCATCCAAAAACCCTCAAATGTTTAACACAAATAGAAGACCCTTTAAAAACTTGTAAATGAGATTTCCCATTCAGAATAGGTGTAGGCATAAGATTGATCAAGTAACAGGCAGTAAGAATGCAATCACCCCAAAACTTGTTGGGAACATTGGCTTGAATTTTCAGGGCTCTTGCAACTTCCAAAAGATGTCTATGCTTACGTTCAACCCTACCATTTTGTTGTGGTGTATAAGAGCAACTGGACTGATGTATAATACCCATGTTTGAAAATAAAGAACGAACTTGATCATTGAAAAATTCACCACCATTATCAGATCTAAAAATTTTAATTCGAGTTTTGAATTGAGTTTCAATCATAGCAAGGAAGTTCTTTAGGATAAGATATACATCAGACTTGAATTGCATAAGGTAAACCCAAGTGGTTCTAGAAAAATCATCAACAAGGGTAAGAAAGAACCTTTTATTAATGTGGGTTACAGAATGGTAGGGTCCCCATACATCAGCATGAACAAGGTCAAAAATATTTTTGGCATTAGAATCAGATAAAGGAAAACTAGGTCTAGTGATCTTGGCCTGTGGACATATGGTGCAGTTATGAATATCTGCATCTTTAATTTTCAAAGTATTAAGAGAATCAATGTAATGAATAGTTTTCACAGAAGCATGGCCTAGTCTCATATGCCAAAGACCAGGATCATTAGAAATAGAAGTATTCAAGCTAACAATCTTGGACTTATTACAAAAAGAATCAAAAAAATAGAGTCCAGAATCAGCTCTCCCATTCCCCAAGACCCTCCCACTTGAGAGGTCCTGTAAAATGGCAACATTGGAAAAGAAAATAATAGAACATCTCAGATCCTTTGTGAGTTTTTGAACAGAAATTAAATTATATTTGAAATCAGGGATATAAAGGACATTCTGAATATTCTGGTTTTCAAATAAGGAATGAGTGCCAATTCCAGAGACTTTACAATTCAGACCATTGGGTAACTGAACTTTAGGGCCATCAATAGTTTTAAAATTTTCAAGCCAATCAGCACGATTTGTCATATGGTTGGTGGCCCCAGAGTCCAAAATCCAATGATTTGAAATAAGATTTGAAATACTAGAAAGAGATATACCAGCAGTGTTAGCTTGAATACCATGAGAGGTGGAATCAGTAGAAACAGAGGAGCTGCCACACCCCATTGTTTGCAAAAACTTTTCAAATTGGCTTTGAGTAAAGGAGATCATAGGATCAGATGGTAAAGAAGGATTGAGGTTAGAGTTCTGAGGCTCAGTAGAGATGCTACCAATTCCAGAGGAGGCAACATTCCCTTTTGGACCAGAACTCTTTCCCTTTACAAAGTCTCTGTACTTAAAACAGTTGTCCATAACATGTCCCTTCTTTTTGCAATATTCACAGCCTTTGGCATAGCATCTCTCAGCTAAGTGACCTTTCTTGTGGCAAAAGTCACATTCAAGGTTGGGATTTTGAAAACGTTTGGGTTTATCACCATTGACATTGACATTGGCAGAGATGGGGTTGGTGTTCAAAGACACATCAGAGGAAACCACTCGATGACTCTCTTCCTGAATCAGCATACTATAAACTTGGTTTACAGAGGGAAGAGGATCAAGCAAAAGCAGTTGGCTCCTTATGGCAGAAAAAGTATCATTCAACCCCATCAGAAAATTGAAAAGACGTTGATTGTCTTTGTGGTCAAGGTGTTTTTGAAAAGCTTCCCCAGAGATAAAAGGTAAGGCGCAAATATAGTCATATTCAGACCAGAGAAACTTGAGTTTGGTGAAAAAAATGGTCACATCATCGAGACCTTGCCGGCAAAGAACAATGTCTCTGTGCAGTTGAAAAGTTCTTGATCCATTTTTCTTATCAAATCTGGTTTTCAAATCAGTCCAGGCTAGATGAGCACTAGTTTGGTACATAATACTATTCGCAACATCACGAGAGACAGAACTCAAGATCCAGCCAAAAACAACCATATCACATCTAATCCACAAATCACGCAGAGAATCATCAAAGCTATCACGAGTCAAACTACCATCAACAAAGCCCAATTTATTCTTTCCATGCAGAGCAATAAACATAGCACGGCTCCACATAGGGTAATCATCAGAGTTGGTCAGTTTGGTCGCGACGAAGCTAAGGCTAGCATTATCAGATGGATGCAAGTAAAGAGGATGGTGTGCATGTACCTCAGGATAGGCAGAGAGGCCTATAACTCCCTTACCGGTTGCAGATTTGGAAGGATCTGAAAGGGCATCCTTCAGAGGATCAGAACCTGAGTTTTCTCCAGCCATGGTAAGGGAGATTGTGCAAGATGTGAGGAAGACGAAGCGTCGGAGGCGAAAAGTCGCAAGAATCCAACAGTCGCGGTTCGCGAATCACGAATCGCAAAACAGCGAAGAAGCAAGAATCCAACGGAAACGAAGCAACCAAGATCAAGAGCACGGCGTGGAGATCGCCGGATTAGGGCTCTGATACCATGATAAAGTCTGGATATGGTGGTGTGAAACAGAGAAGATGAAGGGATGAAAACCCTAACAGAATGTGGACAGCGATTCGGGTTTCACAGAGGGGGGTTCCTTCATCTGGCCCCCTCTCCACACCAATCCTAAGCTATATAAAGGGTCTCAAGAAATAACAATTACAAAAGAGTCCCCAATGTTAAGAAGGAACACCCTAAAGCCCACAAACAAAATAAATCTGTCCAAAACAAATAAAGAACAATCCGAAAAAGGCCTAAGGCCTAGCAATAGAAAAGGGCCCAAGACTGAAAGCTTGGCATAATGGGCTCCTGGATCAGGCCTGGCTCAAAAAAGATAAATAGACGGATCTCAAAGATAAAAAGACTAAATCGCCAATTTTATAAAAATAAGGGAACTAAATATAACACGTATATATATATATAATAAAATAAAAAATATGGAAACTATATATATATATATATATAATAAAATAAAAATAAAAAAGTTCAAGAGATACCTTTTGGGGTGAGGACAACTCTCACATTTTATATTGGTATATAAAGATATAAATATATATATAGATGTTTGTATTGGAGAGGAAAGTAGGTTGGTTCAATTAGTGTAATGTAATCGCAAGTATGGCGTGTTGTTATGGAAAACATAATTAATTAATGAATAATATTTGAAGATGGTTGGATTGGATAGGATTTAGGTGTTGAAAGATACAGCTTGCCCTGCAAATTGATCCTATCGGGGCCACATGACATGGGATGGTTCGTGGAAAAAGTAGTCCAAAGAAAGTAAAGGTGTTTGTAATTATGCACACGACCAATACACTTAAACTTATACCATACCTATCTATGAATGATGATGATGTCGACATCGTATTATATTCATCTTCCTTTTTCTCATTTCTCCCTAAAAAGCGTGTTCATTTATTCATATCTATGAAAGTTGTTTCCTTTTTGTATGAATGAAAAATAAAGGAGACTTATAAGCTATAGCCATGTAAATAATAATATTATTAATTATGGACCCAATAATAATAATAATAATAATAATGAAAACTTTGGCAAGTTTATTACACATTATGAGCATGCACGAAAAAAATCGTGTCCATGCAAATATATAACATTGTGATAATGATAGCACGAACGTGATTAATATTAAACGATTTTCGTGTTGTGATCATGGGTTATGTATCATAATACGACATGCACGATAACAATATAAAATGATGAATATTAGTCTAAGAACCGTGTGGATAATTTTCTTCATCCGACCCAAGACGAACATATGAATCGCCAAAAAAGTTATTTCTATTAAAGTAATTGAAGAACTCCTTTAATAAGGGTAACCCGGTACTAAGTCGAAATTCTCCGTAAGGAGAGGGGATCGTCCCCTCCCTCTCCAGAATATGGAATCGACTCATCTTCACCAGGAGAAGGTCGGTCTCTCTCTTAACATAAAAATTAATTCTCACTTTAATATACATATATAAGTGGTCGGACCCCCTTCTTCTCAAAGATAACAGACGATTTAATCATTGACTCCGTCTAAATTTGTGATCCTCCACGTAAAGAAAAGTATGCATATACAACTTTTCATACAAGGAGACTCGGTGCATCATAAATGCCTAAACGGTTTCTATATGAGTCATTCCTTATAAATATCTCTCAACATCTCTTCTCATTTTTTACATTCTCTAAGTTGACAAGAGACATACTTCAGTTCTTAGATTATGTTTTATGAGGACCGACTTAAACATCGGAGGGGACTGGGGCCACCCCCGGTTCATCCCTTTGTGTAGGTATAAGGTGTAGAGGGTTGAGCTAAAATTCACTTCAATATATCAAGAATGGACGAACCAACGAGCTCACGGTCGAGTCCAAGTCCTTCTCAGAGATCGAAATCCAACATAAAAGTTGTGATAACAAGCATAATTTCAATTAGTTGTTTAGTATTTAGAATTTGCCAACTCTATATTAAAGATTTGAGGAATATAACATACGTATAATATGATAGTTTTTACGACTATTATTTACATTTTAATTAATATTTCTATTTCATACGTTCGTAATGGATAAGTTTAATATAAAAAAACGTATTGACACGTACAATAACACACATAAATACACGATTTTCCATATCTCACATTAATAACATATATGTATAAGTAATAATTTAAATAGTTTGATATTTATTTAATTAAAGCGTAATAGCGTATCATCTGGCGGATGTATTAAGGAAAATGGGGTTACAAACATAACCCCATTACCGAGTATTTTTATTGAGACCTTAGATTTATTCCTGAAGGAAAATGTATCCCGATCCCCATTATTTTGTTGTAAGATACCCATTATTTTGTTGTGAGACACTAAGATCCCTATTATTTTGTGTGAGTCAGTAAGCCCCCACTAATATTTTGTAAGACTTCATTATTATTTTGTAACATTATTATTCAATCCATTTGAAAAAAGAGTTCATCAATTTTAAATTTGGGGCTTTTGTCTTAAATAGTATGTTTGTAAGTTTTATTATATCACTCTTTTGCTAAACTATAAATTTTAGTTACTCTAATCTGATGTATTACAAAATGAGGTTCAATAAGTACAAATATATAAATCATAGAATATGTTTGAAAAATATAGTTTTTAGTACCAATATGTTTTAAAATGTACAATATATTTTAAAATAACGGTAATTAATAATATTTTCCAATCACTCGTCAAACTTTGTCGTTAAATATGTTTTAAACTTAAAAAATACCAAATACTTTTTTAAATATCAAAACCAAGACCTAATAACTTATACAAGTGTTATTATGGTGTCTTGACTCGATTGAGACTCAACTCACCCACAACCGGTTCTAGTCTAAATTGTAACATTTGCATAATCAATTAAGACTTATTTGTGGTACTTTAAAATTTACTTAGTTAATATTGTTCATTTGAAAAGTTAATGAAAATTTTGAATAAATAATTGAATAAAATATCAATCTTTATCGTTTTAAAACACGCATTCTGACAATTTTTTTTTAAAAAAGTGTTAATCTTCACAAAAAAATTATTTTTACATAACGTATCCTATTATGAACCTTCTAGATTCTAGTATCATCTTTATTATAAACCAACGAACCATACAAATATTGTGGCATTATTTGTTGAACGATAACCATATTGGTTATCCACATTTGATACAGATAGGTAGATACGTGATTAATGATGCAAGGAAATGGAAGTCACTGTCGCATTGCATAACGCATTGGATGCAACATACCGAACCGGTCGGTGATGAGTTTAAGGGAAGAAGTTAGTATCACGTGCATGCAGCGTCTTGTATTGCGCCTGTACCCTCGGCCCCACATACCAATCACCAGTGCCTCGTGGATCACTCCATGTATTCTTTATTAGTCAAGCAAGACCACCACGGTACAGTAACTAGTATAATCACAATAATCAGAACATGGATAAATCTTTAAAGTGTGAAATTTTTTGTGAAAATTTCATAGAAAATTGTCAAGTAACACATGTCAAGTGATGAATGTTTATAAAATGGAAAGAAAATGTTGTTATATATTGCCATGTGGACCTAGAAGTGCTTTCTATGGATTTTTCACAGTTTTTTTCACAGGCTCTAGCATCACCCATCAGAACAGACACCAGTTCTCCAAAAAAGAGAGTATGTAGGACAAGATAGCAATTAGCACGGCATCTGGGCCCATTATATAATTTTAATTTAAAGAGCATTTTCTTTATACTTTTTGTATTTTATACTCTATAATATAATATATATGTTTTTTTTTTTTGACAAAAAATGTTGTATACAAATATTAATCACGATTTAAGTACAATATTAAATATGAGGAGGTTTATTTCAACTAACTATAATTATGTTTTTTAATATACATCTTTATTATTACTCTAATTTAATTTAAAGGCTAACAACTTATTAGCTCAATTGACCTTGACCCATTTTTATTTAAATTTTTTAATTGTCAAATTACTAGCTAAAACATATATAATTGCATTACGCTAATTCCGTCTAGTTTTCTATTAAATAATGTTGAACATTAGCATATTGATTTTTTTTTTTGTTTCTTACTCAATTTTGTACTGACTCGCTAAACTATTGCTAGTTGAATTTCGCAAAAAAATAAAATTTATTATTTAAACTTTAGAAAATTTTCTAACTTATTATCAATTTGGAACCTTAGAAAGTTAAAGCACTCTCCAAAACTTCAGCTATTGAATAGTAATCAAACCATTAGCATATCAAAGGAAGTTATTTTCTTAAATATTTTTATATATTATAATTTGGATAGAGTATGTATATTAATGATAAATAAGAAAAATAATTTGTTTACTTAATCCTATTGATCAAACTAGAACATCTATTACAACTTATCATATAACATAATCTTTTTGAATATGTGAACACCTTAAAATTCTTGCAAAGCTCTACAGTTATCTGGTTACAATTTGTTAGTACGTTACATACCAATATTAATTAATAAATCACTAAAATAAAATGTTACTTATGCTTCATTTATGTAAATATTATTATATTAAAATAATATTCATAACTTTTTGATAATACTATTTGAATTTAGATAAATACTAATATATATATATATATAAATACCAACCATCGTGCACGTCGTGTGGAAACTACACCTAGTACTATTACAAATATTACATTCTTAAATTTTTAAATACCAAATGAATCGTTTTTTTTTCAAAAACAATATAGAAGGTAAATAATTGAACTATTACTCTAACGACGTTGAGTTTCGACTTTTGGGATGATCACACAGATCAGTCAAAGTTGGAATCCGAATATTTAACCTAAAATTGACTAACTCTTATGATTTCGAAAAAAATGTAAAAATTGATTAAAAACTCAATTAGAATATTCTAATTTGGTACATTTTTTTTATTTAAATTAAGTTGTTCGAACACTTGAATCTCATTTACTAGTTTATTTACTATATATTTTAACAACCAAAATATTTAGTTATCTATAGTATTTACAAAAAATATGTTTAAGATATAAAATTATGAAAGTATTTATGTAGAAGTGAAATTTAGTATCCACTATTAAGAGTTCCAGTTTTATTATAATAAAGTTATACTTTGATTAGTCGCGTGATGTGCAGTTGATGTGAGGAAATGAAATACAAATGGATATAACTCTGTGTCCTAATGATGAGGGGCTACAATCCCCTACTTCGCATCTACTCGGCGTGTCGGCTTGCTTTTTAAAGCGGCAAAGGAAAATACTCGGTCTTTCGTCCTCCCCCTCTTTTCCTCCGGCACACTCTTTTCTCCAGTTGTTGCCGGACCTCACAAGAAAGACATCTCCGGGACTTCCAACTGACGAAAGGAATTTTCTGGAAGTTTCCGCCGTTCCAAGTTATACGATCGCAGCTGCAGCTTATTGTTGTAAGCTGTAAGCATTCGAGCTTCGAATGTTGTTTGATGTTTCTAAACCACCTTCCATGTCCGGTCCCCATCGTTTTCCGAGGTTCAATTAGACCACAAAGCTGCTTGTTTTAGCTCATTTCTTAGTCTTGTCTCGTTGATCGGCTTCTAGCTGGTAAAACTAGTAGTTCGGTGGTTGTCGTGTTGTGTAGCTTCACATTGCGGTCGGTGGAGTGATTTTGGTCACATTGTCTTAGAATTGATGTTGTATGTCGTGTTTTTTGGGTAATCGACTTGATTAATCCTTGAAATTGCTGAAAATGGCTAGGAGGAAGATAATTTGGAGCAAGCTTTATTCATTCTCTTGCATTCCTCACCTTAGAGGACATAAACATGACCAAGTAGGGAACAGAGGGTACTCTAGGGTTGTCTATTGTAATGATCCCGACAATTCTGAGGCCGTCCAATTGAACTACAGGGGGAATTATGTGTCGACAACTAAGTACACTGTGGCCAATTTTATTCCGAAATCGTTGTTTGAGCAGTTCAGAAGGGTTGCCAACATTTATTTCCTTGTTGTGTCTTGTGTCTCGTTTAGTCCTCTTGCTCCTTATAGTGCCCTTAGTGTTCTTGCACCTTTGGTTGTTGTGATCGGAGCAACCATGGCTAAAGAAGCTGTGGAGGACTGGAGAAGAAGAAAGCAGGTAATGGTTTTGCTCGATGTTCTTCTCTTGATTAGTTATTTAGGGAGCTTATGTTCGATTTCATAAACCATTTTGCAGTTTGATTGATAACTGGGTCTTAGAGTGTGAAGGTAATTGGCAAAAAAAAGTGTGTGAAGGTGAAAAATGAGAGAATCATGATCTTCCCTGTTAATTTTTTCGACTGGTCATGGAAAGCAGTACCTATAGTATAGAAAGATCAATTCAAACAACTTGCCCACGCCATAGCCGGTTGAAAAAATTGAGGATCCCACTGCTGGAGTCAAACCTGTTCTCATTTCTGTCTATAGAGTAGGATCTGCAGCTTAAAGTAGAGCTATGGCATGTTCTTAATTGTATACCGATACTTTACTTTATCCGTCAGTCGTAACTGTAAATAAGTAGTTGATGTTGCTAGCTGTACTCTACAATAACAGTCGAACCTTAGAAAAGAAATTTGGCGCTATAAACATGACCCTGATTTTTGGCAGTTTTGGGTGATTGCCGTCGTTCAGTTTTACAGTTTACCATCAAATTCGCTACATCTGAAGTAAGTAAATTTGATTTTTTTTTCCCCTTATGATTGTAGGACATAGAAGCAAACAACCGGACAGCTCACGTATTCCATAAAGACCAAACATTCCATGAGACAAGATGGAAATACATTCGTGTCGGTGATCTTGTCAAGGTGTACAAGGACGACTACTTTCCTGCTGACCTATGTCTGATCTCATCGAGCTATGAAGATGGTATTTGTTATGTTGAGACCATGAACCTCGATGGAGAAACCAACCTAAAGTTGAAGCAATCCTTGGAAGTAACATCCTCCCTTCACGACGAAACTTCCTTAAAAGACTTCCGAGCAGTGATCAAGTGCGAGGATCCTAACGAGAATCTTTATTCTTTTGTTGGGAATCTCCATTATGGTGGCACGGAATATCCTCTTTCAATACGTCAGATTCTTCTAAGAGATTCGAAGCTGAAGAACACAGATTATGTTCATGGAGTGGTTGTTTTTACTGGACATGACACGAAAGTCATGCGCAATGCAACGGATCCCCCTTCGAAGAGGAGTAAAATCGAGCTGAGGATGGATAAGATAATATATATCCTTTTCAGTACTTTGGTCTTGATATCTTTTTTCGGGTCCTTCTTTTTAGGGTTCGAGACCAAAAAAGATTTATCAAACGGAGAATCCAGAAGATGGTATCTTCGACCGGACAATACTACGGTGTTTTACGACCCGAATCGGGCCCCACTGGCTGCATTCTTCCATTTTCTGACGGCTCTCATGTTATATGGATATTTGATTCCGATATCACTATACGTTTCGATTGAGATTGTGAAGGTTCTTCAAGCCATCTTCATTAATCAAGATCAAGACATGTACTATTCAGTGACTGACAAACCCGCCCATGCACGAACATCGAATTTGAATGAGGAGCTTGGTCAGATTGATACGGTACTTTCCGACAAGACAGGAACATTGACTTGTAACTCCATGGAGTTTGTCAAATGTTCTATAGCCGGGACCGCGTATGGTCGAGTTGTGACACAAGTAGAGAAAGCAATGGCAAAACAGGTCGGGCACGAATCAAGCGGAATTTCGAGTGATTCTCTCAGTGATGATATAACTATCCATCCTTCTGGAAGATCAATCAAGGGTTTTAACTTTCAAGATGAAAGGATCATGGACGGGCAGTGGATAAATGAACCGAATCGTGATTTTATAAGGATGTTCTTTAAGGTGCTAGCAATATGCCATACTGTCATTCCTGATGTTGACAACGAATCAGGTGAAGTACATTATGAAGCTGAGTCTCCAGATGAAGCAGCTTTTGTTGTAGCTGCAAAGGAGATCGGGTTCAAGTTTTCTGATAGAAAACAAACAAGTGTCTCAGTGCATGAGATGGACTTCACTAGCGGTACTGAGGTTGAAAAGTGAGTTTCTTTGTTGACTCAGTCATGATATTATCCTAATCTTGGTAGTTGGTAGTAGAAAAATATCCTGATCTTATTTCTGGATTGAACTGATCATGTTTACATTAGTGGCCAGATTCTGGATTGATGTTGAGACTTGAGACTATTGACAAAAAATTAGCATTAAAAAAAGAAACAGGAAAAAGATGTAACATTGAAACCTTCTTAGATTTTTGCAACCTTAGTCATTTTTATTATCTAGTCCTTTTTTCATCTAAATTTGGGATTTTACAGAAAGTACGAGATTCTTCATGTTTTGGAGTTCAGCAGTTCTCGGAAAAGAATGTCGGTTATTATAAGGACTGAAGAAGGGCAGTTGCTTCTCCTCTCCAAGGGCTCAGATAGGTAAAACTAACTAATCATTGTTAAATCAACGCTAAACAACCAGATGCCTACATAAAAAAATATCTTTAATATTTACAGTTTACTAATATCATGTATCCTTGTTAATTCTGCGTCTGCCGAAAAAAAAAGAGTTAAAAAAAATCATGGTTTTTGTGTCCCTTTAGACTCATATCCAACTAAAAAATTTAAGATGATCATGGTGGAACCTTCACCTAAATATGCACATTCCTTTTTTATTCAAAAACTATTATTGTAAGATCCTGATGTGGAAATCTTTTACATGCAGTGCAATGTTTGAGAGGCTATCAAAAGATGGTCGCCAATTTGAGGGCGAGACAAAGCACCACATAAAAGTGTATTCTGAAGCAGGGCTTCGGACGCTGGTGATTGCTTACCGTGAGCTTGTGAAAGAGGAATTTGAAGAGTGGGAGAAAGAGTTCCTTAGGGCCAAAGCTGCCATTTCTGCAGATCGAGATGATATGATTGATGCTGCTGCTGACAAGATTGAGAGGGACTTAATTCTTCTTGGTGCTACAGCTGTTGAAGACAAGCTACAAGAAGGAGTAAGTATCTATCTTTATTTCCATTCAAAACAATTTTTTTTAAAAGAATAATTTTTAGATAAATACGTAACAATTTTTATTTTATTTTTGTGGATTTGTCTCACAAACCTTATATGGTCATGGTTGTAGGTTCCTGAATGTATAGAAAGACTTGCTCAAGCAGGGATTAAAGTATGGGTTCTGACTGGTGATAAGTTGGAGACTGCAGTTAATATAGGGTAAGTTTGATGAATTTCTTTTTGAGAAAATTCTCTTGCAATGAGTCATCTCAAAATGCATAAATATTGGGTCATCAAATACAAGCAAAGGGTCGTGCTTTGCTTGAACTCATCTGTGTAAAGGTGTAGTATTTGTAAGTGTTCTTTGCAACTATAATCATAGTTTTGTTTGACCATTTTAGAAAAATTATTCTGCTATAAAACAAAGTAGGCATTTTCTCTTTCTTTTTGTTTGGGTTTTTGTCGACCCCATTTTGTGACATTTTAAGTTTTCCTCTTTATATCTTTCTATGGAAATTGATAATGAACTTTCATGCAACAGGTATGCATGTAGATTGTTGAGACAGGGAATGGAGCTAATTACGATCACTCTAGAAGATCAAAAGGTAGAACACTAAATGCAATCATATATATTCATATCATTTTTATTTTTTATCCCTGATGACTTGGATGTCCGGGCCTTTGGCTGATCTGCTTAGGTCTCTGCTGGGAGCATCTCGTCTCAAATAAATGAAGCAAAATCCCGTCTTGAATCAATCAAGGAAAAATCTACTTCATTTGGATTGGTTATTGATGGAAAGTCCTTAGATTTCGCTCTTAAGAAGGATTTGGAGGACTCATTTTTCAATCTTGCAGTGCGTTGTTCTTCTGTTATCTGCTGTCGATCCTCACCAAAGCAGAAAGCCCTTGTAAGTTCCCGATCAGGCCATTTTTGTGGCTATATGGAACACTATTAACACATCTTAACTTATCCTAATGGATATATAGAAGTAATTCAGGTGACTAGATTGGTAAAGAAGAAGATTCGGAAACCAACATTGGCAGTTGGTGATGGAGCAAATGATGTCAGCATGCTTCAGGAGGCTGATGTCGGCGTTGGAATCAGTGGTGTGGAAGGGATGCAGGTATATATGTGCATGGAATCTGTTAGTGATATTATGAAGTCTGTGTTTGATTCCACATTCTCTAGATTTAATGAGTTGGTACAATATATAAAGAGGAAAGTCCTACAACCCATTAGCTTATGCTTTTGGGTTGGATTCTGTAAATTTTTAGATTGTACTAGAGTTCAAATGACAACGGTCTAAACATTCCTGAACTAATTTGTGGCTTGGTCCGATGTGTCCAAGCCAATATAATTTTTTTTAAGTTCTTACTCGGCTAAACAGAACTAAAATTTGGGTTAGTAGGTTGAATGTTAGTGAATATATGACGAGTGCAGAAATTTACTAGACTTACAACCCATTAGTTTAGGTTTTTGAATTGAAATTGAGTCTCTCATTTATTTGTTTATTATCTAAATTTCTAGAAAATCATATCGTTTGTTAGGAAGAGTCTGCCATTTCTCAGTGAATTAATCTTGAGACGTAGAGATGAAAATGATGTATGCTGAATTATTCCTGATAATGTTTGGTTTCATTTAGCTGTGAATTGTTCTTCATCAAGCTTTATATGGGTGTTTCTGATTGTACTACAGGCTGTTATGGCTGCTGATTTTTCAATAGCCCAATTCCGGTATCTGGAGCGTCTTTTGTTAGTACATGGTCATTGGTGTTACAGGCGGATTGCGATGATGGTAAGTAGTATTATGTTTCCCCATTTACAAAGACTACACCTTTGAGAAGATTGATTCACTCTTTTACTGTTTTAATATAACAATAATCTGTGCAGATATGCTACTTCTTCTACAAGAACCTAGCATTCGGGTTTACCCTGTTCTGGTTTGAGGCCTATGCTTCGTTCTCTGGTCAGGCTGCTTACAATGATTGGTTCATGTCCTTTTACAATGTGTTCTTCACCTCACTTCCCGTCATTGCACTTGGAGTTTTTGATCAGGATGTCTCTGCAGAACTTTGCCTCAAGGTATGTAAAGTTCGGATTTCCTTAGCCCAGAAAAAAGGGTTAATTTATGAGGTTTACTGTTTTTTTAATTGGGATTTTTTTGGGGGTTAAAAATCTAATCACAGTGTCGAGTTTGCAACCTGTTGCTTTTAGGTGTTTTAAATTGTTGCTAATAGGAGTCCTATTTTTTGTTTTTGTTGCTTTTTGGTTTTTCTTCCATTTTTTATGTTATAAATTTGACGGATTTTGGTCTATGGCTATATAAAATTCAATAGCAAGAGCATTTAAAGAAGAGAAAAGAACAAAATGACACTTATGTTTCTTTTTAACTTATGTAAATTAGTGTGTACATACAGTGGAATTTGATAATTTTTACCAAATTGAGGTTCATTCTAATTTAATTGGCATAAATATACATAAATTGAAGAAAAATCATACCCAAATCCGTCAAATTTAACAGAAAAAACGGACGGAAACAAAAAAACAATGAAAATGAAATCTAAAACACCTAAAATCAACGTGGTGCAAACTTGGAACACCTAAAAGTAATAATTTAAACCTGTGACACCTAAAAACAACATGATGCAAACTTGATGATTAGATTCTTAAGCCGTTTTCTTTGATAAGTTATTGGAAATGATCTGACATGTGAACTCAAACTGTGTGTAGCACCCGCCGCTATATCGGGAGGGAACCGAGAACGTGCTCTTCAACTGGCCGCGCATACTGGGGTGGATGGCCAACGGAGTGGGAAGCTCGATCATCATATTCTTCTGCACCACCAACGCCATCACAGGACAAGCTTTTAGGCCAGATGGTCAAGTGGCAGACTACAGTATCCTCGGTGTAACAATGTACACATGCGTCGTCTGGGCGGTGAATTGCCAAATGGCCCTCTCCATCAACTACTTCACTTGGATCCAACACGTCTTCATATGGGGAAGTATCGGTTTTTGGTACATATTCGTAATCATCTACGGGTTGGTATCGCCCAGTCTTTCAACAACAGCGTATATGGTGTTTGTGGAAGCTTGTGCCCCAAGTTTAGTATATTGGTTGTCAACCTTGTTGGTGGTGGTATCGACTCTACTTCCTTACTTCTCGTACAGGACGTTTCAGGCCCGGTTCCACCCGATGCCCCATGATGTGATTCAGATGCGACGGTTGGAAACTCGGGGTGATAGTACCTACTAGGTATAGTGACTGATAAGGGTGGTGTGTCTGGTATTGAGCTAGCTAGCTAGTATTTCTCTTTGTCTATAGTTTGCTTGCTTGCTTGCTTGTATAATATGATTAGCATGACCGCATTTGCAGGAAGAGACTTTTATTCACTGAGTGAATGAATTTGATATTGTAAAGGAGCGTTTGTTTGTTTGGTTGGTTGCATTATGGGTTGCCAATATATTACTTACACCTCTACTATATAGTGACAAGAGAGTAATTACCCATGACCACACAATCCCCAAGATTTCGCCAGAAGGCATTTTAACTCTAAATAAGCCGTTAACTAATCATATATTAAATTCATTCTCAATGAGTCCATAAGAAGTGTTGATCTCTTAATTTTTCAAGAAATCAATTTGTTATAACTTAAAAGATAAATAGGTAGTGTTAATTTTTTTTAAGCTTTTAGCATTGTGCATTTTTTTAAAAAGTAATTTTTAGGAAATTAATCTTCTAACATCTTATGTTTACCTTCCCATAATTCATTTATTTTAATTGTTTGCCCCTAAAGTAAATTTGTAAATTTTAACAAAAATCATGGCATCATTCCCGATCGCCTATAAAAAAGGGTGCCATCACATAAGTAACTAATTTGTTACATCCATTCATTATTCGTCTTGTACCAAATGTGCCATGACTATGACTTGACCATCCAACTCTGCCCAACTATTTAACTTAAATGAAAACAAACAGACTGTTTTGTCAAAAGGTATATTCATTGTATCCATACTCTTTATGCTATAATATATCCTCAATGAGTTGAACTTAACTTTTATTGTATATATATATGGAATTGACTTCACGTCCAAGAAAGAATAATAAATATATAAATATAATTACGCGGTTGACGGTCGTCTTTATGCATGTCATGCTGAGAGAATTCAAGGTCCCGTATTTTCGTAATTGCTTGCGCACCAAACAAAGTCTTCATAGGAATAGAATAGAAGAAGCTTCCTATATATAATATTTATGGCATCGCCTCTCCTCTTGTTTGCGTCATTGCGGACGAAGTTGAGATTTGGGTTGTCATTACATCCGGACCCACCAACATGCATGATACTCCATTTAATATATACTACTAACTAAATTTATCATTTATCTAACTATATATATATATTTTTTTTCACAAAAAAAAACTATATATATAATAGTAATAATTATATATTCTAAGTCAATGCTTCCACTTCCAGAGGGGATGGATATTATTTGCATTATTCGCATTTTAATTTAATGGATTCACAATAAGATTGTGAAATTTTATATATTCATTGCACACTACTATAATAAAATAAATTAGATTATGCTCAAATTTTCTTTTCGGGCTTTCTATTATTGCTATTTTGTTTTTGAAAAAAAATCGAATCAACAATTAAGCGTGGTATTATTAGATTCATATTATATTGTCCTTTGACTTTATTTTTTTGCTTAACTTGAGGCACATTCGGTTATTGATAATGTTGAGATTTTGTTGGACGATCTGAACTTAAAATTAATAGTAATAGGAATAACAAAATAGATAAATATTCAATAAAAAGAATAATGATATTAATTTAATCCGGTTGATTTGATACCATAACAACATTTTACTATAAATAGTCTGATACAATAACTGTCAATCGGCTATAAATATTCAGCTGCCATAATAGTAATATTCTGTTACCATAACGACAATCGTTAATAAATGGTCATATACCATAATAGTTATTATACTATTTTATATAAATAGTTCTCTTATGATATAACATATGATAGCAAATGAATATATACAATTCATAATAGTGATCTCTATTTATATAAACGGTTACTAATTTGACTGTCGGAGAGGGATCGCCGGGGTTCGCCATGGCATTGTCCTTTTTTGCAGGTGCGTGCCCGGAAATCGAAGACTAAGGAGCTTGGAGACACTGTGAAAACTATATCAATTAATCCAGATCCAACAAAGAACGTGTGTATAGTAGAGTAATAACGTAGCAAACTCTCGATATACATAAATAAATCCATTAAAATAAAGAGTTAAAGAGCCTAAAAACTACACGTCATGGTGTTAATCGTTGTCCAAGATTTAAAATGTAGATATTCAAAGTTCTAACTATCATATTCATTAATTTTTTATATATATTTTTTTGACTGATTTTACCGTTAAATTTGCATTTTAAGCAGTAAAAACATATTTTCCACTTTTATAAAAATATCAAGTTTGTTGCTCATTTGATGCCTAGAAAACACGTTTTAGTTTCATTAATTTTAAGAGAAAAAAGTGAAAAGTAACAAATATGATAATTATGAGATACGAGTACCAGTATTTTAAATTTAAGACACTAATTAACAACATGATTTGTTTTTAAGTTGTTAACCCTAAAACAGAACACTTTCACTATATTCTAGAACTTCCTCATTTTTCATGTTTTGGAACGCAAGGAACAAGCTCCCATTTGGATCTTTGCTTGCACAAGAAATCAATTAATAATCTATGATGTTTGATGCCTTTGATCACAAGAGAAAGAAAGCGCCCATGAGATGACTAATTTGCCCTTGTATTAGCCAGCTTGTGAGATGACTATGTGGACACTCCATCCATCCGTAATAACTCCGAGCTGGACTAAAACACTCCACCAACCTCACACGTGTGCCGAGTTTTGACTGCGACACCTACACCAAATCAAAATGAAAGATTTCTTTCTAACCAAATTCCCCACATAATTAAATATTTATAAAATGTTTATGAATTAAGAGCTCTACCGCTGGGGCGAGGTAACAATCAAACTACTACGTGTGTCGAATAACCATCCAAACTATGTTGTTATATTCCGGGTAAGGAAACCGGATGTAATGTAAGTACTACGATCTTTTACCACTAATCTGACTGATAATACTAATGCATTTTTCATTGATTCTGGCCCACCAGCCCCGGCATACAGAATCTATCACAGATTAGGCCCACGATAGTCTGTGATGGGGCAGTTCAGGCTCTTAATAATACTATATTTAGAGCCGTCATTTTATTCAACGATTCAGGGGGAATCAGAGCGGTTTTAGTTATGTCGGCTAGTGGTGACTCTCCCCTTTTGGCAGAAGGGCTAGCTTGCAGAGCAAGTTTGCTGTTAGGAAGGTCATATCGGTAGGACTCCCGAGTCCTGTTCACCAATTCGACCGTTTTGCTGAACCAGATCGAATCCTCCTCACCAGGCTGTAATCCTTATTTGTACGGAGCTGTTCACGACATTAGGTTACGTATGAACTCATTTTCTGTTTCTATTATTGTTGTACCTACAACACTGTTTCTTTAGCTCATAATGTTGTTAACCGCGTTGCGGCAACTAATGTAACCGAATATTGGTTCGCTCCTGATCTCCCGAGTTTTGTACGGGAATCTTAGGCGACTTTATTGTCACTATTTATAATATTGGTATTATTAAAAAAAAACAAACATTTATTTCTTTTTGCCCAAACCATATATATAGGAAAATAAAATTAGATTTTTTTGTTCTAAAATGAAAATGACTAGAATTGAATATAGCTTTTCAAATTTAATTCAAAATATTAACCTAAAAATGTGGTGTTATAGAAAAATGTGAAGGATTAATTCACGTTACTAGCTAATGCTAGATGTCCTATGTAAAATGGGTGTAACATGTGGATGGCTAATAGCAAAAGTAGAGCCAGCCGTATGAACGCGGCTTAATATTTACCTTGACTTGATCCCGACGCCAACTAGCAAGCAATGTCAACCTTGTCATTATTTTCTAGGATAAACAAAAACAATAATGTTTTCTTAATTCAGCCAAACTTCTATAATGACACCGATATTTTGTCCTCATTGCCTTCTAGAATCCACACGCGCCACCCACTCGCTTCTTCTCCATTCCTTGAACTCATATGGTATGCATTTACATTTACCAATTATAATTTTTTTTTTATCATTAATGACAGCATATGTAATGTATTTATTCTATACTTAAAACAAATTTTCACTCAAATTAGAATTATTATAAGTGGTAAAATGTTAACCATAATATATTTTTCATTTATAAAAGGATTAATGGTCCACTTCATACCACATATTTGTAGGAAATCCACCGTTCATCCCATATGTTTTTTTAAACCAATTTGGTACTGAATGTTTCCATTTTGTACCGTTTTCATACATCATTTAGTGTTCCGTCTGATTTTACCGTTAAGAGTCACGTTACGTGCACGTGTGTGACCCTAAACTTTTGATTTTGTTCAATTTAGTCCCTCTAATACATTTCTACTTTTAATTTGTTGAATTTAGTCCTAAAATTTCAATATCAAACAGTTGACCAAAATTGACCTAACTCATGGCTAGGTTTGACCCTAGGTCGGAGTCACCGGACCCAAGCGACCCCGATCCAGAGTCGTACCTGGCCCTAGGCTAGGTCCGACTAGGTCAATTGGGACTTAGCCCAATTGAACCCAATTGGACCCAATTGGGGCTAGGACCTAGCGAAATATGTCCGACTATGTCAATTTGGGTCAAGGGTTTGATATTGAAATTTTAGGACTAAATTGAACAAATTAAAAGTTAAGAATGTATTAGAGGGAATAAATTGAACAAAATTAAAAGTTTATGGTCACTCACGTGCATGACGCGTCACACTTACCGATGAATT
Source organism: Clarkia xantiana subsp. parviflora (assembly GCA_036873135.1). Taxonomy (NCBI): domain Eukaryota; kingdom Viridiplantae; phylum Streptophyta; class Magnoliopsida; order Myrtales; family Onagraceae; genus Clarkia; species Clarkia xantiana. Next base: position 52,179,863 of record JAPTYO010000001.1, read on the forward strand.
AGACGGAACACTAACGAATGTATGAAAACAGTACAAAATGGAGACGCTTGTTACCAATTGGTACAAAAGAACATCTGTATGAATAGTGAATTTCCTGTAAACATATAGTATGAAGTGGACCTTTAACCTTTATAAAATTCTAATTGATTTAAACTCCAAACTTCTAATTAAGAGAGACTAGTACACCATATTATATGGTTAGGATTTTCAATTTTATTATTTGATATATATATATATATATTATTTAAAAAAGAAAGACAATATAGGATAAAAATAATATTTTAGATAATATTTTGAAAATCCAACCGAATCTACAATCAGATCGGGTCAGATTGCGAAACGACCACACACAGACCAAACCCTATTCCTTAGAAAGATCGAAAATGCAAATTCAACAAAATCTATTTAGTGATCCAAGAGTCGAATTGGATTAAAGTTTAAACCGTATAAGTCGACACCAATTTTTTAATTCGAGTGCCAAAAAAACATATCAATGTACTTATCTTAAAGGTTTAGAGATTAAAATTAAGTTTTTTTTTTCTTTTGTTCGAACCGACTGAGAACTAGACAACTATTTGGTTCGATGTTCGGTTCGGTTTTTAATATATTAAAATTTAAGTACCCATAATAATAAATGTCAATTATTTTCTTAAAAAAAAACAAGTAGCTTCATTACTAGTTTTTCTTTTGTGCGATTTGCCTTTTAGGGGCTATTAACTTGTTTAATTATTATTATTTAAAATAAGTTGTCGAGTCCATTAATTAATCCTCATAATAGAGGGCCTGCTGCTCCACGAAATACATGCGTCCGAAGAACTTTCCCCTCATTTAAATAGCGCCTCCTCCTCACTTACCAACCCATTCTTGTTAAAGGAAAACTGTAACCACTAGCAGAAGAAGATAATGGATGCGGAAAATGAATGTAGCGGCTCTCCGGTGGGTCCCTCTCCGAGCTTCAGCACTTACTCGGTCGGTTCCCTCTCCGATGTCGCACTCAGAGTCTGCGGCGAGGCAGCGGCGGAGCTCGAGACTAAGATCGGTGCGATCGATCTGCAGAACGGGAACGATAAGGATCACAGCGACGACGACGACGACTTCGAGTTCGTCTCGCTGATTAAGAACTCCGGCGAGGTGACATTTGGAGGAGGATGGACAGCTCCGGTGTTTCCGGTGTTCACTCGAGATCTTGTGTACGGACACGGTAGGATTGGCGACGAGGAGCCAGATCGGGAGGAGGATGAGCGGCCAATTAGGATCCCGCTGAAGAGGTTGTTCATGGCGGACCGAGATCCGGCGTCGTGCTCTTCGTCGGAGGCGGACGAGCTTGAGGCCATACCCGAGGGGACTTACTGCGTCTGGACTCCACAAACGGCGGCGTCTCCGTCGCCAAGTCACTGCAAGAAGAGTAACTCCACCGGATCTTGTTCCAAGCGGTGGAGGTTCCGCGATCTGCTGAAGCGGAGCAACAGCGACGGAAAGGACGCTTACGTGTTCCTTACTCCTTCAAGTTCCATCTCTAGCTCTAGCGCGAAACTATCAACGTCGAGAAATCCCTCCGCCGTGGACGCAACATTAGTTGCAGCGAAAGCGAGTAAAAAGCCGGCGAAAGTGTCGGCGCACGAGGAGTTCTACGTTCGGAGCAGAGCTCTGAAGGAAGGAGACAAGAGGAGGTCCTACTTGCCGTACAGGAAAGATCTGGTCGGTTTCTTCGCCAGCGTAAATAATGGCGGCAACGGCGGCTGGGGCAGGACGTTTCCTCCGTTTTGAGTCTGTTGTTGACTTCTTTTACATTTTCGGTACAGTAATTTTGTTTTATCTGTTATTAATTATTATATGTTCCATTAATTATGCTGTATGGTTCCTAAACCTAATTATTAACAACTATGATTATATATACTTAGGAAAAGAAGAAAAAAAAACCAAATGATGAGTTGTTAAGATTTGAGCAATGTACATAAACGTATTATCGTTTTCTATTGTATCAATATTTTCTCATGTACATAGTAAATTATTATCATCGTTGACTATTGGTGTTAATTTTGTTAATGTTTGATTTTGATTCCAAAAATCCCAAATTTAAGCAATCGATCGAAAACAAAAAATCACGCTTGGTCGTATAATTTCAGCTGCATACTCTGATATCATGACCGGGTGAGGTAGATTTTTATTTTTAATTTATTTTTAATTTTTTATTTTTTATGAGTCCCTCAGTTAGAGGGGTGGAAATGAAACATCAACTTCATGATCATGGACTTGTCTTGTGAGGCCGTGACAGTGACGATATAAATGTAGGTGACTAGGTGAAGGCCACCTAATTAATGAGGGAAGACGGATATCGCTCGTTAATTAGCAACCAAGTAATCTTATATATCGATGATGAATAAATGTTTGATCTTTATTATTGTCACACTACTGAACAATAATATATACCGTTATAATTTTCATAAATATTAATATTATCGTCTGCAGTAAATTATATTTTGATATTACTGTTTCAGTTTGTTTATTAGTAGTGGGTTGTAGAAATATCTGCTCCCGCTAGAAAAAGTCAAACTTCTACATACAATCTGAACATACGTTTTATAGAATATACTTCAGTTCAGATTGTTAATGGGGTTAATTACAGGTTACATACACAAAGTCAGTAGTTATTATATTACATATTATTAATATATATTCTAACATGATCACATTAAGAAAACGATCTATTAACGTTATGAGAATGACTCGTTACAATCTTCCATCTAACTGACCACTCTATATCCACTCCCTTATCACCCTCCCTTAAATAAATAATAATTTGTATAATAACTTATATTTTTTGGACTAATTTTCGTGTATCATCTATATATATAATAATAACTATTTTTTTAATATGTGTATGCTGCACGCATATTGATTATTTAAATTTAAAGGAATAGACAAGAAGGATGATCATGAGTTATCGTAAGTTTCTAACTCTTATGTTTATTAGGTGACCACAAACTTAAAATATAAGTAGTAGGTTGTGAACATTTGTGCGAATGGTTCTCAAGTATTTGATCATGTGAGATTGCACCTACAAAACTACATGACTGATAAAGGATGCAAGGCGGTTGTTATTTTGACAAGTACAAACGATTATGCGCAGGCATTACTATACTCCTAATGAATGAGTAGGACCGTCTTGTTAGTGTTCGCCGGTCGCACGGGCTAACCTCGTATGAAGCGGATTGAAGTAAAACAAAATTGTGTTAAAGTTAAATAGGCGCACTCCTATTCGGGCGGGTTGGAGCTGTTGATAATTGGGAAATTTGGTACGCCCTTCATGGTAGCCCGTTAACCTAACCCAATTGAGTTGTAAGTTAATTAGAGCAATTAACCCTAATTAAATAGGTTTGGCCGAATTATATAGCTAGGGGCCTTATTGGGTTTGTTCATTAACTATAATGATTAAGACCACTAATGGTGACCTTGTAGGTGGTTGACAATTGGGAAATTCAGGCCGCCCTTCATGGTAGCCCGTTAACCTAACCCAATTGAGTTGTAAGTTAATTAGAGCAATTAACCCTAACTAAATAGGTTTGGCCGAATTATATAGCTAGGGGCCCTATTGGGTTTGTTCATTAACTATAATGATTAAGACCACTAATGGTGACCTTGTAGGTGGTTGACAATTGGGAAATTCAGGCCGCCCTTCATGGTAGCCCGTTAACCTAACCCAATTGAGTTGTAAGTTAATTAGAGCAATTAACCCTAATTAAATAGGTTTGGCCGAATTATATAGCTAGGGGCCCTATTGGGTTTGTTTATTAACTATAATGATTAAGACCACTAATGGTGACCTTGTAGGTGGTTCGTCCGACTATAGCTAAACTTGGGGGTTAAGTTTCTTAACATCCTTATTAAAGGGGAGTAGATATATTTGTTAAGCCTAAAGATATATATGGTAACTATTTATATAATTGTCTATGATAATTATATAGGGTTAAAGGTACTTTTGATACCACATGTTTGACCGAATGTGGTTTTTAGTACTGGATGTTTAGTTTTGTATACTTTTGGTACCAAATGTTTGAAAAAATGTGGCTTTTGATACATCCGTTAGTTGGCCGTTAGTTTTAGCTATTAAATGACATGTGCAAGTCACGTGATCGACTCTAAACTTTTAATTTTGTTCAATTTAGTCCCTCAAATATATTCATAACTTTTATTTTGTTTAATTTAGTCCTAAAGCTTCAAAATCGAACCCAATTAAGACCTATCCCCAATTGGGTAAATTTGACCCAAATGGGGTTATGTCAATTGAATTCTGATTGGTTTAATTGGGTACAATTTTGAAGTGTTATGACTAAGTTAAACAAAATAAAAGTTAGGACTAATATGGTGTTTGAGTTTCTTTCTCGTCATCCTTGCTCGTTATTGTGCATTCTTGAACAACTATACGGTGGACTAATAAAGAATGGAACTAATAATATCAATCACAATTTCAATACTGAGCTTACTAGCTAGAGAAGGTCAATGGATATTTACCGTATCTTTGTCTTTTTGCCATCAACAGCATACTTGTCTAACATATACTAATGAGATGTTCGGATGGATGTAATGTGGGATGTAGTGTTTGGCCAAACGACGTAATGTGCATTGTAATGTAATGTCTATTGTAATTTGAGATTACGTCCAAACTCCATTCAATGTAATGTGAGATTACATCCAAAAACATATGTAATGTGAAATTACGTCCAACATTATGGAGTGTTATTATTTTATTATTATTTATTAAATAAATAAATGCTTTATATTATCTTTATAGTTTATTATGATAATAATATTATTTTTACTTTTAGATTTTTTTATCTACTTCATAACTCATTATTAAAATAAAAAATAATGCGCACGCTGTTTGTATAAAATGAGTAAAGTCATTTTCCGTGTATTTTTTTATGAAAATATTCTTATAAAACTATATAAAATGTTATAATTAATATACTTTTAATAGTTATTCATATTGAGTTTAAATTTTTATTTTTTGGAGTTAATAATAAATGCATATAGTATTAATCACAAAACATAAAGTTTAAGAAGTTAGCTGCTGCAAAAAAATATATTCTTTTAGATCTTATCATATTAATATATAATATACTTTTATATAAATTAATACAATAATAATAAAATCACATTACAATGCATTTACAATACATTCCAAATAAATCTAACATTATACTCTATATTATAACACAACCAAATATTGCAATCTAACATTACATTACATAATTCACATTACTTATGATCTCACATTTTAAGTAATCTTACATTATATCTGTTCAAACGCCCCTAAAAAAAGTGCTTTGGATTTAATGATATATTGTCGATAGATACTTATAAACATAGTTACCGATATCAACTAATTGATTTTAAATGAGATTTTACTTATATCTTCTAGCTGAACTTGGGCTAAAAGCCTAAAACTTCTAAGGTTGGTCTTGAGCCCAATTATGACTATGCACTCATATTCAACATCCACCATACAAACATAATAGTGCAACTACCAACCGATGCAAACATGCCGATAGAGTTTCATACTAAACCCCTCATTATATATGCTGAAATGATTAATTTAGAGCTATAATAATATAATTAATTCGATGATAATACTATGAAATAATTTTATTTTGAACCACGTACGATGAAATTAATTCAATTTATAAAATATCATAGAACATCATTTTCAAGAGATGTATAAGTTATAACCACGTGCCTGCTGAATTTCCTAATTATCCTTGGGGGTTGCACTTGCACATGGACCCGGTTCACCGTAAAAAAACGCAACCTTTTTTCAACAGGCTGGCGATAGATATTTTTGCTGACAGATCCTTCCACGTGGCAGCTTCCGAGGAAAAAAGCCCTTGGCCTTTTCCTCTTCGAGGCATCCACTCCACATGAGAAGAACCTTCTCCTCCTCTGAAAACTTCTAGCAGACTTATAAATCGCCAGTGAACCAGAGAAATGACCTTTTCCCCATTTCCATCCAATTCTTCTCCCCACCGCATCTTCTCACCTTCGCTCTCGCCATGTCTTCTCTGCAACTCCCCTGTTGCAGAGCTCCCGATCGCCCCTTCGCGTCGTCGTTTTGGGCTCGGGATACGCGATGGGCTCGTCGCCTCGCCAGAGTAGACAGGATCGGGGTGTCTAAAGGGACTGCTAGGGTTTATGCAATGTGCACCGCTTCCCAGCCATTCAAGATTAATCTGAATGAGTACATGGTCACTCTGGAGAAACCTCTCGGCCTCCGTTTCGCTCTCTCTGCTGATGGCAAAATCTTCGTCCATGCTCTTAAGCGCGGAGTAAGCTTCATTGTCTAGTTATTGCAGTTAGTTAATATTAATTTCTTAGTTTCAGCTTGTAGAAGCTGCTCAATTAGAGATTTCGTTGTTTAGATATATGCTCTGCCACGCTATATATATGCATTGCGTTTGCGTTGCATAGCTTAGTAATGATTGAGGTTGTTTGGCCATTACATCTCTTTTAATTGACGCTTCTCAGCATTTATCTGTTATTGGCAGCAGTTAATTTTGTAATGTGATTGCTTAGTATTGGTGTAACTACTAACTAAGGTTCTTCACTGACTAGTATGGAAATGATAATCGCTTGACATCCTTTTGTATGCTTTGTGGCATTACTTTGTAATAGCCGTGCTATTTAGAATACTTACTTTGGGAATATCATAGTTTTCTGTAAGTAAGATCCATTTTCATAAATTATGTGTGTGCTTCATTCATGTATGTACTCTTTTTTTTTTTTTTTTTTTTTTTTTTTTTTTTTTTTTTTTTCGTTGGCAAAAACCGTGGTCTGACATTTTTTGGGGGTTAAACAATGATCCAGAGCAATGCAGAGAAGTCGAGGATAATCATGGTGGGTGATGCCTTGAAGAAGGTCAGTGATTCGTCCGGCGGTAGGCTTCTGGAGATTAAAGACATCAGCGATACTGAGTAAGATATGTCTTTTTTGTTTGATTTCTGCTGTTGATGCACACCACCATAAATTACGCCTTGTATGCCCTTTTGGCTATTGATGTCTTGGACCTACTAATCTGTGATCATGATTTTTTCTGGGATTGTTGCTGTTTCCTAGTTTGAGCCTAACAGTAAAATCTAGTGACTAGACATAAGGATGCCGCCTACCTTGAACTTGCTTAGGTGAACCATGTATAATGACTTCATTTTCCGAATTTATCTGGTTACGTATGTATGAGTTGGACCAAAAAGTTAAGCTTCAGTAGTAAGTTGGCTTTTCTGTTCATGCTTCAAGATTGAATACATGCAAACCAAAAGTAGCAGAAACCAGTCGTGTGAGGTTGTGACTGGTGGTGTTAGTCCCCTGGTTCCCTTTCTGGTTATGGCTTTTTATACGTAAGCAAAGACTTTCGTTTATCATGTTTACACTGCTAGCCTTATTGTGTCAATTTGATTCAGGAATATACTGAAGGAGAAGACAGGGGCTTTCAGCTTAGTTCTAGAAAGACCCTCTTCAGCATATCCAATTCACCATTTGCAGAAGTTAAGCGAACTTGATATATTGTATAATAAAGGTCATGTTCCTGTCTCCACTTGGAATAAAAATTTGTTTGTGTCAAGTTTGCAAACTAGTGAGGGGAGTGGGAATTCTGGATTTGTAGTCTTCTCTTCAAAGTTCTTATCATCCCAAGGATGGAAGTTAGTTGATGAGAAAACTCGACAAACTAAACCGGATACACTACAGAAGAATACTCTTCCTCCAAAAATCAGCCCGCTTGTTTGTATTTTCTCTGAGGAGGAACCTGGAATTGGTGAGTGGGCATATGGGAGTTTTCCGTTGGAGGAGTATATTAAGGCACTGGAACGTTCTGAAGGAGAGCTTTACTATGATCACTCTCTTGGCATGCGTTACAGCAAGGTGAGATTTCACCACAGTACATTTTTCTTTTTGTTTTCATCAATATTTATACCATCGGTAACTATGTTGGATATGATCCACTTCATTTGAATTTTGACATCTATACTACTATTTGAGAGGTATTTTTGTTTTTCAGCATTTAACTTCCGGTTCCATTTATTTAGCTTAACCACATTTAATGTTTTTCTTGTTAGATTACGGAGCAAATATATGTTGGGTCATGCATACAAACAGACGCAGATGTGGATAGACTGGCTAATGATGTGGTGAGTTCAACTTTGTATTAGTTTCTGTAAAGAAACACATATCTAGTCTTCTTTGAGATGGTTGATTGGCTAGGTTATGAAGAACTGAAAGCAAATTCCTGGTTCATCATTCAATATGTAAATACAGATGGCTCAATGTTACCTTTCTGTGCTTTCTTTATTTATTGAAATTAATTCCCCTCATCTTCCGGTCTCTTGTTGTTCCACTTATAATAGCTAAGCTAAACTCTGTACCAGGGTATCACTGCTATATTGAACTTTCAAGGTGGAACTGAAGCAGACAATTGGGGCATCGATTCAAAATCAATTATTGAGTCATGCCAAAGATGCAATATCCTAACGATTAACTATCCAATAAGGTACATCGAATGTTCCTGTTGTGAACTATGATAGTTTTTGACAGCCAAGGAAACATGAAATAACCTCAACAAGAAAGAAACTCAGATTCTTATGTTTATATGTTTGATTCTTCTTTTCCTCAGAGACTCAGATTCTTTTGAAACAAGAAAGAAACTACCATTTTCTGTTGGGCTCATGCTGCGCTTGTTAAAAAAGAACCATCGTGTTTATGTCACTTGTACTACGGGATTGGATCGATCACCTGCATGTGTGATAGCTTATCTCCATTGGATGACTGACACGTCCCTCCATGCAGCTTACAACTTTGTCACTGGTTTGCACACCTGCAAACCAGACAGGTGCGTCTGAGCTGTTCTTTATGTCCTGCTATTTTCATGATCTAGTAACTTATAAAGCACTTACCGCTAAAACTTTGTTTCTTAGTATTCTTTTCCTATCTAGGATGAAAACATGGTTACTTGAGCTATACTATAAATTTAAAGACATCTTTACTGGTCTTTTGTTTAGATGCATTTTGTTATCTAAAAAAGGTATGTATTTCTACATAATGATATTTGATCTAGGCCTGCAATTGCTTGGGCAACATGGGATCTTATCGCTATGGTTGAAAGAGGCAGACATGACGGGCCAACACACGCTGTGACTTTTGTATGGAATGGATATGAGGTACTTAACTAAACGGGTTAAAGACGAGTATTCCATTTATCTGTCTAAACAAGCAATCACTTACATGCTGCTCTTTTTACCTTAATAATAAAAATATAGGGGGAGGATGTAAATCTTGTTGGAGATTTTACTGGTAACTGGAAAGAACCTATAAAGGCTACGCACAAGGGTGGGTCAAGATATGAGATTGAAGTTAGGCTCCCACAAGGAAAGTAAGTTTCTGTAATTACTTACTCACCTCATTGCTGCTAAATTGTTGTTTTTAATTGCCTAATATGACATGGCCAAAAAAAAGCCTAATATGGAGCACCCTTGAAATAAATTCTCAGGTACTACTACAAGTATATAATAAACGGACAGTGGCGTCATTCGACTGCATCCCCTTCTGAGAGAGACAACAGTGGCAACGTTAACAATGTTATTGTGATTGGGGATGTTGCAAACGTGAGACCTTCCATTCAGCAACAAAAGAAGGTCAGTCAATTATCTAGCATTCCTTAACTTTGAGTTCATATAATTATTCCTAAACTTCTGGAATGCTCTATGTGTCATGTTACTGTTTTTTACTTTTGGTCACCTCACTAAATCTTTGAAGGAATAGTAGTTTTTGGGCATCAATTGGAGAAGTTATGAGTGTTAAGTTTTGAGGGTTTTACTTACAGAAGGAAATTGGGTGGTGATGTTTGGTTGTAGGATGCAAACATTGTGAAGGTAATAGAGAGACCATTGACGGAGAGTGAGCGGTTCATGCTTGCTAAAGCAGCTCGGTGCATTGCATTCTCCATTTGTCCAATCAGGCTTTCCCCAAAATAACATCTGCGGCGCGGTGTTGTGTGGATCTCTACGGTACTGAACTGCTGCTGGCAGCTTCTTTCTTGTTATTTCTGGGGGCACATTGCCCTTGTTCGGTTATAGTCTACTAGATAGAAGAGCACGTATAAAAAGACCAAGCAAGGTAAGCACTGCATATTTCCCAAATATAGATAATAGGGGACATGGTTGAGTATTGCTGCGAGGTGACAATAATTCCTTTTTGCCACGACTAAGTTGTAAGGGGAGTGTTTTATTCATTCATATCATATATATGAGTTGCACTTCTTAGTGAGATTTACAATGTACTACTGATTATGACAATATTTGAGTGTCATATTTTTTATGGTGTTTAATAACTACTTTTCTACTGGGTAGTTTTTTTTTTGGAAATTTTAAATATCATAGTTAAGTTTGTTAGAAAACGATTCATATTATTGTCGAAAGATGTGAAACTACTATGGATTATGGTATATCTTCTGTGTCACGGGCCTGGAGTTTATATGTTGATCAAGACTTTTTCGTGACGGTTCGAATCTTGTATACAAGTTGTGAATGTTTGTCGAGGGGTCTTGGGATGCGTGTAGTTTTAGAAGACTCCATACACTTATCTATCTCTTGTAATATATAGAATTCTCTAGAAAATCTTAGATGACATTTATGGGGTAGTTGGAACTCTTCTAATTAAAATGGTAGTTGGTAGATGATTCTTTTGGAACCTATATAAGTAGCGGAGGTCCCTCTCATTTGTAAATCATCTAAGAAATTTAAGAGCACTCCACTTCATACTCCTCTCATATTAGTTTTGCTAAGGTAAAGCTGACATAGGAGAGGATTATAAGGCTGTACGGGTTAGGAAATATTATAAAAATACAAGCCCGTGACAAGTGGTATCAGAGCAAGGTCAGTCCAATTGATGACTTCCAACAACCAGATGGAGTTGGGAAATGTTGAAGTTCTGAAGTCTAAGAAGGCCCGGGAGAATTCGAGGGATCGGTTGGCGGTAATTGAGCAACATACCGGAAAGTTGCAGAACGTCGTGGTGGATGTCCAAGGGAAGGTCGAGGACACGTCCAACATTGTGGACGAACTTTGTTATGGAATGGTGGAACTTCACAAGGATGTACAAGGAGCTTTTAACCGTGCAACTGACGATTTCAACAAGCGGACGACTCACTTGAAGTTGCCATCCAATAGGAGATGAAGGATTTTGTAGGGTTGCAAGCAGATGTGGATGATCTCAAGAAGGAGCTCAATATGACTGATTCCTTCCCTTCGATCGTCTAATGTTAGTTTTGATAACTAACTTCCTTTGTAGATGACGACGAGGTTTTTCGGTTAATGGTCAGTTTTATGACTGATCCCTTCAATCTTCTAGTATTTGGTTTAGACTAAACTCATTTATTTGTAGATGGCGACGACGTTTTTCGTTAAAGTGTTAGTTTTATGACTGATCCATTCGAATCGTCTAGGAGTTTGTTTTGATGATTGTCTTCGTTTGTAGATGACGACAATGTTTTTCGTTTAATGTCAATTTTATGACTGATCCCTTCGAATAATCTAGAAGTTAATTTTGATGACTAACTTCTTTTGTAGACGACAATAAATTTTTGGGTTAAAGGTACTTTTCATACCACATGTTTGGCCGAATGTGGTTTTTAGTACCGGATGTTTGGTATTGTATACTTTTGATACCAAACGTTTGAAAAAATGTGACTTTTGGTACATCCGTTAGTTGACCGTTAGTTTTTTCCGTTAAGTGACATGTGCAAGTCACGTGACCGACCCTAAACTTTCGATTTTGTTCAATTTAGTCCCTCAAATATATTCATAACTTTTAATTTTTTTAATTTAGTCCCATAACTTCAAAATCAATTCCAATTGAATCATCGAACCCAATTGACCTAACCGGACCTAGCTTAGGGGTAGGTCCGAACCTGGGTTGGGGTCGCCGGACCCAGCCGACCCTGACCCAGGGTCGGACCTAGCCCTAGGCTAGGTCCGGCTAGGTCAATTGGGACCTAGCCCAAATTCGATCCAAATTGGGCTAGATCCCAAATTGGAATCGATTTTAAAGGTTTGTGACTAAATTAAACAAATTAAAAATTAGGAATATATTTGAGGGACTAAATTGAATAAAATCAAAAGTTTAGGTCGATCACGTGACTTGCACATGTCATTTAACAGAAAAAACTAACGGCCAACTAAATGATGTACCAAAACCCACATTTTATGGTATACAAAACCAAACATCCGGTACTAAAAGCCACATTCGGCCAAATATATGGTATAAAAAGTACTTTTAACCCATAATTTAATTATGGCTGTAATGTGCATAAGGCGTTGAGTTTTGACTTTTGGATTTACCATATTCTCCAATTAAAGTTTAGATAGGGAAGAAGGAAACTAATCAACTCAATTCTGTTGTATACACACGTGAACCATCACGGTCGATTAACCATGTGCATGGTTTGAAAGAAAACAAAAAAGAACTCAATCGTGTTTTGTATGACGGATACTCGTGTAACTTTATTAGGTGCAAAAATAATTGTTGAATAGAATTTGTCAATGTGGCAATTCATGTTTTCCCTCTCCCCGGTGCAATAACATTTCTCTTTATTATATATAATATATATAATAAGTACTATTACTAATAACCATACACATATTAGTAACGGGTCGGTCTAGTATCTAACGGGCTGGCCTTTCGACTATATTAGGGATGTTTGTGATGCTACGTTGACGTGGTCAGTGCTTGCGCTTGTTGTTTATAAATATAATATGCTCGCAAATCAACACAAAAGTTCTGACATTACGTAACGGGTTAGATATAGAATCGCCACTTCTAACCCATCACTTTCTTTTTTTTAGCCAAAATAAATACACTTGTACGTGGCTATTTGCATCTGTTGTGTACACACGTGAAGTGTGTGACGTGCTTGCTTGTATATAACCTACGAAACTAAGGAGTTTATCTGTTATATACACACGTGAAGTGGAGAAATTATTAGTTGCATCGGTGGCAACAGATGGTGTACATCTGCTACCCCTTCCTCCAATCACAATAAGACACATGTAAAAAGTTGCTGAAATGGAAAGTTCACAGTGACAAATGTCACTTTGTGATTGGAGGAAGGGGCAGCAAATGTACTCCACCTGTTGTCACCGAGCTACACAAGAATTTCTCCGTGAAGTGTGTGTGACGTGCTTGTGTATTACTTACGAAACTAATCCTTATAAAAAAAGACACGTTAGATTAAAAAAAATTAAATTAAATAGCCAGCAGAACTTTCAAGGTAAAAACAATTAGCTAACTATTTTTTTTTAACCAATTTGTTAGGTGAATTAAAATAAACATAAAATTACTTACTCCTTCCAAATGTCGATTAATTTTAAATGGCAAAGTACACGTGGTCTGCAAATGTGATCTAATTTGTATATATTCGAAACAAGTAGCAATTTGTCCATACCTCATAATTACGTACTTCAGCTGACACCATATACAATTTTCTATTTAGAATCATTGAAAGTCACCGACTAGTAAGTAGATTGTACAATTAGTACTACTGATTCAAGTATTCAACTAAGAAATTCTTTATCGGTTAAAAAAAACTACGAAATTCTTTAAAAAAAAATGACCATTTAGTAAATTGTTTATATCTATAAAATTTAGTTACCTAATTTAATAGCTGGCAACATTAACATCTAGAAAATGTAAAAAGTAAAACACGTGAGCACTAATTCTTCAACCATTCATATATAGTAGTGGGTTAGTTTGTGGACTAATTGAATTTAACTTTGCGGACTTTTCCTAGTCCGTACATTTCTCTGCTGTATCTAATATAATAATCTATTAAAGAGGGGGTTGATTAATTATACATCTGTGGTTAATTAATTAGTCGGTGTTATAAAAATTCCTTGTTTGGTTTTCTTAATTAACTCGAACTTGAATTATTTTATTCAATCTTAAATTTTAGCTCGAACTTGATCGTGTTTAAAATTTTCTAGTTCGTGCTCAACCCGGTACAATACTCGACAAGTTCGAAGTCGGCTCGTCAAGTTTAAAACTGTTTAATTATATCATGAATGGTGTACCTTAATTTGACCTTGACTCGATTAGACTTTTATCTCCAGTTCGAGTTCGAACTCACTTTAATTATATATATATATATATATATAACTCGAATAAACTCTAATTCGACTCGGATATGCAAAACAAAAAAGCTCGAATAGGCTTGTGAGCCTCTCGAGTCGAATACCAGTGAACTAGTACTCAACTCGGCTTCAAAAAAAGCTCGACTCAAAATTTAGCGAGTCGAATTCGAATATCCACTAAGCCGATATCGAGTAACTCTCAAGTAGTTTGACTTGGTTACACCCCTATGCCATATATATATATATATAGGTCAGCTTCCTTATTGTTGCGTTAACTTAATTTTTATGATGCATAAAACTTTTATTGGTTACATTAATTAAACCTCTGTGTTTGAAAGCAGTTATATACAAGAGTCCAACTTTCAACGTGATTAATGAAAGCAACACAATACTTAACTTTACTTTACTTTACGACGTCGTCGTTGTGGACTAGGTCCATTAATGTTTCGTCACATGCTGCATGCAAGCAAGATCAGCTCTCTATAAATACATATAAGTTGTGTGTAGAATCAATTCGTCACAGCTAGCTGAGAGCGTTAACTTATATAATTAAAAGCCCCAGTGAGTAGTTCTTCATTTTCTTTAATTTATCGCATGGTATGTTTTTATTATGTTTGTAGTACATCGTGCGTGTGCATGCATATATATGTTATTATATATATGTTTTGTCTTTTGTCAGGCGTGAGAGAATTATTAATTTTTAAAGCATAATTATACTATTATATATATATGCTAAACATTGCTTAATTTTAAGTTATGTCGCTTCCATGCATGCATCTATATATATCAGAAATAATAATATCGCCCGATCGAGGAGGTTTCTAAAGCACTAATTGATATGGAGAATAACTTTGAGGAGGCAATTGAAGCACTCAAGACACTTGTTAGGTAATAATTGTTTCAGTTTTCCTATATATATATATAATATGATATTAATAAGGATGGGCTGGTTTGGTGGGTACAGTAAGAAAAACAACCTGAAACCAAAAGCAGCATGCATACTAGAGCAGCTAACGGTAGAGCTTGAACTGCAATCTTCAGAAGACGACGTCGCTTGCAATGAATTTGCATTGAATACGATCAAACATGGGTTCAATCACTTCAAGACCCAGATATTCGAGTAAGAGTGTTAAAATACATCTAAACTTCGAATTAACTTCCTTGGGTTGGGTATGATATATATATGATGTCATTAAGTACTTTATTTATGAATTAATGTACTACTTAATTTGCAGCAACAACCCTAATTTATTCGACAAACTAGCGGAGGGTCAAGAACCTAAGGTGCAGATTAATTAATTATGATCAGTTGGAACATATATAATCCAGTCAAGTTTTGAATATAGCGCGCAATATATATAGATTTAATACATGAATGCAATATATATATTGGGGTGCAGTTTATGGTGGTGGGGTGTTCTGATTCTCGGGTGAACCCGTCTCACGTACTAAATTTCCAACTGGGAGAAGCTTTCATGCTCAGGAACATTGCTAATATTGTCCCTCCTTATGATAAGGTTCCTCAATTATTTCATTCCTTAATTCGATCTTCTTCTCCCTAGCTAGCAAATTCAATTATACATTATACATAAAACATGTCAATATATATATATATATATATATATATATTACTGTTTTACATACCTATAATTTCCTTCTCTGCATGCATGCATGCTCACAGGATCATTACTCTGGAGTTGGAGCTGCCCTTGAATACGCCGTCGTGCATCTCCAAGTACGTAGCTAATTATATATACATATATAGCTACTTATAATAATAATTAATATGTTGTAATCCATATTTTTGAAGCACGCATTAGTGCATGATCAGTGCAGAATAGCTAGCAAATGTCTGATTAAAATATATATAATGTTACGAGCTGAGCTGCAGGTGAAGAACATACTTGTTTTTGGACACAGCCGATGTGGAGGCATTAAGAGCCTAATGTCTCTTCCCGAAGATGGTTCTACATCAAGGTATATATATATAAGCAATATATATATGGACAAAGCTAGGAGTTAGGTTAAGGGGCAACGACAAGGGCCTGGATGAATAAATAAAATGAATTAATATAATTAAGAAGATAATATATATATTGGATTGGATGGGTTGCAGTGAGTTCATAGAGGAATGGGTTAAGCTGGGTTTGGCTGCGAAACATAAGGTCCTGAGTGAACATCCTGATGAACCATTCGAGGTCCAGTGCACTTACTGTGAGAAGCACTACAACAAATCAGGGAATCAGTGACAATTTATTGTGACAAATTTACAGTCATCACAAAAGAAACTTTTATTAGTGACATATTAAAAAAATTGTCACTCTTAAAGTTAATATTAGTGATGAATTTTTTTTTGTCATTATTGATAAACTTTTTAGTCACGACTACTTATTTTGTCACTAACGAACTTTATATTTGTCACTGGAAAAAATACAATACTGACAAAATTTTATTTGTCACTGGTATTATACATTTGTGGCGATTGCACAATTGTCACTGATGTATTAAAACAGCAGTGACGATTGTGTGATTGTCACTAGTGTATTAAGACATAAATGACGATTGATTGTGACATATTTAGAAACACAATTGAATATATAGTAAGGACAAATATTAAATGTATATATATATTGATAGATATAGATACATATATACGACTTTACAATAAAAGAATACACAATTTATTAAATACAAACGAATTTTAGAATAATTCTTGAACATTATATTTTGTCTCGAAATTCCTTCTATTATGAATTTCTTTTTAAGAATAATTGATTACAACCTATCAAAATAAATATAAAAGTAAGTACATATTTAATGGAAATATCAATACCTAACAAAATAAACATGTTAACAGTAAGGGTTTAAAATGCATATAAATCCACAAGTAATTCTTTCAACTAATTTTGATTTTATGGAAAAAAAACAACTAATTTTGATTCATTATATTATTCAACTAATTATAAATAATAAATTATTAAACTAATTACTTCATTCCACCTAACGTCGATTGAATTCTCTTCAACTTCATTTTCATTATAATAGATAAACTAATTCTATTTAATTATTAAACCTATTTTCACACTCCACCAAACTCTCTTCAACTTCATTCATTATTATTAAAACTAATTCTAATTAATTACAAAACCTATTTCGGTATTTCCACATTCCACCAAATCCATCGAACTCTCTAGATTTTTTTTATTTTATTTTGGAAAACTTTGAACTCTCTCTAGATAAACCCACATGTTGTTATTCTTCATTAACATTCGTTTAAGCCCAACCCATCCATTATCTACATACATACTAGCCCTAATAAACTGAAACCCTCCATCAACCATCATCAAGAGTTAGGAGCCGCCGCAACCGGCAACCGCAATGCTACTTTTGTCCACGGTCACAGCTAATCTCAATCTTCTTCATCTCCTCTACTTCATAGTTCAATCTGGCTTCACGAGGGAAGTTCCGGCCGATTATGGAAAGGTGATGTGTTAACCCGTGAATTTGATGAAATTGACTGCTTCAAGAGTCTTCTTTGCTCTGTATTTAGTAGTGTATTTTTTTTTTCTGGAAGTGTGAATTGAGTTTCAGGTCAAGTCTCTTTTTAGGGTTTAATAATTCATTGGGGCAACTTGAAGCTCTTTCAAAATTCATTTGGGGCAAACAGAGGGTGGGAGATATGGCGTTTATATTTCAACATGTTTGAATTTATATTGTTTCACAAGAAAAGAAGAAGGAAAAAAGAGGGTATTATGCTAGCTCACCCTTTGTTAAGCATTAAATGGTCCATACTTATGCATGAATTGGCGTATATTGTTGGTGACAGTTTCTACCTAGAGTTGTTGAGAAAGGAGAAGCATAAAACTAAGGCTATCAAGCTTATAGTAGCTGAGTGCAAGTAAGTATCTATCCTCATATATTTGCTCTTAATAAATAACAGACATATTATAGTAATGGTTGATTTCTCTTATGCTTTTTTTGGAGACGAGATATATTTGACCCGCTCGCATTCTTAGAATAAACTGTTTGTCCTCTGCTATTTATATGGGAGCACTTATGTTGTTATGGGGAAAATATGATCATTTTTACCTATGCTACACAAGTATTTAATACATGTATCCTTTGTTCACCACAAATTTGAATGGATGGTTTTATGAGTGCAATCATGTCTGCCATACAGGGAAATAATCTTGGTCAAGGACTCAAGATGGATATCGTACGGATGCAGCGAACATGAGGAACTTGGTATGATCCTCTTAAGTCTTAACTATTATATAGAGATTATAATAACGTTGGATAATTATGGTTAACATATTTTTATTTATTGGTTTGAAGAATAGGCATTGCAATTCATACAAGATCTAGGGGAAGTGCTTCATTCTAGGAATGAGCTTCTGTGATAATGATTTCATCTTGCCAGGAGGTATGTACTTGTTAGTAATTAAACTGTTAAGTTGAGGTGAATAGTATTTATAATTGGTTGGGCATGGTATTTATGAAGTGCACAGATGGTATATCTATGCAATGCAGGAGGTGATCTAGGTAGCGGTGGTGAAGGCTCAGCTCTTGAGTGGAAGAACAGCAGGGAGCATTTTTTCTTCTACATTGATGATGTTAACCGGCAGCATACTGTGTTCCTCTTTTGTATATTATTCTAAGTCAAGAAATCTAGATTCTAGGGTGTTTTGTAATCAGCATTATGAATAGTATAATATGGAATGTTTAAGACTTTATTTTAAGAATTATGTTCTGACTCTTATGTCAATATTATATAATTTATTTTATTTATTAATATAATATATATAACTAAGTATTACCGGTGATTATTCTATTACATATTAACAACGAATAGGTATCAGTAAACAAAGCAGCTATAAGTGGCATTTGGTTTTGTCTCAAAAGTCCTAGTTATTTGTGACGTACGTTTTGTCAGAAATGTTACATCTATTAGTGACATTTGTTTTGTCACATGTGTTAGTTTTTCAGTGACGAAATGTCATAGTGACGATTGCATTATTCATCACTAATGACATATTAATTGTGGCGAAAATTACGTGACTAATGTAATTTTATTACTGACGACTAAGCAAAATCGTCACAATGATTTTTACTGACGGCAGTATTAGTGACGCCTAGTGACGACTAATTTTTTTGTCACTAATCACTTCTGTGACGAATTTTTGCAGTAGTTGTGACGATTTAAATGTCATTAATTTCATGATTTGTTGTAGTGAAGGTACGTACGTAAAATTACATATGATATATTATTATTCAATAACAACAAGGAGAATTAATTAATTAGTTGATGAATGAATAATAATCATATTAATTAATTTAATTGGATATTGCAGGAGGCAGTGAATTTGTCACTGTTAAACCTGCTAACTTACCCATTCGTGAAGGAAGGTGTTATCAACGGATCACTGCAGCTCATCGGTGGCCATTACGATTTCGTCGACGGATCATTCCTCGTTTGGAAGCCCGCCTTTACTCCGCTGCATTACCTCCATATATAATTCACTTCACTGGCCATTTTCTCTTATTTGTTGCCTCATTTACTTAATAAAACCAAGCTATATATATAGCTTCAATAAATATATAGTTACATGCATGGTGATGCGATAGATAGATGCATTATTGTACTTTGTAATGTTCCTTCCCTTGATCTTTCGGCGTGTTTTGCGTTGCTCACTGTAGATGTGGCACACCTTCCTTGCTTGCAGTAATTTCAGAGTGTCTGCTGTTTACAGCTTTTCTTATATGTTATATATATAAACCATTAGAGCTGACAATTTGCGACACGACACAAAAAAAAAACCGTGTCCGTACAAGTATATGACACATAACGAAAGCACGAACACGATTAACACGATATATTTTACGTGTCGTGTTTGTGTTTATATATCACAACATAGCATGATAACGTTGTACTACTAGCTAAGTTTAAACTATCAATTAGTTTTTGAACAATTCTTATTTAATAGTTTTTAAAACTCCAGTAAGTTGTTTTAACTTTTAGAGTTTATCACATATATTACAAACTTAAGAATATTGACATATTAATTCATAGTTTTTTTGCTATATGATGTTAATTATTTTAAATTTTGCTTAAAGATCTAATATAGACATGTACAATTGAATAACTTAACACAACACGATAGCACGACACGAAAATTCCCATGCCGTGTTCGTATTTGTAAAACGAGACACGATTAGCTTACCGTGTGTATTCTTATTCAGTAGGTTTTCTGATACTCTTTCCACTTAAAACATATATATTTTGTGTGACCCTTCTTCTTGCAGAAGTTAAATCCCTTAGAGAAACAACGGTCAACAAAGTGTTTATTCTTGTTACATAATATTGAGGGTTTATAATTCCCTTGGGCTTCTCCAATGTGTTTGAAGAATTCTCAGAAAAACCACCAACAAAA
Source organism: Clarkia xantiana subsp. parviflora (assembly GCA_036873135.1). Lineage (NCBI taxonomy): Eukaryota > Viridiplantae > Streptophyta > Magnoliopsida > Myrtales > Onagraceae > Clarkia > Clarkia xantiana. The sequence goes on from JAPTYO010000001.1 coordinate 52,200,462, forward strand.
GCAGAGATGTCAAAACTAATTCATTTCTAAATTTCTTCTTGAATCAGCAAGTTACAAGCCTCGTTCACCGATGGAAGAGGATCCCAGAGTAAGAGATCGCTCCGTACCCCAGAGTAATTCTCGTTCAAGCCCATCAAAAACTGAAACAACTTTTGATTCTCTTTGTGGTCCAAGTGCTTTTGAAAATGTCTTCACCATCGATATGGGGCAAAGCACAAACCGAGTCATATTCAAACCACAACAGTCTCAACTTCGATTATTTATTTGAAATAGTGTTGAGTCCTTGTCGGGTTAACACAATCTCCTTGTGCAACTGGTAAATCATAGATCCGTTGACCTTATCAAACCTAGATTTTTCCAGGCAAACAAGGAGCTATTTGAATACATGACGGTGCTTGACAAGTCATTAGAAATAGAATTCATCATCCAGCCAAAAACATCATTGCATCTATCTCAAAGATCGTGAAAGACATGCTCAAAATTCTCTCGCAAACAAGTTCCAGTGAAAAAATCAACTTTGTTACGCCCAATCAAAACAGATTTCATTGCTCGGCTCCACTTGGATTAGTTTTCCGAACCAGACAAGATATGACTAGTAACACGAGCAACATGATTATCACTAGGATCCAGATAAAGTGGATGGAAAGAATTTACCGTAGTCATAGCTTCGCGGTACACCTGATTGGCGACACTCAACTCTGCCACCTTCCTATCAGAAGTCTCCTTGCTTTTGCTTGGCTCATCCTCCATAAATCTTGGGAATCAAAAGATAGATCCAGAAAGAACTCCGCGGATTCTTGAAGTAGAGAGGCAAAATACTTCGTGAATCGTGAGAGAAGACGAATTATCTTCTGAGAGGAACACAGGAAAAACCTTAGGGAAACGTCACAAATATCGTGTCCAAGAGACAGAGCATCGGAACACGAACAAACACATAAGGATCATCCTGATCCTTGCATGCAACCACTCAGATAGCAAGATCACAACGATCGAACACACTCATAATCGAAAATAACATGCGGAAAATCGTCTGATTTGCTTTGATATCATGAGAAATATGGTGGACCAACGACCCTAGCATAGAACGGGTATAGAAGAAAGTGAGGAGACAAGTAATTAGGGATCTTCTCAGCGAGTTCCTTCACTTGGTCACCGGTCCCCAAATCTAATCTAATATATAGGATACCAGTTTACAACAAGTAACAACTAGACCCCAAACTAATAAAATGAACAAAACTAACCACAAAATTATAACCAATAACAGAAAAAACCCGGGCCAGTCCAACAACCACACATAACCCGACCAAACTAAAAAGGGCCCAAACACAAAATAAATATCCAACCCAACACAACAAAAGAGACCCATCTTGACAATATTCTTCAAGTAAAACATTATTGAACACATTATTTAAATGAATCTTAACTCTAAGTATTCTTAAACTGTATATAAATATTATATATGACATTTTTAATAAATACAAATTATGTAAAAAATTATTAATAGTACTCTAAGAAACCATGTAATATGGTGTGGTGGTTCAGCACATCATCCATTAATCAGATTTCTGAGATTCAATGATCATGAAAATTAAAAAAAATATTTACGGTCAGCAACTTACCTCTTACGGAGTTACGGGTCTCTTGATGATTCCCACTTAGGAACACCCACGGAGAGAAAAGAAAAAAAAAAAAAAAAAAAGGTATACTCTTAAGCAGTATAATAATTAAGTAACGGTGTTTATCTTTCCTTATCGGGAAAAGTATGTAAAACATGCAACATGTTTGAAAAAGATGGTTTTATGGACCAATATGTTTTAAAATGTACAATACGTTTGAAAAAGATGGTTTTATGGACCAATATGTTTTAAAATGTATAACAAGCTTACAAAAGATTTTAAAATGACATATCGTCCCTTGTTGTCAATAGTCTCGTTAAGTGAACATGTGCGGATCACGTTTATTTTAAATAATTATTATTTACATTCATCCATTAAAAATGATTGTTATGTGTAAATTAAATTTTTTTTTTTATTATTTTATAAAAACGTGACCACATGTGTCTACTTAACGAGACAATTGACAACAAGTGGATAGAATGACATTTTACCATATTTTGTAAACGTATTTTACATTTTAAAACATATTGGTCATAAAACCATCTTTTTCAAACATGTTGTACATTTTAAAACATACTGGTCCATAAAACCATCTTTTTCAAACATCTTGCATGTTTTACCTACTTTTCCCTTACTTATCTGGCAACATAACGGTTTATGGAGGGAATAATTCCACCACAGCGTATCATTTCATTGATCGATAAATATTCCTCGAGTTTGACGGAGCCAAATTCTAATCTATCTAGTAAATTAAAGCCGCTAATGCATGATTTTCTATCTTCTTCATGTCATGTCATGTCAAGCTTTTTCACTGTTTCTGCCGTTGCGGCTCTGAGTTTGCCTCCATAAATGAGCAAATGGACGCTTGCGCAGGTGGGGGTCCACCGCACCAATGAGGCGAACACCACCGCCATGTCGCCACCTCCGGTACGGACACCATAAGTACGCATTCGTTTCAGCCACTCCACTCATACCTGCACCCTCACCTCACATCAGGAATGAGTTCTCACAAAGTACTATGGCTGCTCCTCCTCGGCGTTGCCCTATCTTGGCCAGCGGAGGCAGCCGGAGTACGTGCGAGGTGCAAGTTCCCAGCGATTTACATGTTCGGGGATTCTAATTCCGACACAGGAGGAAGATCTGCCGCATTCTCCGAAGTCCCGCCGCCCAACGGCGAAACATTCTTCGGCCGTCCTTCTGGGAGATACTGCGACGGCCGCCTCATCGTCGATTTCATCTGTACGGACATGTTAACTCTAACTGCTATTCTCTATCATCGGTGCTGTTCACTGAGCTCGAAATCTGCTATTACCAGTTCGAAACTGAAATTGAAATCGAAATTACTCATGAATTTCTTCGATCCTCTGCTATTGAACATGAATTGATTTCGAATGTGATCAATTGCATTCCCTGATTCCAGTATGACCTAATTTGAATTGATATTATGCAGCTGAGGCTCTGAAATTGCCGTATACAAGTCCCTACTTAGACTCACTCGGAACAAACTTCAGGCACGGTGCCAACTTTGCAATTGGCGGTGCTTCGATTCGGCCTGGTGGCTACACACCGATTCATCTCGCAATCCAAATCTCCCAATTCGTTCGGTTCAAGGCTCGTTCAACAGCTCTGTTCGGTCAAAGTACGTAATACAGATTGAGTTTGTATCGTTCTCTCTTAATAGATCTTGCTTGACATTGAAAATGAATCGTTTGATACGAATGCAGAAAAGGCTTCAGTGATCAGCAGCCTTCCAAATCCACTTGAATTCTCGAAAGCTCTCTACATTATCGACATTGGACAGAACGATCTGTCAATTGGATTTCAGAAAACAAACCCGAAACAAGTCAGGGCCTCCATTCCCGATATTCTTAGCCAGTACTCAGATGCAGTTCATGTAAGACTCTGGATCTTTGGCAATAAATTCATCGATTCGAACGATTTTATACTAATTAAGCAAGCTTTTCTGTGTCAGGAACTATATCGGGAAGGAGCAAGGGTGTTCTTGGTGCACAATACAGGCCCGATCGGGTGCTTGCCGTATTCCATTATATATGACCAGTCCAAACCTAATAATTTAGATAGAAACGGATGTGTCCGGCCGGAGAATTCAGTGGCTCGGGAATTCAATAAGCAGCTCAAAGACATGATCGTCAAGTTCAGGACGAAGCTACCTGAGGCAACTTTCACTTATGTCGATGTTTATTCAGCTAAATACTCTCTCGTTAGTGCAGCTAAGAAGCAAGGTAAATATACTAATTCGATATCATGTTGTTCTGTGCTAAAAACTGTACCATTTCAGAAACTGTTGATTATCTTACTCAATTTTACTTCAATGTGAGTTGAACGTGTTTAAGAGTTTCTATTATCTGCTGCAGGTTTTGTTAATCCATTTACGTTTTGCTGTGGGAGTTACTATGGATACCATATTGACTGCGGTAAGAAAGCCATAATAAACGGGACCGAATATGGAAACCCGTGCGATAACCCGTCTAAGCATGTCAGTTGGGACGGGATTCACTACACAGACGCGGCGAATCGATGGGTTGCCAACAGAATCCTCAACGGCTCCTTCTCCGATCCACCAATACCAATCCAGGAAGCTTGTCACCCAAACAAGTAACTAGAGGACATTACTTGCCTCTGAAGTCACACTTTTTGACTACATTGTTGAGAATAAAACGCCTTCTAGCTAGAAAAGACGATTTCTTGTGGATGAAGTAACCTAAAACCTTGAGAGGTTAATTTCTTTCTACTTTTTAAGCAGAACCAGAAGAATGCTGTTGATATTGCAATTTGCAGTTAACAGTTGGTTGCACCAAGAACAGATAAAGAAACTCCACCTTATCTTTATTACATTTCAGAATATACAACATAAACATTACTTGCTTACAAAGTTTAGAATACCCGCGCTATTTTTCCTTTATATATTTATATTCAATCTCAAATTCACACCCGTTAATCCGCTATAGAAATTTTCTTTTTTCATCTTTACACACAAATAGGGAAAATCAAACTGTGATGCCATCATCAACTGTTATAGTGGTAGAATAGTTGTCCATTAGGGTTTCCAATCGCCTCGACTTTCTGCTCCGCACCCTCCCGGCTTCCTTCAACAACTCCTCCAACCGCCGCTTCTCGTCTTCCACATCGGGGTTGGCTGTCCCGAGCTTCTCCTCCCTCATCCCAACAACATACTCCAGTATCTCGATTGCATCATCGACCCTATCGAAATCATTAACCAAACAAGATCACATTAGTTGATTTTAACATAAAACGAACGAAGATGTACGGAAAATTACTAACTTAACTACCTTCCCATGGCATCGTACGTGCCAGCCAAGTTACTATAGACCCCTAGTGTATCGGGGTGATACGGTCCGTATTCATTCTCCAGGATATCTCTCGCTTCTTCAAATAACTCCGCTGCCTCGTTTATTGCGTACCGTTGCACACACGTAAGACCCAGTTGGTTCAGAGCAATCCCGAACAATCCGGATTTCTTCTCGCCACATGCACGAAACTTGGAAATCGAAGCTTTCAACGTTTCGTAGGAATGGTCGAAATCTCCCATCAAGTAAAACATGACACCCATTTGAGCCTCGATCGCTGCTACTGTACTCTGCTGCCCCGGAGTATTCACGTAAACTCTCAGTGCTTTCTTTAACAACGTCATCGCTCGGTCCAACTCGTTCAACGATTGGTAAATAGCAGCAACCTCGATCAATCCGCCAGCAATCTCCTCCTTTGAGATCCCCGGGTTCGGTTTCGCGTATATTTTCAATGCATTTCCGCAGAAAGATTTTGCCTCCTTGAACTTCCCCGTCTTGTTGTACAGATCCGCCAGCCGGATGAAAACCGACCCAACCCACGGGTGGGTCTCCCCTTTCACGGATTTAAAAACTGTTAGCGCCTTCTGGTACGCGCAAACCGCCTCGTCGTAACGAGCCAGTGCAAGGTAAGTATCTCCGATGCTTCGGTCGACTAACGCTACATTGAGCTCATCTCCGCTCGATGCCATGGCCATGCTTGCTAGAGCATAGTGTTCGAGAGCAGATTCGTAATTTCCCTTCGAGTCGCATATTAGCCCCATGAGTCTCCGATCGGCAGCTTCGGAAGGAGACGCGATGGACCCGTTCTCCTTGTGGATGTTAAGGGCTGTTTGGCAGAGCTTCTCGGCTTCATCGAATTGTAAAGCCTGGACATGGGCCTCAGCCAAGTAGCGGCAAGTCTCGCCGACTCTCGAGTCTGTCTCCCCTAAACACTGCTTCTGAATCTCGAGCCCTGCGGTGTAGAGAAGGATCGAATTCTCAAGCTGGCCGAGCATTGTGTAAGTATCTCCTAACTGCATACACCCTGCGAATTTCGCCAACGCGTGGGTCCCGCCTTGCTCGAGGAATGGGATCTCAATGGACCTCTCGAGGATTGGGATAGCGGCTTCGTACTTGCCTAGTTTGCAGTAGATTGATGCTAAGAAGTGGAGAGACATGACGAGCTCTAAGCTCGGGTTATTACCCTCTTCTTCGCACCTCTCGTAACATTTTACGGCACGAATGGCGAACTCGAGAGCCTTCCTCGGATTCTCCCCCGACGAAACCAAATCCCTGGTTTGCTTCAGCAAGAACGGTCCGAGTTCGGGTGTATCCAATCCGATAGCAGCATTTTTCGGTTTGCTTGCAGCTGAAGTAACACAGTTCAACTGCGTCGGGCTTCTGCTCTTGATCTTGCTGATTTGTTGAGTCAGCTTAGTATTGGATTTTGGCGATGGGGTCTTAACCGAGCTTCTGCGAGGCATTTCATCGAACGACTTGTTTGCGCCGTGGTGATTGCCAATGGCACCACCCTCCTCCGCTCTGGCGACCATGTCCAATTCACGGAAGGAGCCGACAAGATGGCAGAGTTCGGAATCGATTCTGGATTCCTCGCCGTAGGAGAGGAAGCTAGGACCGGATGGAGAGTGGTCGGAACTCTGGATGTCGCAGACGTTGTGGTAGAGCTGTTCAATGGAGGTGGTGAGAAGAGTGTCCATGGCGAGATCGATAGAGTCGCTGCGAGGAGTATGGGGGCTGAGCGGACTTCGAGGAGAAATTTGGTCAGAGTACTTGTCCTTTGAGAATGAGCGGCTTCCATCGGAGGCTCCGATCAATGAGGTATCCATTGCTAGGCCAGGCATTGTTATGAAAAAGATATTGGAAATGACTGAGTTTGGTGGATTATTATTATTGCATTTATATATATATACTGGTTGAAGAAGAAGAAGAGAGGAAGAAGAGATAATAATGGAGGAATATACAGAGAAGAAGAAGAAGATAATATTGTATTTGTATTAAAAGAGGGGTGGGGTTTGCTCAAAGATGCAAGGTTGAAGCAAACTGCAAATAAGGATGGCGACTCCTCTCCTACCTCCATACCACATTATCTGTCATCTCTACAAAAATAATAATAATAATAATAATAATAAATAAATGCAAACCGATATTTTAGGGTTAATAACTAAAAAACTGTCCAAGGTTTACTCTATGTTAAAATTAGGTGTCTGAAGTTTGAAATGTTAAAATGGACTGTCCCAAGTTTCATTTTTGTTGAAATTTGGTGTCTCTGTGCGTCTTTTCATCTCCATTCAATCATTTTCATCAACCCATCAACCAACTTATAATCCATCACTCTTTACTTTTCACAAAATCGTCAAATTTTCACCTAAAAGTTGAACATTAAAAAAAAAGTTTCTAGAAGAGTGGTGTGGAGCCATTTTTCAAGGACAATAGATCGAGATTTACTTGCCCGGATGTGACCAACTTTTTAGGTGACGGTCTCGGCAAGATGACGAGAATGGAGTGTGTATGAGAGCTCGAATTTGACAGACGATTTCGTCGGAATTTACTTCTCTAAAGTAATCACACCGAGACACCAAATTTCAACAAAAGTTAAACTTAGGACAGTCTATTTTAACATTTCAAACTTCAGACACCTAATTTTAACATAGGGTAAACCTTGGACAGTTTTTTAGTATTAACCCGATATTTTATTGGAAACTAAAATGGTGGTTACTACTACATTTAAAAAAACCGACACCGCGGGATCTACGTGGCTGTAAGAGACAACCTTATCAACAGTAACAATCCAAATAAACAACACGATCGTTTAAGAATTATTATCAAAGACAGCAATAATTTAGAGGAGTAGCATATTTGATTGAATAAAATAGTCAAATTTGTGAAGAAGAATTGCGAGTGTCTCATAGAAGACTAAGCTAGTAGTAATCTTGGACGACAAGTGATACTACAAATGGTACAGTATAGCAAAATTACTACAAATGGTACAGTATAGCAAAATTACTACAAATGGTACTAAGTATAGAAAAATTACAGATAATATCACTAACAAACAAGCAAGCATGATGAAGTCAAATATGGTAGAGATTATTCTAAAGTAGGCAATTCCAAATATCAATGCAACTATGTACGAGAAACATCTGCAAATAATTAGCACACGGTGAGAGGTGCTGAAGAAAAACACTGATTTTCTCAAAAAAGAATGATTTGAATGTGATATAAGTTGAATCCAAATTGGAAAAGTGGTGTTGGCAAAGGATGTGACTGCTTGTGAAAATTAGATTAGTAATTATGCATAATTTTATCCCCAATTAAAAGGAGTAAATAGTACAAAGTAGCGGCAGAGATCTCGATTAGAGATCAAATCTTAAATTTAAAACGGTGGACAAAATTATCAATAAAAAATTTCACGATCCACCAACTAGAGAAAGATTGAAAAAATCGAAATAAGTATCATACTGATAATGTAAATGTTTAGACTAACCATTAGAGTAACTGTCGTCTCTATTTATAAGGGCATATTATAAATAAGGCACAAATATAAATCTCCCTGAACATCAAATTACCTAGGCTCTAAAACTAAAAGTATGGTATAATTAATTTTGTGATTAAATTAAATAATTTGATGAGATGGTGAGAAATATATCATTATAAAGGTTCAGGCCACCCTTTTGAAAATAATAATGTGGGACCAAAAGTTGATCATAATGTGGGCCCAAAGGAGTAGTCTGTCTGGGACAAGGAATAATCACAAGCTTTTTATCACTCGAGGTTAAATGCTAATCTAAATAATGACACTGATTTTGCTTAATCAGTGCCTCTAATTGTGTTAATCTAGTTTGATCTTTTTGTAAATATATATATAAATAACTAGAGGCTAATATCGAACACAGCCCAAAATAATAATATCTAAATTAATATAAAAATCAAGTATTGTTTTTTATGCCGAACGACATTTGCTAAGTTCATAAAAATTTAATGAGAATAAAATTATAAAAAAAATAAAAATAGCAAGAAATAAAAAATACAATGGTTATTACTGTTGGAAGATCAAATCTAGGGAGCTAGTCTATGCTTGCTACAATTCACATTAGCCCATTGAGATTCTTTATTAAAATCAAATGGTGATAGTATGAGTAGATCATTAAACTTATATAGTGTTTCAACATTTTCAAACTATCTGATGTGGCACTATTCACTCACATGTAACCCAATCAATCTCCTCATTACATGTGAGATCATCGTAGCTCCCCCTTAACCAAAAATCCACACACATCGTAGTTTCCCCTTAACCGGAAGTCCATTGCACCAAACTACGGAATTTAAACCATCCCCAATGGCCACACCTAGGGTGAGCAAAACACTTGGTTAGACTCGGAACCAGTCATTAGGGGTGGTTCAGAGTAGAGGTAACAGATTATGGGATAAAATCTTAAGAACCAATGTTTTCGGTTCCGATTCCGATATAAGTTTTCGAGTACTCAAATACCCGGAATCGAAACCGTTTTAGTGTATATATTTAAAAAAAAAAATCCATAAACCTAACTGAATGTCTTTTGAACTTGTGACCTAAAAACATAATCACTATCCTTTACGCGTAGCCAACTCTCCTAGTCTCCGTTGATTTGCAGTAACCACTCTACTTTCCAAGTCTCTGCCTTCCGTCGTTCGCCTCCAGTCGTCCGCTTCCTCCACTATCTATTCGTACAAGTCGTCGTCGCCCACGTCGCAATCGCCCTCGTCCACGACAGAATTGTCGTCCGTCCGTCACCAATCCCAGATGACTAAATGGTTTGTCACTAACTCTTTCATCTGTTTTTCCACTCTACAGTCATCAAATCAGATATTGACTAACTCCCTTAACTCAATTTTATTTTAAAACATTATTCTTACATCTTACTATTTAATCTTTTGAAATGGTAATATATAGTTGATTACAATACTGGGTTAATCCTAGAGGGAAATTAATATTATTAATATTATGATACAAATATTAAGTGTAGTTAAAAAAAAAATCATATAAATATTATAATTAAATCCACCTAGTAATAAAACTATTCCAAGCATAATGCTTGTGTAGCATCCTAAAAAACCATATGTGTATGAGAGTGTGTTTATAATATGATTTTTTTTATTGATTTTCTCTCCATAAATAGTCCAAATAGAAAAAATTCCCTTAAAAAACATTTATGAAAATGCCCTATATTGCAGATAATACATGCAAAACTTTTATGTTCCTCATATTTTATCAGCGGAATTTTGTGTCCCCCATATATTAACTGCGGGACTACAATTCCACAGTTAATATGTGAGGAATATGTCACGTGTGCGGATTCCTCACATACTAACTGCCAACTCCGCCACGTGTGCAAAATGTTCAGTTCTCGTAGTTAATCGTGGAAATCCAAATGTGCGTGTGTCATAATTGGAGTGGTCATGATGGGTTATTATCATTTTGAGTGGATGATTTGTAGTTGGGAAGATGTATGATGAGAAAGAGGAATTCCAAATAGCTGAAAAAAAAAAAACTGGCACATTAGGTATGGCTGTGAAGCCCAAACGAAAAAAATTGACATTGCGAGCATCGTCTACCACTGTAAAGACGGTTCATGTTCTTGGTCACTACGATGTTCGAAGAAGCGGTTGGGATCGTGGGAGATCAAGAAGATAGGCCATCCACATTCAAGTTTGAATAGTGTTACCATCACGCATATTAGGCAACTTAACCGCCGCTTAATTGAAAACTTGATTTTTCTGTTCATTCAAAAGAACAACGGCATAACGATCGTTGATTTACGCAGAGTTGTAAAAGAAGTATACAAAGAGTGGTCAAGTTATTAGAAGACGTGGTATGTCAAATGTCATGTTATTAAAAGGCTTTACGGAACTCACGAGGAAGCATTCCAGAGATTTCCACAATTAACTGCGAAATTTGACCACTCCACACATTTAACGGATTCCGCGGTTAATATGTGAGAAATCCGCACACGTGGCAAATTTCTCACATATTAACTGCGGAATTGTAGTCCCACAGTTAATACGGGGACACATAACTCCGCGTATGATATCTAAGAAACAAAAAAGTTCCGCATATATTATCTGCAATACAGAACATTTTTATAAATATTAATTTTTGGAGGGCATTTTTTTTATTTAGACTATTAAATACACTATTTGGTAGTGATTCCATTCAGAAGACACTGTGTATATACATATATGATAATATATGGACAAAATCAAATGATTGGGAATCATTTGTGCTTTGCTAGTGATTGGTTTGGTGGTGTTGCAGAATATATATCTTTTGCAGCCAATAATTTCAGCTTCTGTCTTTTTTTTCTTTTCGTGGGTTTGCAAACTTTCAATATATAGCACATGCACTAGAATAACAGTAGTTATGGGTCAAATCCGTATGGGAAAGTCTTAGTTATAATTTTTTCGGCAACTCAAAACTTATGATTAAAAAATGAAGTGTTTTGTTGTTGCATATTATATATATAGCATATAATTAATATAGAGAAAATATAATTATATGTAGATTTTATTTGCGCATAATTATATGTAGATGGTATAAGACATGTACATGCATACACATTATATATATATATATATAAATTAATTTCATAATAATTGATCCAAAAGATTAAGTAAGCAATAATTAAGAGTTGCAGCTTCATGCTTGGTCGGTAGGTGTTTATTTAAAGATGAATACATTTTTAATTTAGGTAGATTTTGTCTTGCATGTCCACCTTAATTAATTCAAACCAAGGTCATTCATATATATGCAACACTAGTATAGTACTCCATATATCCAGCAACACTAATATAGCACCTCAATTCAAACCAGAGTTAGGTCTAGTAAATTCAGAGATTTTCTTATGGAAAGTATACTTCAAAGTTCATATTACAATTTACTATATATATATAAGGGGTTGGCTAAAATGCAGTCGAGTTTATTTCAACTTGATTTCTCAGTTATTAGAGCATGAGAGAGAATAATCAGAATTCAGGAGAGATAAAAAGTGTTCCTTACACATGCATAATCTGATGGCTGAGAAATCGAGTTGAAATAAACTCGAGTTTATTTTAGCCAAAACCTATATATAATATATGTAGCAGGGTAGGTAGGTGGGTATATATGTATATATGTTGTGTATAATGGTGAAAATAAGTAGGTGAAGTGATGCATTCGAACGAGAAGGAATTGGTTAGGTTGAGGTATAGAAGAAGAGCGATGGTCAAGAGACACATGCTGATGACTGATGCTGTCCAACTGCTAGCTAGCTGACTCCCATTCAACTTTTGTTGCTACATCAACTTTACTCATATGTGATGCATTACCTTTTTTGTTATTTTGTTTCTTCCTCTTTATTATTTTACTTATTCACTAATAATAGCAGTGTTATCAGAACCGGACCGGGGCCTGAACCGGCAGGGCCACCGGTTCCCGGTTCGGCCGGTCGGACCCGGTCCGAACCGGGTCCGACCGGTTTTAGTAAAAAAAAATGCAAATTTGCATATCCTCTTTGTCAGTTAACCCTTCTGTAGGTTTTAGTCCGGATCGGGGCTTGCCTCTCTATAAGTTTACCCTAAAAAAAATTTAATTTTTTTTTAAAATTTTTTTTAATGAAAAGAGTCCGAACCGGCGAACCGGTGAACCGCCCGGTTCGCCCAAAACCGGCCGGTTCGGTGAAAACCGGACTTCAGAACCGGGTTCGCTTACATCCTCCGGAAATAAGCAAACCGGACCGGTGAGGGGTCCGGTTCCGGTCCGACCGCGGTCGGACCGCCGGTCCGGTCCGGTTCTGATAACACTGAATAATAGTCGGAAACCACATGAGTAAGCGTGCGTAACTAGAGCGCTCGAGATTCTTTGGGCCTAGAATTTACCACTTAATGTTAATGGGCTACACTTCAAGCCCACTGAAGCTCAGATTCTAGTAGGCTTCATCTCAAGCGGGACAATATACATCAATAAAACAGTTTACTTGACCGACCTTCTTCGAGAATATTATTTTAGGGTTTATGAAATATGTCTATGAAGATTCAATAATAAATATTTTAATTTTTTACTACATGACACCTTTTTACTTGTGTGGAGTATCAGATCAATATCATATGTCTGACATGTATAACAATTAGACACGGAAGTTTGATGCTTTGACTAATTATTTAAATTACGATTAATTGTTCTTTTATTTATCAACTTAAAAGAAAAATAGTGTACCAAATTCTTCTATGGACCGAACATAAGGAAAAACAAAATACTAAATTGATTGTTTTATTACATAGCAAACCGCAAATTATATTGATTTTTCTGCTAAAACGTAATTTAACGGAAATTATTGATTTGAATTTGACTACCTCTTGCCATCTTTTCATGTCATTTAACCATGAAATAATAACTTTCTGTCCAAGGTTTACCATGTGTTAAAATGAGATGTCTCAAGTTTGAAATGTTAAAATGGACTATCTCAAGTTTTATTTTTATTGAAATTTGGTGTCTCTACGCATCTTTTCATCTTCATTCAATCATTTTCATCAATCCATTCACCATTCATAATCCATCACTCTTTACTTTTCACAAAATCGTCAAATTTCACTAAAAAATTGAACATTAAAAAAAAAGTTTCTAGAAGAGTGGTGTAAAGCCATTTTCCAAGGACAACATAGCAAAATTTACTTACGCGAATGTTGCCAACTTCTTAGGTGACGGTCCTGATAAGATGGCGAGAAGGAAGTGTGTATGGGAGCTCAAATTTGACAGACGGTTTCGTCGGAATTAACTTCTCTAAAGTAATCACACCGAAACACCACATTTTAAAAAAATTGAAACCTTAGACACTACAGTTTAACATTTGAAACTTCAGACACTTAATTTTAACATAGGGTAAACATTGAACAGTTTTTTAGCTTTTAACCCTTTAAAAAAAAAAAAAAAAAAAAAAAAAAAACTTTTGGCAACATGAAAGAACAACTGTTGACTAATCAAATAAATGGTACAGAAAATCAAGATCCAACTCAACTCAAGAGTGAACAATGTGATTGATGATTGGAGACGTACATTAATTTCCAGACTCACTGTTCTGCCTTAGAAATTTAAGATCCTTCATCTGCATCTCTACTGCCTCCTTTGATAAAGGTTTCGGCTTCACAAGTTTGTCCTCACCCTCAGCCACTCTTCTCGCCTTCTCTTTGATCATCGTTTCGATTTCAGACCGCTTCACTGATGGAAACACAGCAGTGAGCATAACTCGAAGCAGCTCTTCATCTTCTTCTTCAATCGGGTCTTCACCGAAGCAACATATGTATATTGCTTCAAGAGCCTTCTCAACCCGAACCTCCATAGGGATTCTTGGGGCAGATACATTCAGTTTTGATCTTCTCTGCAAATTTTAAGTCCGAAAAGTCCATAACTTAGATATCAAATTGCTAGCTGAACTAGCGAGTGATGTGCTGGTTGCAACCTGTAGTTCAATTTGATAGCTCCATCCACGTATGCATTTACAGTCCAAAGTTAACAGAAAAAAGTCATACTAGCAAAAATGTTAAATAACTTTGGGGCTAGGTCTCAATTGACGGCTAGGTCCGACCTGGGTCAGGGTCGCCTGGGTCCGGTGACCCCGACCCAGGGTCGGACCTAGCTATGGGCTAGGTCCGGCTAGGTCAATTGGGTGAAGGGTTTGGTTTTGAAATTTTAGGACTAAATTGAACAAATAAAAGTTAGGGATGTATTAGAGGACTAAATTAAACAAAATTGAAAGTTTTGGGCTGCTCACGTGCATGACACATGCCATTTAACGGCCATTTTTTACGGAACACTAGCGGAGGTATGAAAACAGTGCAAAATGGAAATCATTGGTACCAAATTGGTATAAAAAAAAAACATATGGTATGAACAGTGAATTCTGTGTAAACATGTGGTACCAAAAATACCATTAACCCTTTACAAAAACAAACTTAACTTTGAATGCTTTGCAAAAGAAAAACTAAACTTTTAATTCTTAACAAGCAAACTTTACATTTATTTAACGACATAGCATAGTGCAAACACTGTCATACTTTTCTGTTAAAAAGAAGGAAAATTGCACACGCAACATCCACATAGTGTATTTTAACAACATTTATGTTTAATCTACTCCCCCACATCAAGTTAGACTGCATTATATAGTTGCCACACGTGTGTGTGATCATATAGTTTGCACTTTTCTATGCAGTTGAAAGTTCAATAAGTTTTTTTTTCCAAAAAGAAGTTCAATTTGTTATATTTTTGCCGAATCTTCGATATTTAGTTTGGTTTTGGTACTTAACATGCTAGCAAAATTAACCAATGTATCAGTTTACCTAGGCAGTGTTACTAAAGAAAGTTACAGCTAACAATTACAGGCCTAAAGTCTGCAAATTAAGTAAAGAGAATGTAATGCAGCAAGACAGAATTCAACTATTTGTTTATATCTATATATGTATTAGAACTGATAGGGTAATATAGGCACAATAGTGGAGGTAAAGAACGAACCTCTCTGGCCTCGTTCATTAAGGAGATGAAATTCTCCTCCTCGAATTCAATGTCATTTGAGATAGAAAGCCGAGTAACACCTTCCAAGATTTCCTCAGATTTGAGAAGGCCAGCTCCAACAGCTGCTAACCAGCAGCATAGAAGAACATACAAAGGTTCCCCTGGCTGCTATGACACAACCCAGTTAGCAAGGCCTCATCATGACAGAAACACAGTAAGGATGGTAAAGGTAAACCTTAAACCCTAAATAAATAAAAGCCTAAAAAGTTGAATGCCCAGAAGTGGAATCATGTGTCAAAATTGACTAATCTTATGATTCTTATTTCAAAGAAGAATACCACAATTTCATCAAAGAAGGAATGAACCAACCTTTCCACGGAGATCAATCTAGAATTGCTATACTACCATCTCAGAATCAGTTGAGTTTATAATCCCCATTCAAAACAAAATCATAACATGTTACCATAATTAATTCCAAAAAGAAAAAATGCAACCTTTTGGAAACAGTTATTAGCTACTGCAAATGCAATTATCAAACATAACATGAACTTTCCACAAAGTACCAAATTTGCTCTAGTGCTGTGTCAGATTCAATCGAACTCATGATTCCCATTCCGAAGAACATATCAGTGTTTTTGCCACAGTTTTATTAAAAAAAAAAAATTAAGCTTTTGGCAGCAGTTCTCAGCTACTGCAACAAAACAATGAACCACAAAGTTCAAAGGCTGCTCCAATATTGTGTCGGATTGGATAGAACTAATGATTCCCATTTGGATGAACACAATAGTATGTTACCACATCTTCACTAAGTTCTAACTTCTAAGCAGTTCAGATTATCAGCTACCACCGCATAAGCTCGAAGTTGTGGCTGAATAAATGGTTGAACATTATAAATTCAACAATTATCACCAGAAATGACAGCTACTGCTAATACCCATCAATAATCTCGAAATTGGCACAACTGACTAAAATTCTACCTTTCCACGTCGTTCTTGGAACTCATAGAAGGCTCTGGAATCCATAACGGTGGATTTCTTCCCAACTCTTCGTCTGAACTCGGCGAAATCGATGATGTCACTGCCAACGCCACCCTCGTCGCTGACGATTCTGACGAAGAGACCAATAACGGGGAGAGAACCGATGACCTTGTTGGCGAAGCCGGCGAATGAGTTGGAGCTCTCCATGTAGGCTGTGATTGAGTTAGATTTTGGCGATACATAACGAGGCTTGGTTCGAGGACGAAAGAAACGAACTGGAGAAGTGGGTTTGCAGAGGTGGAGTTTGGAGGTTAAGAGGGAAGATTGAAAAGAGGATATGGAGGTCACAACCACCACCATTGCTCAACACAATGTGGAAGTAACATAATCTCGTTGGTGGTAACACACTCTGGCCTCTCATTCATATCTTGCATTAATTATTATTATTATTTTGCCAAATTATTTTCTAATAATTCAATTTATATTATCCAAAAGAATATACACATTATTAGAAATGGTTTTAAATAATAATAATTTGTACTTTTTTAAATTATTATAAAACTGTCGTTAAATAGATTTTAAATGTACAAAATTAACTGAGTAATTTTCAAAGTATTAATATATATTTATACAAATATTAAAACTTAGGCAAATTGGACAAGAACCAATTGGCTATCAATGAAGTCTCAATAGAGTCGGAACACTATTTTAACAATAGTATAAAGCTATTAGGTACCTATAACTAGTCTTCATTTTGATATTTAGAAAAGTGTTCGAATAACTTTTAAAATTTAAAATGTAATTGACGACAATTTAAGACAAGTGATTGAAGGAAGTATCAATTACTATTGTTTTGAAACATGTTGTATATTTTTAAATAGGTTGGTACCAGTAACCATCTTTTTCAAACATATTGTGTGATTTATACATTTTCCCTATTAATTGGGCATCTCGCAGAATATTAGATTGGAGTACCTACAATTCATAATCAAATAAAATAGAGCTAAATAATAAAATTTACAACCGTCAATTAAAAAAATAATGAGATTTTACAAAATAATAATAGGTCTTAGTATCTTAACCAAAATAATAATAATCTTACAATAAAATAATTGTATTTTCATTCATGAATAAATCTATGGTCTCAATAAAAATACTTAATAATGGGATAACATTTGTCACTCCATTATTACTCCATTATTTAATGTGGCTCCGCCAACAACCATAATCGTAGTCATAACAACGTTTTTCATCACTGTTTTACCCATTTATTTTTTAATCATATCCATAACTAAATTCATAATTGTATCTATAAATGATTATTATAATCTAATTCATAATCCGGAAATAATCCAAAGTTAAATATACATGAAATTCAAACTAATACAATACGAATAATAAGAGTTCAAATTTTAACTATGGAGATTCTAAGGCTAGGTTTTATGTATGTTAATATGTTATGTTTAATATATAATCAACGTTATAATGTCAGTACTATAATTATCATGAGTACAAAAAATATCATCATTATATATGCACTGCACTATAATAGATTGGTTTTTTTTTTTTTTAAATGGTGCGAAAAACTAGTGATTATCAGTTTTTCATAGGGGTAGGCAAATTACCCAGTTGGAATCGGAACCGGTCCAGAACCGGTCATTTGGTAGGTTCCGGGTAGATGTAAATGGTTCTGGTACGGTTCTGGGATTAAATTTCAAGAACCGGTATTTTCGGTTCCGGTTCCGGGATAAGTTTTCGGGTACCCAAATACCCGGAACCGGAACCGTTATATATATATAAATTAAAAAAACACTAAACATTTAACAAATTTAAAATTGGTTTGTGGAAAATGTTATAATTATTTTTATGATTCACTTAGTATAACATAAATTTCAGTTTCAATTGGCTACCGAGAACCCGGTTCCAACTGGGTATCCAGAACCCGGTTCCAACTAGTACCTAAAATTATATTATTTAGTTTGAAAATTTGTAACCGGTTCCTTAACGGGTACCCGGAACCGATTGGCTCTTAACGGTTCTGGTACGGTTCCGGTTCCTAAATGTTCTGGTACGGTTCTGGGTAATAAAGTTAGGAACCGTTTAGTATTGGTCTGGTTCTGGGATACCCTAAAAGTACTGGGTACCCTATGATCTACACCAATGATTTTTTTTTTTGGGTAATGTACACCATTCATTTCAAGTTTCAACCCTATTTGAGCTGATCTTGTTTTTTTTTTTAATCAGATGGCAGCTGAAGCTGTTGACTTTGTATTTTTCTTTAAAAATAATGCAAAACATTATACACAAGATAGAGGAGGCCTGACATGCGCTTATGGATTTCATTCAGCAAACAACTTGCAACTACTTGATCAATATATGGGCCATGGCCTTAGCAATCGAAAAAAGGAGATTAATATGGGCCATGATACATTTGCCCCAAGAAAGACCCATCGTTTTGCCTAGCAAGGCTTATATTTATTTATAGTGGAAGTTTTAAGTTATGAAAATCCAAGTTTGATTGGACGAACCAATAAAAACGAGTTGTGTTTTTATGGACTATCCGGTGTCGAATTCTGTTGGAAACTTATTCTTAAAGAGAACTATTATAACCTTAACGCTCCAAATTGATTAACCAAATTAA
This sequence comes from Clarkia xantiana subsp. parviflora, assembly GCA_036873135.1. Lineage (NCBI taxonomy): Eukaryota > Viridiplantae > Streptophyta > Magnoliopsida > Myrtales > Onagraceae > Clarkia > Clarkia xantiana. The sequence goes on from JAPTYO010000001.1 coordinate 52,219,541, forward strand.
AGACATCACTTTGAAATGTGAACATTTTCTATCCGGATGAATTTATGTGAACAATATCTAATTACAAAATGAGAATACAATATTTTTATATTATATTAAAAAAAGAGTTGTATAACATTAACCAGAGATACAAATTAAAATTAATCAATTAATTTACTTTTTAATCGTGATTTTTGGATTTCTAAAAAAAAAAAAAAGGGTTAATAACTAAAAAACTGTCTGATGTTTACCCTATGTTAAAATTAGGTGTCTGAAGTTTGAAATGTTAAAATGGACTGTCCCAAGTTTCATTTTTGTTGAAATTTGGTGTCTCTGCGCGTTTTTTCATCTCCATTCAATCATTTTCATCAACCCACCCACCCACTCATAATCCATCACTATTTACTTTTCACAAAATCGTCAAATTTCACCCAAAAATTGAACATTAAAAAAAAAGTTTCTAGAAGAGTGGTGTGGAGCCATTTTCCAAGGACAACAGAGCGAGATTTACTTGCGCGGATGTGACCAACTTCTTAGGTGACGGTCCCGGCAAGATGACGAGAATGGAGTGTATATGGGAGCTCGAATTTGATAGACGGTTTCGTCGGTATTGACTTCTCTAAAGTAATCATACCGAGACACCACATTTTAACAAAATTGAAACTTTGGACACTACAGTTTAACATTTGAAACTTCAGACACCTAATTTTAAAATAGGGTAAACCTTGGACAGTTTTTTAGTTATTAACCAAAAAAAAATCATGATTTTAGGATATTGATTAATAGTATGATCTATTGCTTTCTTTCGATTCGTCAGTGGGAAAGAGAACTTGACGTGAGTGAATGAGAGAGTGTACATGGACCATGAACGCATAAGCATACCTACCATATGAAGATCTGAATAAGATTTGTCGCGTCCCCACAAAAAATAATGATAATAATTATTAATTAACGAAATTGAAGGGTCATTTCATCAATATATATATTCCTGACTCTTGGAGCTGTAGGTAAGGTGATGTTTTGAATGCAAGGCAAGTGTTAATAGGGATTTAGAGCACTCATAATTTGTAAAGTCATTTAGACTTTTATTGACAATACACCGACAATTGGAAAAGTAATTTTGAACAGAATACACAAAGTCATTTTGGATTTATAAATACATAATTTAAAGACAATTAATAATATTATTAAAAAATATATAAAATTCCATTGTATTAATTAATTTATAAATTAAATAAATACATTTTTTACAAGTATTATAAAATTATTAGTATGTTCGATCATGTCTTTTTATAGTTGTCGATATTTTTGTTATCACGAAATTGAATCTTATTTTGGATATAACTCTCACAGGTATGCAAATGTTCATCAGTTAACTCGGGTGGTGATATACCACATTCAATATTATCATACGAAGATAGCCTTATAAAGTTTCTAGCTAATTTGTTCTATTATCTTCAACAATAATGTTAATTGATATGCAATATGATTGCTCTTATTATTTTTTTTAGACTTCTTTATGTTAAAGAAATGTACGGAACCACGTAAATGCACGCTCTGTATTTCAAATATACCACATTCCTTCCCAATAGATAGTTCTATACTTTTAGGTTTAGTTTTAGTTTTTTTTGGTTAAAACGAACAAAATTAGCTAAAATTTATTATAAAATAAAAAGGAAAAGAATATTAAAAGTAATAAATTTCAATGAAACCTACAAAATGTCTCACCCCAACTTAAAAAAAGAGTCTTCAAAATTAATTAGTGAGAAAAACAATGTGTATTTTCACATATCTCATTCACCTAAGCAAAATCGTAACAAAATTGATGAAATATTCGTAGCAGCCAGCCATAATTAATACGACGATAGATATAAATGCCAGGGGATGTGAATTAGATTGGTTATGTGGTCGACACAGTGCCACCAAATTGGCCACCGCCAACAAAATATTGAATTGAGATTCGTACACAACTTGTGCATTTGTGCTGGGTTTTTATTTATTGTTATTGTTATGTTATTACGATAGATCGATTGATCAGTACCACCGGTAATTTCTCACAAAACACAATAGCATAATAGCATAAGATGAATGTACACGAAAAAAAATGGGCTTGTGCAAAAAAATATAACATAACATGAACATAATTAGCAATTTAGCATGCTATAATTTTCGTATTATATTAATATTTAGGTATCTTAACAGAACACACATAATATAGTTATGCTATACTAAATCTAATTCTTGAGCATTTTTTGAACAAATCTTATTTAATAGATTTTCAAACTCCAATTAATAGTTTTTTTTTTTTTTTATAGAGTTTTTCAATATTATATTACGAAATTATGAATACTAACACATTAATTTATAGTTTTTTTTTTTACTATGTGAAGTTCATTAATATTTTTTTTCCTTAAAGATCTCGTATATTAAAGGACATTTGAATAACTTAACATAACAAGATAACACAAGATAAACTTGCACGGAAAATTGTATATCGTATTTGTGTTAGTAAAATATGACACACTAAACGTATTCGTATTCAATTAATTTAAAACGATAAGAGTAGTGTCACATATACGAGAAGACATATGAACACACGAATGCATGAATCAATTACCACACTTAAGGGGGCGGATTCAGAAGTATGTGTAAGTGGGGTCCTAGGACTCCCACTTGACTCTCTGTTTTTTTTTTCTGGTTGCATGTATGAATAATTTACAGATAGGACCCCGGTTAAAAACGTGAAGGGACACCACTTAATTTACCAAGTGGCTTGTCAACTTTTATATTGGGATTTCAAGGATACATCCCATGATCAAGCCTGATCAGAGGTATTTAATTTTTATCTTTTAATTTGTTTTTCTAATTTAATTACATTCATGTGTTTATTCCTTTTTCAGGCACTATATTATTGTATTCTTTATTTTATTTGTTTTCTTATAGGTGCTTAATGTCTATGATATTAAATGTGCTTTTATTTTATTGTTTCTTACAATGGTGCTTTTATTATTTTCTATTTAATTTTTTTATGTTATTTTTTTGTTGCATTTTCTTATTTATTAGCTATATATATGTTACTCGTACTCCATATAACTAGTTACAACTAACAGTATTTCGAAATTGGTTTAATACTTACTTTAAAATACTAAGTTTTATTTATAAAAAAAAAAAGTTTCTTCCGTTATTTCTACGATAATTTTTTAAGTACGTTTTATTACATACAAACTAAGTTAATATATATTTATTAATTTACGTCATTATTTTCCGATCCGATTTAATAGTGTTATTCAATTAATACATATTACAAAATTATACAAAGATCCCACTTACCTGGGTTTTACATCCGCCGGTGCTTATATGGATGGATGATTTTATGTTGAAAATGGAAGAGTTACGATGCAGTTTTCAGACTGCATTGATGTGTCTTTCGATTCTGTACAACGGTTTATTTTATTTTATTTTTTTTTTTTTTCCGTTTCCAGTGGCTGTCCTAGGAACCTTCATCCATAGCATCATCATGTTGGCCAACACTTAATATAGAGTGTGTTTAAGTAGACGTAACATAAAATTACAAAAAAAATATGAAATCATAAATAATTTGAGTTATCTAATGTGATATTAGATATTAATAGTTAGTTGTGATGTAATACAAATTCTAATTACAATGTTTTGTAATGTATATTATAATTTGATTTTATTATAATTATACTAATTATTCGAGAGTATAGTATATATTCTCTTAATATTATAAGATTTCAACAAAGAGTTGCTCACTTTGTCACCTCATGATTATAAACAATATTTTTTTTTGTTGGCCTCGATTATAAACAATAAACAAATTTCCTATTTTATGAACCCATACTTAAAAAAATTTGCTTATAACAGAATCTTAGTTGACCCAATAGAAAATTGAATCGCAACTTTTAAATTCATCGTTATGTCAGTGCCCTGAACATGCATTATTGACTTTCCTTTATCAACTGCAATTATAACCGCAACTTTTTAAATTCTTAACTCTTTTGCGCTACTGTATACATTTTTTTTTAAATTGTTACAATTTAAAATTATTGAAATTATTTATGTAACAAAAGTTAGAAATAACATATTGTAGATTAAATTAATTTCTCCACAAAATAGATCTAAATTGAAAAATATAATATATAAAATCATGTATTAATGTAGTGTAGTCTAAAACAAATTATTTATATATAAATTTTATGCATTCATTGGTTTTAATTTTTTTTTTTTAAAAAAAAAACTCATTTTATGAAATTTAGTACATAATACAAATTAATTATATCAGTAAAGTATTTTAATAAAATATAATTGAACTAAATTATTACTACTAGTAAAAATAGGAAAAAATATGGTTATAATATATATTTTTTCCTCCACGTAATAATGTTTATAGAAAAATAATATTAAGACATGCTTGATTTTTGTATAGACTAAAAATAAATTTCTTAGATATCATCTTTTATATTTTGATTAATTTAGAAAAATCATTACATGAACACAAATACATTATTATATCATAGTCTATTGTACTATTCTATCTAGACAGATACTAAATTTAATAATTTTTTAATTATATACATACTTTAAATTTGAACAATAATAAATAGTTCATAAGAATCATTTATGTAGTTAAATATTAAGAAAATATTTATACATAATTATAATGACCGATGTGTATAATTTTAAGTGCGGAATATATAAATATACATAATTTAGAAAAAGAATGTATTATACTTTTTTAAAATAATAATATAAATAATTATTAGTGATATGTATTATAAATAAATAGTTACAAAAAAATTAAGTGATTTAATTGCAAATATTTTATTCATAATTAATTATTATTCATAAAAAATAATGGTAAAAAAATCTAAACATTATTGATCAATATTAAACATAATGAAAAGGGCGTTGAAAATGAATATATATGTCGAGTTTCTCTAATCATGTTGCACAATTTATCTCCAACGACTAGGGGTGAAACCGGACCGGTCGACCGGTTTTTTGCTTGGTTCGGTCGGTTATACATATTTTCGGTCCGGTTTTTTTCATTTAAAAAATCCGACCAAAAAAACCGTATGAGGAAAAATAAACCGTCTATTGGTAGTACGGTTTTTTCGGTTCGGTTTTCGGTTTAAACCGAAAATCCAAAATTAACAATCACCGTTTAAAAATCTCATTATTTTCATGGAACTTATCAAACCGAAATGAAAAATAGCGTCAATTAATATAATTAACTAAATTATAACAAAAAAATTAGAAAAAATAATCTTCATAAGTGCTATTTTATAATTTTTGTTAACCTAATTAATTAATTATATTGATTAATATCAAGTAATATAGTATATATTTTACATATTTAGTTAGCATAACGGTCGGTTCGGTCCCCACGGTCCTCAAAACTCAAAATCAGGACCGGACCGAAAACCGAACTAGAGTAAAAAAAATCCGACCAAAAACCAAACCGTATATTTCAGATTCGGTATTTTCGGTTCGGACCGGTTCGATTTTCACCGGTTTTTCGGACCAATCGAATTTTGGTTTCACCCCTACCAACTACCCAGATTTTGGTCTTGCTAAAACATTTTCTTAGCGTAGATATATACTAGAGATTGGTTTCTCTAAGTTGGTGCACCCCAAATGCTTATTTGACGTACGGGCACCAGCTACATTTTTGTATTATCGAGACATTTTCTTAACAGAGAGAGAGATAAATTAAAAATTAAAAATTTATTTGGTTGCACCAACTCAGTATATTATCCACCAAGATAAAAATCTAGCTCCATCTCAACCATCATGTTTTTAACTATGTGTTATTTTCTTTCATATCTTCATTTTCGATTTTTATTATTATTTCTCTAAAATTTAATTTGATGCCATTTATATATCTATATATGTATTGTTAAAAAGAAAACTATCGATGATTGTCATTGTAAAATAGTAAAGAGAGGAGACAGAATCTTGCAGTAGACAGAACACTATCGATGTCCATAAATGAATACATGATGATGTTGGTTCGTATAGATAGATGGGCTCCAGTATTAATTAGATACAGTCGTATATAGTGGTGAAGAAAAGGTACATTGACCGTGAATCCCTTTTCTGCGCCTCAAGAACCACGAGAGAGAGAGAGAGAGGTGTGGGACAGCAACACACGTCGTGTTCAGGCAAAATCCATGTGCCCACATGGATGATGGAGAAATGGTGGGAAGACGAACAAGAACAACGAAGATGAAGATATAACAGTATTATTATTATACTATATTTTCTCCTCTCTCTTATTATAATTAATCATCATCATCACTTGCTGCAGCAGCAGTAGCAGTTGTACGGTTGTCTACCAACAGCTGCAGCGGAAACACCGATAACTATAACCACCTCCCCACTCACCGTCGACGTCAAAATGGAGAAGAATGACGGTGAGAGTGGTGGCGGCGGCGGCTACGTCAGAGCAGATCAGATAGATCTGAAGAGCTTGGACGAGCAGCTGCAGAGGCATTTGAGCAGAGCATGGACTATGGAGAAAAACAAGAGCGCCACCACCAACGCCGCCGTTACCTACGCCAGGGACGACAGTTATCTGCCGCCACCTAATCCGAGGCCCCGCCAAACCACCCGCCAGGAGTGGGAGATCGACCCTTCCAAGCTCCTAATCAAGTCCGTTATTGCTCGAGGCACCTTTGGCACCGTCCACCGCGGCGTTTATGACGGCCAGGACGTTGCCGGTAAGTAGTAATCGCCCCTTCCCTTTTATCCATTTCCTCACATTGATGCGAGTATTGATCTAATGCAGCACACCATCTGTTCGTCAAAATGCCTTCTGTTTATACCACATGCATCTGGGTTTTGGTTTCTTGGTTGCAACTTAGTCTCTTTGTTTAAAATTGCGTCTTTGCAAGAAAGATAAAATCCCATTAGTGGAATTACTCTGCTTTGATAAAGATCCAGTTAGTGTAGAAGCTAGGTCAATATTAAAACTCATGATGTTCTTGAGAATTTAGCCATCGAGCGGAAATCAAGTTCATTTCTAATAAGGTATAAGTTGCTCAAAAAGACCATTAATTAATTCGGTTTTTTTGGTCTGTCATTTTTATCAGCATTAAACAGATTGTTGATAAGGTTTCTTATAATCATAGATAATGGATTGAATTCTTGCAACTGTGAACTTCACGGGAGTCAGTTGAATCGACAGTTGGGTTCACTAAATTTGAAAAGTCATCTCTTTGTGCTTCACTTTAATGTGCCTTGAGTTATAGTTTATCTGTTAACTTCCATTCTCCATCCGAAAACATAAAAAGATGTCTGTCTGACCAATTAGAGCAATTGATTATTGAGCCGAAAGTTTTGGGTTTGTGGTGAGCTATCTAGTCAAGTATGAATGGATGTCCATGTCATCTCAACTACTTGTTTGACCAACCTAATTGTCTCGTATGAATTATCCACAACTGTTCTCAAATAACATCATAACACTACACACATGTGTCTGCACTATGAATTTTGTCTTTAATTGCATGTCTGCACTATCTAGGTATTCCACATTAATTTCAGTAAAGTAAACACAGTTGTAGATTTAAATATACAAAGCAAATTCATATACATTGGGAGTTACTTGTTGCAACACTTTTCAACCCAATTCATGTATATGATCAAATTTTATTTTTTAACAACATATCTTCTTTGTCACAGTTAAACTTCTCGATTGGGGTGAAGAGGGTCATCGTTCCGAGGCAGAAATATCTTCACTTAGAGCTGCTTTCACACAAGAAGTTGCAGTGTGGCACAAGTTAGATCATCCTAATGTGACCAAAGTAAATTTCAATTACTGTTATTATTACTACATTGAAATATGATGGACTGCTCTATTCATCGAATTTTCACTATATACGTAGTTTGTCTATTTGCTTAACTTAACGATTACAAACAATGTACGAGTCATGCCTAATCTAAAATGTTGCTGTAAGATTATAAGCGATGCATGATCATCTTGGAATACCTAATTAAGATTTCAAATTCCTTTTGCAGTTCATTGGAGCGACCATGGGTACGTCAGATCTAAACATTCAAACAGAGAATGGTCAAATGGGGATGCCGAGTAACATTTGTTGTGTTGTTGTTGAATATTGTCCTGGGGGCGCTTTGAAGTCTTACCTGATCAAGAACAGGAGGAGAAAGTTGGCTTTCAAAGTAGTAGTTCAATTGGCTTTAGATCTCGCTCGAGGGTTGAACTCTTAAATCATCCTATTAAATTATCATTATTTTTGGTGGTTTCATTTCACCCGATGTTTGGATATTTTGAGGCTTTCTTATATTTTATTATGTGGGCTATAGATTGAGCTACCTGCACACACAGAAGATTGTCCATCGCGACGTTAAGACTGAGAATATGCTTTTGGACAAGACTCGTACAGTAAAGATTGCTGATTTTGGGGTCGCTCGAATTGAGGCGTCAAATCCTCATGACATGACTGGCGAGACAGGAACTCTTGGTTACATGGCTCCAGAGGTAAATGCATATGTTTCTTTATCGTTTATCAACAAATTAAATTTCTATGTTGTAAAGATTTTTTTTTATAGGTTCTCAACGGAAACCCCTACAACAGGAAATGTGATGTGTACAGTTTTGGCATTTGCTTGTGGGAAATATATTGTTGTGATATGCCGTACCCAGATCTTAGTTTCTCTGAGGTCACTTCTGCTGTTGTCCGTCAGGTTAGTAACCTAGCTTCCTTTAAAACCTCTTAAAAAAATCATATTTGCAGACTATTTTTAGAAAGACCATTGAATCTTTTGGGATGAAATTGAACAGAATTTGAGACCTGAGATACCTCGATGCTGCCCAAGTGGTCTTGCTAATGTAATGAAGCGATGCTGGGACGCGAATCCTGACAAACGACCAGAGATGGATGAGGTTGTGACTTTGTTGGAGGCAATAGACACATCAAAAGGTGGAGGTATGATTCCTATTGATCAACAACAGGGATGCTTCTGTTTCAGAAGGAATCGAGGTCCATAAAACATTGTGACTATGCAGACGATTCAAGAGTCATAGGGTATATTGATAATGGAAAATGATTGAAGTGTAGGAGCTGAGAGTAATTGGAAATGAATTGTTTGGAGGATTAGACTCTTAAAGAGTTGTATCTCATCGTATTATTCATAACATTGAAGTCGGTGGTGTCATGTAATGCTATTGTCTCTAAGATCATATTTCTCTTGAACTTTTATTTGTGAGAGAAAGGATTGGAGATGATTAAAGTGACCAGTGGAAAAATGTCAATTTAGAGTTTGTGAATGAGAAAGGATTGGTGATGATCAAGTGACCAATAGAAAAATGTCAACTTGTTAGCCAAAAAGACAGAAAAATGCCATCTTATCATGAGTTTGTGAATGCTTTTTAGACAAAACAATGCTATCTTTGTGATAAATGATGCCAAAGCTTGGCATCACTTAGAAAAAGCATTTATGTATTATTATTAGAACTATAAAAGACACATAATATGATCGTTCTTGATTTATAGCATAGTAAAGGTTGTTGTCCAATCCTATTCAAGTGCAATTTTGTGTAGCTTACTTTTGAGGACTGATTTTGACAACTTAGAAAGTTTAAGACCAATTTTTAGTAGAACTAGTGAAGTTAGTACGTGCGTTGAAGATGTTAAATTTATCTGACTAATTGTGAAATTTTATTATAATTGACGAATTGCAATTCTCTGGGAAAAAAAATATATATATATTGAGGGATTGACCCATATGCTAACAAGTATAGAATATAAAATTTAATTTCAAATTTTTTTTCTTAAAAGAATTAGTTCTTAATAAAGCAAAACCATCTCAATGGCTCATTGAGATGAAAAATCAAGGGTATCATCCTTGGTTGTTGAACTGTCAATAATGTGTGGTCAGTATAGTTATTCATTTCAGTTGCATATGTAGAACATGAATCTTTAGTAACTTGTGAAAAAGGACTTCACACTCAGATTGTGAAACTAATTTGTGATTCTCTCTCTTTTCTCGCTCACCGAGCGCATCTTATCGTTACATGCAATTTATTGGTCTGAATGAGCATATAATTTAGAGATTTCCTAAAAATGCATCCATTTACATGCGCTTTTATAGGTAGCAATTGTATTTCAGATCAATGCACCTTGTTTTTTTTTTTTTTGTAAAAATCAATGCACCTTGTTGCTCCCTAATATACTATACTTTAGGGCTGGCAATTTGTGACACGGCACGATAGCACGACACGAACACGCACGAAAAAAACCGTGTTCGTGCTAGCATATGGCAGAACGATAACACGATAGCACGAACACGATTAACACGACATAATTTTCGTGTCGTGTTCGTGTTTGGGTATCATAACACGACACGCACGATAGCACGATAAAATTGTGCTAATAAACAAAAACTTAAGTATTATTTGAGCAAATCTTATCTATTACCTCCAATCAGTGGTTTAATATTTAGTGTTTGTAAACTCTATATTACTAACTTATGAATAGTAACATATTAATTCATGGTTTTTTATATATATGAAGTTCATTAACTTGAGTTTTGCTCAAAGATCTCATATATAGATATACAGCTGAATATCCTTCACAACACGATAGCACGACACGAACACGCACAAAAATATCCGTGTCGTGTTCGTGTTTGTAAAATGTGGCACGATAAGCTTATCGTGCGTGTTCGTGTTCAGCAAGTTTAGCACGACACGATTACTGACACGCACGATAGCACGCACGATAGCACGAATTGCCACCCCTACTATACTTCATCAACACATTTGCAAATATGAAGAAAGAACAAACATCGGGAACAACTGGTAATTATGAACACTTTTGCAAGCAGCCCTAAGCAGGACGATCCAGTAAGATTCTATGTGCATTAACGTCCATATATGCAACCCATGCTAAATTTCATCTTTTCAATCACATCAATACGACCCTCCACTAGTTTCTTCCTCTTCAAGTATTGGAAACCTCAACTTTTTAAATAGAGTGTAGATAGATAGATAGATAGATTTAACATAAAACGTATCTGAGATATAAAAAGCTTGAATGATTTATTTATTTTCCCCAAAAGATATGCTTGAATGGAAAATGAAACATCCATTGGTGTAGTCAAAGAATACATTCTTTATCCTTAAATGCAGAATTTCTCTCATCTTACAATGTAATATTACAGAATAATCAAGCATCAACAGTCGAATTCACGAGTTTGAGAGCTAATATATCTGATCAAAGGATAAGAAACTACTATCCAGCAATCTTGTAGCTCGGGTTAGCCAAATTATCAATACCAGATACCACTTGAATTGATTCTATCACATCTCCCACCTTCAAATCCGCCAAAAAGTCCTCATTTCGTGTAACATACCCAAATACTGCGTATCGTCCGTCCAATATGTTGGAGTTACTGGGTGTTAGCTCACTCTCTTTCAGCAGCCAAAATACTTGGCTTGATGCAGAATTATCCTCAAATTCCTGCATTTACATAAAATAGTTAACGTACTACAGATAATGGCTTTAAACGAAGTTTCAGTATGCAAAACTAAATAACGTTTACTATGTGAAGATTCAGAGGTGACCAATATTCTTTTAGCGGGTTCTCGATCAATCAATAACAATACAAAACAAAGAGTTGAGAAAAAAAAATGGACCATAGAACTTACATCTCTAGCCATAGCCATGGTTCCAAATGCATTAAATGGAAGCTTTGTTTGAGCTTTGTATAGACCAAGCTCCTGCAAAATGTCATAGCTTCATGAGGTTAAAATAATTCTACTTTTGTGGACCCGATAAGGGTAAATTTTTAAAGTGTGAAATTTTTAGTGAAAAATTCATAGAAATTTGCCAAGTAACACATGTCAAGTAATGATTGTTCATAAAATAGAAATAAATGTTGTTATGCATTGCCTGGACTAGAAATGCTTTCTATGAATTTTTCACAGTTTTTTTCACATGTTCTAGCATCACCCTTGTGGACAAAGCAGTAGAGTGAGAAAACTTCACCTCGAGAGTTTCCCCATAAATTGGTGCTTTCTCCCCCTCCACCATAATTTCTAGAGGTATAGTTCGGGGTTTCTCCGTGCTAGGATCAATGAAACCTTCTGCAGGACCTTCTGGATCACCTGTTTGAACAACAAACCCGTCCGCTGCAATGCAGTTCATGTGTCTTAATTAGTAATTACTACAAAATTTATCCACCATATCACTAATCCAAAAGTTTAGCCTGCTAAACTGTACAAGAAACCTTTTAAAAATGAAAAAAATTGTGATTTTACAACATAATCAACAGTTTCATGAAATAGTAAAAAAATGCTACTTCAAAGTTTCACATATAGTAGCATTGCTATACTAAGTAGTAAAAATAAAGTTTTACCTCTTTGTATTTCCATGCCATCATAAAAATGCCTCTCGACCAAATCCACAAAATTACCAGCAGTTACAGGGGCGTTGTAACCATCAAGCACAATACGGAACACACACTCGTCTACATTGGGATTATCTTTGACTTTGACCTTCATGTCCACTGTGGCTCTTCCTTTCAGTAGAGGCATACTCCGGTATTCTTCAGGAATTTCATAGGGGAAGCCATCCACCATGTCCTCTTCAACACTGCAGAAACCCAATGCCCCACGAAGATCTCAGCTGCAGTCAATCACACCGGTCTCTATGAGAAAATTTTATCCCTTGATTTTTTGTTTTCTAATTTTAACTTTTGTTTTTGTTTTTTTGAAAGGGTGTATTCATGCATGGTCTTTCTATGTTGGAAAACTGTTCTGTAACATCTGTGTATGATGTTGTGTTGACATTACAAACTATAATATCAAAAGATTGATTTTAACAACAAAAACTAGTGTGGGTCTTTTACCTATCTAATCGGAATTGTAGAGGAAAACTTACCCACCGACATATTCGAGCAATTCCTTCTGTTTAGGAGCGACTGCATCTCGATTCCTACCCTCCACAATTTGTTGAAGCTCATCCATACCTGCTTCCAACTTATTCAGCAGCTCTACACCATTTTCCTTCTTTGATTCGGCCAAGCCAGCAACAATCAAACTCTTACCCTGCTTTAGTGATCTCGATGCTTGCTTCAGATTCTACATTACATGAAATTAAATATAAAAAAAATATCCACATCGATTGCCCTCTCTAAATCTCGAAAAAATATTTGCAGTAATTATCTTACCCTCTCTACAGAGTCAAGTGCCTTGACCCCAGCAACCTTGAGACTCTCCGTGATGTCCTCAAGAGGTTTTTGAACCTCCCTAATGGCTTTGTTATCAATAGGAAGCGCGTACCTAAGCAACGCACCAGGATCTTTGATTGGTGGTCCCGAAATTAAAACGGCCAAATCAGGAATAGCAGGAGTCATTGCATATGCATCACTGATTGATGGAACTCCTGTCACTAATCCAAGAGCCAAAGCTATGGAAATTGCACACTCTTTTAAGGAAAATGATCCTTTTTTCTGTATAAAAGCAGTTAATTTGAGCAAATGTCAATATACATTGACCCGAATAGAAACATTTATTCACAATGTGATTGATGTGGATTATAACATAGGATAAATTTTTAACTTTTCGATCATGAAGAAGATCTAAAGGCACGACCAGCAGATTACAAGAAAAGCGCAAGAACATATCCAGGCAAATTTGACAAGTTTCTAGGCAAATCGAACAAGAGAGTACAGTCAAACTCATGGTCATGGAATCGAATACAATCAACAAATTAAGAGATTGGTGCACAGTTGAAGAACACCCACCTCCTTATTCTGAGGTTGCCACTGCTTTTGATTGCTCAAGGAACACCTGATAAGCCGCCGACTGGGCCCCACATTGCTCCTCTGTGTAAGATGGAGAAAGTTACTGGGCAGACCAATGCGTTTGTATCCAAGAAGGGGGGAAGACGAGGCGTGGCAGTGACAGTGGCAGGAAATGATTGCTGCCATGGAGAATCGTTCGAAGCTTGAAGCTGCTACAGAGACATACAGAATCTGGAACTGAAGACCGAAATTGGAAAATTTGGTTGATGGGGTAGTGAGTTGGTGCCCAGTGGAGTGAGGGTGAAAGAGAAGGCCGATAGATAAGGCAAGATTTTGAACAGATGCTGCGAAAGTGTCATCGTCCTCTCGCTCTGGATAAGGAGATAGATAACATTCGTCTTCGGTTCCATTCTATCTATTTCATGATGAATATGACCCATTTCTCTTGGGCCGTGTCCGACTCTTTAAAGGTAGTTTCTAAATACCAATTTTTTTTTTTTTTTTTTTTTTTTTTTTTTAACTACACATCTATCTAATACTAAAAAATCTAAATAGAGTTTAAATTGGTAGTTACTAAATGTAATTAATTTAGATCCACAAATATAATAATACGGATTTTAATGGGTAGATCATAGGGACGCAGGTTCCCTGCCATACCACCCTGCCTCACTTTGTACCATACACTTAAATTTTTGACATCTGGCAGTGATTTATATTCAATTCTGTTTTTATTTTTCTAAAACAATCAAATCATAAATAATTCTCTCTCAATAACAAAACAAAAACGCTTCTCTCTCATCTATCTAAACATAACTTTTTTCTCCGTTTAATTTAATAGTTAATATCTTAATTAATAAATTCATCTCTTTAGTTTATATATATATATATTATCTTTCTATCTATTATTATTATTCAAGCTTTGCTAAAAAACCACTGCAAAAAAAATATATTTATTGTGCTTAATATATATATAATAAAGCTTATTAATCAATTTATAATATAATATATTTATATAATTCAATATAAAAACACTATCTAATATACATATCAAATTAGATGAACGTCTGCACTACTTCTCCGATAAATCCTCTTTCCTATTACGTAAAATTTTTATGATATTGAATAAAAATAATTTTTTTTCGTATACATTACGATACAAATATTACTAGTTTTGTGGTTTTTTTTTTCTAAAAACCCATAAAGTTTAGTGAAAATGTTAGGCATTGTGAACCCTAGAGGGCTAAAATGAGACAATTTGCCCTCAAGGGTTCACCCCGCCCAACTGTACTCTATGTCCAATAGGTTTTTAGAAAAAAAAAATCACAAAACTAGTAACATTTGTATCATATTATATAATGTATGCATAAAAAATTATTTTTATTTATTATCGTAAAAGTTTTAACCTTTTAGGAGGTAGGATAGGGAAATAATGCCGGAGATTTTCATCCAATAAAATATTGATATTAAATGAAGAATAAAAAAAATTATTTTTTAAATAGATGAGGGAGAACGTGAGGAGGAATAGAAGGATGGAAGTTTTTAGCTATTAAAGAGAGGGAGCTATTTATTATTTGATGATTGATTTAACGAAATTAAATATAACATATTACTGCCAGTGCCAGATGTAAAAAATTTAAGTGTATGGTACAAAGTGAGGCAGGGTGGTATGGCAGGGAACCTCCGTCCAGATCATAGCGGAAGTTGGCAATACCATCCCCTCCCCACGAGACTTGCTATATCTACCATTGCCCAAAACCATTAAGACGGAAGTGTTTGGTAAATTTTCCCTGCGGTGAATTCTGCGAGGCATTGCCCCACCCCGCCAATTTTATAATAAAATTATGTTAAAATTTATATTAGTTAAATTTTACTTAAATTTGCATAAAATTTGCAAATATGCATAATTTAAATACAACTACTAAATCAATACCTAAACGAAACAAAATTATTATTCCATCTAACTTCTTATTTCAATAGCTTATTCATTCATTAAGTTTCTATTATTACATAATGACTCCTATAATTTCATAAAATTATATATATAACCTTGGGGTGGAATTTCGGGGTATAACAACACATTTACCACATATTGCATTGTCTCACAGTTATTTATACCAAATTTGCCCCGTAAACCGCGGTAACTATTTTCGCGGGCATTTTGCAAGCGGTGCACCACCGGGTTCAGGGTATCAGCGCTCCATTGACACCCCTATATAATACTAAAAAACAAATTTTGAATCAAAAGTTATGGATAAATGTAATAAATTGTATGAACTATGACCAAGTCTAAAATGGTTAATACATGATTTAGTTAATCATGTTTGCACAATGTGATAAAATGGTTATTTATGTTTTTTGACGTGATATTTTTATTATATACCTTCTACAACGTGATTAAATGGATCAAGCTTATTTCATTTAAACACTTATGTTTGACTCAATGTGATTAAATAGTTATAAAATCACGTCTTTAACCTCATCTTCAATCAATTTAAGTGTTATTCATTGTATTTTCTTCATGTTCATCATAAAAATGTTCCAAATGTTTAACTTATTTTTTTAAAAAAGTTAGGAACTTATTTACAGTCTCAAGTTTACCTCATGTGTTAGTTTGGTCTCTCGGGATAAAAAAGTTAATATATGTTGTCCCAAGTTTCATTTTTGTTTCTTTTAGGTGTCCATCAAATTTTGCAGTTAAATTTGACAGAATTTGTCCACGTGATTGTCACGTGACCCAAGTAAATTTTAAATTCAAAATTTACCCCCGAAATTTGATAGTGTGCATGTCACCCCAAATCACATTACAATTTGAAACGATGAAAATACCCCTATGCATGTCACTCCATACATTCTTAAACAACAAGTTACAAATCTCAGACACCAAAAAGCAACAACAGTAATACTTCATACATTCTCTTTCAACAATTTACAAAGGTCAGACATTTCATAAATTAAACTTACATTTCCCTAAAAAGAAAGCTCTTATCACTGCTAAACACAAGAAGAATCTAACTTCTCGATACATTCTCTCAAGTCGTCTCAATTTTGCGTCGGCGTCTGAGAGCTTTCTCTTCGCCCTAGCTGCAATCATAGTTGAATGGGTTCAATTGAGCTGAACTTACCCCAACTAAACTGAAATTGAAGAATTTTATATAAATTGTGGTTCAATTCATTTTAATTAATAGTAATCAATAGAAATAGAACTACACCCAGAACAAATTGTTACCCACCAATGTTCCTTATGCCATCTACTACTCTGCTACGCCACTGCAAGTTCTGGGTTCTTTAGATCTATTAAAGTTTGATTGATCTGGGTGGAGGTTTATTTACTGCAATAGCGTCTGTTTATTATTGATTGAAGACGAATAATAATACTTTAAAAGGAGGAAGAAAGGGATACAGAATGAGGAGCGCAACCATGTTTAATCGAAGTTAGATGGTTGGAGGTGAAGTGCGAAAGAGGAAGGAAGAGATTTTGATTGGAGGAATAATTCAGTTTTTCTCTATCTTCTTTCTTTCTCTATCTATAATTTAATGAATGGAAGAAGATGATGTTCACAGATCTATCCACCTTGCTCCTCCATAAACTGAGGCGACGTAATGTTTTCTTACATTAATTATTAAATTGGATGTCTTTGTACAGAAAATTATTTTTTCATCTCATTCCGTTAAAGTTAATTGCAAAATCGAATGAAAAATCTATTTGCAACAAAAATAAAATTTGGGGCAACCTAGATTAACTTTTTGATCCCAAGCCACCAAACTGATACATATAAACTTGGAACTATAAATAGGTTTTTAAATCTAAAACAAATGTATTCAAATCATGGTTTGGATTAGAACCAGTAAGCTGTTGGGTTGTTTTGATTGAAGACCGTGTAAATATGAGTGGTGCTTTTATTCTCCACCACCTTGTAAAATAGGCTCTCTCAGAAGTTGTCTTCTTTCAATGGCATCTTCATTTTCATCTCCTCGCTTAGTCGTTTTCTCACTACGCTCGCATTCTCCAGAAACTTGTAAGCACTCTTCTAATTTCGTAATAACCTATTTATTACGGTTTGATTAGTTGAGTTGGATGGAATTCTTTATGGGTTTGGCTTCACTAAAAAAACCCCATTTACCAGCGAAAAGTTAAAAGTAACAAGTAAAAGTGGCTGGTAAAAAAAAATCCCGGCGAAGTTAAAATTTTACCGGTAAGAGATTATTAACAGCGAGATCAATATCGGTACAAGATAACAATTAGTGTTTAATAAATTAGTTTCGTTGGTAAATGTTTAAGGGTTTTTTTTTTTTTTATTGTTTTAATACAAGATACATTAGCGGCAAGATAGTAGGCCAAAAGGACAATAAAATATTAATCTTCTTCGACATGATTATGTTTCAGTATCCAGACCGGAGCTCGATTGAATCCTAGCAATATTCGTTCAGATTCAAACTTGATGTCATTTTTTTAAATGATTTTTTTTTATGAAAAACATGATAAAGAACATGAAGATATATAAACGATATTTTGGACATTTCATCAAAATGTAATCAAACAGTCACATTTGAAAATGTAAGTAAATAAAAGCACAAATTTGAACCAAACGATCACATTAAAAAACGTAAGTAACTAAACTATGTATTAACCCATTCTAAAAAAGTGTATTAGCAACAACAATAATGATCTTATATGTTGTTAACATAGCATATCCAATGCTAACATTTTACTCGAATTCTCATTCTGATTAGACACATATTTTGTTTAACACCAATGCCATACCGAATTCTCGGTGTGCAATTTTTTTACTGATTACCACATTAAATTCCACACCAGTAATTTCGATGCGGAACCAGTATTTAATCAGATTTACGCACCAATTAGATATGATAAATTCTATTTATATACTATTAAATGTTTTCTGTATACTACAGTTTATAATTATGTCAATTTTATCCTTAAGTTATATTGCTTATTTTATTTTTAAAACATGGAAAAATTGCATAAAGTTATTTAAAAAATCATAAAAACGATTTATAATAATTTTATGCAGAAAATTTAAAAATATATTTTTATTAAAAGAAAAACCTAATATTTAGTTTTTTTTTTTATAAAAACTAATTTT
The DNA here is from genome assembly GCA_036873135.1 of Clarkia xantiana subsp. parviflora. NCBI lineage: Eukaryota > Viridiplantae > Streptophyta > Magnoliopsida > Myrtales > Onagraceae > Clarkia > Clarkia xantiana. The sequence continues at coordinate 52,238,416 of JAPTYO010000001.1, forward strand.
CGTTTTTTGAATAAATATATCATAATTTTATGTATACAAATTATTTTTAAATATTATTTTCCATTTATATATATATATATATATATATATATATATATATATTGTATTTTTTTAGAATATAAAATTAAAACTTAATAAAAGTTATTAATGATCCATAAAACTTCTCATTACATACATATACCAATTTATCCGTCTTGTAGTTGACGTACATGGCTGGCATATCTAGCTTTTAGTGGAAACATAACTACTTAGTTAATATATACGTGACAAGTGGGTAGTGCATAAAAAGCGACGCATAGTATGATAGTAGTTGACTAGTAGTGTATATTCGATGCCACTAAAACATTCTAATTTCATTGGAGTTTGAAATTTAATGAAATCTAACTAGATACATTGTCGAATATATAAAATCACATCATAGATTTGAATGTATCACGGTCCAAAAAAAATATCAACGTCTCATCAAAAACAAATATATATATATATATAAGATCAATTTTTCTTTAGACGTGTATTATCTTGTTTGTATGGAGGAAGCTTCAACAGTGAATAAGATGCTACAAGATATATATAGTGCTTGTCACTTCATTGTAGTAAAGGAAAAACGAAGTAAACTAATGAGGTAATGAGCTGTCTTGTGCAAAGCCAAGCTTCTTTATGCCAACTTAATTAATGGAAGATGTCCCTTATATAAATTACATTAATATTAATGTTTATGCATCTGGCGTTTGTGGACACTTCTGTTGCACTTTCTCTAAAGAATATGGGTGATGGAGTTTTTGTTTTGCTACGCACTAGTTTTTAAAGAAAAAGCAACCTTTTTAACTACAAACAGGCTTCGTCAAAAAAAAAAAAACTACAAACAGGCGATCCCTCCACTATATACGATATGTTCTTTTGCCTTGTAATGAACCAAAAGTTTGATCAATAATATCTTTCGAGTGTACCACACCTTATTTTTTTTTTTTAACTAATATTGTTGAGACTAGAGATTTACTAGGCCTAAAGTTAGTTGCATAGAGCAGATATTTTCTAACATAATACGATAACATGATAAGTACAGGTAAAAAAAAAGTGTCTATGCATGAATATAATATAATATAATATAATAGCGGGATTTGTTGGGTATGATTCGAGGCAGCTTAGTACGAGTCGACAGAGTAAATGTCGAGTTCTCAAAAGAACGTATGATCGACCATTCAAGTCCAGGATAAGGAGGCAAAGATGAATGGTCGACTACCCTACAAACAGAAGTCAACCCACCAGACGACTAAGGACAAGGCGAGAAACTCATTCAAGGCTCCCATTTGTTGAAGTATAAGTTAAGTCGAGGATTAAAGCTTCCTTACTAAAGTACGAGTTGAGTCGAGTCGACCATCAGATACTTGGAGGAAACCTTTTCTCTTAAGAAAGGACAGGTGGAGACTTGCTCGCCGCCTCTGAGAAGACTTTCTTCCGAAGGAAGGGGCACCAGATGGCGACATGCTCGCCGCCCTCTATACCACGAAAACATTCCTCTGAAGAAAGTGGCACCAGCTGGCGACCTGCTGGTCACCTACTGATTTTCGCACCGTATTTCTCAACCAATCAAGTAAAGGCAGCCACCGCCATTAAACAGCCAATCAAGGCGTAGTAGTCGCCTCCTTGAAAAGTCGGTAAAGATCTCCCTATAAATAGGAACTCACTTTCATTATTTAAGCTCTAAGATCTATCAGTTAATATATATTATTCTCTCGATATCCATTACTGACTTAAGCTTCGGAGTGGAATCAGGGGCCATCCCCACCTCTTTTCAGGTCCTCGCCTAGCACAAAGCCACCAAAGGAAACTAAGTGTCCACGCGACCAAGAAAGATACCTGAGTGAGCTAGCTCCAGGCGAGATCTAGAAGTCCACTACTCGAAGTTCCAAGGCCACGTCATTTTGATCCCAACATTTGGCGATGTCTGTGGGAACAGGATCGAAAAGTCATGGCACCACTAAAGAGTCGAGCGAGGCAGAACCAAACGCGTAGAGCTGAGAGTATATTCCAGGGACCGAATGAAACTTTGAAAAATTATTTCAGGCGATTTCAAGGAGGATATACCGGAGGTGAACTCTCAGAAAGAGGAACCAACAGTAGGTATGTTCTTTTTCACATGGTGGGTCAATCTATTGAAACATATATATATATATATATAGCATTGTTGGTATTTGAGTATGATGCAATCCCATCCCTAGCTTTAGGGAACCAAATCATATAATGGATTCCAAACAGTTACCATATCATACAAATTATAGCATTTGGAGAAATAATGTGTGGAGAAAAACTTATAACACTGTTGCAGGTTTAGGGATCTCGATAATAATAATATACTTATTATATACAGTAGACTGAGAGTAAACTAATTAATATAATATAGTAATATGATATAAATGTTTCGCGCTTCAATTTTTAACTAAATATTTCAAATTTAAAATACATCATGTTATGAATATACATGTATGGATGTTCAATATTGTGTATATATCATCTTCCTTATTTAGACTTTCCTAGTATTGATTTTACTTCCTTTCCAAGTCTATGTAATCCCTATATAAGGGCCCCCTATGTGTGATAATAAGATCATCATTAAGTTCTCTCTTCCATTACCTCTCTACTTTTGTAACACGTTATCAGCACGAATTCACTCAATTACCCTAGTTATTTCATTCCCCAAAACCAAACGACTTCATTAATTTCTTAGCAGCCACGAAGCCTTCCTTGCATACATATCTATTCTACAATAATACAAGTGGAGGCATCCATTACTGTCATTCCCTTTACTTAAACTAGTCCTACGATTTGTGGATTGACCTACGAGGAAGAGAATGAAAAAGAAAGAAACGAAAGGGTTAGAAGTGAGAGAAGACGATGGCGAAAACAAAAATCCCCTAACGATCACTTCGAGTTCGAGCTAGGTTGAACGGAAATAAATTCAAAGAAGATGGAAGGGGGTCTTCGAGATTAAATGCGAGAACAACACCGAAAGAGAACAATATCGAAAAAAATTGAAAAGGGAGATTTTTTTTTTTTCCTTACATTAATTTATATTAATTGCCTCAAATCTTAAGTTTTTATTATTACTATTTAATATTCTGTTCTTAATACTGTTGTTATTTGATAGATGCTAGATTTATTGGAATCAATCTATGTCGGATCATGCGTGAAACGATTTTAGGGTACATGACAACATCACGGTAAATATCAGTTAATTATTTTTATATGTAGATATCAACTCTATGTGTTAAATATTTGTTCGTATATGAAGTTATATTTGTATTGATATGACTCACCCCCTAATCGAGTGTATGGTATATGATTTATCACAAGAAAAACAAATAGTGTGGCTAAGCACATGAGTGCTCGATGCTGAAATATATCAAGATACAAAGAGTGTTGCATCGCCCACTAGATATGCTCGCTCCCTGAAGTGAGTGTTGCAATATTTATTATAATGAGGATATACTCCACTCCCCGAAGTGAGTGTTGTATTTTATATGATAATAACGTTATACTCCCTGAAGTGAGTATTACAGTTTATGATTATAATGACGATATCCCCACTCCCTAAAGTGAGTGACTCAATTTATTGATTATCGTGTGTATCCTCCACTCCCATAAGTAAATATTGCGGTGTATGATTACAAAGAATATATACCACTCCTTGAAGTGAGTGTTGAAGTTTCTGGTTATAATGATCCGGAAATAGTGAAATATATGGGATATAACGATTAAGAAAAATGCATTCTTTATGAATGATGGGTCCCGAAGATCCGGTATTACGATCCTGAATATCAATAATTATGAATTTATATTTCCCTTAATATTTTATATTTATATTTACGATTCTTACACTATATTTAAATATACAGTTTTATTTTATATATATTGCATTGCATTTACAGTTGAATTTTTATTTACTGCACTACATTATATTTAATATATACATATATCCTTATGCTCGTAGCATTTTATTATAAAATGATCCAGAAGATCAAGAGTTATTCAAAAGCTCAAGAATTACTACATTTAGGATCCAGAAAATCCTATAATGTATGAAAAATGATTTAATGAAGTAAAGATCTTCAAGTATGAAAAGTGAATCATGTAAAACATGAGTTATACATAAAGAATCCTGAAGATTCTAAAAAATCATGAATTATTATAAATAAGGGATCATGAAGATCCTAAGAGATCATGAGTCTTGAATAAATGATCATGAAGATCCTAGAAGAAATATGTCTCTTGCAGATAATGAAAAAAATTCAGGTAAACCAGAAGTTTACCGCCAATATTGGCATGATTGATTATATATTCGGTAAATCAGAAGTTTATTGATTCATATAGAGGTAAACCCGAAGTTTTACCAATATAATATGATATTTGGCGTGACCGGTTACAGTCCATTCCGGATCACTTATGTTGCGCAAGAAATTACTTGGAAGAACCTGAAGATTCTCCAAAAATCATTACAATAATTGCTCTCAAATGAAAATTCATTATGTGATCATCATCAACTAAGTTCGGGATAAAATTCCATTATTTATGGAACTCATAAAAGGTGAATATTGGCCCGTTCACCTGCCATGTGGTCCGATATATTATTTTGAAAGATGCATCTACAATATGGTCGCATGTGCATTAATTATCACGAATTTGCAATAGCAAAATTTCCAGATTATGTAATAAAGAATGATGATAATATTTACTACAAGATTCAGACAACTACATGTCTAGATTTGCAGTTTAGCATGAAAGTTACAAAGATCCTCCAATTACATAGCTAAACTGCTACCAATTAGAGCAAATTGAGTACAAATGCATGCTATTATGAAAGCAGCAATATAATTGCGCATCAAGCCCATGTTAAATCACAGTTCTCCCCATTACAACCAATTTTTGGTGAAGAGACAAATTTTTCATATATTAATATTATGGTGTGCGATATATGTTTGAATTACTCCACCGCAACGCACAAACATGAGTCTGGAATGTTGGGAAAAATATTTTGTCTATAAATCAATTATTTGAGAACAATGACTGATATATATATTTAAAACAAGAGTATTGATTGTCATTGTTGAACAACTTTTCCCAACATTAGGGGGAGAAAAGAAGCAGCTGGCAGAAAATAGATTGACTGAAAAAAAAATTGCTATTATCTCATTTAGATCCTCGCACAATGAGAATATGAACCTAAAGTTCAAAGAGAAAAACATTTTCAAATACTGCCAATAAGTGACTTTATGAGACCCAGAAAGTCATAAGTCAAGTGACAGCTGCAAATGCTCCAATTTTGAAATGTCCTGATTGGACAGATTATAATGAAAAATAACTCACGCATGAAGCGTGCGATAATGGTTCCAAATAAATTTTATTGATAAAAGAATGGAGCATAGAAAGAAATATAAACATGGTCTTATTATGGAGGTGATTTCCCAAAAGAAGTAAAGACATAGCTAAATATGAAACCCCAGAAGTGGTTCAGGTACCTGAAAATAATTGTAATAAAGAGATCTCAATGAATTATGTCATTAAGAAGTGATGGAACCGTAAAATATAAAGTTGTCGACAACAGTTTTGAATATTATTCTGAGTGAAATCATAAAACAAGACGAGGATCTTGAGCTCAATATGTTAAACAAGTATTATGATTGGCCAAAGTTTGAAAAGACGCAAGTATTAACATGAAAAATGCATAAGGTGGAAGCCAGTGGATACAAATTATTTCCCGCATAAATAAATTGTGTCGTAAGATATATACGCACAACCTGTGGTACAAATGTTATATGCAAAATCCTGGCATTTATTATATGGATCATTTTGTGTAAAAATCACCTTCAAATATATTATTACGTTGGCAGTACATAAAAAGTTTTGTATGCGTCCCACATATGAATTATTTATAGCCTTTTTAGGTGGCTAATTTGATAGCAAAATTAAAGTGAAAATCCTAGAAGGATTGAAAATGATAGCATGAAATTTTTTCCAAGAATGTTGGTTAATAAAGATATTGTACCATTTAAAATAATACATGCAGATTATGTTATATTCTCCACAATGTATATATATATATATGAAGATAATGCAGGTTATATAGCTCGAGTTGAAGATTGTTATATCAAAGGAGACATACAAAACACATTCGCCTCAAGTTATTCTTCATCCAACGAATTTGTTCATATGACTATCTAGCGGAACTTTTCAAGGAGGCTTTATCGACTGCGACATCTGGAATATTGGCGAACATGATTGGATTGCGTCGACTTAATGAAATTACGCGATGTCAACATCAGGAGGAGAATCTACACCGCTGCACTCTTTTTCCCTTAACCAATGTTTTATCCCACTGGGTTTTCCTGGTAAGGTTTTTAACGAGGCAGCTTACAAAAGGGATCCATAATTGTGTGCTCTTTTTCCTTCACTAGATTTTTATCCCAATGGGTTTTTTCTAGTAAGGTTTTAACGAGGCACAATTCCCTTATGAACATCCAAGGGGGAGTGTTATGAATATACATGTATGGATGTTCAATATTGTGTATATATCATCTTCCTTATTTAGACTTTCCTAGTATTGATTTTACTTCCTTTCCAAGTCTATGTAATCCCTATATAAGGGCCCCCTATGTGTGATAATAAGATCATCATTAAGTTCTCTCTTCCATTACCTCTCTACTTTCGTAACACATCAGAGTTTTTTATAATTTTTTTTTTATAGCCAACACCTTACTCTTGGCACCTACAAATTGATTCCGGTCCGAGTGTAAATTTTTCTAGGCTTTAGATTTGGAGCATTGCCCGATGCAATTGAGAAAGTAATACTACAGTTGACTCCGACACTTTGTAAAAAACATAATTAATATAATAGGAGGCTCTAATATGTATTTATTTATATAATTGTTTTGTTAATTGCACATAACTATAAATAGTGTATTAATGTATATTAAAACGTATGGTATGTATAAACAATGGAATCCAGAATTAAGGTTCCAACAAGCTCCGAATAGAAAACAATGGTCCTGGTGGTAAATTTCTTTATGGTTACATTATAAATTCACAATTTGGAATCTTTCGGAGCACGAATCTCGGTCCTAACTACTTCTAGTGTTATACCGGAAAGGTGGGCACACCCAATTCCCCAAATTACAGTCCACCTCCACCAACTAATGACAAATGAAGTTATGTGTTTCTAATTTATTTATACAAATGTATGAAATTAATTAAGCTTAATAAGCATATGTTCATTTAGTATATTAGTATTAAAATAAAAGTGTTGTGCAAATTATGTACCATACCTACATTTAATATTGCTTTGCATATCGGGTCGGGATCGACAATGTTAACGCGCTTTCAAAATAAGGAGTTTTCAGCAATTACGCTCACTTTACTAGTTAGTCCAGTCCAAACAATTTTTTTTTCGATGAATCAAATGGGACCATTAGAAAATAAAAAACACAGTACAAAAATCTAATACAAACCGGTAGAAGCCACCAATCTAGGTATTAATTTTGTTCTTGTTAATTATAATAATAACTAGTGTGGGGAAAAGGTTGAGTTACATTACATCCCTAAATGTGCTACCCCTCTATATTTTAGTTAATATACTTATTAGTTTAGCGGATATACTATTAAATAGTTCTGCACATAAGAATCTGCATCTCCACCATGTGAGGAGTCGACATTTTGAAGTCTGCATTTCATGTGGTAGCCAGGTGTTTTTGGCCAACAAACATAATAAAATGTTCCGAAGTGAATAACAAAAAGAATACGTGAGATAGTCTAAAATTATTATAAAACTAAATAAATCATACATAATATCATATTTTTTTTTATTAATATTAGTCATAAATTCACGCTTCATGCGGAATTCTATTAAGAAAAAAACGTATATTATAATATTATTAATCCAGACTTTAAACATAAATTCGTTTTGTAAATAAATATATATATATTAAAAAATGAATCTTATTGTTGATTAATTTTGTTATACTAGTGTATATAAATTATAAATACATAATATCATCTCTCATTTGGAAGATATTCATTTATAATTTATTAAAAAATAATTAACAAATTAGAGTAATGTAAAAAAAAGTTAAAGACTCTTTAATTACTATATTAGAGAGTAAATGAAATGGAACAAATATATTTTTAACACATTAAAATTATATAATGTTATCTAATTACATGTATGGTTTTCAAATGCTTTAGGACTGATTTTAGACTATTTAGTAGCTGCTTTCTCTACGTGTCATTTAATATATTAAAAGAATATATTTATTGATTAATTTATTAAAATAGTAACTTTGTGTAGATAAGTTGAAATATATCATATCATATATCATTTAAAAAGTTTTCATTTCTTGTTTCATATGAAAAAATATATATATTTATAAATTAAAGTATTCTAATAAAAAGTTATAATTGTTTAATCACAATATTCATGATTAAATAATTTATAGAAAATTAATGAAAATAAATATATTTGTATAAATATTAAAATTTTAATGACACATAATGTAAGATACGATGTTTGCTGATATCAATTTCTTTTGAGTTAAATTTATTAGTTTTAAACTTCATAAAGCAAAACCAAGTAGAATTAATTCTTTAGACTATATATATATATAAATTATATAAATAAATAATAAAATCTTTTTTTGCCGACAAATGCAAGAAATAATTAATTAATATAATAAAACAAAGATAAAGGGAGTAGGAGAAAAGTTGACTTGAAAAGGAGAAGATGAGGAGAGGAGAGGAGGATGGATCCGATCAAACAGTGGCCAGGCGCCAAGTATGGACACCCTGTCATTATACATTAGGATAGTTTCTAATAAAAAAAAAATTAGAATTAATGATCTATCTCACTTCACTATTTACTTTATACTGGTAAAATTGTGATGTTTGTTATTCCAGTGGCGCCTAGTAGCGCTAGTCAGCGTCCAGTGGCAAATCTAGGAATTAGGAATTCTAATAAGGAACTCCCATTGGAAAGTCAATTTCCTATTTAATCATTACTAGGAATTAACAGTAAGTGGAATTAGAAACTAGAAACTATGTATTAGGAACTTCCATCTTGATTGTCTAGTTTCTACGCCATCCAACGGTTCATATTCTTTTCCCCAAATATTCCTTTCAAGTATCCTTTTGTAAAGTATATTTTTTAATACTATATTATATTTTCCCCAAACCGATGGAAAAATAACAAAATTTTAAGTCTACGAGGGTATTTTGGTAATTTGAGGCGCCTCGAGAAACGAGAACCAACTGAATCAGTATATATCCGCGCACCCTTCATTCTATAAACTTCCGTAGCAAAACAAACCTCAGCATAAGCAACCCCACAGAGATTATCGACGGGCGGAATCTCAAAGTTCCGGTGATTTCATCTCCCTCCGACAATAAAACGCCGATCAGTCCTCTCATTCTTCCTGTCAGAGTTTATGGAGCTCCGGGACCTGCTCTAACCCCAGAATTCGATTTTCTTTTGAGTTTGATTCCCATCCGAAGGACGCCACCGGAGTAGGGTCTTGAGGGGTCGGGGAATGATGGGTTTTTTCATTTTCCCGTTGGAGACTCCGGCGAGGTTGCTATGGAGCACCAGCTTCTTCCGCCACAAGCCCATGCTCTTCTAATACACAAATCCAGCACTTCTCCCAAGTATATATAGAATATATATATATATACGCATACTATTTTGTATAATCATTCCACGAATTCAAAATTGTTGCACGAGAGATCTGAACTCAGGAGGCAGGTCAACTGAGCATGGAGACAAGTGGGTTTCTGTTTGATCCATCTCTGTGCCGCGGAAACATGCTGTTCCTTGGTAATGGCGGAAATCCCCTCTTTCAAGGTAATTTTTCCTGATTGATTTAAAGGTCATCACTGTTAGTTGGGTATTTGGATTGTCAAAAGCCTTGGTCCATGTCAATTCAAACTTATTGATGTTCAATTCCTGCTATCTGAATAGAAATTGTTAGTTTGGTCATGATATTCATGTTTTCCTAAGTTTGGTATATTATTTGGTGAAACATAAACGATTGTTGATGAATTTGGATGCTTAGATTCGCTAAAGATTAGTCTGTTTCGGGTTTTAGGAGCAACGTCGATGATGACAGTTGAAGAATCCTCGAAGAAGCGGCCATTCTTCGGCTCTGGGGATGAATTCTTTGATGATGAATATTATTATGATGAACAAGGATCAGACAAGAAACGCCGCCTTACGGCAGAGCAGGTTCGGAATTTAATCTTGTTTTCGGAACTGTAACTTAGCTATACATTTCTTAGTCAATTAATTGCCTATTCAGATAATAGTAAGCTTTGTCAGCATCATTTCCTAGCTGAATCACTTGATTTTGTGATCTATAAGATTGGAACTAATGCCAGTAAGGAAGGCCAAATCAAGTCCTGTTCAGCATATTGACTAATTAAAAGGAGAAAAGATCCGATTAGCAATTTTGGTGTTGAATTGAGGAAGAATTGTTTTTGTTTGTAGGTTCATCTTCTAGAGAAGAGCTTTGAAACAGAGAACAAGCTGGAACCTGAAAGGAAGACCCAGCTGGCTAAGAAGCTAGGGTTGCAGCCGAGACAGGTGGCGGTTTGGTTCCAGAACCGTCGAGCTCGGTGGAAGACAAAGCAGCTTGAGAGGGACTATGATCTCCTCAAGTCCTCGTATGACTCACTGCTCAACAAATACGACTCCGTTGCTAAGCACAATGAGCAACTCAAATCTGAGGTACAATGTCACTGTCTCCTTGCTGTAATTTAGTCAGACATATCTGCTCAATTGGAATTTCTTAATGTAAATGATCTTGGTTGACTTGGTGTTAATCTACTGTTTAACAAATCTAACACCACAAGTTCAAAAATAAATTGTGGTCAATTAAATATAAGATTATGACGTTCCCTTTAGGTGATTTTTTTTCAGAGACTAGTGGTTATATTTCACAATCAGAATGTCATCATCGACTCATCATGCTTTTGAATAAAAAAATGCTTACCGGATTAATCCAATGTAAATTGTTAAAGAACATCTCAGCAGTTAGAAATGCTTAATTAGGAAGTTATATGCTATAGCTGCATGATTGGCTAATGTGAAACTTTATGAGAAACATTCGGGAAACTTACATTTCCTGTAAATAAGTAATGGGTTCAGATAGTCAATAGTCCTCTGAAAGAGTAAAAAATGTTACTTCATCCTCAAAATTTCCCATGTTGTAGCAACACTTTGTAGAGTCCTTGTCCAAATATTTTACACCTCCGAAAGACATATGAACAAGTACAGTCTTTGAAAGTCTTCTTCCTTCTATAGACAAGAAATCTTCATGCACGATGTGCATAAATAGTTTGGCGATAACACTCGAGTAGTAATAAGTAGTGTATAATATATGCACCGAGGTTAACCTAGTGGTTGATATCTTAAATCTTTGCTTGTGTATACAATACATAGACGTCGGGTTCAATTCTTAAATTTATAAATTTGCTTAAAGGGTCAAGAACATATTAACTGTTTGAAATTTGTCATATGTGGGGTTTTGGTGTCTGAAATTTAAATTGTTGATATTGACTAACTGAAGTTTCAACTTTGTTGTAATTTGTTGTCTCCGTCCAAATTTGCTGTTAAAATTGACAAAACTTGGTCATGTGCTTGTCACATGACCTGATAAAAAAATAAATTTCAAAATTGCCCCTAGTAGGGTGGTGGCCGGTCGGAGTAGGGTGGTGGCCGGTCAGAGTTGGGTGGTAGCCGGTCGGAGTAGGGCGGTGGACGGAGAAACATAAAAGTATCAGGGACAATTTTGACTTTTCACACCATTTAGTCAAATGTGACAGCAAAAATGGACAGAAAACCAAATTTCAACAAAGTTGAAACTTCAGACAGTCAATATCAACAATTTAAACTTCAGACACCAAAATCTCGTATAAGGCAAACTTCATACAGTTTATAGGTTTTGAACCATTGGTTAAATTTATAGGCAAAATTAGAAATAAAAATAGAGTTAACTATCACTAGTGCACCCGTTATATATAAACATATGTTGCTACCAGTTGAGCTAACTTGGTTTTAACTGCAGGTCATCTCCTTGTCAGAGAAACTTCAACCCAAGGGGGTGGAAGAGGTGCCAATTTCAAACAACATTGTTCAAACAGAAGATGATGGTGATGCCTCCGCTGGCTTCATTAAGAACACCAGAACAGTGGAGGAGTGGGTGAGTTCAGGGAGTGGTGCAAGTGCAGTAGTTGATGAGGAGAGCCCTCAGCTTGTAGACAGTGGAGACTCCTGCTTTCCTTACCCGAGCTTTGTGGGTCCTATCAATGGGGTCTACGCAGAGGAGGATGATGGTAGTGATGATGGCCGGAACTACTTGTCTAATGTCATGGCAGTGGCTGAGCAGCCAAGGCTTGAGGAAGAAGAGGAACAGCCACTAGAGTGGTGGATGTGGCCCTTGGAAGAATAAGTGTTGTTGCAATCTAAGATGTCTGTCTGGTCTAGACACTTTCTATACGTATTGTAATGGTTGTTGGGTGATTTATGTTTTCTTGTATTTTGATGTTAAGGTGGTCTGTAGATTGGTTTAATTAAGATTTGAGACGCTATGTGCAAGGATCTGTGTAGTAATAACTGGTTAAGTGAGTAAGAGGAAGCCATTCAAGTGGCTGTGGAAGTTATTTTGCAGTTCGAAATTGGCCTCTAATGGTTTTATTTAGACTTGGAAATTTCAAACACGACCTGAAAATGATATTCATGTACTCATAAATTTATAGGGAAGCACTATTTGAACATAGATGACTGTACTTTAAAGACCATTTTCGTTGTAAGATTAAGAGTTAATAACTAAATCACTATCTCAACATTAATGGATTTACGAATTAATGGATTTACGAATCGTCACCTGAATTTTGTTTTAATTACTAATATATTTTAATATGACTTGGCTACGTGAAATATCTCGACTTCTAACATGATAAATTTGTAAGAACTTGAAAATATTGTGGGAAATCAAAATTTCACTTCTAACATAATAAATATATTTGTAAGAACTTGAAAATATTGTGGGAAATACTTTTAATGCTCAGTTGAAATGTACACTTGGAATTAAGTGCATATCCAATTGATCGTCCAGTTAAAGTTAATTTACTACATTATTTTTTTTTTTCAATTTATGATCGAATCATATTGAGTACATACAAGTCAATAGAATTGCACCGGCATGCTCATTTTACCGTCTAATTCGACGAAATTATAACAAATGTAACAATTTAGTATGCAATTAAAAGTACATGTAGAGAATTCAAAAAATTAAAGTTCGAGTTCCAATTTGTAATTTAATCTGGCCGGGAACGGGGCCTATAACAATAATATTCCCCAAGACTAAAGTACCTTAGATCCACGATGATTTTACTTAACAATTCATATTATTCATTAAGTATGCCCCCATTATGTTTTTTTATGTATAGAACCTCCGATTGAAAACCTCTGAGAGATTCCGAATGTGAGGGGCGGTCAATTTGCTATCAAAGCTGTTAAAAATTACCTCAAGTGCCACTTAGACACATTCGGAATCCCTCGGAGGTTTTCAGTCGGAGGTTCTATCCTTTCCCTTTGCTATAAGTCTAAGTGCCACGCCGTGCTCCGACTATGCAAGGTGGTTCGCAATCTAGTCATAGTTGATGTCGGTGTTGCTCGAGGCTTCCGCCATTCCCAGAGCTTCAAGAAAACATCATGGGTTGAAAAGAAACTTTAAGCCAATTAACAAGATAAATTTTAGACGAATGTTGAATCTGGAAATGTGAAAGTGTTCTGGAGGAAGGGGTTAATCGTCTTTTCAAGTTGATTTCATTTAAGTAGTCACATGAAAGTTACATGACATTCTTTCCATTCATTTTTTATGCAAAATTGGAAAGGGGTTAACGTCAACTAGCTTTAAAACATAAAGAGGTATTAAAAAAAAAAAAACCTAAATACGTGCAACAGTAATTTTGGTGTAAACATAAGGTGCAATGTGACAATTTTCCTTATTAGATAAATTTTATATAAATTAAATATGTGGCAATTTTAATAAATATAAATTATGTAAAATCAATCGAATGTTTTTATATGTATATATATTATATATATCTTCCTTCTAAGTCAAATCTTAAAAAAAAAAAAAAAAAAAAAAAAAAATTGCTTTTTAAGAGCACTTCCAATAAGTGTTCCTAGAACCGTACCAGACCGACCGGGTCCGGGCCGGAATCACTCCCTCCAATGGCTCGATTCGTTGAAAAGACCGAAATATAATCGAACCCGGTCTAACAAGACGAATTTTAATGAACCGGCCAATTTTTTGTGAACTGCTCGGTTACCGGTTCGATATCACAGAAAAGTTTTTTTTAAAAAAACCTAAAATTAAATCAATAAATCGGCATGGAGAGTTGGAAACCCTGGTCGAATGGAGGGATGGATGAAAACTGTGGAAAAGGAACAAAAGAAGAATCGGAAATCACTGAATGCGCTCACTAATGGGAAAGGTTGATCGGCTGTACAAAGCTTCAACCGCCGTTTCGGATGAGGAGGTCGTTGGTTACCATATTGACGTGTCTAGTGATAATTTAACTTTGTGGATACTATAGTGGCGGATGTATATTGAAAAATTGAGTTACCAACGTAACCCATTATCGAGTATTTTTAGTGGTACCCTAAGTTTATTTCTGAAGAAAAAGATACTTCGATTTCTATTATTTAAATGTAAGATCCACATTATTGTGTGCAAGACATTAAGATCCACATTATTTGAGTGTAAGACCCAAATTATTTCGTGCAAGACACTAAGACACCGTTATAAGACCCTATTATTATTTTGCAACACTCAATTCTCATTCAATCAATCAAAAAAAAAAAAAAAATCTCATCAATTTTAAGGTTTGAGTTTTTTTTTTTTTTTTTTACTTGAGAGACATAGTTGTAATTTTTATTATTCGTTTTTTTTTTTTCTAGATTATGAGTCATAGTTACTATAATCTAATATAATACGAGAGATCCAATATGGAAAAAGTATTTAATCATACATTAGTTTTGAACAAAATTAATTTTAGTATCAATATGTTTTAAAATGTACAAATGTTTCAAAACAATGGTAATTGATACTTCTTTTTAATCTTCCGTCCCAAATTGTCATCAAATACATTTTAAATTTACAAATTAAATGAATACTTTTTCTGAATATTGAATTCAAGACCAAATAAATTATATCAGTGTTAGAATAGTGTTGTGACTCGATTAAAACTCAACTTATCAACAATTGGTACTGGTCTGATTTGACTCAATTGTAACATTTGTATGAGCAAATATGGTTTAGTTGTGATACTTTAAAAAGTACGTATTAAATTTGTACATTTGAAATATATTTAACGACAATTTTAGATAAATAATTGAAGAAATTATCAATTATCATCGTTTTGAAATATGTATATTTTAAAACATGTGTTAGTACCAAAAAAATAAGTATTTTAATACATCTTATATATTTTATATAATTTTTTATAAAAAATTTATGTTCAATCTTCGGAATTTTATTTTTCTGCTAGCGTATCCCATTATCGACATTCTAGATCCGCCATTTTATTAGCATGATAAAATGTTACTTGGATCTGATGACACATCATAATAATTCTTATAGATATTATATTATTATTATTATATATATATACCTTAAAAAAACCAAATTATAATCATAAATAAACCGAAAAAACAGATCTGCGTGAAAAAAAAAAAAAAAAAAAAAAAAAAAAAAACTTGAGCGGTCGGTCGGAGTCACAAGCTTTCCGTGCAACTGGTCAAAGCAGACAGACTGTGGGACACGTGTTGCGAAGTTATCTTAAGCAGCAGAAACAACGTCGGTGGTCCGTCTCAATTTTTTTCATGCATGGCCGATGGATGGATATATATATAATTTACTTACATATATATAGTATATATGAATCACACCAAATGCGTGCATGAAGAAACACGCTAGCTTTGCCAAAATATATAAATTCATTTAAAAAGGATAACTTAAATAAATTAGTATATGATAAGCTGCGCAATATATGCGGCTGCATAGGAAGTAAATTATTATTTTATCAACCAAAATTTACTCGACTAACTGGAAAGCATGACAAATTTGCTTCTTTCACGATTCAACATGTTTAACTCATGAGCTTTTCTATGAATTGGTTAGACTGCCTGGTTGAGTGAAATGAGAAAATATAGAATAAGGAAAAGAACCTATTTAGTGTCTCAGATTTACCTTATGTTTCAGTTTGGTGTTTCAGGATTAAAGTGTTGATATGGATTGTTCCAGGTTTCATTTTTGTTAAAATTTGGTATCTCCGCCCGTCTTTTCCTCTTCTTTCAACCATTTTCATCAACCGACTCACACACTTATAATCAATCACTTTTTACTTTTTACAAAATCGTCAAATTTCATCCAAAAGTTGAACATAAAAAAAAAAGTTTTCAGCAGAGCGATTTCGAGCGACAACAAAGCATGATTTACTTGGGCAAATGTGGCCAACTTCTTAGGTGATGGTCCCGACAAAGTGACGAGAATGGAGCATGCTTGGGAGCTCGGATATGACACTCGGTTTCGTCGGGATTGACTTTTTTAAAGTAATCACACCGAGAGACCAAATTTCAACCAAAATGAAACATGGGACACTCAATTTAAACGTCAGACCAAATTGAAACATGAGTCAAACTTGACACAGTAAACCAATTAAGCCAATATTGATTGAGATTTAACGCGTGGTCAAATGACATTTTAATGGTCAAATAATGACCTACCATAAACAAGCTAATAATAATGATAAGCTCTAAGAGGCTTTATCATGTGTTATAGTCAGAGCAATAATAACTATTAATGAGCTTAATTAGGCATGCTTTTAATGATTAGGTTAGTAGCTCTGGAGAATGAAGACTAACTAGTCGGATTCAAAGTGAGATAAATTGAAAACAAGGTTCAACGTATAAACATTTCAAGTCACAATCATTTTTTCCTTGTTTATTTATCACCCACTCCATAATATCTCCTGCATATATATATATATATATATATATAATTATTGGACAAATCAAGCTTCAAACTCCACTAATCTATATATATAATCCAAAAGGTAATCTCTTTTTACCCACTAAACTGCCCGCTTGGCCACTTCTTCCATATTCTTGAGAGAGATGAGCATCTCTTGAGAAATTATCCATCTTTTTGCAGAATTGATTGATTAGCAAGTAATTAATTACTATGATGCCCGTAATTACGGTGGTGATTTTGGTGTTCGTCGGAGTCGTCATCATGGTCTTAATCCACGTCTGCATGGTGGAGTGGATCTTCCACAGATCACAGAGACTCGCCGGAAACCCTAACAACCTCGGAGATCACAACGGAGTTGGAAACGCCAGTATGTCCAAGGAAGACGTGGAGAGCCTCCCTTGCTTCGACTTCATCTCCAAAAGCCCTAACAACAATGGCGCCGGCAGCCCACTAAACTGCGTCGTTTGCTTGGACACTTTCAAGGTCGGAGATAAGTGCCGGTTGCTGCCGCTCTGCAACCACAGCTTCCATGCCGACTGCGTTGACGCCTGGCTTCTGAAGATGCCGAGCTGTCCGATCTGCCGGAGCAGGGCGGATTCAGGTCGGTCCGGCGCCGGAGAAGGGAGCAGCAGCCGGCCGTTCAGTGATTTGAGCAGTATCAGTAACATCGTGGCGGAGAGCGGCCACCAGCTTGAGGGCGGTAGCAGCCGGTTTGGGGATTCGAGGTCCGATTCGATGCGAGATATGAGTGTTAGTCATTTGAGTAGTACTGATAATGATAGGGCGGTTGATGAATCTGTTGTAGATATTCAACTTCTACAAATTCAGCCCAGGTGAAAAAATTAAGCTCATACTGATTTTTATTTAGAATGTAATACCTTTTAGTTTTTGATATGTGTCAAAGTTTTTCAAACCATTTACACTTTGATGATTCTTCATTTATTTTCATGTTTTTTTTTTTAGAATGGATCTTTGCTTGTATAGGATTATACAGTTCATCTAAGTTTAAATGAGTTCAAGCAGTCAAATAAATAATTTTGAATATAAAATTTAATCATAATGAAGTTAGAAGCAAAACAAATTAAATCTTGAATCGAATGACTTGAGCTGCAACAGCACGACCTTCCTCAGGCTTGTTCGAGCATGAGTTTTGGGCTTCTGGTTTTATCTGTTTTAGCCCATGTTGTTCATTGGGTCAAGTCAATTTAGCATTTGTAGGATTTGGTTTGTTGTAATAGTTTTAGGAGTGTTTTTAAATGTTTTTATTTTGATTTGTGCTAGTTCTTTCATTTGTAAAAATTCAGGGTTGATCTGAATACTTTATGTTTGGATCTCCTTTTCAGTGTTATATAAGATGAAAATGTACCGAGTGAAGAAACCGCCCTTAATGATCCACAACGGGTAGTTCTTGATATTTCTTTCTTCTGTATATTCATCTCCTTTGGTTCTTCATCTTCTTCCATCAGTTATATGGCTTCACAGTTTATCAAGGCTGTGAACTATAATTGTTGTCGTTCATTTTAGATCCAAAGGTGCAAGCTTCTCTAAGGTGGAAGATAAAAAATGTGGTATCAAAGCGACGAGAAGTTCTTGTTAATTGATCCATTATCACTCTACAACGATTGATTTCATGGCACTTTGCACATGCAAATTCGATTCGCTTATGTATAACTTCTTCTGATGTGATTTGGTTTCTAGTTGTCGATTCTGGTTCGTTGTTCGATTGCGATTCGTGATTATCTCACGGTGTTTCGTTCTGAATTTTTCGTCTGAATCTTCTAAATCACGCCTTCAAGGAATGACTGAGAGTCAGGACCAAGCTGGCGACATTGAGACGTCGAATCCAATTGCAACCGACGTTGTCGATTTCTCCTATGATGTTCATTATTTACATCCTATGTTCCTCCATACCTCTGACAATCCTGGCTAGAGTTTGTTGTCTTTGAAATTGACTGGTCAGGATAATTTTCGCAAATGGAGTAGAGGCATGCAGATAATCCTGTTAGGAAAGAATAAACTTGGCTTTATTACCGGATCTTGCAATCATGTTGGTTTTGATTCGAAGTTTCAAGCGTTGTGGGGTAGATGTGATGTTGTGGGACGGGGCTGGATCATAAATTCAGTCTCTGATGAAATCTCTGATGGTATTCTATGTCTGGGAAATGCATATCTGGTTTGGAAGGAACTGCAGGAAAGTTTTGATAATTAAGATGAATTGATCCAGAATTTATCAGTTTCAACGTGAGATTGTTACGCTCGTCAGGGCTTGGATTCAATCAACACGTTTTTCACGAAGCTAAGGAATGTATGGACTGAATACGACTCTGCGAGTTCTCTTCCTCATATTGCTGGAGATTTATTCAAGAAGCATTTGGAACACAAAGTGAATGAAAGACTCTTTCAGTTCTTGATGGGACTAAAGGAAAGTTTCTCAAATGTTCGCAGTAATCTACTTATTTAGACTCCATTGCCCACTCTCAATCAAGTTTATGGTATTATTCTCCAAGAGAAAAATCAAAGAGATGTTTCGGCCTCTATCTTGAATAGCGATGGAACTTCTATGAATGTCAAAGTCTCTGGTTAGAATGATGGAAAAATTATAAGAATAACCAATCCTGATCTTGAATGTACCTAAGGGTAATTTTGTGGAATGATGTTATGCTAAGGATTGTGAATTATGCAACAAAAGGGCCACTTTAAAGAGAATTGTTTCAAGTTCAAGGAAAGTTCAAAAGAAAAAGCTATAATGGGAAAAACATGCGCCACTTGTTTAAATTGGGACACAAGTGACTGTGCCTCTCAGTCTTCTATTGTTTCCACAATTTCATCATGAAGAAGCATTAGCTTCACTCATATCAGTTTGAAAAACTATTGCGACAGTATGGAGGCGGTTAAAGCCCTACAGAGGTTGCCACAACCACCACTCTAGCTAAAGGTAACTATTAAGGTGCTAATACGACTTCTAACCTTTATGATAATGATTTTTCTAATTGTTGGATAATGGAAACTGGTGCCAGTAACCATATGACTAAACAATTTTCATGGTTGGAAATTTTCAATTTTTTTTTTCCAATACTAATGTTCAATTACCTGATGGTGGGTTTTTGTGTTTGCTGCTGGTATGGGGGATTGTGATCTTTTTATAACTGTATTTTGAGAAACATTATGCATGCTTAATTTCAAGTACAATCTTATTTTTGTTTCTCAATTGGTAAAAGACCAGAGTTGTATTGCAATCTTTCATCCTAACATTGCTATTATGCATGACCCCTCAAGTGGGAGGTCTTGGAAACTGGTAAACAACAATATGGACTATATATATTTTCTTACTCACATCAATAAGAACTCATCATCAGTTGCTCTTGCTCCTACCAATAAGGAGATAGCTTCTTTATGGCACAAGATGTTTGGACATGCCTCTGTGCAATCCCTGCAGCATATTGATGGTTTCAAAAACAAGAATCTTGTTGTTAATGATTGTATTGTTAGCCATCTAGCAAGGTTTCCTAGGCTTCCTTTTAATTTTCAAATAAGAGAGTATTTTCAATGTTTGATCTTAAACACAGTAATGTGTGAGGTTCTTATAAAACAACTACATATGATGAAATAATACTTTCTTACCCTAATTGATGACATTTCTCATGTGATTTTGTTGTTTTTGATGAAGTTAAAATATGATTTAGCTGCATTGTTGAGGAATTTTACTTTGATGGTTGGAACTCAATTTATAAAAACCATTAAAGTTTTTCGCAATAATAATGGTGGAGAATTCTTTAATTCTAAACTTAAAAACTTTTTCAAACTCAAATGAATTATTTACCAAAGTCACTGCTCTTATACTCCTCAACAAAATGGATGAGTAGAAAGGAAGCATAAATATTTATTAGAGGTTGCTAGAGTTTTGAAACTTCAAGGTTCTATTCCTAATATTTTTTTGGGAGATAGTATCCTTATCAATTTAACGACTAGAAGAATTTTGGATGGCAAATCTCCAATGGGAGTTATGTTGAACAGGAAACCATATTAAGCATTTAAGAGTTTTTGTTTGTTTATGTTTTGCAATGGACTTGTTGACTTCGAACAAATTTGCTGCTAGGTCTATACAGGAAATTATTAAGAGTTTTTGGTTGTTTATGTTTTGCAATGGACTTGTTGGCTTCGAACAAATTTGCTGCTAGGTCTATACTTTTTTTTTTTTTCTTTTGGATATTCTGATACTGAAGGTTACAAACTTTATAATATTGCTACTAATAATTTTTTTTTATTAGCAAATAAATTATTTATTGGACTGAGTCCACAACATAGGATATGGACCGAGCCAATTAAAATTTGACAACTCATAAATAATATGGTAAAGATGAATGTCATGAAGTAGAGGATCATATACAATTTTACTAATTTGAATCATATACGATTTTACTAATTTTGCTATCTCAACATTAATTAGCTCACTAATTATTTGAAAAATGGTTATTATATTTTCTTACATTAATTTTATGCACTTTCTTCATTCATATATATATATATAATATATATATATATATATATATATATATATATATATATATATATATATATTTTTAAAATGTTTTTCTAAAAACCTATTAGACATGGTGAACCCTAGAGTGTAAGGTAAAACTTAGAAAAAAATGGTCAATTGCCTTTTAGGGTCACCACGTCTATTAGGTTTTTAGAAAAATATCAAAATACTATTGACACTCGTAAACGTTGAGTGTCGTTAGTTTTTGATATTTTTTATAAAAATAAAAATCTATTAGACGTGGTGAACCCTAGAGGGAAAGTGTCCATTTTTTTTTTAAGGTTTACATTGCCCTTTAGGGTTCACTACTTCTAATAGATTTAAAAAAAAAAAAAAAAAATAGTGACAGTCAGCGTATACAAGTGTCAGTAGTTTTTTGATATTTTTCTAAAAACCTAATAGATGTGGTGAACCCTAGAAGGCAATTGTCCATTTTTTTTAAGTTTTACATTGCACTCTGGTAACAACCAGAAAAATTCACAAACAACGATACGTGATACATGGATAAATTGAACAAAGCATATACTGACTTTTAAGTCTGGATTTTTTTCCTTGGACACCCTTGAATAACCATGTCAAAGCTTGTCCACTAGCAGAGGGTCATCATTATCCAATAATGTTTTGTCCAGCTTTAACCCAACAACGTGTTGTTGTTAGCGAGTAACGCTGGGGCACCGTCGAGCTTTGATCAGGGCCACCGCCGTGGTTCCGCCGTGATACGTGGATGACTCAGTGTCATTTCAACCCAAACGCTATTAACTAGTAACTCCTAAATTAAAAACCTATTAAAAAGTAAATCTTAATAACTGGAGATAGGGTTTTTATAGTGGAAATCTATTTTTTTTAGGCCCCAAAATTTGATATATTTTCAAATTAGCTCATAGAGAATTTAGGACAAGAAATCTATTTTTTTTTTTGGAAATTGCAAATAGGTCCTCAAAAGTTTGAAAATGTTTTGGCCCTAAGTTTCAAATTTGGCTGAATATGGTATTTTTAACCGAGTTTTTATTATATTTGCATGATAAATTGACTTAATTGCTAGCATACAATAATTTACGATTAGAGAATTATGAATGCTTGTTTGGTTGTTGATAACACATGCAAACCCTAGTTATAGATGACTTTGGTTAGGTCGGGGAATGAGTTAGGTTTCATTCCAGTTCACTTATGTTGAACTGTTTAGAAAGATCGATCTAGGTGAGAATTACGAAAACTTTAGGGAGTTTACTATAATTTATTTGATTTCATTGGGCTCACTGGTGACTTTGGTGAAGAGTAGTAAACAAACTTTAGTGATCGTAATCCATTACCTCGATATCCAATGCATGTAGTTATTCTTTTTTTTTGGCCAAACAATGCATGTAGTTATTCATTCTAATATTTTAACTTGCGAACTTGAAGATAAGTACAAAATTATTAGTGTGATTAGAATTTATTGGCTAGCCAACCTTATGCTTAGTGATAGATCAATGAGTTATGGTACAAGTTGATTGAGTAGAGATTAATTAAGCATGACGTAAGATCACACCCAGATATCACGAGTTACATAAATTAACTAAGGAACAATGAACACTACGAGTGAGAGCTTGAGCTTAAAGATGTAACGGTTCTTGATAATCATGATATTAAGTCATTGCTTAGTAGTTAGCACGGAGGCTGAAAGCCTCGAATGAGTGGCATAATAAAATGATAAGAAAATTGAAACACCTGCTCAAATTAGCTAGATTGTTGTTCTTAGCCTTGTAAGTTTTGGAGACGAGCGTTATTATGTAGAAGTTCTAAAAATCATGATATTAAGCCGCTAATTAGTTGTTTGCACAGAGGCTGAGAGCCTGAAATGAGTGACATAATAAAATGATACGAGTTGTTTAAAAAACTCAGAATGGAATCCAAAAATCCGCTCGATTCGGTAGTTGTTGAGAATAATTGAGGGACCGAACAAAAGACGATTTATAAAGCAAATTTGTTTGAAGGTAGACCTTCTTAGTTAGGCTTGACTGAAAAGATGATTGACACGAAAGTGTAGAATTTAACCATCTTTAAGAGGCTTCCTAGACATTCTGATGAATTTCCAGGAGTTTGAAATGAATATTTGTCGACTCACGTGGAAGAGATGTAACTAAAGTGTCGCGACATCGCGAAAGCTAAGTTCTATTCATGTAAGTATGCAACTCGCTCCAAGAAGTTATAGAATATCAACTCCAGTCATAGTTTTTAAGACATATGAATTTTATATATCTTTATGAAAGTCTGTTCTGGTTATAATGCTTTGATGAATTTATTGTTGTGGTTACGAACTTTCGAATGACAACGATTTATTCAATCTCGTGATAAAAGATGAAAGTCGATTGACCACTGAAAGTGATGGTTTAGTGGTTAAACACTTACTCCTATGGAATTATTAGTTCTAAGGACGCAGGTACGTAACCCATTTTAGGGCGTTACCTAGCAGTGATGCCACATCCCGCTAATCCTACTTACTAAGTCATGACATGGAGTGGTCTTTGGATTGTAGATGAATCCTTAGTCGACGCCTCACAAATAGAATAATATGTTCGAAAGTAGGTTACTGAATTTTCTTGCTTAATCTTAAATATTGAGTTTCTAGATGTGTATAACTTAACTGATTTTAGGAAAAAATGAGCAATAGGTTCGGCACCTATATGGTTCTGCATTAGAGGTGAGAAACTAAATATAATTAGAATAACGGACGTAACAAAGGTTACACGTGTGAAATTACATTATGGAGCTTACGCTCTCGCTAGGTTAAAATTGATAAATCTACGAAGTAACAGAAGCTTTATGGAGCATTTAGCAGTTTGAAGAAGAATCAATTAAACAGAACGGTTGTAAAACCTTCAAAACTATAAGTCAAGGTGGAAACACTTTCACTAAAAGCTCAGCGATCTATGTAATGAAAGAGGTTGTGAAACAACCCATGATTACACTTAGTCCAGTAAACCCAGTGCAATGAACCAGTGTTTCTAACGTTGAAATATGCATGCTCTTTGAACATTATTAGAAATATGTCTTCACATATATGCACAACTTCGAACCCAATGCGATGAACCAGTGTTTCTAACGTTAAAATATGCATGCTCTTTGAACATTGTTAGAAATATGTCTTCACATGCACAACTTTGCATCTCCTATATATAATGCTTTTAAAAATAAAAAATATATCATGAGTCTGAAATTATGTGAGTTGCAATATAGAGTGGAACTTGTCGTCTACTATTGAAGAATCTCTAATTTTACTGTAAAAATTATTATACCCGTTCTATTTTAATGAATTGATAGTAATATATATATATATATATAGTAACTGAAATGGAAATACTTTATACTCACCATTAGAAGTGCTCTAAAACTACACTTAAGGCAAAACAGTGTAGTACTTATTGATAGATGAGTACACCAAATTTAATACAAGGCAAAACAATCTAGTTTTTGTTAATAGATGAGATTCCAAATTTAATATACAAGGCAAAACAGTCAAGTATTTGTTGATAGATCATAGATGATCGAGTACTCCAAATTTAATACGCAACTATCTCCACCATAGGGAGTCGAGCCTCTTTTTGGCATTGTGGTATCCATACGATAATATCATTCATTTAGATAGTTTAATTTTTAGAGGATTGTAAATTATATTATATTAGGAACTTATGAATATTAATATAATTATTCATATTTTTTATATCAAATTTATTATTTCGAACATTTTTTAAAATGTTTTATATAGATGTACAAACAAATAACTTTTAATATAACGCGATGACACGACACAAACACGCGTAAAATATTTTAGATCGTGTTTGCAAAAGGTGGTACAATATAAACTTACCGCGCATGTTTATATTTATTAAATTTAACACGTCATAATTATTGATACACACGAACCCCTACCCCTACCCCTACTAATGATGAGTCATTTCAAGAGATGAAAACTCATATATAGTAAACACTATTTAATTTTCTTTTATTGTTAAATTGTGTACTACATTAAAAATTTAATATATTGTATGAATTTAGTTATTTTTCAATTATCAATTTCTTTTTTACGAAAAAAGTTTATACGTTGTTTTTTTTTTCAAAAATATTTCCCTTTTAACAATTTTGAGAATCCGCCACTGAATATATACACGGTCGTAAACGAACGCACGAATTGACACAGCAACTAATGCTGCTATGATTAGTTCTTTTCAAAAATAAAATAAAACCTCGTATTAGTACTAAGTATATAATTATAGACGATACTATTTAATTTTCTTTATGTATTAAAATTTAATATATAGAGTATGACTTTAATGATTTTTCATTTTTCATTTTTTTTTTCGAATAAATGTTTATAGTATTTATGCATTTTTTTTCAAACATTTCTATTAACAGTATTTTTCCAGAATATATTATATATAGAACGGTTGCAAACGAAGCAAAGCAAAGAAAGAAGAGGATATGGGTTCCGCCTCTTCGCCACGCGCCGCCTCCCTCAACCACGTAATTCTTTTCCCTTTCATGTCCAAAGGCCACACCATCCCCATCCTCGACCTTGCCCACTGTTGGATGTATGCAAGTCAGGGCCTTCCTATGGTGTTTTGGGCTTTGTATTGTTTGGGGCTTGATATTGTTAGTTTGGCCCGTGTGGCTTATTTGTAATAGCTTTTTTATTTTAAGGACTGATTTGTAAGACTTATTTTGTGTGGGGTTGAACCTTGATTCGCTCAGGGTTCCCTTTAGTGATTTAAAGGTGATGGGTGACCAGATGAAGGAATTTGCCCAAATGATCCGCAATTGCTTTGTATCATTTTTCTCTGATGCTTCGTCTTCCTTTTCCCTTCGTTGCCCTGGTCTAGGGTTAGGGTTTCTGAGTTCCAGATGGTATCAGAGCTAAAGAGAAACTTGATTCCTCTCGTATATCGATCCTGATCCTGTTGCTGATCTTCGACAGTCCTCTCTTCGATCGATTACATCAATTGATCTTCCAATCTGTACCACGCCTCTCCCGCTCGACAATCTTGGAGTTCCCATTCCGCTACCATGAGCAATCAGAGTGATGCGACGCAGGTTTCTGACCCCGTGAAGAATCTTATCGGCGCCAATGATTATCCAGAGGTGCATCCCCATCACCCGCTCTATCTTCACCCGTCTGATCACTCTGGTATGGCTATGGTGTCTGTTAAGCTTTCTTGTATTGACGATTATCCCATGTGGAGTCGAGCGATGTTCATTTCATTACACGGGAAGAACAAATTAGGATTTGTCACTGGTACATGCCCTAGGGAGAAATTCGATCCAACCCTACATGAATTGTGGGATCGATGTAACTCTGTTGTCTTCGGCTGGATATTAAATTCTGTTTCCCGGGATCTTGCAAATAGTATCATGTATGCTTCATCTGCTTGCCATGCTTGGAACGATTTAAAAGAAAGCTTTGATAAGAAAAGTGGATCTCGTACTTATCAGCTACACAGGGACATTGTGATGACAAGACAAGGATTGGACAGTGTATCAACGTTTTTCACAAAACTGAAGTTCTTGTGGGCTGAGTTCGATTCTGCTTGCAATCTGCCTTTCATTGAGGGAGATTCCTTCAAGAAACATATGGAGCATAAAGACAACCTTCGCTTATTTCAGTTCCTAATGGGACTAAACGATACATTCTCAGCAGTTAGAAGTCAGCTCCTCATGTGGACTCCCCTCCCATCTGTTAATCAGGCATACAGCCTGTTAATGCAAGAAGAAAACCACAGAGTTGTTACCTCAGATGCCAATTCAGCTGGAAGCTCTATGAATGTGAGTTTTGGTTTGGGAAATGATAAGCCAAAAAAGAATCCCAATCTTAATCCCAATCTTGAGTGTTCTTTCTGCCACAAAAAAGGACACTCAATTGAACGATGTTACGCAAAGGGATGCGAATATTGCAAGAAAAAAGGGCATGTCATTGACAACTGCTTCAAGTATAGGGATTCTGGAAAGGGGAAGATGGCTAACAACATATCCAGTGCTACCACCATTATCAGTGGCAGCATGGAAGATGCCAATTTAGTAAATGGTGGTGCCCCTCCTATGACCAGTGCACGTGATACTACCATATCCTTCACTCAGCAGCAATTTGAGCAGCTTGTTCAAAATCTGGGAAGGGTCACCCCATCTGCAACAGCCACCAGTACCCTAAGCCAGGCCAACTCTGCAGGTATAATTTCTGCTAACTCTCATATTATCAATGATCAACATTGGATTATTGACACAGGGGCCACAAACCATATGACCAATCATTCAGATTGGTTAACCAATTTCAAACCTATTTGTGGCTCCAAAGTCCAATTACCTAATGGGATTTTTTCTAGTGTTTCTGGCATTGGGGAATTAATTCTAGGACCTGACAAAAAACTACAGAACATTCTTTACATTCCTGATTTCAAATACAATTTACTTTCAATTTCAAAGTTAACAAAGGAATTAAACTGTTCTGCTCTTTTTTTTCCTAATATCGCCATTCTGCAGGACCTCTCAAATGGGAGGGTCTTGGGGAGTGGCTTTGAAAATTCAGGTCTGTATTTTCTCAAGACAACAACCTCCAGCTCTCAGAATGTTGCTTTACACTCCTCTGTCAAAAATAAATTGATGTTATGGCATAATAGATTAGGTCATGCATCTTTTAAAACTTTGAAAAATATTTCGTCTGTGGATTCTTTTGGAAATAATGAATCTGTTCTGGAGGATTGTGAAATATGTCCCAAAGCCAAAATTACTAGACCCAAATTTCCCATTTCAGATTCAAGGGCTGAGTCCCCATTTGTTCTAATTCATGCAGATGTCTGGGGTCCATATTATGAAACCACTTATGATAATAAACGTTTTTTTCTTACCATTGTGGATGATTTCTCTCGACTCACTTGGACCTTTTTAATGCAGTTCAAGTCTGATACTCCCCTTATCTTAAAGAACTTTGTTACCATGATTGAAAATCAGTTTTCTCAATCTGTCAAAATTTTAAGAACAGATAATGGCAGAGAGTTTATCAATGAGCAACTTAGTTCCTTTTTAACCAGTAAGGGGATATTGCATCAGACTTCTTGCTCCTATACTCCCCAACAAAATGGGAGAGTAGAAAGGAAACACAGGCATCTGCTAGAAGTAGCCAGAGCTCTTAAATTGCAATCCTCCCTACCTAATTTTCTATGGGGGGAATGTATCTTGACAGCTTGTTATTTGATCAATCTTATGCCTTCTGATCTATTAAATGGTAAAAGTCCCCTGGAAATTTTAAAGAAAAAACCCATCTCTATCTCACATTTGAAAACTTTTGGGTGTTTAGCATACGCGAAGGATTTAGTTGTGTCTGATAAGCTTGCCTCTAGAGCCATCCCATCTGTATTCATTGGTTATTCTGATACAAAGAAAGGATACAAATTGTATGATATATCTAGTAAAAAGATATTTTTCAGCAGGGATGTGCTGTTTCGTGAAAATATTTTCCCTTTTGAAAATCACAAGCATGATCAGATGCCTATCTTTTGCGATGTAACACCTAGAATGCATACCTATGATGAACTGCCTAATTCAAATGACAGCTCTGAGGAGTTGTCCCATATTCAAAGAGATGATTTTAATGATGAAGGGACTTCTTTACCAGTTAATGATACTCCTGAGGTGCCAAATGATGAATCAGGCAGTTCTGATGGCCCAGTTGCTACTAATCCTGTTTCTAGTGATGTCCCAATTAACAGGAGGACAGGTCGAACTATCAGGCCCCCAATCTGGACAAGTAGCTACGACATGAGCTATTCTGCTGCATTATATCCTATCACAGATTACATATCTTATAACAGATTATCTCCTGATTATTATTCTTTTCTAACCTCTGTCTCAAGATTAACAGAACCTGCCACCTTTGACGAGGCTATTAAGGATCCATCCTGGATATCAGCCATGAAAGAAGAAATACAAGCTCTTGAAAACAATAAGACATGGGATGTGGTTCCACTCCCACCAGGTAAGACTGCCATAGGATGTAAATGGGTTTTCAAATTAAAGTTTAAAGCTGATGGCAGTTTGGAAAGGCATAAAGCACGTCTAGTTGCAAAAGGTTTTAAACAAAAATACGGCATTGACTATTACGAAACCTTTTCTCCAGTTGTTAAAATGCAAACTGTTCGTACAATTTTGGCTTTAGCCTCTATTCATCAATGGCCTTTATTTCAAATGGACGTGTATAATGCATTTCTCCAAGGGGATTTGGATGAGGAAGTCTTTATGGACATTCCTCAAGGATTTGGCAATCAAGGGGAGAATCGAATGGTTTGTCGATTGTCCAAATCCTTGTATGGTCTCAAACAATCCTCTAGGCAATGGAACGTGAAACTTACTGATACCCTTTTGAGCAATGGTTATTTTCAATCAAAAGCAGATTATTCCCTTTTTACAAAAAAGAGTGGTGATCAAATTGTGATATTATTGGTTTATGTTGATGACTTGTTAATAACGGGGAACAGTTCCATGCTGATTTCAGAGCTCAAAATGGTGTTGGAAAGCAGCTTTAAAATGAAAGATCTTGGGCAGTTAAAGTATTTCCTTGGTATAGAAGTTATCCGTTCTGAAAAAGGCATTGTTTTAAACCAAAGGAAATACGCCTTAGAATTAATTTCCGAGGTTGGATTGGCTGGTTGTAAACCAGCCAACACACCTATGGAGGTCAATTCTAAGTTAACTTCTCAGGAATATGATTCTCATCTTGGTATAAATAAGAGTGATTTGGCTGTTAAAGATGCAAGTTCATATAGAAGGATAATTGGTAGGTTATTATATTTGACAATGACGAGGCCAGATATTGCCTTTGCTGTCAGGCATCTGAGTCAATTTGTCAATTTCCCTAAACAATCACATTTAGATGCAGCTCTCAGAGTTGTGAGATATGTCAAGCTAGAACCTGGGAAAGGTTTGTTTTTCTCCTCTCATACTTCTTCTATTCTGTCTGGTCATTGTGATTCCGATTGGGGAAGCTGCTGTGTATCTAGGAGGTCTGTTTCAGGTTATTGTATGAAGTTAGGGAGTTCTGTTATATCCTGGAAAGTTAAAAAACAGGATGTTGTTTCCAGGTCATCTGCTGAGGCAGAATACAGGAGTATGGGTAAGGCTGCTCAAGAGATTGTTTGGCTTAGTTCTTTACTGAAAGAGTTGGGTTTTGAGCAAAAGAAACCTGTCATGCTATATTGTGATAGTAAGGCAGCCATTCAAATTGCTTCGAATCCAGTCTTTCATGAAAGAACTAAACACATAGAAATTGACTGTCATTATGTTAGGGATTTGTTATTGAAAAATGTTTTGCAGCTTAGTCATTTACAGAGTGAAGAACAGGAAGCTGATTTGTTCACAAAATCCCTTCCCAAGAAGCAGCTCAAGTATTTGTGTTTAAAGATAGGTATGAAAAATGTGTTCCAAATTGAAGGGGAGCAGGATAATGGGAAGTATGAAGATCATGGATAGCTTCTTGACAGTATACAGGAAGTCCTTCCTTGAAGGGGAGTGTTGGATGTATGCAAGTCAGGGCCTTCCTATGGTGTTTTGGGCTTTGTATTGTTTGGGGCTTGATATTGTTAGTTTGGCCCGTGTGGCTTATTTGTAATAGCTTTTTTATTTTAAGGACTGATTTGTAAGACTTATTTTGTGTGGGGTTGAACCTTGATTCGCTCAGGGTTCCCTTTAGTGATTTAAAGGTGATGGGTGACCAGATGAAGGAATTTGCCCAAATGATCCGCAATTGCTTTGTATCATTTTTCTCTGATGCTTCGTCTTCCTTTTCCCTTCGTTGCCCTGGTCTAGGGTTAGGGTTTCTGAGTTCCAGACCCACCTCCTCCTCCGCCGCTCCGACACCGCCGTCACCATCTTCACCACCAACGGTAACCAATCATTCATCGCCACGTCACTCCGCGGCACGTCCGCCTCCATAATCACGCTCCCCTTCAAACATGAAATCCCCGACATACCTCCAAACACAGAAAGCACCGACCAGCTCCCCTCCATGTCTCACTTCCCTGCCTTCGCGGTGGCTACCCGCCTCATGCAGCCTCACTTCGAGGCGGAGCTTGAGAAGATCCTCCCTACAGTAAGTTTCATGGTGTCGGATGGATTCCTGTGGTGGACCGGAGAATCTGCAGAGAGGTTTGGTGTTCGGAGGTATTCGTTTTATGGGATGGGAAACTTCGCCAGAGCTATGTTCAAAGCGGCGGCGGAGGAGTGTGGCTTCTTCTCTGAACCGCGGAAGGAGGACGGTGCCGGTGATGATGAAGCTGTTGCCGTCCCTTCGTTCCCATGGATTAAGCTCCGGAGAAGCGACATGAATGCCGTCCCTGGCCCTGAGGATACTCTCCACTTCGATTTCTGCGTCAAAGCCTACGAATCAACTAGGAAAAGCCATGGTACTCACTATGAAAGAAACAACCATTTTACATAAACTTGACTCATAAACATATATTTACATCTAACTAAAACTCACGTTAGTAATATTTAATCTTAAATCGTTTTACTTATATACGAATTTTAGGGTTTAGGGTTTAAACTCATCTAACAATCAATAAATAAAATATTAGTATTAATTATAAAATAAATTAATTTTAGATTAACAAATATAATATGTAATGGTGTAACAATATAGTGCAATACTTAAATTTAAAGAATGTATGATGAAAAAATAAGTGTCACTTTAAACGAATGTTATTTAAAATCAATACAGCAATTTTAGTCATATATTTATTACATAAAAAACATGATAGACCTACATTTAAGGAGTGTTATGTATGCAATGCTAATCACTACAGGAAAACTGGTAAATTGTAACGACGTTATTTTAAGGAATCAAACATCTCACAAATTAAAAGAATTTTTTAAGAATTTATTATATTTTGAGGGAAATTCATTACAAAACTCAAATTTTTTAAGAGATTTTTAAGGAAGTTTCTACCCAAACTTTTTGTTAGTAAATTCCCTTAAAAAAATTAAATGTTGTATTTGTAAGGGATTTTCATAATTCCTTTATAAATAAGGTTATATGCATCTCACAAACGACTAGGATTTTTTGTAAGAATACTTAATTTAATCAATCTGTATAATAGAGGTAACAATCGGTCTCCAGTTCAAGTTTATATAGCCAATTTTTTTTTTTTAAATAAAGATTAAGTAGCAATTATAATCTGTAAATATTCAGGTTGTTATTTAGCTATCAAACCTTTTTAATATAACATGTTTCCAAATATTATTATTTAGTCAAATTAAACTAACAACAGTAGATGAAAAAGTGATGCGGCAATTAGAAATCTAGTGTAACAGTGTATGGTATCAGTTATAATTAATAAAATTTTGATACTTATTACACTATTTAGTCTCTCTTACGTTAAATACAATTTATATTATTTGCTATATATATAATTTGGAGCGTAGCGAGATATTAAGTAACAGTACTGAGCTGACCACATAAACTTGTGAGGAAATGAAGAGATTATCTATGATTCCACGTGACAATGACTAATACATCGTTGTCTATTAAATACACAATATGTGTTTTGAATTAGTCATTGGAAAAGTAGAAAGTGATATATGACACTCATACACTAAACAACGGTGTACCATGTCAATGTCACGTAATACATCCGAATCATAGAATAACTTCTCAATAAAATGATATCGGTTCACAAAATATGTGGAATACATTATATGTGTAACTTTTACACAAGTAATTATTGCGTACCGGCCTCGCAACTATACTATACCAAGTACTTTTTAACAAGAGATTTTGGACAATAGATCCACACTCATATTTATATGAGACAAAAGAAGAAATTATTGAATACCTCGGCTTTTAACACTTAGAGCTGAGGTGGTGCACTACTGTCCGATGAATGTTTGCCTGTATTTTTAACTAAAAAATCATAAATAGCCACATGTCGGGGATTCATTGGACAACAGTCCACCACCTCAGCTCCAGGTGTTAAAGCCGATGTATTCAGTAATTGCTCGAGACAAAAGGGCATAAGACGGCGGCGTAGCACCGATGTATCTAACATTTTGTTCTCTATTTCGCAGGACTACTAGCGAACAGCTTCGAAGAGCTAGAGCAGCCGTTTCTGGACTACTTGAATCGTGACCCGAAACCTACGACTCTGTGTATCGGACCACTGTGTTTAGCGAGTGCACCCGAATCTGAACCCAATTATGGGCTTGAGAAACCATACTGGGCCCATTGGCTGGACCAGAAGCTAGAGCACGGGTGCCCGGTTCTGTACGTGGCATTCGGTTCTCAAGCAGACATCTCGGCCCGACAACTCAAGGAGATCGCGGTCGGAATTGAGATGTCGGGTATTCACTTCCTCTGGGTTCTCAAGCTGAAAGATGCGGACCTTGGGGACGGGTTTGAGAAGCGGGTCCAGGGTCGGGGCTTGGTGGTTAAGGGCTGGGTCGATCAACGCTGGATATTAATGCACCAAAGTGTGCAGGTACGTAATTAATTTAACTGCATCTACCTATTATTTATTTCAAATTCTACTTGGAGTTGGACATAGATGTGATGTTTGAATAGCTGTCCGGGACAAGTTCGAGTTTGATGTCACATATTTATACAAAATATACTGTTTATGCCATAGTTTTTTTTTTTTTTACCAATTTGGTATTAATGGTTTTCATTTTGCACCGTTTTCATACATTCGTTAGTATTCCGTCAAAAATTGCCGTTAAATGGCATGTGCCATGCACGTGAGCAACCCTAAACTTTCAATTTTGTTCAATTTAGTCCCTCTAATATATCTCTAACTTTTATGTTGTTCAATTTAGTCTAAAATTTCAAAATCAAACCCTTCACCCAAATTGACCTAGCCGGGTCGGGGTCACTGGACCCAGACGACCCTGACCCAGGGTAGCCTCAATTCCTTTAATGGTTGACAAATCTTTTTTTTTTTTAAAAAGACAAAAAAATTGGCTAGTATTATTTAGCATCCTTCAAAGATGCTCATGATACTTATATTTTCCACTACATCACATTCTTTAAATTTAATTAATGTACTAAGTTAAGTAAAATTATTAGAAACCAATTATTCAATTTTTGACACTAATTAAAGTGTGTATAAATGTGACAAGGGAAGAGCGGGCAAATATAATCGGTCTTGGATCATATACATATTGCATAATATCTCCATTGGTTATTACTGTTCATTCATGCATGATAGACCGTTTAGGGTCCACTTGTTATTATTAAGGCATCATTGCATATATGTGTTAATAATGTTACCTACGTATATGTAACTTAATTTGAAGAATGTAATTTAGAGTGTTAAACTTAATTTACCAACTTGTGAATGTAACTTCTTTGAAAATGCATGAGAAGTTTTGCATTTCATCTATAGTTCCATGTGGATGTAAGAGAGCAGTGATATGAATGTACACAACTTATTAAAAATTGACATGGATCAATTACATTAATTTTTTTTTAACAACTAAGCGAGATAAAATGGTATTAAAATTCTATTTGTTAACACTACACCAAAAACATTACGATTATATTATATTATATATATATAATGTTAGGTACACGTGTATGTAGGGTTTCCTAAGCCACTGTGGATGGAACTCAGTGATGGAGAGTATCTGCAGCGGAGTGCCAATGCTGGGGTGGCCGATGATGGCTGAGCAGCCAATGAATGCAAAGTTTGTGGCGGAGGAGCTAAGAATCGGGCTGAGGGTGGCCGGAGCATCCACAAAGGCCGGCGATGATTTGGTATGCTCTGAGGTTATAGAGCGAAATGTAAGGGAGTTGATGGAAGACGGAGAGGGCCGCAAATTGATGAAGGACAAGGTCGATGAGTTAGCCGAGATGGCTAAGAAGGCCGTAGCTCAAGGCGGTTCCTCATGGTCCACCTTAAATTCTATATTAGATGACAAATAAGTCACTATAGTTCGTTTTGCAAATCACGTGCATGCATGCATGCCTTGTCAATTGACTAAACTCTCCATCACGACAATTAATTAAAAGAATATTGCATACTAAATATCTTAATTACTCATACTTGACTATTTAGTACTTCAATTTTACTTTTCTTTATAATATTTACGAGTATTAAACATATAAAATATATCTAAATTATAAAAATGGTGACAATATTTTCTAATTTTAAATAGTGCATTCTCCATGTAGAATCCCAACTCTCGTATCCTACTTGTTGTCGTATGAGCTATAAATGTAAAAAAATGTTCGGGGAGTTATTTTCATTATTCGAATTATATCTATACTTTAAGGGCACGTTTGATTGCCGGTATTGCGATATCCTAATGTGTTTGTGTCAACTTGGTATTGGTATTAGCTAATACTTGGTATTAACTAATACTCAATTATAGAAGGAATTTGATATTAATTAATACCATCTAAAAGTAAAACATTAGCTAATACAAATCTCCTAATTACCAATTTACCCTTGTAATATATGACAAATTCTCACTGTTTACATCGTAGCTTCGGGCCGGACCCCGTTTACATCAAAACTTCGGACACGGGTCGGGCCGAGTCATGTTCGGGCCGGGCTGGGCAGTTCGAGCTGGGCTGCGCGGTTCGGGCCGGGCTGGGCTGGTCAGTTCGGGCCAGGCTGGGTGATTCGGGCTGGGCTGGTCAGTTCGGGCCGGGCTGGGTGGTTCGGGCCAGGCAGGTCAATTCAGGTCGGGCTTTGCAGTCCGGGCCGGGCTGAGCGATTCGGGCTGTTCGGGTCGGGTTGCTTTATGTTGCTTTGGTTTAGTTCGGGCTAGGCCCGGCTAGAACAGGTCGGGTCGGGCTAATCACTTTTTTCAATTGTTTTGTACTATTTTCTGTATATATATACATATTTATACATTAGCACAAATAGTTTTTACTATTTATACATAAATTTAATTTTTTTTTATGAAAAATATTATTTTAAATAATTGAAGTTACTTTTTTTTGTTAAATTTTATCTTTGTTAAATTTTATCTTTGTTAAATTAATCATATGTAAAATATATCTTCATTGAAAATGCAAGTAAGGGTATTTAGGTCTTTTAGTCATTGTATTAGGATATCCTAATACAAAGTTCATTCAAACATTGTATTAGGATATCCTAATACATGGCTCAATCAAACATTGTATTAGCTAAGCATGTATTAGCTAATACCGGTATTAGGATATCGCAATACCGGCAATCAAATGTGCCCTAAAGCTCTGATGATTTTGGCAATACATTATTTTGGAGTAGAGTGCAAAAGAAAGTTCATCAAGAATGGTGAAACATAAAATAAAAATTAAAAAAAATATATATAATGCAAGAAGATAATCACAATTAGCTACCACCATTGAAGAATGGTACTTTACCAAAAAAAAAAAAAGAATGGTACTTATATGGTAATATGGAGCTTCATTTGTCTTAAGATGACCGCACAAATCACCTCTCTGGAAACATGTAGCACCTACCAATTCCATCTCTGGAAACATGTCGCACCTACCAATTCCTAATCCCTACGACAGCAAAAATCGATACGGGTCCTATATAATTCATTTTTGCCTAAAGTGCTACATAATTTTAAATGTCAGAACATGATTGGTTAATGCTATCACATCTAGGGTGTACTGCTAATGGGTCGGTTTTCGCCAGCAGCCTGTGAATCGACATGTTAATCTCATACTCGTTTAGGGTTGTCAACGGGGCGGGTATCGCTTGCCCCGTACCCGCCCCGTGAATTGAGATGGTCGACCCGTATCCGCCCTACACAGTTCGCGAGGCGGGGCGGGTCGACCCACGGGTCACCTATTAGTGGTACATAAAATATTATTAGCAATTTAAACCCTAAATTCTATATTTACCATATACAAATTCAATTTAAAATTTAAATCACAAATAATAAAATTAAATTCAAATCCAAATAAAAGTCACAAATCCTAATTATTTTAAATAATGTATTATATTAC
Source organism: Clarkia xantiana subsp. parviflora (assembly GCA_036873135.1). Lineage (NCBI taxonomy): Eukaryota > Viridiplantae > Streptophyta > Magnoliopsida > Myrtales > Onagraceae > Clarkia > Clarkia xantiana. The sequence goes on from JAPTYO010000001.1 coordinate 52,275,992, forward strand.
CTATATAGTTTTATATAAATCATGTAATATATATATATATATATATATAAATTATCCACATACGGGGCGGGTCAACCGGGGGGCGACCCCAAAACCGTACCCGCCCCACGGGTCACGGATCGCGGGTCAAAATCGGGGCGAGCCCCGCGGGTCACGGATTACCCGTGACCCGTTGCTACCCCTATACTCGTTGCATAAATCTCTCAGAGCGTATCATGGGAAAAATCTCGCGGGCCCTGTCCCGTCCGGCTAATCTTAAGTATATCATCTTATTTATTATTTCTCAAGTATATATTCAAATTTTGACAAAATATATATATATTCAAATTAACCTTGAAATTAAAATTACAAATCCAACTCCAAATCAAACACCAATACATCAAATACATCACAAATTAAAAATTCAACTCGAAATTCAAATTACCAAACACATAAATTCTATTCTTTTATAAAATATATATATATATGGTTTAAGAACCTAAAAATAGTCTCAGGTTTCACCAATGTTGAAATTTGATGTTTCGTGATTAAAATGTTAAATGTAGAGTCTCATGTTTCATTTTTCTTGAAATTTGGTTTTCCGTCCAATTTCGCAATTAAGTTTGACGGAATGAGGTGAAATGATAAATTTGCCCATTTTAATATTTTATTCCATTTACTAGCATATTTGAGGAAATGTGAAATGACTACATCTACTTTCAAATTAGAAGAAACATGTGCTGCGTCACGTGCCTTTACTACCAAATGAAGAAGAATAAGAAGAAGGATTTGCGGAATAGTGAAGGAAGGAAGAATGAGCAATCTACATAACGAAAATTAGAGTTCTTCAACAGCTTGGGGGAGATGGCGTCCCGCTGGCGAAGGAATCGATGTTGCGACATGGCAGGCCCCGTTTACTGTCGTCACGGCGTCATAGCTGTGGTGAGAACTTCGTGGACATCAGACAATCTCGGCTTAAGGTTCTATGGGTGCCCGTTATACAATGTAAGCTTTCATAATATCTAATTGGATCTGGGTGTTGTTGTATTATTGTCAATATTAATTAAACCACGGTTTTTGTAAAATTCTTCAATTTCAGTTCAATAAGTGTAATTTATGGTCAGTTGAACTCTTGCCCTAATTATAGGGCAAATTTCTTCACTGGATAGTTATTGTTGTACAATTTTGTTTAATTTGACTCTATTTATTTTCGTTTAGCAAAATTTGGCTCACTCGAGGTAGGCTTTTCAGATCAACAATTGTTGTACGCACGCAACACAAGCTAAGCCTGCCGGGGTGTGCTTCAGATCCGGTGATTGCACACACCTACGCGTACACACGAAAAGAGAACTTTCATCTAGTTAACACTTTAAGATGCAAAAACCACTTGATAATTTCGGTGTGGGACTTTATTCACCCCAAAACTGATTTTGGCATTTCAAATGTCATTCATACCCAAACTTGGGCTTAAAACCGACCCACTGCAGCCAATATCAAAGTCCCAAGTCCAACAACATTCATATAGTATTCTTGGCTGCCAAGCTTCCTAATTAAATGTTTTGCTGCTTTTGCAAAAGCCCTTACAACAACCTAACGAAATTTGCATATCCCAAGTTTGAGGGCGAGTCGAAGCTTTTGAACCTACTACTCTTTTAGCTCTTTCATGCACGACGCTGAAATATCAAAGATCGTCGATTGAGCAAGCGGTTTGTCGATTACAGGACGCTCTCTCTTCTCCAGATCATTTCCCGCTGAAGTAGCCTTCGAAATTACGATTTAGAACAATTTAATTAATTGAAAAAAGGATGAATATATTGGTAGAACAACGCAATCGTATGATTAGTGACAAACTAACTCATCGACGGTGGCAACAAGTGATATAAGTCCATACAAGTATATCAACATCTTATATTCATTTTCGTCGGAATCCTTATTTCTAGTTGTGCATGTTGTTTTAACTTCATTGTGGAAATGTTATAGAAACTTGGCGCCAAATTTCATTTCTGATTGAATCATAACCATGCAGGATCCTTGAGAGGATTGACAACAGCCTTGACTTGGAGGTAGTTTTGAAGACTGTAAACTCCCTTCTCTCTTCCATGGCCGCTCATCTTATAGCCTCCAAAGGGAATCGCCGCATCAAAAACATCGTAGCAATTGATCCAGACTGTGCCGACTCGCAATGCTCGGGTTAATATGTTAGCAGTCTCAATATTCTTGGTAAAAACTCCTGCAGCCAAACCGTAATTCGTATTGTTTGCCCTCTGAATCACCTCCTTCAGATCCCTTCAAGTGCAAATTTACCAACCCTTATTAATGAACAAGTTGTATATTTATCATGAGTTATTGAAAAATGGTTAATAACTAATAAACTGTTTGAGGTTTGACCTATGTTGAAATTTAGTGTCTGAATTTTAAAGTGTTGAAATGGACTGTCTGAAGTTTTGACTTTGTTGAAATTTATTTTTCCGTCCAAAATTGCTGTTAATTTTGACAGAATGTTGCGAAAAATCAGAATTGTCATTTATACCAAATATGAAGTGACGAAATTACCCCTAGACAACCACCACCAACTCTGGTCGGCCACCACCCAACTCCGGCAGCCGTCACCCTACTTCGGCCGACCACCACTCAAAAACCCTATAGTTGTTGATTTAGCTATGAGAGGTAATTTCGACAATTCTCTAGGTAATGGAAGGTCAGATTTTTCATGGATGGGCATTTTTGGAATATCCATTTTATCGAGCTCATGTATTGGTCACGTGATACACTTTTGTTAATCAAAAAATAGATGAAGACACCAAATTTCAACAAACACCAAACCTGAGACAGTCAATTTTAACGACGGACACCAGATTTCAACATCGGTCAAACCTCAGACGGTTTATTAGTTATTAACCCATTGAAAAATCTAATACGTACTTGTATTTAAGGATGCTTTGAACAGGACCGAAGATTTCGTCTTGTGCTATCAACATATCGTCCTGGGTCGATATAACAAGAATAAGACATGGTCATTAACTGAACAATGTAACAGCAAGTGAGACTTTAAGGTTTAATGATACGTACCTGTACGTTGGAGAACACAGTGGGTTGAATGTAGTAGCCTTTGGAGCCGAACCGATCACCACCAGCCTCGAGAGTCGCGCCGCATTCAACGCCAGATTTAATGTACGTCATGATCTTCTCGAATTGTTTCGTATCAATCTAAATTAATTAAGGAAATATAAAAAATAATACATCAACGAAAGTGAAACCCGCAGAATATATAAGATGATGGAGAAAATAATGTATCAGTAACTACCTGAGGTCCTTGTTGGACCTCACTCTTAAAAGGGTCTCCCACGACGCGTTTCCTGGCAAGCTTCTTTGCTTTCTCGACAAACTCATCGTAAACACTTTCATGTACGTATGTTCGGGACCCAGCGCAACAACACTGGCCCTGGTTGAAGAACAGTGCGAAATGAGCCAGCTCTACGGCCTTGTCCACATCTGCGTCCTCGCAAACAATAAAAGGGGATTTTCCTCCAAGTTCTAAGGTCACGGGTTTAAGGTTGCTCTTCGCTGCCAACTCCAGCACCGACTTCCCAGTTATGGTCGATCCAGTAAATGCAAGCTGCAAATACATTTTCTTATTTAAAAAATAAATACTTGGATAATGTAGCCTCTAAGATAGAAAAGCTTAGACTGTGAATTAGTTTTTAAAGAAGCTTAATTTAAAAAAGTACGTAGTATTGTAAATAGGTCTATTTAGAGATTCACTTGTATTGGTAGTAGGGCTGGCAATTTATGATACGACGTGAACATGCACGACACAAACACGCACGGAAAAAACTGTGTTCGTGTTAGCATATAGTAGAACGATAACACAATAGCACGAACACGATTAAGACGATATACTTCCGTGCCGTGTTCGTGTTTGAGTATCATAACACGACACGCACGATAGCACAATAAAGTTGTGCTACTAAGACTAATTCTTAAGTATTTTTTAAACAAATCTTATTTATTACCTTAAAAACTCCAATTAGTGATTTAATTTTTAGTGTTTGTATACTCTATATTATTAACTTATGCATATTGACATACTAATCATAGTTTTTTTTTTATATATAAAGTTTATTATTTTGATTTTTTACTTAGATATCTCGTTAGAGATGTACAACTATATATCCTTACACAACACGATAGCACGACGCGAAGACGCACGAAAATATCTGTGTCGTATTCGTGTCTTTAAAACGTGGCACGATAAACTTACCGTGCATGTTCGTATTCAGTGAGTTTATCACAACAAGATTATTGACATGCACAATAACACGAATTGCCACTCTATTTGGTAGTAAGTACCTTGTCAACATCCATATGCCTACATAGAGACGCGCCTGCTGTTGGACCGAAGCCTGATATAACATTAACGACTCCAGGAGGAAGTCCAGCCTGCAGATCGACCCCATAAACCAACAGCATTAGCACGATGTCTTTCAAATTTGAATATCAAAGTGAATGTATTTGGTTGCAATTCTTTCAATTTATATTTGAATCTATCTTTTGTACACATAAAAATACCTCACATGGCGAAAACATGTTCATTTTCTATCCAATTTGACGAAAATTAAAACAGATGTAGCAATTTATTCGGAGATCGAAAATTCTAATGTATACCTCGTATAGTAGTTTGGTAGTGTAGAGAGCGGAGAGGGGGGTTTGCTCGGCAGTTTTGATGACAACTGTGTTACCGCAAGCTAATGCAGGTCCGATCTTCCACGCAAACATGAGTAGAGGGAAGTTCCATGGTATGATTTGTCCGGCAACTCCGATCGGCTCATGCAGCGTCTGGACGTGATACTGTCCGTCAGACGGAATGGTGAGACCGTGAATCTTGTCTGCCCAACCTGCATAGTACCTGAATATCCTAATCACCATGTTAAGCTCAACATCCAATGCTTGTTTGTACGGCTTCCCGTTGTCCCATGTCTCTATCGCCGCAACCTCCGCTTTGTGCTTTTCAAGCAAGTCCGCAAAACGCAGTAGGATGCACGACCTTTCCTGCACGTAATCAACCAAACCATACAACATGTCCACTTTTACTGTATGTGCGTGCGTTTTAACCAACTGTCTCATAAGTGAGTGACTGTTGAGGAAAAAAGAGAAAGATATTATACATATGGAATCATCTTCGGCCATGGCCCTTCATCGAACGCCTTACGGGCAGCTGCAACTGCTCGATTAATATCCTCTGCATCGCCTTCAGCGACCTCAGCTATGACATTTCCAGTACGTGGGTCCAATGTAGGAAATGTTTTTCCTATAGTTACAATGAGTGCAACTTCACTAATTAATGCACTTCTACAAATATAAGTTTCCCTAACACACAATCAATAAAATTAGGTATATATCTGGGTAAAAACTTCGATATATAGGCAGATAGTGTCGCTAATAAGTTAAGTAGTGGCTAGCGACAGAAAAAGGTCGAACCAGAAGCGGCGTCCACGAAATTGCCATTTATAAGGAGCTGAGTGTCTTCAATTTTTACTGACGGGGCGATCGGTTCTTCTTGCGATGCATCGCTACTAAATTGACTGATACCTCTTAACAACCACGAATATCCACCTGAAATTCGTAGGTTTTATTTGTTAATATCATTTTGAGCAGTCAAATTGCATCAAGCATGTGTATGAGGGTTATTCTCAAATGCTATTAATTAATAGTTGAACACTCGAACAAATTGCTAGCTGAAATTAATTTTGAACATTTTGTATTTCCGTAATTTTTTTTTTACTATAATCACTTATGTGTTGGATACGTAACGAAGAAAATAGTTAGCAATTCGCTCGACTGACCAAACATTAGAAAACAGTTGTATTCGACTTTCCAAATACCAATTAGCAATTTGTCATATTTTTACGAATCACATGTGTAACATATAGGTGATTCTTTTTCAATAAAGATTGAAATTCTAACACAACTAGCAAACTGTACATATAAGATCGTTGATCTAGCAAGATTTTCAAAATCAACTTCGTCTAGCCATTTGATAATTAACCCTGTAAAGAAACTAGAACAAACAAAACCAAGATTGATCATTTACCTAGGCGATGGAGACGAGCAGTCGAAGAAGCCTTTGATGCAAGGGAGCAAATCTTTTGAGTAGCCATAGTCAAGTTGCAGAAAATCTCTGAAACTCTAGAATTAGGGTTATTATATTGTTGATCTGATTCAGTCTTGAAATCTGCCTCCAATCCGATTTGATCTTATCATTCGAATTCTGATCCTTGAAAAGTGGATTAATTTGGAACCTATGTTCCCTCCTGCTACACCAAGTGTGTGATCACTATTCACTCTTCCTGCAAAATCCTATACTGTTGGAGAGAAGGAAGAGAAGATCTGAAGATGATAGAGAGAGAGCCAACAAAGATTTCGGCATTCAAAAATCATGCATAAGAGACTGGTCTTGTCTTCTTGAATTCGGTTCGGTTTTATAGCTGTTGCTTTTTACGGGAAGGCAAATATGGCGTTTAAGAAAATATGCTTGGACTGTGTTTTTTGTTTTGGCGGGTAAATCTAATCTACCTAAATATAAACAAACAATGGTCTCTTAGCCTCTTAAGTTCAGTAGCCGTTGTTGCGCCTCCTTTCCCGCGACCCTTGCTTCTTTTGATCTGTGGATGCGCCGGCCCTGACAACAATTGCTCTACCCCCTTTCAGTCGGTGAATTTGACACATTCGGCTGCCAAAAAGGTGTTGTCGCGCCTCCTTTCCCGCGACCCTTGCTTGTTGTTTCCATTTCCATCAACAAATTGCTTCTTGATCTGTGGATGCACCGACCCTGACAGCAACAAACCTCTGAAAATGACAAAACGTTCAGCACCACTTTAAGGTATTCTCTTTAAATTTGCTTGGAATTATGTATTCTCTGTGCATACTAGATACCTGCACGCGCTACGCGCGCGCAGTATTGTCCTGTCGATCATACATTACATGATTAATCTGACTCCGAGTATAATACGAGGGCATGAGACCCGACTTCAAATCTTCAAAATTTAATTCAAATTCTCGTGCGGCCGGGAGAAAAACAAAATTAAAGGGCTCCCGGCCGCTCGAGAATTTGAATTTAAATTTTGAAGATTTGAAGTCGGGTCTCATGCCATCGTATTACACTCGGATTCAGATTAATCAGCTCTCATGATTTTAAGTTGGACTAGAAGTGCACCCTCGGTTGATAATTTCACTACAATGTAGCATTCGTATAGTTAAAACTGTTATTAAGCTTCTGGCTTTTAGGTATGGATTGTTGTTACTCAAAGAGCTACTGGTTTATATGTATAGATTGTCGATTCCCATCATAGTTCATCTCTGGTTGCAGCTTGAATTTGCACAATTTACAAGGGTTGCAGTTCTAATTTCTTAATATATTTTTCTTCTACATCTTACAGCTTGATATTTTGGTGATCTCCTTTTCTTAAAAAAAAAGCTACATGTTTCAGAGATTTTTTTAATAAAGACTGTTATTCAGTTAATATTAAGAACTTGTAAGGATTTTATGATCTCTCATATCTTGAAAATGATGGGCATAAAGCACACATTGATGCAGAAAAATAATTGTACAATACGATGATTTATACATGTTTAGTTCTTTATTCTTGCTAGGCCACCGTTGAACTCGTACCTAGACAAGGTTACTTTTTGGCCGATCTTAAACTCATTAACGCTACGTTGTCTTGCTTCATAAACGTGTTATCCTCTCATGGTTAAATTCAGTTAGACATGGAAGATGTTATCCTCTCTGAATAGTGTGATCAATTTCCCAACGGATAAGCTTCTCATTGATCAACAATCTCTAATTTTCTCCAGTAATGCCGACGTACAGACCAACATTGTCCATTGACCGGCAACTCCACCGTCAACAGTGGCAGATTGGTAACATCTCTATATCGATATACATTTCTTTGTTGCTACTTGTGTTTGTCTTTCATTCACTTTTTTCGATTTAATTACTTACATCAGTTCATTGCGGATTGTTATTCTCTCAATATTGATATTCATTCAGTTCAATTTTTATTTCGTATATATATATATATATATAATTCACGGTGACCTCTGTTCGTATCTACTACTCGAAATAAAAAATGTCGCGCCCTCGCCTTCGAAGTACATGAAACTAAAATATGGTTTCTGTACTGAGGGAACATACTTCTTATCTTATGAGATATAAGGTTTGATAATTTATACTTGGCCAAGACACGGTTTTTTTCCCCTTTTACTTGTTTTCTTTCTACTGGAAAATGCAATCTTCACTTATGCACTGACCTTTATATTTATTATGTTCTATCTGTTGTTGTTTATTACGAGTTTATATTTGCATTGGTCGTGTTTTCGTTGACTACGTAACTCAGTTGTATCATTGAAGGGCATGTCTCCTATTTGACCATGTGTGATCGTTTTTATTCTAAGGAACTTGATTTTCATTTTGTCCCGTCCTGTTAAGAAATTAGTCCATAAAGAGCAGGTTGGTTGTGAAATTATATTGCTATGCAATCAACTACATTATGCTTGATGTGTGATAATTGGAGATTCGCAGCAGCTTAGATTAAAACGTTTAGTCTTTGAGATATTCATGATTTCTAAAATGTTTAGTTCACCTGCGATTATGTTTCATGACACATGATACACATAGCCCACCACAAGAAATTGAATCCAGTAAGTGTAGTACATCATTGTAGTATCAAATTTAAGAGTGATGCTCACTCTAATTATTATTGTATAGTTTGACTTTATCTAGGAAGGACAAAGCAAAGCAAATGGTACGTGCCTAGGAATGAATTCTTCATTTAGAGTGTTATGCTCTCAACCTGGTATGTATGTATGAATCTATCAAACAACACTTCCATCAGTTAAAATATCTGATGAAACAAAGACATGATCATTCATATTCCTTCATCAGGTATTGAAAACAAATCTGGCACTGGTTATTCGTTTGAGAATGTTATAGCTACTTGATTTTTCCATATCCGTGTTATAGAGTGCTATGTGTTGGTTTTATGTTGTGCATGATGTTTTGGTTTTGAGTTTGACTTTACGGTTGTTGGAGTTTAGTCTTGATTCAATTCTTTACTTAACCTTATGTATTTTATTTTAAGCTACAAGTAAGATACGTTTGTATCTAAAGTTAAACCAGATGCTTAGGCTGTTAGTTTTTGGGAACATTCATGACTCCTGTCTTGTAGATCTGAACTTCCTCCTATCTTGCAGCTGTTTTGCTCTAAAATGAGCGGAGATCATACCTATGTACTATATCTTGATTTAGAAAAATAAGTCATTATATTTGTTAAGGCTAAGATGTGTTCATATTTGGAGTGTTTTTTTCTTAATAAAAATGATTTAGATGTTTATTTATCTACTATTGGATCATTATTCTCATGTTGTATTTCAGATGATTTTTCTGTTGTAGTTTTACACATGTTAATATTTGTATAATACTATATTCTTAAGTTTGTTTAGCCATCTAAATGATTGTCGTGCGTGCAACGCATGCGCCTACCCTAATTAGATAATAACTAGATACAAATTACGCGAGTGCGCAAGTAGAAAATATTTAAATGAATGTATATTAAAATATATTTTTTTGATAGAAAAGAAGTATTATTTTAGAATTCAAATTACAAAGCAAAGTAAGTAAAGCTCAACAACCATGATATAATACATGGTTTTAACCAAGTTTTCGTGACAATATTAGTCGATGTTGTATAACCCAAATTACAGACTTGTACAACTTACATAAAAGAAGCACAGTCAACAGGAACAAGAGAGGCAAACAAACCATGACAAGACCTGGTAGACGAGACACTCTGCGAACCTGTTGTCCACATAGGAATCAACTTAAATTTAGTTGTTGGATTGACAAAACTTATTCCGGTAGGAAATGATAGTCTGAGGACTATGATGATTTAAAGACATTGATGCAACGTTGCGATAATCAGTCTATATGACACAATATAACATGTTTAATGAAATGTTTAGACGTATACGTCCTACACATTATAATTTTGTTGACAGTTGCTCTCAAATATATTTATTTGCTCGATGAAATAATGTCGGCTGATAAATAGCGGATCCGCTTCTCGTAAGGGTTAAACGGAGAGCTATTTGGTCAAGCATCGAGAGGAATGCGGCTAAACCCCGATAAGTAAACGCACTTGAGAAGGAAAAAAACAATCATGCTGACTTTAGATTCCAAGATCTTGGTTCAATAGAAAAACCTAATCACAAGAGTGAGTGTGGTCATTGTGGGGGTCAAACCCCATGCCCAATCCTATGATGCAAAACAATGACAGTGTTGATTAAGGTTAAATGTTTTACTAATTCATAAGGAGAACACAAAGTTATGATGATGCTCTTGAGACATAGAATCACTTATGCGAATGAGAAGTGGGGTCGCTTCTAAAGAAATTATTGAGGACACAATTCTTAGAAACGCTTGTAGAACCAGGCGGGTGATCCATGGCCAACGGATCACATGGCATGAACTGAACTATACTAGGAAGGTACATGTGTGAGTTATGTCATCACTTACACCAACGGTAGTCGATTCAATGATATTGTGTTTATCGACCCGCTAGTAAAGGAGGCATGATCCCACAAGGATAGATTCAAAGGGTAACACTTATATATCATTTGCAGGTTTTGATCGTTGAACTCAAACTCCGTGTCTACATATATCGTGAGGTTTCCAATTTTCATTCATGTGGGGGATTGTTAGAAAAAAAAAAAGTCAATTTTAATTAAATTTAGTTTGGGCTAGTTTTTTTTTTTTACTAATCTTGTTTAAGCCCAATTTTTAGTATGAGCTCAATTGTATAATTTAGCCCCCATTTTTAAGTGAATGAAAATTGTGAAATGAATTTTGTATGATTAGTTAACCTTCATCCTCCCCCACTCCTCTCCTATAAATATACACTTCATCCTCCCCACTCCTCTCCTATAAATATACACTCCATTCTCTTTTAAAAACTACAATGAAAAATGGTACATCTTCGTTCTTTGTTGAGTGTCTAATTTTTTGAAATCCATATTTCTTGAATCCAATTTATATTTTTTTCTCATCAATTGTTCTTCGTGTTGAAATTGCAGAGTTTTTCCTAGGTTTATTTTGACATTTTGTCGTGTTCGACCTTCCTAGTTTTTTTTATCTCTACCCGTTGTTGTCGACTTTCCTGTTCTTTGTTTGAGTTCAGGTATTAGTTCAGTTCGGTTGAATGAATTTTGTGCTGGATTCGATTCGATGATACTGTTGAATAATGAGAGTTGATCTCCCCATGTTTAACCTCGTGTACAACCTGATGACAAGGTGGGGCGTAATTGCCTTAAGTAGACCGTGATCCGCACGGGTCTCAGTATAAAAATACATATTTGTTTTCATGTCAATTGTACAATTTTGGATTAGTGTATATCTTAAATAATAATTGGAGTAATTACTTGTAAATACCCGAAATTTAACTAATTGCATTTTAGTCCTTGACTTTTTTTAATATTACATTTTAATCCTTAAATTTTATAAATTACATATTTACCTCAATATTTCCAACATTAAATAACACAACGAAGAGTGACAAATTTAGGGTTTTTCCTTAGTGGATCAACAACAAATGCCTCTTTCCAAAGAGGATGCCTCGATTTAAAAAATAATAATAATACTAAATTCTAGTTTTTTTTATTATTATTTTTTATTCTATCTCAGCCTAGAGATTAGAAATTTGTTGTTATTAGAGTTGGTTTTGTTTAGGGTTTCAGGTTTAGTTTGTAAAATAAGGCTTTGGCTCAAGTGGTGGCTTCATGTGATGTAGTTTTGTCTTTTGTACCACAACCAATATCCTTCCTTCCTATCAATGTGGTTTGAGAAACCAGACATCATATACTCCAACCAATGTGGCCTGTCTCATCAATAATAAAGTACAATAATGGCAGCACTAATTAATCATTCACCCCAAATCAAAGGATAACATCCTTCAAATGTTGAAAATTATCCTCCAAATTGAATAGGGGCGGGTTACGATGCAATCAAGTTTATTTTAAATTGATTTTTTAATTGTTAGATTATGAGTGAGAATCGATCAGAATTCAGAAAATATAAAAATATTTCTTACACTTGTATAATCTGATGGCTGAGAAATCAAATTGAAATAAATTCGAGTTTATTTTAACCGAACTCAAGTGAATATGTATCAAATACAATGGAATTAGACACTTCCTTAACTTTTTAAGAGAGGTTTTTGGTCTCATTAAAAAAACTTTACCACAACTTGATCAAATTTCTACTTATCTTATGAATTAGTTAATAATATACTTCATTTCGTTGAGTTGAACAATTCAAATATAATATTTTGTATTTAATATTTCTAACAGTATTCAACCAACTGACATATAAGACTTATGACGTAAAAAATTATTATAGCTAATGAATTTAATCATATTGAACTTATTTAATTTGGCCAATCCATATCAAGTACAGATTAACATATTTTACAACAAAAATAAACGACTATTACACATTGATAAAGAAGAAACTCAAATTAATTCCAACTTTTAGCCTTTTCTTTGGGCCAAAATTCCAACTTTTAGCTAAAAAATGTTAATTATTTTCTTTATTCTTTTAATTGTTATTATTAGGTTAAATTTCTTCATTAATAATAACTTTGTGCAAGAACAAGATACTAGCAAGTTGGATGATGACATTCAATGGCTAATCTTTGACTTTCCAATATTATTGCACTTACCACCTACCATTCTCATCTTGAAGCAATAACCTTTGGGGGTCTTCTAGAAACACATGATTTATGATCTCACTTATGTAGAGATTATTATTTATAAACTAATTAAATCATGAAATTTAGCCAAAAAAATATTAAATAAATGCATATTTTATGTATAAATAATAATTATATGAATTGTGTCTCCACCAAAACAAATTATATGAATTGTACTGAGCTTCCTTTTCGACTTATAACGTACATAGATGATAATTAACTTATAACGTAGATTTTTGACAGTTCAGTGGTGCTTTAAAAAACAAAATCCATTTATGAAATATAACTCTTCAAATTCAGATGGTTAACTTAATTAGATAGAAACGAATTCGTGCAAGAAACTTCATGTAAGTGCTTTCAGGGAAAGTATGAAAAAAAAAATATATATATATATATATATATATATATACTTTAAATTCAGTAACTATTTTTAAATGAAATATTAAAATAAAATTCTTAACTTTTATTAATAAATCACTTTTTTTTCTTTCAAAAACAAACAATAAAAGAAAGAAGTCAATAGTCAATTAAATCTAATTAGGGTCGAGCACTATGCTAAACTTTTTTAAATTTATCATTTCTTTTAAGAATTATAATTTTTTTTATCATTTTTAAATATTTTCAGTTTTTATCAATTTTTTCCCATAGTAATTTTTTTTACCATACTAATATTATTGGCCAATATATTTTCTTTATTTTAATATTTATACTTTTTTAGAAACATTTTTATGTAATTTTTGGATTTATTTCAAAATACAGTTGAAATCATTCCACCTTAAGTTAGAACTTAACCTAAAAATTGTCAGATTATAATTTCCTATTTTTTAGATTTATTTATATTTTTAAGCATTTTTTATAAATAAATAACATGGGTTAAAGGTACTTTTGATACCACATGTTTGACCGAATGTGGCTTTTAGTACTGGATGTTTAGTTTTGTATATTTTTGGTACCAAACGTTTGAAAAAATGTGGCTTTTGGTACATCCGTTAGTTTTGGCCGTTAAATGACATGTGCAAGTCATGTGATCGACTCTAAACTTTTAATTTTGTTCAGTTTAGTCCCTCAAATATATTTCTAACTTTTATTTTGTTTAACTTAGTCATAACACTTCAAAATCGGACCCAATTAAACCAATCGAATTCAATTGACATGGTCCCATTTGGGTCAAATTTACCCAATTGGAGATAGGTCCCAATTGGGTTCGATTTTGAAGTTTTAGGACTAAATTAAACAAAATAAAAGTTATGAATATATTTGAGGGACTAAATTGAACAAAATTAAAATTTTAGAGTCGATCACGTGACTTGCACATGTCATTTAACGGCCAAAACTAACGGCCAACCAACAGATGTACCAAAAGCCACATTTTTTCAAACGTTTGGTACTAAAAGTATACAAAATTAAACATCCAGTACTAAAAGCCACATTCGGTCAAACATGTGGTATCAAAAGTACCTTTAACCCTAAATAAAAACTTATTAACTTACGACTTCATCTTTCTAGCCAACACTTGATTAATGAAAGTTTTCGAACACCATTAAAGCGAACATAATATATACACTTTGTTATAATTTTGACAAACCAGCCTTAATTTTCATACTTTCTCAACGAAGTGATATAATATAACAATATTTAATACCAATTCAAAAGCACAACTGTCCAACTTTTAGGTTGAACAAAGCAATCAAAGCCAAGCCATTTACTAAAGTGATGCCAACTCATGACCAAAACCTCAATTATTGGCTTTTAGAGATTTCTTAAGCTAGTTAATTACAATAGAATGGACAATATTAAACAATAATAACTTAATAATAATATTTTTTTGTTGGCCAAAACAAAATAAAATAAATATTTTGTAGAAAATGAGAAAATAAAATTAAAGAGAAAAACATTTTTTTTATCAATAACTAATTTTGGCCATTTTTTTTTAATAAATAATAATATTTTCACTAAGTTTCACACTTTTTAATACTATTACTATTATTACTTATTAGACAAAAACTCCACAAGGCCAAAATAAGCACCCGAAAAGGATTGGATGGGCATGATAAGGTAATTGTCTCATACAATTACATCAACTATATATCATCACATGACTTAGTCTTGGGAATTCCAGAGTGAGTAGGCTTCATGGATCCCACCATGACAAGGCCAAGACTTGCTATCTCTGCATAACACAGATCCAAACAGGACTGCACATTATCTAGATAAAGGGTGGAGGTGAAAGAGAAAGCTAAAGAAAAAAATAAAGGAACCCAGATGCTTCAAAAAGGCAACAAAAGCAAAAGCAATATATATGATCACATACATAGATACCCATTTACAAAAGTTATGGCTTTCATTGTTTTTAAATGTGTTCATCTATGCTTCTTCAGTTTTGCATATTGTTCCTCACTCAACTCAATGCATTACTAATACTAGAACTTCTATACATTCATTAATTCAGCTTTAAGGGGCAAAATTATGCATTTGTCTGTTTGAAAAAGCAAATCAAGAAAGATGTTCTAACCATAATTGGACAGTGAGTGAACTATGTGATTGCACCATGAAGCAAAGAGATTGGAACAAGTAAGTGGCAATAACAAGATATATAGCGCGGAGGTTCGAATTTTTTGATTTAGATTTTACAGAAAGGACATGACTTCTCATCACTAAGTATAACCCAAAAACTACTTCTCCAATTAGTAAGTATCCCACAGAAGAAAGACCTCAAGAACATCAAAGGCTTCTCAGTAATGAATGATCAAGCAGGAAACAATAAGTAACCCAAGTTCTATTTTTCTTGGATCCCCTCCATCCACGGCAAATCAATTTTAAGAGAAGAAGGCATCATATTCATACCCATCTGTTGATGTTCTTGGCCACCAAGTTTCCCTCTTTTTGACCATTGCCAGATCTTTGAAACCGAAAAGCTTTCACCTTTGGCTACACTGGTAATCTTCTTCCCCTCCACTTCTGCTGAAACCCAGTTCTGGTTTTCAGCCCTTTTTGCAGGTTTTGAATCGTCGCAAGGAACCCGAAGATCTGAATCAACAACCACGTACTGATACGAACCCATTGAGAAGCACCTCCTTGCATCCAAATTGCTGCTGCTAGTCTCTCCTGCCACCTCAGATCCTTGGTTGTTCAATTTTCTGAACTTCCCAAGCCTCACTGGTAACACTCTCTTCTCCACAACAACAGCTTCTTCAATTTCGATTGCCTTCTGTCTCGGAGTTAACCCACTTGGTCCGTTATCTTCTTCAATGAGGTCTTCGTAATCAAACATCGGGTTTTCAATCGAAATCCCTTGACTGAAGAGTGTTCCTCTGCAGAGAGGGCAAGTGGAATTGGAGAGAAGCCAAGTATCGATGCAGGAGATGTGGAAAGCATGGCTGCAAACGGGAAGCAGCCTCAGTTTATCCTTCTCAGTGAACTCACACAAACAAACGGCACAATCAAAAGGCTCATTGATTCCCACTATCTCCTTGTAGTTGAAAACTGGAAGCGCGTCTATAAAGGCTTGGTCCAGACCTGAATCATGGAGGTGGAAAAGCTGCTGCAGCTGCCTCTGCAGAGCATCGGATGTGGATATTTCTGGGTATCGACTGGACGATGCAGAGGAAGCCGGTTGCTTTATGAGGAATCTGACCAGTAGGTGGAGGAGGCCGGAGATGAAGAACAGCACAGCCAAGATTACTATAATGAAAAGCACGGCGGGGCTGATTTTGGGGCCGGAGGGCGGCGCCGGCGGCGGGGTTGTGCTTCTGATATATGGAGGGGATGGGAAAATGGGAGGTGGGTATGTCGAAAAAACAACATCTTTTTGATGGATTTGATAGTGAATCAAGGACATGTTTCAATTGGGGTTCCTCAAAATCATGTGTTTTGTTTGTCTCCTCCAAGAACAAAACAAAGACAAAAACAAGAAGGAGAATAGACTCACATCATTCTCTTTCCTCCATTGAAGCTAAATCGAGTGAAGCTGCAACCCTTGAGAAAGATTTCAAGAAAAGACTGGAGATTTGAATTGGGACTCACCTAAAGCATCGATATTGATGGAGGCAAGTGCTCCACGAAGATGTCGGAGAAGGAAGGAATCTTATGTGTTTTCTCTGTCTACAAGAAGCTCGTGAGGCCGAATCTAGTTGGTGTGAAAAAATGAAGGAGATGGGTGGCAGTGGCGAGCTAGTAGTGGCTTTCTTCTTCGCTTACAGAGAGATGGGATGGGATGGTGAAGGATGCCAAAAAGAACAACTCGGAGTTGGGCCCACGCGTGCTTTGGAGCGCGTGGGGGTTGGGAGTAGGGAGGGTTTGGTCAACTGTTGGGAGCAGAGAAAATGCCAAAATTAGATGTGGGTTTCAAGGTGGGCCTGGGACTGGGCCTCCTCCTGTGTTTTTGAAAGTCCTCTCCGCTCCATTTGGACGGACTTACTTATAATGAGTGTCGGGTTATCGTATGGTGCGCAAAGGACTGTCACGCTGTTTATGGGACGGGTCGGCCTGGTATCCGCATATACAAAATTTCACGGGACGGGTTGGGAGGTTTTGAGTAGACCTGACAATTTTAGACCAACCCGAAATCAATCTGAAATTGATCCGTGTTCGAGTTGGGTTCGAATTCCAACTTTGAGTGTTCGGGTCAGTTTCGAGTGGTCCAAATCCGATCCGGGAAAAAAAAACTGGTCGGGTTCAGGTTCTTATATCAGATCTGAACCCAAACCGTATATAATTAAATTGTGAATATTAATATATAAAATACATATAAATCAAACAAATTAAAAAGTAGAAACTTTAACGACCACACTTTCTGACTTCTGCTTCTCTCAATTAGTATTTTTCTCTTCAATTTCAAAGGCTCAATCAGCGCTTAGATATAGTCACAGCTTATTAAATCAATGACCTTACGCACGGGCAACACTCACAGTAAATGGAGACACTCGGCCGCGTTCGACTCCCAGTCACTCAGAAAGAATAATCGATTACGATTTGTGAATCGCATATTTTAATGTCCGACGCCTGAACCGATGACTCGAATTGACGATTGGATTATCCACGGCGGGGATTGAATTATTTAAAGAGTCATGTAGAATGATAAGAGTTATGAGAAAAATAAGAGTTTGACAACAAATATGGAACATAGATGGAATGCGAGGAGTAGCAAGCAGTGACTAACGAGCAATGAGAAACATGGGAATTTATGAACGGGTTACGGGATGACTCGTTGACCCGCTAGGTTAGGTTATGAAGTTCGGGTCAGATTCAGATGGCTGTTTATTAACCCGCATGTCACAGGTTTTGGGTTATGGGTCAACCTGGAGTCACGGTACACCACACATGTGTCCCATTTAATCTTTTTATATATATATATAATTATAAAACTACTAGGTATTTGCTGCCCTCGCCGATTGCACGAGGTTGCATATTCTATATAGTTGTTAGTTGAAAATTATGCTATATATATTATAAAAGTTATATGATTTATTTATGGGTTTGGCTAAAATAACATAAACTATGAAAAAATATACGTATATATACTCGTGTTGAGATTTCAATTGATGATTGGAAATTAGAGTATTTATTTTTTTCTTTCGAAATTAGAGTATCTAATAGTGTTTTTCTGTTTTTAATGAAAATATAATTTATTTATAGAGATTGCATGCCATAATTTACAATCTTAGAAAGTATATATAATAACGTAAAAATTTCATTAATTTTCTCATTTATTATTGTTTTGGCAAATCCTTTACTATTGACCAAAAAAGTCCTTTATTATTAATTAATTGATGATTGATACTAACTAATACTTTTGGCTTTAAGGATAATAAAACTCAAAAGTTATATCGTGAAGTTTTTTCCCTAAACATCAGGTTGAAACAAAGACAGCATCATAAAGTTAAATCTCAAATTATTAACTAAAAACTTTAGAGATATGAAAGTAAATATTTTAGCATTTATTACAATTGCACCTTCTATTTTAATTCTAATGCACTTTTACCTATGTAATATATATAAAGTTTAATTAATTAATTGTAAAATTAATATATAATAAAGTTTTTTTTCAAGAATTTATAATATAGTTCATTGCATATAGATACAGAACCGAACCAATTTTTTTTTTTTTCAATAAAAGAACCATTTTTAGTAATATATATTTAAGTGATTTCCCCTCCCCCTATACATGGTCTTAACTCTGGTGATGGTTTAGTAAAATTGAATATGCAAAATCCTAATTGGAATGAGAAGAAAAAGGGGTTGGATTTTATTTGTTTACTGTATAAGGGTATTTTCGTCATTTTAGGTCAGTCAATTTCTTAAAATTCGGCCAAAACTGATCATGTGTGACGCACATGACCCTTTATGTCCAAAACTAACGAAAATACTGACGGTGCAAGACCTGTATTATCTCGGGTACCAATTTTGTCATAAAAAAAGTTTCGAGCACCACTGCACCAGTTCGTCTCGGAATGTTATCTCAAGTACCAATTTAATTATAAGGGTTCCCGGGAGCAATGAAGCATTTTGGTAGTTGAAATTTTAATGTGCATTCCTATATTTATGTTTCTTATTAACTGTCGTAGTTTTCTTATTGCTTTTCTTTCATGCGGGGTTCAGCACATAGAAAATATTGATCATGACTATCTTTTCATTTTAGAGTTGGAGTTTGAACCCTAACCTCTCATTTCAGTGACGTGAAATAGACTAAAAGTCACAGCTAACAAGTCATCCACGTCACAATCAGTATGAGAGTTGCAACTACCATACCATATGTATACTCATTCTCATTCGTAAATGCAAACCACTTATAATAAGACAACAAGAAAGATCAATAAAACCGATTTCATTCTAACAACATAGTACCTTGGTTTTCGGTTACAGAACAGTAAAAACAGATCAATCTTAACATCATCCATATCTGCTAAACATCTAGCAGTCAATACGTAGAGAAACAATCAGTGTGACGGTAGCTAAACATCTAGATGGTGAAAGGTGATTCAACTTTTCGGCGACTCCACTAATGAGAAATTGAAGTCCATGTCGGTCCAGTCCATGTTCAGTTCGGGTGAGCCTGGGGTCCAGGACCGAGTAGGTGAGTCAAACCCACTTGACATGTGAGGAGAAAAACTGCAGTCTTCTTCACCTTTCAAGAATCTTGGAGGGCTCTCAGGCTACAACAACAGAAAGAACAAAAAAAACAAGACAGATAATGCTGTCAATTCCATATTCTTCAGACAAGGCAAAGAAAAAAAACCTAATTTCAAGAAAAAATGGGGAACACAGTGTGCTAATTGCTTTCAGACCTCCAGCATACGAGACACAGGAGATATCGATCCAGAGGACAATGTGTTAAAATGATCTGTTAAAGGATATGAAAAAGATTATTATTATCCAACAAAATCGGAAAAAGCAAAAACAAAGCAAACATGTAAAGTTCAAAATTCAAATACCCTTGTTCTTGTGCAGTCCTATGATCTCCAGAAAATGATCCATGTCCATGGCAGAAGCTCGTTCCTGCTGCTTAATGCATTCCTGGTGGTTGTGGAGCAACCCTTCTTTTGCAATAGCATCAAAGTCAATCAAATCATCTGCAAGAACACTCAGCTTTGTTGTGGCCTTGTTCTTCGGTGCCTCTGAGTTAGAAATGTCGAAAAGAGCCTTCCTAGTTTTGGAAGTGGTGGTCTTTTTGCTTTGGATTTTTGATGACTCGATTTCTTCATTGATGAGAGGGAATTTTCGAGAAATCTGCTTCTTTGGAGCTTGATTTCGAAAAGGATTCCCGATTCCTGCATTGGATAGATCTCCAAGCGGTTTTCTTCCACCTAACACGCCTTTCTTCTGTACTTTTCCAGCATTCAAGTTTACTCCAACAGAGCCTCCTCCTGATCAGGCATATAAGTTTAGCTTAAGCAACATTAAATCAAGAACTGGGCAGTGAAGCGTAAAAATCAAACACCCTGTGTGGACAGAACTTACCATTGAAGTTCAGGCCGAGATTCTGATCGTTAATAAAGCGACCAGTTAGTGCCATTTGCTCTTTTGATTGGAAAGCTTGTAACCACTTTTCTGCAGAGAATGGAAGCTTCTAAGTTGGGTTCTCTTTCTGCAGAAAGACATTCTTGAGTAAAGCGTTATTATCAATTAAGCAGAGGAAGCCCTAATTTTCCAATCATCTAAAATCAAACATTGGAAGCAACATATTTGCATCTTAAAGGCCTGACTTAACAGTTTGCTTTCACCCCTTCTTCATTAAGAAGATATGGTGAATGAATAATCGGTCAAATTGCATTTCCATTCCCCATTAGGGTTAGAACACAGAGCACCTTCGATATGAAACAACGGATACAATAAACACTGATTAAAGAAAAATATTGAATTTTCATCAGAAAGAGCGATGACAATGTCAATTAACACGAAAATAGAAAGAAAACACGAACTCTCTCACGAATCAGCCTTTCAACAGACGATAAAATGCAACAAACCCTTTAAAATGCCACAAACTCTCTCACCAAATCACGAGAATTCAGTAGACTAGAATCGATTCACTTCAATTTCTTCGAGACGCGGCTGATTTCCTTAGAGTTCTTGTTTGTTCTCAGTGTGTTCGTGTAAAAACTATCTGTTGCTTTGAAATATATGACGGGCGTAGAAGCGCAAAAGGTTCCAACGGTAACTAGGGGTGAAACCGGACCGGTCGGACCGGTTTTTGCTTGGTTCGGTCGGTTACCTATATTTTCGGTCCGGTTTTTTTTTCTTTAAAAATATCCGACCAAAAAATCGTATGAAGAAAAATAAACCGTTCATTGGTAGTACGGTTTTTTCGGTTCGGATTTCGGTTTAAACCGAAAATCCAAAATTAACAATCACCGTTTAAAATTCTCATTATTTTCATGGAATTTATCAAACCGAAATGAAAAATAGCGTCAATTAATATAATTAAATAAATTATAAAACAAAATTAGAAAAAATAATCTTCATAAGTGACTATTTTATAATTTTTGTTAACCTAATTAATTAATTATATTGATTAATATCAACTAATATAGTATATATTTTACGTATTTAGTTAGCAAAACGGTCGGTTCGGTCCCCACGGTCCTCAAAGCTCAAAATCCGAACCGAACCGAAAAACCGAACTAGAGTAAAAAAATCCGACCAAAAACCAAACCTTATATTTCGGGTTCGGTCTTTTCGGTCCGGACCGGTTCGGTTTTCACCGGTTTTTCGGACAAACCGGATTTTGGTTTCACCCCTAACGGTAACATTAGTCGATTTGACGTGAATGCCCTCCAAATTAACGCCTTGTTACGGTCGGCCTTCTTTGGCTCTATCTAGAGTCTGGACTGTAAACGAGCCGAGTCGAGTATCTAACAAGTTTGACTTCAGCTCAACTAATTTTACTTCAGTTATTTGATTAAAAATCGTTTCTGGAAAAGAAGTACTAGGCCGTAACATACCGGCATATTCTCGCAAATGAACATAAAATTCAAACATTACATAGTGTAAGACTATTATTGTGCGCGTCTGCCATATAGTACACAATAGAGACAGGAGTAGCAATGATAACTTGATAAGTGTCATTCCCATTTGTAAATAATTCTTCATGGCTCAATCTATGTATAATTAAACTTGTGAGCTTGGAGAGGCTTGGTTCATCATTAAGAAAACCAATGGTGTATTGAATATTAAAAAGCCAATATATTACACCAACAATATACCCAATCTAACCCTACATACAAAATGTGCATTGGCAATCAACCAATCCCGGATCATATAACAAGCAGATTGCAATCTAAACCCGAATTCCTATCTTTTCCTAGTTCTTCAGAACAATTTCCCCATAGCCAAGGAGTTGAGTAGATCAATCTTCAGTTCAAAGGTCCTCTTTGATTGACATGAAACAACCAAACAAACTGAAAGCAGGATTTTATTTAGAAGTTTGACATTCTTGCCACCTGCAGCCCTCTGATGATTGGTTGAAATGCTCTTGGTTTCCTCCCTGGATATTGAGCTACCTGCCTGCATTGTTTTTTTCATCTCAACATAAAAACAAAATGGGCTACCTGCAGAAGTTGCATATTAAACCATAACAAAGTTCAAGATAGCTCGACAATTTTATCTTCAATCTTGCTATGCTCTTCTTTTCCTCGTTGCAAACCAATATCACTTTTCGGTAATTACGTTTGTTGACAAATACTCGGGTCAATAACCTGGGAGAGGTCTGAAGTTTGGCCCTTGTGAATTTGAGAGGTCTGAAGTTTGAAATGGTGATAACAAAGGTCTGAAGTTTCGACTTGTAGATAATAGAGGTCTCCGTTAGTTTTTTCCGTTAAAACTGACGGAAGTTGGTCATGTGCATTGCATGTGACCAAAAATAAAAAAAAATTCCAAAAATACTCTTCTTGCATCTCACATGATTCAATGAAAAGATGAAAATGCCCTTAAGGCCACCACCCAACTCCAGCCACCACCACGGCTCCGGCCGGCCACTACCCAACTCCGGCGACCACCACTCTCTCCGGCGACCACCACCCTCTCTGGCGACCACCACCCTCTCCGGCCGGCCACCACCCTCTCCGACGACCGCCACCACGGCCCCAATTGGGCCCAAATCGGAGCCACCGGCCCCGATTGGGCCCAAATCGGAGCCACAAAGCTCCGATCGGAGCTCGGTGGCTCCGATCGGAGCTATGTGGCTCCGATCGGAGCTTTGTGGCTCCGATTTGGGCCCAATCGGGGCCGGTGGCTCCGATTTGGGCCCAATTGAGGCCGTGGTGGCGGTCGTCGGAGAGGGTGGTGGCCGGCCGGAGAGGGTGGTGGTCGCCGGAGAGAGTGGTGGTCGCCGGAGAGGGTGGTGGCCGCCCGGAGCCGTGGTGGTGATCGGAGTTGGGTTAGGTTTAAATTATGGACAGGGGTATTTTTGTCCTTTCATCTTTATATTAATTAAACTTTTTATTAATTCAAATATTACAAAAGGGTATTTTTGACATTTCACACGGTTCTGTTAAATTTGACAGAAAATTTGGACGGAAAACCTAAAAATCACAAAGTCCAAACTTCAGACCTCAGTTATCACCATTTCAATCTTCAGACCTCTCAAATTAACAAGGGCCAAAATTCAGACCTCTCCCAGGTTATTGACCCCAAATACTCCCAGGTTATTGACCCCAAATACTCCCATATGTTTAGGATTTTACAGGGTGTCATTGAGGAGATTGATCAGATAGAGCTAATTCAAAGTTGCCATCATCATGGCAATCAACAAACACATTTAATCCTCATGTCAATCTCCACAAGTTTATACATAAAGTTACCGTAACACTACCGATAAAACAGTTGAATGGCTCCAAGCTTCCATGATAATTGCATTTGGGATATGAAAGATTTGAAATACCATACGAGACCGAAGGGAAAGATCAGACAGCTAAAACATATTTTGCCATCATCTTGGCACTCAAGATATAGAGATATCCTCATGCCATTCTCAATCAGACTAATTATTAAAAAAAAATTAAGTTTATCAGCTTAAGGTAAGCCAACAAAGAAAACATCTTCATCTAGCTTAATCAAATCTGCAGCAAAAGTGTCTCATGTTCTCTCTTGTTGCAAGAATTGCGAGAATGATCAGCTAGAGCTAATACTGATAACTTGCCATCATATAGGCAATCATCAAATATATTTCATCACAGTCAAAGAAAATAAGCAGTTGACCAAGTAAATAAATCGAGATTCTACTACGAATTGAAAAACTTCCATTGAAATAGCAGCGCTGTGTTTCTAACGGAGGAAAATGATCAGAGAGAGCTAATACAAACAATTTGCCATCACTTCGGCAATCAAATGTATATATAGAAAATCCTCATTTCATTCTCCACAACTTCTTTATCAGAAAATTAAAACCAAAGTTTTACCTGCTTGAATGCATCGTTCAATCAATTTCCTATAGCTATTGATATTTCTAATCTAAATGTTATATCTGAAGAACAACAGCAGTGATACGAAGAAGATGAAGCAGAATGCAGTGAAGTCTCTTCTTCAATCAGCTAAATTACTGAGTCCCAACGTACTGAACGACTGCGACTGATGCCACATTGTCGTCACCTTAAATTGACGGCGATCCAGAGACATTGACAAACAGACCTAGCAGCCGCTAGGGTTTCACTGGGGATGCTGTGTTTGTGATTCATGGCCCATTAACGTGCTTGGGTTTATTTGAGCCAGACGCATAGGTGGGCCGACTCCTTTTCTTAATTGTAGGTTTGGCTGGGAAGGAATGATATGACAAAGAAATATAATTTTAGATCAAATAAATTAGATAATAATAATTTCGACGAAACCAGCCATTTTAAAGTTTAAAATTATTTCTAAATCTTTTGATTTAGATGTGTATTATTATATCACATAACATAATTAGTGATTTTAAGTTTTAAAACACTTTACAAAAATTTATATCATTAAATAATATTATTTAATTGTAATGTTTATAAATATATAATTTTATTTACCATAACATTATAAAATCTCCTCTTAAATGGCTTTTTCGTGTTAAAGTAGAGGTACGGATCTTTCCAAAGATATGATGTTATACATTTTTAAATTGTGTATGTGTATTGTTATAATAAATTAATTAAGAATAAAAAAAATTATATTCTTTTAATATGTTATTTTAAAAGGAATTACCCGTACAAAAATCCAGTATAATGCGTGGGTTTAATGAATAATAGTATTATAAGTGAATTAGTATGAATCAAGAAGTTTGTAATATAGGAATGAAATTTTTAGCCAACTATATGTTATACTTGTGATCTGATTAGGTTGATGACTTTTGAGTAGTGTGAAGAAAAGAGATCCTTTTTTTGAATTGGAAGGGACCCTTTTCAATATATTATTATTCTTCATTGTTTATCATCTACTACTACTAGGCACTAGCTACTAGCTAGGCACTTCTGATAAGGAGAGTATAGAATCTTTAGGTCAAGAACTCATGTGAAAAAGGTGCATATATAATATAAAGGTAGCTTTGCTTATTTAGGCCAATATAGAAAAGTTTACAAAAAGGCTAATCATATTAACATTTTTCCTCGCTTTCTTGGAAAAGTCATAATGTTAACCTTTTCTTAGAGGGAAAAGGAACTTTTTTCACATTATTATTTTACAAACTTTCAACATAAGATATCATCTTTAATTAATTAATTAATTAATTAATTTCATAATTTACGAGTTGTTAACAACTTCCTCTCTAAAATTTTAATTTATTGCAAGGAGGGTGTGGAAATAAAATAAGCTAGCTCCCTTATATAGACTCTAGTGCACGTCTTAGTTAATTAATTGTGTAGTGCATGAAGGAAAGGAAAACAAAATCGAATAGACAGAGTGCCGTCTCTATCTTACGCACGGATCTCTCTGCACGTGCGGCCTATTTTTGTGAGACAAAAATAATACCTTTCTCTATGCAACTTGCTCTACCACCATTTTTTTTTGGTAAACTGCTATATTACTGCGGTGTCTCCGAGCTCTCTAGTCTTCGAATCCCGAACACGCGTCTACTAAAATGGACAATGCCTGGACGAACCCCGGCAATTCCTCTCCGACAGTCAAATTAGTAACTGTTCATATAAAGAGAGATCACTATTTTGTATATAATCTAACATATATCAAATGTTAATCAGAGGATTCTTTATATAGAATAACATAATAACTATTATGGTATATAGCCATTTATTGACGATGGTCGTTATGGTAACAGAATATTTAGACAATTACTGTTATGGTAGTTGAATATTACTGGTTGATTGACTGTTATGGCATCAGACTATTTATAGTTAATACCTATTATGGTATCAAATAAATATGTTTATATAAATATCCATCATTTGCCCTGAGGCTGATGGAGGCTTTGCCTGCATTAGGCTCTGAGTTAAATGAACCTGCATCAATTACACAATCATTCATATTACAATATATTACTATCTTGGAGCATGATCGTCTCTTTGTACGATCAACTATGGAGGGCGGTTTGTCTACCGACCCTATATTACTCTCTTTGGATCTTTTATGGACGATCGTCTCTTTGTACGATCGACTATGGAGGGCGGTTTGTCTACCGACCCTTATATTACTCTCTTGGAGCTTTTATGGACGATCGTCTCTTTGTACGATCGACTATGGGGGGCGGTTTATCTACCGACCCTTATACTACTCTATTGGAGTTTTTATGGACGATCGTCTCTTTGTACGATCGACTATGGAGGGCGGTTTGTCTACCGACCCTTATATTACTCTCTTGGAGCTTTTATGGACGATAGTCTCTATGTACGATCGACTATGGAGGGTTGTCTACCGACCCTTATATTACTCACTTGGAGCTTTTATGGACGATCGTCTCTTTGTATGATCGACTTTGGAGGGCGGTTTGTCTACCGACCCTTATATTACTCACTTGGAGTTTTATGAACGATCATCTCTTTGTACGATCGACTATGGAGGGCGGTTTGTCTACCGACCCTTATATTACTCACTTGGAGCTTTTATGGACGATCGTCTCTTTGTACGATCGACTATGGAGGGCGGTTTGTCTACCGATCCTTATATTACTCTCTTGGAGCTTTTATGGACGATCGTCTCTTTGTACGATCGACTATGGAGGGCGGTTTGTCTACCGTCCCTTATATTACTCACTCGGACCTTTTATGGATGATTGTCTCTTCGTACGATCGACTATGGAGGGCGGTTTGTTTATCGACCCTTATATTACTCACTTGGAGCCTTTATGGACGATCGTCTCTTTGTACGATCGACTATGGAGGGCGGTTTGTTTACCGACCCTTATATTACTCACTTAGAGCTTTTATGGACGATCGTCTCTTTGTACGATCGAATATGAAGGGCGGTTTGTCTACCGACCCTTATATTACTCTCTTGGAGCTTTTATGGACGATCGTCTCTTTGTATGATTGACTATGGAGGGCGATTTGTCTACCGACCCTTATATTACTCTATTGGAGTAGACCGCCTCTTTGTACGAACTCCTTTGCATGAAGGGTAGTTCGTCTACCAGCCCTTTCATGTGAAATATTACTCTCTTTGCGATGTGTGGACATGACAGCCACCTTGAAGTTCATGGACATGATAGCCACTTTACGATGTGTGGAGATGATAGCCACCTTGAAATTTGTTGTAGCAAATATAATATGGCTTCGCACCTGATCGAATGACCATTGTTGTAGGAGTAATATACATTCACACCTGATTGGGGAATCATAATGTAATATGAAAATAATCTGATCACTGGATCATGGCGGTGTGAGTGATATACCTACGCACTTGATCGATGAATCGTAATATAATATGGCAATAATATGGCGATAAGTCTGATCACCAGATCATGGTGGTAGGAGTGATATACCTACGCATCTGATCACTGATGTAGTATAATATGGCAATATGTCTGATCACATGATCATGGTGGTAGGAGTGATATACCTACCAGCCTGACGTCGTAA
The DNA here is from genome assembly GCA_036873135.1 of Clarkia xantiana subsp. parviflora. NCBI lineage: Eukaryota > Viridiplantae > Streptophyta > Magnoliopsida > Myrtales > Onagraceae > Clarkia > Clarkia xantiana. The sequence goes on from JAPTYO010000001.1 coordinate 52,304,256, forward strand.
TAGGAATAGTCAGGGCGGCAAGAGTGATATACATGCACGCCTGAGAGTTGTTGTAGTTACAGTAGCAGCAAGAGAGATATACCCGCGCACTTGATAGATTTTGAGCTTTGGGCGTAACACATTGGTGGTGCCCAGAAGCAACTTGTAATTTTTTTAAGGGGTAATGGTTCCCTATAAAGGGTTGTGATCTTCTTGTTGCCGCACTTGATCGAAGGATCACGGTCGCATGTTGTAAGTAAACTACGCACTTGATCGAATGAACGACAGTGAGCTGTAATATGGGACGTTTTCCCTTGTGAATGGATTGTTTGCCAGAAAATGAATCCCATTTCGGGTATAAAGATGCAACATTGGTGCTAGAGCGTAACACGTTAGTTGTGGTCGTTAGACCCTGAAAGATGTGCTCGTTTGAGTTGTAAAGGAGGTGAACCTTTACACGTATCATTGTAATTAGATATAGATCCGAACTTGAGTTATAACCGGATATAGATCCGAGTTTGAGTTATAAGAGGGGCGTAGCGACGCGTCCGCTCTAGTTTATGTCGGGTGTTAGCCACCACGTTCTAGTAAGTAAGTTGGGTTTTAACCACCGCAGTTTTGAATCGGAATTTGGGGATTCCCAGTGAGTCTAAGTGTTTGGCAACTAGGGTGTATATGTAGCCGCTAGGTATTAGTATTGTGCAGTGAAGTACTAAAGTAGATATAGTGTTGCCCAGTACTCCCGTTCCCCCTAGGCTTGGGTGGAAAGTAATTTTCGGGCAAGCCTAATTTTTCTAAAAATAGAGATAATAAGCATGATACAGTTGCTCCTAAAAAGATGCATAATGTAAAAGTTTGGGGGATGACTTTCCTGCTATGTAGCGGTTGTCCAGACTGCCCTCATGCCTTTAGTAGGGGTGAAAGTAAAATCCGGTTGGTCCGAAAAACCGGTGAAAACCGAACCGGTCCGGACAGAAAAAATCGAATCCGAAATATACAGTTTGGTTTTTTGTCGGATTTTTTGACTCTAGTTCTGTGGTTTGGTTCAGATTTTGAGCTTTGAGGACCGTGGGGACCGAACCGACCGTTATGCTAACTAAATATGTAAAATATATACTATATTAGTTGATATTAATCAATATAATTAATTAATTAGGTTAAAAAAATTATAAAATAGTCACTTATGAAGATTATTTTTTCTAATTTTGTTTTATAATTTATTTAATTATATTAATTGCGCTATTTTTCATTTCGGTTTGATAAATTCCATGAAAATAATGAGAATTTTAAACGGCGATTGTTAATTTTGAATTTTCGGTTTAAACCAAAATCCGAACCGAAAAAACCGTACTACCAATGGACGGTTTATTTTTCCTCGTACGGTTTTTTGGTCAGATTTTTTAAAGGAAAAAAACCGGATCGAAAATATGGGTAACCGACCGAACCAAGCAAAAAACCGGTCCGACCGGTCCGGTTTCACCCTAGTTATTTGCAGTGTTTTGAAAATCGGACCGGACGTTGAACCGGGTAGTTGGCCGGTTCACGGTCGAACCGGTTTCTGTCCGGTCTGACCGGCTATCCAGTTTTCGCACAATTTATATACGAACGAAGTCACAGCCTACAGGCTACAGTAGGCTTAAAGTAACTTGAATAATTGGGGCAAGGCCCATATATGCATATATAATCCCTGCAGGCTAGAGAGTTAGGAGAAATGAAGGAAGGATGCCGTAGAAAGTGAAGGCTTCGACTTCGAGTACTCTCTCTGTAATCTAATCTGCATTGAAGGTTTCAACTGCTCTTCTTCTACTTTAATCCATGTTCGATTCTTCAATCCTCAGGTAAGTGGGAAGTAATTTAACAATAATGGATCTAGCACCAGAATTGATCACGTGTTATGTATGTGATGTGGCACTTATTAATTGCTGGGTGGTGGGAAATCGGAGGATAACGATCCGAGGAGAACCGAACCTAGAGAGAGGTTAGAGAGAGAGAGAAGAGGAGTTTATTATTATTATTATTATTATTATTATTATTATTATTGGTGTGTGAATTATTTAGTCACCAAGTCTCCTCTTTCCATCTTCTTCTAGTTCTTCTGTATCCGCTGTTCTATTTCACTGGAGTTCCGTTTTCCAGATCGGAGCCTCAGACCTACCTCACCTCCTTCCTTTCTTGCTCATGTTCCAACAGTATTCCCTACTCCTTCATCAAAGATGAGAAGTGTAACCAACAGCGTCGACACCGTCAACGCAGCTGCCACCGCGATCGTCACCGCCGACGCGCGTGTTCAACCAACCTCTGTTCAGGTACTAAGTGTATTTTGTACCCTGATCCTGTCTGTATCTGCATCTGATGAATTTGCTTTGATCGTCAGCTTGTTTTTTTGTCCATAAGGCTATCGGCCGCTCTTTTAGTTTGGGAGATGAGATATACTCAATCTCAATCGCTTTTCCGCGGATTTAATAGGTGTTACATTGTAATTTGGTGGCTGAGAACCAATCTGGATTCACTGTTTGGGAATTTGGCTGCTATTGTTGCTACTCAGATTGACTAATTGAAATCAAATTGGATTAGATTTCTGATTTTCTGGTCTTTGGATTGTAGAATTTAGCAACTCTGGATATTGCTAGCGTGGATCTCTTCCATTGTCTTAATTTGCAGTTCACTTTCTAGTTCTCTTGTTGGTTCTAGTAACGCGTTTGTGTTTGTTTGATGTCATTCAACTAGAATGATCAATTATGTACTAGAATATAAAGTTAAGATCTGCCTATATGAACTCGAGTTGTGACAATCCGATTCTATGTTTTTTCCATTGAAATATTCCTAGGCTGAAATTCTTATTCCAATTCGATTGCAGAAAAGAAGATGGTCTAGTTGCTGGAGCACGTATTGGTGCTTTGGACATCAGAAGAACAGCAAACGATTTGGTCATGCCGTTCTTGTTCCTGAGCCTGCAGCTCCAGGCACTACAGCTACTTCAACAGTGAGCTCAGCACCTTCCACCGCCATCACACTACCATTCATCGCGCCTCCCTCATCTCCTGCATCTTTCCTTCAATCAGATCCTTCATCAGCGATTCAATCACCAGCTGGGTTTACTAACCTTTCCGCCAACAACTATTCTCCTCGTGGACCTGGTTCGATTTTTGCCATCGGACCCTATGCTTATGAAACACAGTTAGTATCACCACCTGTATTTTCCACCTACACTACCCAACCATCCACAGCTCCTTTCACTCCTCCCCCAGAATCCGTGCTCTTCACAACACCTTCCTCTCCGGAAGTTCCCTTTGCACAGTTGCTGACATCTTCCCTGGAACGGACACAGCGAAATGGTGGGGTTAATCAAAAGTTTGGATTTTCGCATCAGTATTATACGGGAAGCCCAGGTGGGCAACTAATATCACCGGGCTCGGCAGTGTCGTATTCTGGAACTTCTTCTCCTTTCACTGGAAAACCCCCAATGCTTGGAATAGGCGAAGTTTCTATGGTTGCCTCTGAACAATTAGCTGCATGGAAATGGGGTTCGAGGATAGGTTCTGAATCTGTGACCCCAGATGGTGTAGGGCTCCGGTCAAGGCTAGGGTCTGGTTCTGTGACACCAGATGGAGTTGGACGGTCACAATTGGGTTCGGGGTGTTTGACTCCTGATGGTGTCGGGCCTCCATCTCAAGACTACTATGTTCCAGCTGTGACCCACAAGAATAGAGTTGCAGCTCTACCTAGACATGATGAAACAATAGCTGATCACAGAGTTTCATTTGAACTGACAGGCGAAGATGTTGCTCGATGTTTAGCTAACAAATCAGCCACACAATTTGGAACTTTGTCCAGATTCCCACATGATTCACTGCCCGAGGATGCTACTACTAGTGAAGGATGCAAGACAGATAATTCTTCTGAGATGGGTGTAAAGAAACTTGTGGATGAAGCATCTGATAAAGTGGAGGGGGAGATGGAAAAGGAACCTTGCTTCCAAAGGCAGCGATCTGTTACACTTGGTTCGGCCAAAGATTTCAACTTTGACAACAGAAATGGGGGCGTGCCAAGCAAGCTTAATATCAGTTCTGAGTGGTGGGCGAACGAAAAAGTTGCTGGTAGTAGTAAGCAGTCGGAGTCCGGGAATAGTTGGTCTTTCTTCCCAATGTTGCAACCACAGGTCTGATATCAAAAGCATACACACTGTGGCTACAAAAGTCCACAATTCTGACTCACTTGATGAGCACCGATCAAACGTTTTAATCCGGAAGGGAAAATGCTAATACATGAAATTTAGCATGAAAGCGAAATGAAATTACTTTTTTTTGGGTAAAAAACTGATTGAGCTAGATAGATAGTCAACAGTTTCCCAAATTGAAAGAGATTTCAGTTTTCATGCTAGGTTTCGAGGAAACATGATGAGTTAGTTCTCGCAACTTCTTATACTTGGGGATCGGATTGGATGATTGGTGATAGCGATGGAGCCAAAGGAAGACCTGAATCTTGGTATGGGTATTGAATGATTCTTTCTTAGTCTCGCCTAGCTCAGTCGATAGCAACAGAAATAGCATTTTGTGTTCATTCATTAGTGAGGATGAATCACCATCACATTCCATTGATTGCGGCTCCCGATCAACTGTTGGTGAAGCATTCATGAGACTGTGCATTCTTCTGAATATTAACCCACAATGTAGTAGTAATAGTATTTATGTTAATTGTAGAATTGTATTGCTGTTCTCATATGTAAGAATATTATCTGCCCTTCCCGGGAGTTACTTATGCTCTGTTTGGTCTCTACCACTATCTTCAATGGCTACTTGTATGTAATAGTAAAATCGCATTGCATTATATTCATTATTGTTGAACCATACGGGTTGGGTTGCTTTCATTCAGCAAAGCAAAGCACGAAAACGTGGACCAGCTTGTTATGGATCGATTCTTTTGACAAGTGTCAAAATTTCGGTGCTTTTCCTGCAAAGATTGATTGATTATTGGGTAAGTTTTTAAGATGTAAAGTGATTATGAATATTTTTTAATTTCATGCTCGAACATAAAATCTCTTTGTTGAAGCACTGTGTCATATTACATAATCAACCGGCTCATTGCATCGATCAACTACCTAAATTCAATAATCAACTATCAAAATTAATACCGGCCAAAGAAAAAACTATCAAAATTAATGATCAACAACTACCTAAATTAATTGATCAACTATCTAAATTTCCAGCCCAAACTAGGCCCATAAACAATCGACTTTCCATTTCCACGTAAGTCGTAACGGTTGGAAATGGAAAACGTCTCGTAATACCGACCAAACCCTAACTACCGGCACGTGCGGCGGGAGTCCATCTCCAAAAGGCGCACGTGCGAGCGGAGAAGCTCCACCAGCAGCAGCACATGAATCGTAACAGAGGACATCGACGAACAAGAGAGAGAAAAACATAGAGAGGGAGGGATAAGAGATTGCCACAACTCAGATGGATTGCTAACCCTAGCTCCGCTGCCTCTACACCACCTCATTTCATCTCCAATTGCAGCAATTCTCTCCATTTTAAAGGTTCCTTTCTAATTCATTTGATTGACGCTGCTTCATCTTCTAGCTTAATTCCCAATTATTGCTGATCTCATGGTTGTTGCGTCCGACGGTGATTCTTTATCATAAGTTGAGCTTAAATGGATAGAGTTATTGGTTAATGGTCTGGTTCCTCTGCCTCTGAAGTGGTCGGTTTTGTAAGCTTGTCCTGTTCTTCCCGACAAAATACAGGATATTGATTAATTAATGAATGTTGCGTAAGTTGTTTCCGTTCAATTTGGAGGTTCAAAATATTCACTTCCCCCTTCATTTTCGGCCAGTATTTGTATGCTGGCAGCTACCACAGTTATGTTGCTTATGCATATTCTGAGCATGCAGTTTTATTCCTTTTATTTGAAACAAGAAGAGCATGCTAATGAATTCAACTTTAAGACACGTTCGTAGTCTGGGAAGTTGTTTAGGCATGAGATTAGTATAAATAATTGCTTTTTGTTTGGCATAAATGAATTATTATCCACAGCTCCTCATTTCCTAATATACGCAGGATTTCTTTCTGTGCTTAAATTTTGTGTGTGTGTGTTGTGTATTTTTTTTAATCTTATGTGAATATATTAGACATTCTTCTTAGACCAGTTAGCATTTTTCAGGGTTAGTGATTGATATCTCCTTGTACTTCTTTTACAAACCATTGGAAGGTAGATTATCTTTCTCCGACTGTATATACTTAAGTTTCATTCTTCCTAAGTATAATGCCATTACATAGTGATTAATTTGTGGGGGAAAAAAGGTTTGGACAATAACAGGCAGTCATGCAGGTTATTTTAACGCATACGTAAGGAAGCAGAGTTAGAGAGTGCTGAGATTAATTGGTGGAATGTTAGTAGTTCTATCCTCTGCCAATTTTTCGAGCTGAGATTGTCTTGGTAGCAGCTTACACTTGATAGTGCTGCAGTAAAATGTCAGAAGCTGCCATGGCAGTTGTTAAACCTGAGGTTTGTTGCTTCATCACCTCTGGCATCATTTTTACCCTTCACTTTTTCTTGTCATTTAGTTGCATTCTGAAATAACGAAGCTTGCATTTCCCTTTCCAGTTTCTTTTTTGCTGTGAAAGATTTTTATGTCCATGTAGGGGTAGTTTTGGTGAATTGGATAAACTACTATCCTCTTGTTTGGTATAGACTATAGTTTTTCCTTAATTCATGATCAGTTTCATGTCATTGTTAAAAATTATTGGAAACACCCTTGAACAGTTCGGGGGTACCTGGAGCTTTCTACAGCTCTTATTTTTTTCCAAGATTATCACCTATTTTCGATCTATTTGGAAGTGTTGGAATAGTCTCTGTGGATCTGTAATATTATTTCCTTAATTGTTCTCTAGATGAAATCTTACATTTGGCTCCAAACTGTTGATGGCTCGATACAACAAGTGGAAGAGGAAGTTGCCATGTTCTGCCCTATGATATGTCGAGAAGTACTTCAAACTGGCATGGGTTCTTCCAAAACCTATGCTATTTTGCTTCCACAAAAAGTGAACCCATCGATCCTGGGTTTAATTCTTGATTATTGCCGGTTTCATCAATTACCAGGACGTTCTAATAAGGTCTCTTCCTTTAGCATTATGCAATTTCTACAGTTCAGTTCCTTCTAGCCTTCTGCCTTGAAGGTTATGGTTTTGCTTGAGAGACTTGGTTAAATAAAAATAGACCCACTCTTTTTGCTAAATTATCCTTATAGGAGCGGAAAACATATGATGAGAAATTCATTCGAATGGATACCAAAAGATTATGCGAATTGACATCTGCTGCGGATAGCCTTCAACTAAAACCTTTGGTAGATTTGACAAGCCGCGCACTTGCTCGGATCATTGAGGGGAAAACACCAGAGGAAATACGTGAGACATTTCATTTGCCAGATGACCTTACGGAGGTGTTTGTTACTATGTGTTAGTGTGCTTTCAGCTGAAAATGCTTGGCTCCATTTGTTTTTATCTGACAGTTAGCTTGGTTTCTCTTAGGAGGAGAAATTGGAACCTTTAAGAAACATTACTGATGATCCACGTATCAGACTGCTAAATAGGTTATATGCAAGGAAAAGGAAAGAACTGAAAGAGCGTGAAAAGTTGAAGGTATGTAGTTCATAGTACTCTGTCTAAGAAGTAAGAATGGACCTGTAATCTTTGCTCAATTAATAGCAGTTCAATGCTATAGATACTGCAGAATGCTGATACTGAGGAGGAGCAACGAGATGAACGATCAGTTGACGATCTTCTGTCATTCATAAATGGTGGGGAGGAAGGTTTGTCTCTCCAATTTTTATTGGTCGTAAATCACAAACTTGCGTTTTCGTAGTCCACTGTTTTACGCATACTTCTCTCTTGCCCTGCAATGTATAATTTTATGTGAATCCTGGCAGAGTCGGTAATTATATATTGAACCTATAACTAAATATAGTAGGTAGTCATTTTAGGATTGGGTGTTAGTTAGGACGTGAAGATAGAAATTGAGTAGTTTCTTAACAATTACCGGACTTGAATTTATTTTAGCTTTTTTACTTTTCACCATCACATAAAATGTTGTGCTCTCATCTCTTTCCTTATGTGAGTTCTAAAGTATGATTACTCTGTATTAATGGGAGAAACAACAAGTCAACATTTCAAGCAGCTTTTAGATTGTTTACCTTTATTGGTTATATTGAAAATCGTGATCCTGATATCCAGTAATTTTATGCGAATGAACAGAATTCAATTAGTTGAAATTTTTTGTTACTTGGCCTGTTAATGATAACATCTATCTATGACGTCCGAGTCCCGAAAGACAACAAGAATGGATGAATTTCCAATGTTTCCCGTTTACATGTATAGGTTTTGAGTTTAACCTATTAGTAGCCTGAGAATAGGAACCATTGCAGTTGAGTGAATGAGGACCATGCTTTCTATCTATGTTATGCATTATCTATTGTCCACCGTGAAAGTAACTCTTTTGTTTGCTCACCAGATATCAAGGGTGTGAAATCTAATAAAAATAAGAAGAAAAATCGGAGGAGAAAAGACCACCTAAAGGACAACTCATCAAATCAGGATCATCAAAAGGTTATTATCCTGTTTATGCATCACTCTTTAACCTCTACTTCTATATATTCCTTAGTAGTGTTTGGATTCACAACTGTTAATATATTGAACCTTGATGATTTAGGAATTAGATACTTTCACTTCTACTCAACATAATGGTGAGATCAGTGATATTTGGGGGGCGAGTCCAAGTAAAACATCAAAATTCCTAGATCCCGCGTCTGCTGCCTTTTCCCCTAAACTTGATTTCGATGATGGTTTTATCGACGATGATTTAGATCCTGCAATGAAAGAGGAACTCGACAGGTGATTTTTCTGAAATCTTTTAATTATCATTTAAGTGATTGAGTGGTGAAAAAGTCTCTTATGCTATACGTTAACCTGCATCTGTGCGTTTCGATGCTGCAGAGCCACTTACTAATAATTGTATGCATTATACAGAGAAGTGGAGGACTTTGCACGTCGATTGAACTCAAAATGGCCAGAGAGAGTGCAAGAGATTCTCTCTTTGGGCCAGGAAAGAAAGTTTCTACCAATAAATGGCAACTGTTCAAGCCGGACATGCTTAAGTATGATTTCTCCCTAGACTTTCTTCCATCTGTTATCTCTTATTTGTTGTATTTGCTTAGCAAAAGTTGGTTCCTCCATGTAGCATGCTCATGTCGTCGAGTTAAAGTGCAATTATATATATATATATATATATATATATATATATATATTCAGTCCAAGGTTAGCAGAACAATAGACGAAGGCAGCAAGTTGGTATTAGTTTAGGTAGTGAAAACTTGCAAATTAGCAACTAGCTCACTGGTCAGGAGATGAAGTGAAAAACTTGAAGATGCAGTAATATCTGTGTTGGTCTAATGCAGTAATATCTTGAAATTTTCATTCCTTATCAGGCTTGGATAGGAGATAATGATCGGCCAGGTCGAGTACACCCTTCTCCCCAAGAGTGCTTCAAATGTCTGCAGAAACAAGTGCTTGTTTGTGCTGGCTGCTGCAGCAACAGTTGCGAAACACGGGACATTCACCAGAATCTGTTCTTACGTTAAACTTGCATCGGAGAAACGGTGAATGAATCGAGCTGAGGGGGAAAAATGGAGGAAGAAGAAGAAGAATGATCAGACAGGGGCAAAGGTTAAGCAGATTCTGCTAATGTATCTTGTCATGTTTCCGACAGGTCGGAAACAGTCTGTAAACTGTCATCTTTTCCATTGGTTGGGTTATATATTCATTTCTTTGGGGTACTGTTTTGTTTGTTGATTATCAATTTTGTTGTTTTCTTTTGGCCAAATCAATTTTGTTGTTGCTTTCTTTCTGCTGTTAACAGCGTGTAACTCTTGTGGATTGTTTTGTACACTCTAATTTACAAAAATGATAAGATTCCTGAATAAAGACGCAGCACCTTTACTTTATTTAAAATTACAATGTCTGCATTTTCCTGTGTATAGAGTTAGGATATTCAGATCTAGATAAAAAAGGTAGGTAGAGTTGCATTTTCCTTGTTACACCCCTTTCTTTATCACTATTGCCCCCACCTTTGTACTTATTTAGGCCCCCACCTTTGTACTTATTTAGCTGGTAGGTCTGAAGATTGAAATGGTGATAACTGAGATCTGAAGTTTGGACTTTGTGATTTTGAGGTTTTCGGTCCAAATTTTCTATCAAATTTAATAGAACCACGTGAAATGTCAGATTTACCCCTGACAATATTTTAAACAAATTAAAGTTTAATTAATGGAACATGAAATGACAAAAATACCCCCTTCACTAATTAAAACATAACCCAACTCCGGCCACCACCACAGCTCCCGCCGGCCACCTCCCAACTCCGGCGACCACCACCCAACTCCGACGATCACCACCCAACTCCGGCGACCACCACTCACAGTCCGACGACCCCACCCAACTCCGACGACCGCCACAATGGCCCTGATTGGGCCCAAATCGAAGCCATCGGCCCCGATTGGTCCCACATCGGAGCCACAAAGTTCCGATCGGAGCTCGGTGGCCCCAAATCGGAGCCACGGAGCCCCGATCTGACGCTCTTTGGCCCCAAATCGGAGTGACATAGCTCCAAATCGGAGAATTGTGGCTCCGATCTGGGGCCACCAAGTTCCGATCAGAGCTTTGTGGCTCTGATGTGGGCCCAATCGGGGCCGCGGTTGTGCTCGCCGGAGTTGGGTGGTGGTCGTCGGAGCCGGGTGAAAAAATGGCATTTTTAGAATTTAATTTTAGGGTGAAAAAATGGCATTTTTAAAATTGCTGCATGTCTGTAGCATTGCAGTGCAGAATTGATGCAATTATGCATTGCAGAAATGCAGAAATTATGCAGATCAGAATTGCTCAGTTGCAGCAATTTTGCAGTGCTGCAGAAATGCTTCTTCAGTGCTGCAGGAATACTTCTTCAGTGTTGCTGAAATGATAATACATTAGAGGTACATTCAGTATATTCAAATGAAGTTTGGCAAAAAAAAATGAAGTTTAGCAAACACAACACAAAAACAAATTTCGTTGCTAACATTATAATTATATCCAACACAAAAACAAATTTCGTTGCTTCTGTCATAAACCAAACAACTTGAGGAACTTTTGAATGTATTCATCCTCGGAAACTGGTTTTGACTTCAACTGTAAATACCTTGTACAAAGACGTTTTAGAGATGCATTGCTTATGGTAAGGCGGCAGAGGATTGACTTCAACGTCATTGTCGATCATCTTGGTTGGCCACTGTTTCTTTAATCCTCTTCAGAGTTTGTCAAGCAAGTTGAGAAGTTGAACTACTTGACTGAATTTATCTGTGCAATCAAGGATGATAATGTCATAGAGAGACTTTACAAGAGTCATATATCTCTGCCTAACTTAAAGGTGGCACAAGATGTGGAAGCCCAAGGTGGTGATAAAAAGAAGGTTTCTTCGGTTCTCCTTAGGTGTGGCAACGGGGCGCGGGTACCCGCCCCGTTTTGACCCGCTGACCCGTGCCCTGTGGGACAGGTTCGGGTCTGCTTAACCGCGGGGTGGGTCTGGGTTCAGGATCGCGGGGCCCCGTAGCAGTATATATACATTATGTAGTTTTTTTACCTCATATTAAAACTATAAGGAGGTAAGTGCAAATAGTTTTAATTCACCTCATTCTAATTTTAGGGTTAACTGCAGCCGCCCCTCCATCTATTTTCTCCAGATGCAGAAGACTCAGAGACAGAGAGGAGAGCGCCTCACAGCAACACCTTGAGGTCGATAGCGCCTCACTTCACCGAGATGCCGGACCCAGGCGACCCCGACCCAGGGTCGGACCTAGCCCTAGGCTAGGTCCGGCTAGGTCAATTGGGACCTAGCCCCAATTGAGTTAAATTGGGGCTAGGTCCAATTGACCTAGCCGGACCTAGCTTAGGGCTAGGTCCGACCCTGGGTTAGGGTCCCCTGGGTCCGGTGACCCCGACCCAGGGTCGGACCTAGCCCATGGCTAGGTCCGGCTAGGTCAATTTGGGGAAATAGTTTGATTTTGAAGTTTTAGGACTAAATTGAACAAAATAAAAGTTAGGGATGTATTAGATGGACTAAATTGTAACAAAATTGAAAGTTTTGGGCTGGTCACGTGCATGGCACATGCCATTTAACGGCCGTTTTTTACGGAACCCTAACGGAGGTACCAAAACAGTAAGGTTTGGAAACATATGGTACCAATTCGGTACGAAAAAATACTAGTGGTATGAACAGTGTAATTTTTGCAAACATGTGGTACCAAAAGGACCTTTAACCCTAAGTATTATGTTAAGAACCTGTTATTTTGAAGATGTTTTTTAAAATCTTATGTATGACACTTATGTATGGATAATCTCTTTTGAAGTAATAATGTTGTTGTGTGCTAATGTTAGTATTGATCTAGTGTTTGTGATATTGCTATTGATTTGAAGGGGGGAAATTGGAAGAAAAAAAAAATTGCATATGCAGATTTGCATTGCAGTGCTACAGAGTTGCTGCATGTATGTAGCACTGCAGTGCAGAATTGCTGCAATTATGCATTGCAGAAATGCAGAAATTATGCAGATCAGAATTGCTCAGTTGCAGCAATTTTGCAGTGCTGCAGAAATGATTCTTCACTGCTGCATAAATGCTTCTTCAGTGTTGCTGAAATGCTAATACATCAGAGCTACATTCAGTATATTCAAATGAAACTTGGCAAAAAAAAAAAAATGAAGTTTAGCAACACAACACAAAAATATATTTCATTACTAACATTATAATTATATCCAATCATACACAACATTAGATTAACATCTGCATTCTTCAAAGTGCAACTAAAAAATACATGATGCACAAACAAAAGCTACAATTGGACAATCATTCATCAAAAACCCCAAATGTAGTAGGTGAACATGATAATCGATACAACAAAAAACACAACTACAATGAGCATCACAAGATCAAATAAAAAATCTCCATCCTCCTATACATGTACAAATATTCTTGAATTTAGACTTGAATTTGGCAGAATTTTGGCACGTCTCTTCGCCCATGGGAAGACATCTTCAGATCAAGATCAAGGCGAAACAACGGAAGTCCAAACTCCAAACACACAATTAGCCCCGCCAATAATCAGTTAATCAATTTCGATTACTATACTTGGCCAGAAAAAAACTGATTACTATACCTTATCGAAATTAGGGAACCCATGAAACCTTCTTGCAAAATTATTCAAGTGTGCGTTGAATTACCACCGAAACAAGCCCACGCTTTTAGTGTTTGACTGTATTGTTGCGAGATTGAATAGCAAGAGCTGAAGAAGACGACATTTTTTCCTTTTTTTGCCGATTGTTCCTCTGTTTATATGGTTTTTCTATCCATGTGTGCTTGGATTATTTTTAGAAGAAGAGACGAGGAATATCACGTGAGCAACCGTTAGTTTTAGCCTCAAATTTTACGGAGCTAACTAATTGCTTGTTTTTCTAAATTTCAGCAAGATATTTGCTCCAAAAAAGTACAACTAGCTATTTACTCTTCCGTGACAAGTTTGACTAGCTATTTGGTATTTGACCCTTATTTAATCAAATATTATACCCCCTATATATATTATTAATTAAAAAACGAATTTCTGCGCAAAATACAAGTAAACGATATTATAAACGATTTTTTCATCTATTTTTTTTTACCAAAGATGTTTTCATCTAATTAGAATCATGTGAAATGTGCATGTGAATGAGTACTATCATATAAACCTAAACAATTTAATCATTGTTGCCTCATTGATAAGAAAAGCTTAACGTTGTTTACCCTTGTTGAACACAACTCAATGTATTAGCTGGTTCAACCAATTATAATTACCAATAAATTCTATATATAATATATATCAAAGTTATAGATGCTTTGTAACAATTATACGCAAATTAGGGCTGACAATTTGTGACACGACACGATAGCACGACACGAACACGCACGAAAAAAACCGTGTTCGTGCTAGCATATAACAGAACGATAACACGATAGCACGATTAACACGATATAACTTACGTGCCGTGTTCGTGTTTGGGTATCATAACACGACACGCACGATAGCACGATAAAGTTGTGTTAATAAGATTAAATCTTAAGTATTTTTTGAGCAAATCTTATCTATTACATCCAATTAGTGGTTTAATATTTAGTGTTTGTAAACTCTATATTAATAACTTATGAATGGTAACATATTAATTCATGGTTTTTTTTATATATGAAGTTCATTATTTTTATTTTTGCTCAAAGATCTCGTATATGGATATACAACTGAATATCCTTCACAACACGATAGCACGACACGAACACGCACGAAAACATCCGTGCCGTGTTCGTGTTTGTAAAATGTGGCGCGATAAGCTTATCGTGTGTGTTCGTGTTCAGTAAGTTTAGCACGACACCATCACTGACATGCACGATAGCACGAATTGCCACCCTAACGCAAATATTAATAAAAATAAAATATCCATAGCTAGCCGAACTTTTCACTTAAGAGCAAATAGCTAGCTGTACTTTTGTTCGGAGCAATTAGCTAGCCGAACATTACAAATACAAGCAATTAGCTAACTCCGTTATATTTTAAGTTAAAACTAACGGTTGTCACGTGATATTCCTCATAACAAAACAGAGGAACAGTCGGTGAAATAAAAAACAGCTAGCCCACCAACAGAGGAACAATCGGTCAAAAAAACAGGGGAAATAATGTCGTCTTCTTCATCTCTTGCTCTGCAATCTCGCAACAATGGAGTGAAGCACTACAAGCGTGGGATTGTTCCGATGATAATTCAACATACACTTGAATAATTTTGCAAGAAGGATTCATGGTGCCCTAATTTCGATAAGGTATGATAATCAGTTTTTTTTGTTTTTTTGTTTTTTTGCCAAGTGTAGTAATTGAAATTGATTAATTGAGTACTTGCGGGTTTAGTTGTGTGTTTAATTCTGGTAACTTATTTGAATTTCAGAAAAAGTCATGTTTGGATTGCCGTTATTTTGCCTTGATCTTGATTTGAAGATGTCTTCTCATGGGCGAAGAGCTGGACCGAAATTCTGCCAAATTCTAGGCTAAAATCAAGAAGATATGGATATGTATAGGAGGATGGAGATGCTTTGATCTTGATGATGCTCACTGTAATTGTGTTTGTTGTTGTATCAATTATCATGTTCACCTACTACATTTGGGGTTCTTGATGAATGGTTGTCCAATTGTAGTTTTTGTTTGTGCATCATGTATGTTTTTGTTGTAATTTGCAGAATTCAGATATTAATCTAATGTTGTTTATGATCGGATATAATTATAATGTTAGTAATGGAATGTGTTTTTGTGTTGTATTGCTAAACTTCATTTGAATATACTGAATGTAGCTCTATAGGATTAGCATTTCATCAGCATTGAAGAAGCATTTCTGCAGAATTGCTGCAATTTTGAGCAATTTTGATCTGCAGAATTTCTGCAGTGCAGAATTTCTGCATTTCTGCAGTGCAGAATTTCTGCATTTCTGCAGTGCAGAATTTCTGCATTTCTGCACTGCAGTGCTGCAGAAGTGCAGCAATTCTGCACTGCAAAATGCAGCAAATCTGAAGATGCAATTCTGCAGCACTGCAGTGCAAATTCTGCAGCACTGCAGTGCAACTCTGCAGTTTTTTTTTTTTTTTTTTTCCAATTTCCCCCCTTCAAATCAAGAACAATATCACCAACACTATCAATCATTACTAGTTAAAAAGAGATGATCCATACATAAGTGTCTTACATAAGATTTTGAAACACATCTTCAAAATAACATGTTCTTAACATAATCTTTATCCAACACGATTAACGTAAAACTAAACATATCTTCAAGTCCAATCCACTAATTGACCATCAAAATTAGAGAACACATTTGAATGGCTTTCTCTTCTCTTTTAACCTTGCATATTAGAACCCTACACATAAAAAAAAATGGTTAAGTTACTAAAAAAACAAATTGAGCATTCATTCTAACATTATCAAATTGATATTCTTAAACTAACCTCAGAAGAGAAAGTTCGAAACATTGGGCCATATCTAGCTGCCATACCAACTAGAGCTTGATTGTGAGAAGAACTTCCCTGTTTGTATGAGTGATAAGGTCAAACCACCTTTAAATACAAATGAAAAACAAATATGTCAAGGGCAATGTGAACTCAAACCTGTCTATTGAAGGATATAGAATTATACACTCTATCTGGGTCCACCATTGCTTGTGTAACAGCTCTATTTTCAGACCCGACCTGATTTGTAGCAGCTTGATTGGCAGATCCCATCTGATGTGTGCATTGCTTATCACCGCCTTGGGTGGCCCTTGACGGTGGACTTGTAGCACAAACTGGCTGACTTGGAGCTTCAGTGGTTGTTGCTTGAGCTAGACTATGGCTATTTGCAGCTTGAGATGGCCCCTACAAATACCCAAGTGTTAGTTTTACATACATATTTTGTCAAACACAATGATGAATATATATTCAATAGAATGATGAATACCTGAGATGATGAAACTTTTCTTGTTGGGCAACCATTCCTATTGTGGCCTACTTGTTTGCATATAGAGCATGTCATTCTAGGTGCTCTTCTCACCTTATTGGGGGCTGGATCCAACACATCCCTCTTTCTCTTTGTTTTCGGCTTCCCTGGTTGCCTTCTTCTAACCGGAGGAGAAATTGGAAGCGCTGAAGATGGCACCCAGTCTTCTTGGCTAGGAATGGGATAAATAACCCCTTTATATGCTCTTAGGAAAGCTGCTACTGAATAACACTCATCAATGAAATCCTCAGGTACCCTTTTGTCCTTATAAATTGCTGAAATTGCATGCACACAGGGTAAACCAGTGAGTTGCCACGCACCGCAAGTGCAGTGTCTGTCGAAGGTGTTTGTGATGAATGTCCTATTAAGTAGTTGAACCTGAAATGTGTTATTCCCTGCATATATTGTCCTGCACCAACGTACATTCTTTTTGGACTCGTTGAACTTCTTCAGGATCCTTGGGCAAATCTGTCCATCATACTTAGCGATCGCCTCTCTCTTCAGTTGGAACTCCCTCATTAGCTTAGTCATCACCATCTCAAACGTTGTGATCACGGGCTTATTTCTTGCATCCAATATTCTTGAGTTGAAACTCTCATTTAGATTGTTCACCAGAAGATCTATCTTGCTGTTAGTTGGAAAATAACACCTAGCCCAAGCTCTTCTCGGTATTGCATCTAGATATGCATGTGCTTCAGGCTTCTTTTGTCTCAACAAATCCATTGCTCTAGTGTGCTTGAAGTTATCATATGCTGAAGCTGCTCCCCATACGAGTTCCCTAATCTCTAATCCCTTATGTTCTCTTGTCACCATGTTCGAGTATATGTGTCTAACACAAGCCCTATGTTCAGCATCAGGTAAAACCTCTTCAATTGCTGCAACTAGACCCTTCTGTCTATCGCTCATGATGGTCCACACCCCTTGGCTAGATCTACGCCCTATGTCACAAACAAGTAAAGACAGAAACCAAACCCATGAGTTCCTTGTTTCAGCTTCTACCCAAGCAATGGCTATTGGGAACATTCCATTGTTTGGATCCCGACCTATGGCACTAAGTAGCTGACCCCCATCCTCCCCTTTTAAATGACAGCCATCCAATCCAAAAAAAGGCCTGCAGCCATCCAAAAATCCAGTTTTGCAGGCCTCTAAGCACATGTACATTCGTTCAAACCTAGGCCTCAAGTTGTTTACAGTTGAGTCCACCTGAATCTTTATACTGCTCCCTCTATTGTATAGTAGCACCGTGTCTGCATAACTCCATAGACTCTCGAACTGCTGCACATTCACACCGTACAATGCCTCTTTGATCTTCTTCTTACCCCTCTTAATTGCATATTGGTTCACATCAAAACCATACATCTCCGCAAGTTCATTCTGGATGTATGTGACTTTCAAGTTTGGTTGATCCCTGACCTTCTGTTGGTATCTCTTGCAAATCCATGTTGCATTAAGACGCTTCGTCTTGTGAGGAACACCGCCACATTTATGCTCTGAATTGAAAGTTTTAATTTGAAATGTTGACTCACCAGTTAACTTTGATACATATATTCTCCATCCACACTCATTCTTGCATACTGCTTGCATCTTCTTGGGTTGATTGAATGACCACACATACTCATAACCATTATATATTGAGTGGTTTATCAAAGCTTGTCTAAAGCTTTCAGCTGATGGAAACTGCAATCCAAGCTCCAACACTGGTGCATCATTACCCCAAGGCTCATTAAACTGACGATATCTTCTGTTCTGATCACCATCGCCTTCTATATCAGAGCACACAGGTGTAATAATCTTATCACTATCATAAAGCAGCTCAGAGTCAACCAAGTTGAATGGTTGTTCCACAACTCCTTGTATTCTTCTATTTATTTGACTCGATTCAGCTTGCTCAGTTTCATTTGCTTGTCTACTTGCTTCTTCCCAAAATTCTACATCACTATCGTAATCTGAGTCTTCGACTGAATCTGGATCATACTCTTCATCAAATGGATCTTCGTTTGCCAAGTCAGCTGAACCAACCAAATCAGCTAGTGTAATATTCCCAACAACTTCTGCATTAGTATGCTCAACACTCCTTAAAATATCATCATGATGGGATTCATGTGGACCTAGCAAGTACAACTTCATGATTGTTCCTTCAGCTACCTTATCTAACTCACATCTAAGTTCTGACTCACTACTGATTCGATACAAGCCAACTTCAGGTTTCTCAAAAGGGGGGCAATGGTAAATTTCATCTTCAGCTTTTAAGTTGAACTTCCTTTTAAGCATATTCACCAGATGTTCATAACTTATGCACCTAAAATCTTCAATGTAATCCAACTTACCAACATATGTTTTCCCTGAGAGTAACATAAACTTTCCTCCAAAGTGTACCTCAAACATCATTGGTCTTATATTCATGGAAGCCATCTGCATAATCAATGGAAACAACTATATGAAAAGATTCAAAACAAAAAATGAAAATTTCATTAATGGATCTATCAAGCTGCAGAATTTCAACTCTGTAGATAACAATATTGTGCTTAAATTTCAAGTTATGAATTGTGATTGGTTAAGTATACCACAATATAACCTGCATGTTTTTGTTCTAGCTATGATTTATAAGGACTAACTACTATATAACATCTTAAACATGTTCCTCAATGGTCATTGCCACATGATATATGCTATCTAAGTTGCAATTCTGCAGAACTTCAATTTTGTTATGCAGAAGTACAATTCTGCACTATTTCTTTCTGAAAATTCTGTGACAATACTAAACGGTGGTGAACCCAATCCCAAACATATAAGTTCCATACATACTAGCAATGGTGAACCCAAAAACATATATTGCAGCTCAAAAGTTTTGTACAAGCAAAGCTGACCTAAACACAATTATTTAATACTAAACGGTGGTGAATCTGATTTCCACTAATAGAATAGCAACATATGAACTCTAACTCATATGAGAAAAATTGATTCTAGCCTAGTTAGTGAACATAATTAAGAAAGTTACCACCTTTCAGTCATTAGTATGCTGAAACCCTACTCAAGCAAATCGTTGAAAAAAATTAGCATAAAGGATGAAGCTTACCATATATTGATGAACAACAACTATTAAAGAAAGGAAAGGAACGATCTTCACGTAACTAATTAGGAGGATGATTTCGTAGGATGTAATTCTTCAATCTCAACCTCAAGTTTCGACTAAGTATTCACGGTGGAGAGGATTCATGGAGGATCATCTGGTTTGGGTTGAAGAATCGGGTGAAGAATTTGGAATTTTTGCACGAGAAGAATAAGGAAGAGCTGAACAAGACACAATATTTGACTAGAAGATGAATCGAACCAACAAAAAAAAAAGAGAAGACGAATCACTCACTTTGAATCACGTGAGGAGACCCCATATTCCGTTAGTTTTAACCTAAAATTTAACGGGGCTAGCTAACTGCTTGTTTGTGTAAAGTTCGGCTAGCCATTTGTTCCGAAAAAAAGTACAGCTAGCTATTTGCTCTTTAATGAAAAGTTCAGGTAGCTATTTGGTATTTAACCCGTTCTTGAATGAATACTTGATTCATCAAGAACTTATATTATCAGTCTTTTGCATCATAAATTACAGACGAAGTCCACTCCATCTTAAGCATCAACATCATTGACGTCACTAATGTCATACTTCAATTTTGAAGTTTCATGAAGGGATGCGATGTAATCCTATAGGGGTTTGGGGCTCCTCCTTTCAGCAATCAACCTGCTTGAAGAGCCATATGACTTGAATAAAGAACTTGAGTTGTTATATTTCCTTAAAGTTGCATTCCAACGGTTCTTTACAGAACTGTCAGTCCTTCCAGGCAATTTTTTTGCGATTTCAGCCCATTTGCTCCCCACTTTCTTATGAGAATCAACAATAATCTCATCTTCATCCACACTCCACTCTGATTTCTGAAAACAACCATAAATTTTCTAATTTTTTTAAAGCAAATTAACAAGACAAAAATACTACTAATTTCCCGAACCAATTCACATTTACTTCAAATATATATATATACACTGCACATGCATTGCATAGCCCTTAGCGTTAAGAAGAAGATAAAATGAAACTAATAAAGGATAGAAGAACCTTGACATTAGGATTGAGATGGTGGGTCCATCTCTCCCTACATTGCTTCCCATCTCTCCCTTTCAGATGTCCCGCAATAAATTTCCAGTCCTTGTCACCATGCATGATCACCAGCTTGTACAAAATTCTTGCAAAAATATGTATAACTTATCATTTATCACTAATAAATTGGCATAGAATTATATAATATATATAATGGTTATACAAAATACATAATTCTGATTTTATGGTGAAAGATTTTGCAAGGTCATCATCACATTTACATATATATTGCTTAGGTGCGTTATGGTTCAGTATTAGTATTACTCTCAACTCATTGACATATTTTGAATATGTACGAAATTTAAAAAAAAAAAAAAAAAAGGCTTAAAATGGGTAAAATGCTCAACCTGATATGTTCTATTTTCTATTAAATTTCAACCATTTAATAAAGTTTTTACAAATCAATAGTTTAGAAAAATGAATGGAATATTTCAAAACATTGGGAAAGGTGGTCTATTTTATCATTTAGATGAAAAAAAAATCACTATGGAAGCTTAAGAACACGGGGATCTTGCATTTTTAAGCTTTCGTGTCTGCCTATTAGTTCATCAGATTCTTATAATTATTATTATACAGGGATGAGCTTAACCCAGAGTTTGCACCATAAAAGAAAATAGATATTATACTGATCACAAGAATATCGACTACATTACCTATTATCCAAAGAAATAATTTCAGGCAAATATGAACATCAAAATAAATATGTACCTATCTTCAGCAGGAGACCATCTACCCTTGATAATAGGTTCATTCAAGTTCGTAGCCAGTTCTTGTTGAGCACTTTTAAGCTTTCTTTGTGAGAATTGACGTTTCATTACATGAAGTTCTTGAGGATGCTCTTTGAATGATTCAAATTGGGTATGGTCGTCTGACTGAAGATCATCAGACTGCCGATCATTAATAGGCATGGATTGGAATTGCGACGATATGCCAACATTGAAAAGATTATCCATAAATTCATCATTGTTGATAAGAGGAATAATCTCATCAAGTATATCCATATCAGACTTGTTAGAAAACAAGTCATTGCATGGGGGCGCAGGACGGTAGAAACTTTCGCATGTGGGCTCTCGTTGCTTCAAACCTGCGCTTGCAGATGTTTCTGGCATAGTGAAAGGGCTTACTGAGGACCCTATATTGTAAAATTGGTCAAATCCATTAAGATGGTGAGAATTGACATCTTTTTCCAAAGGCGATACATCAGTTTGACGATCGCTACGGTTACGATCTTCCAAAGGAAAATCGGAAGTGGACTGAATAGCACCATTGAAGTTGATTTCCGACGCCATGAGAGCAGAGAATGAGAGGAGATTGAGAGACGGGGGAAGAAAATTGATAGTTTATTTTATTTTTTGGAAAAATAGTCAAGTGCAAAAAATCTCAACTAGTCCCTTTTATAATGATGAAATGATTTTTGAGAATTACAATTCAGGATTCAATATTTTTCAAACAACTCATATGAGACTAATGTTCTGACCACTCTAACAAAAAAAATACATGACAACTTCTAGAATTTAATAGTTCGGAACCACTGCAATTTCTAATTTACGTTTGAATATAGTATTTACTAAATCGAGGTTCCGAACTTAATTGGATGTTTAGGTTGAGATTGACAATAATTCTAGTAAATTTAGTCACATTGTCACATAATTCATTAATAATCGTATTGATGATATAGTGCTCTTAAGTATTAACCTCAGTCCTAAATATGAGGTGTAAAAATGCTTTGAAAGAATGTTGAGTATGTGATGACAAGATAATATCAAGTTTAACCTAGGATGCTTTTAATAGTAGTGTATGTAGCGGTTAAATTTGAAGTTGGATATGCCCAACAGAGGTTTTCTATTCTAGGTATTCACCGTAGCTCGTCTATGTAGCCCTTCCATTTAACAAGAGAAGAGAAGTCCAAGACCATAACATACTTAACCTTGTAAAAATTATGAACAATATATATTTATATAACAGTTTACTTTTATAATGAAAGTCGAAAGATATGAAATAAACTATTTGTACTATTGATAAAGTTTTGGGTTTTTGTATTCATTTGTCATGCATATATCTATTCGATTAATTAGCTCAGTTAGGTTTAAACTAACGTTTACCTACATATAGTATATAGTGCAATTTCATAAGATACTGAAGTGTGGGGTAGATTATGATATAAATGAATCTTAGGGGAGATATTCAAATTAATTCATTATAGAGGGAAAAATTACTAGAAAGAAATACAGAGAAGCGGTTTCTTGTATAGGATACCCTTTTAAATGTAATCTTGCTTTTCATGTGTCATCATGAAGAAAAATAAAAACTTTTTCTCTAAGAAATGTTATAAAAATGTTTTTTTTTCTAGATTCATTTAATAGAGCTATTTTATAAAATAATAAAATATAAACACATAAACTACTATTTACAGGAAAAAAAACTTAATTAGAATATTTTTATTTGATGATGAAACGGTAAATGATAAATGGAAAAAAAACGAGGTATGCATTGGACTATTTTTTGGATAATTATAGGGGATTTAAACCAAATTGGTACATGAGTTAACAGCCTAAAACGAATTAGAACCTCCACTAAATTTTGTGACAAATAGGTACCCGAGTTAACCTTGGTGTTGCACCATTAGAATTCTAGTTAAAACTAACGGAATCTCATTTTTAGCGCATGAAAAGACCAAAATACCCTTGTTGCAGAATAGCTACATAATAGCAACTTAAAACTTTGGAACCCAATATCTTACTCATTTCTTCATCTTTTGGACGAATTTTTTTTTTAAACCGCATAACTTTTCGAGATCTACGCAACCTAAATAGACGTAAAATGATTTTCCCAGTTTTTTTTTTCAATAAACATAGTTTTCCATGTTAATTCATTCTTTTTTGTATCAAACTCTACCGCATTTTAACACTTATCACCCTTGATCACTCACTTTTTTACTAACTGGATTACAATACTACAGAAAAAGTCATTTATACAGAAAAATGAAATAAAAATATTAAATCAGAAACAATAATGAAATTGCTGTAAATTTTCTTTCATAGCAACTCCATAATGATTACCGGCTTTTAGTACTTCATATACAACCAAATATAAAAGAAAATTATTATTGTTATCTGCTAATTAAACATGTGTTATTTGTATTATATTTACAAAAAATCGTCAAATATTTAGAGAATAGTTTCAGCAAATTATATAACTTCAAAACTTCATAGTAAATATATCAACTTTTTTTTTCCAGCTATTAATTTAAATTCTAAAAATTAATAATTATCTTGACTATATATGGTAGTGAATTAAAATTGCTAAATTATGGATGGTAATACAATATGAGAAGATAATATGCTACAAAATAAGCAGAAAGTAATATTTTATATTTTATGGCAAGTTTGCATATTGGCTAAAGAATAGGTCTAATAAAAATAAGGTAATATATTTAAGTGGTAGGAAATGAATATATGATGTAGTTTGACTGGTAAATTAGTCCAAACTCTAGTTAACAAATGAATATATGCTAAACATTAAATTACACTCAATTAAATAAAATTAGATGATACCTAAACATTAAATTACACTTAATTAAATAAAATTAGATGCTACCTCCGCGCGTGCAGGTAAGACAATTGAACTGAAAAACAGAGATTAGTGTTAAAAATAAAAAATTAAAATTAAAATCGTTGAAACTTTGTGAAAAAAAAAATTAAAATTTTCATTTATATAATATTGAAAATTTTATATATTTTAATCATTACCCAAAAAAATTGAAATATATAGGTCTTATATTGTATTTTTGTAATAATTGTAGTAAATTTTTACATTAATATTCAATATTTATATAGGTTTATGTATTGTATTGTGATTATATGTATATTCTAAAGATTGTGTAGTAGGAAATATATGTATATTCTATATTATGTTTTCACATGTATATATAATACTTTTTATTTATATTCTACTATATATATATATATATATATTGAATTAATATTGAATATAAAAACAATATTAAACATACATTATGTTGTATATATCCTTTTTTAAAATATGTATAATGTTCTTTCTTATATAACATAATGTTGTAATATATTTGGTATTTGACCCTTATTTAATCAAATATTATATCCCTATATATATTATTAATTAAAAAATGAATTTCTGCACAAAATACAAGTTAATGATATATTATAAACTATGTTTTCATCTAATTAGAAGCATGTGCAATGTGCATGTGAATGAGTACTATCATATAAACCTAAACAATTTAATCATTGCTGCCTCATTGATAAGAAGAGCTTGACTCTGTTTACTCTTGTTGAACACAACTCAATGTATTAGTTGGTTCAACCAATTATAGTGACTAATAAAGTCTATATATATCAAAGTTATAGATGCTTTTTAACAGTTATACGCAAATATTAATAAAAATAAAAATAGCCATAGTTTATATGTTCTTGAATGAATACTCGATTCATCAAGAACTTACATTATCAGTCTTTTGCATCATAAATTATAGACGGAATCCACTCCATCTTAAGCATCAACATCATCGACGTCACTAATGTCATACTTCAATTCTGAAGTTTCATGAAGGGATGCGATGTAATCCCATAGGGGTTTGGGGCTCCTCCTTTCAGCAATCAACCTGCTTGAAGAGCCATATGACTTGAATAAAGAACTTGAGTTGTTATATTTCCTTAAGGTTGCATTCCAACGGTTCTTTACAGCACTATCAGTCCTTCCAGGTATTTTCTTTGCGATTTCAGCCCATTTGCTCCCCAGTTTCTTATGAGAATCAACAATAATCTCATCTTCATCAACACTCCACTCTGATTTCTGAAAGCAACCATAAATTTTCTAATTTTTTAAAGTAAATTAACAAAACAAAAATACCACTACACATGCATTGCATAGACCCTAGCGTTATGAATAAGATAAAATGAAGCTAATAAAAGGATAGAAGAACCTTGATATTAGGATTGAGATGGTGGGTCCATCTCTCCCTACATTGCTTCCCATCTCTCCCTTTCAGATGTCCGGCAATAAATGTCCAGTCCTTGTCACCATGCGTGATCACCCGCTCGTACAAAATTCTTGCAAAAATATGTATAACTTATCATTTATCACCAAGAAATTGCCATAGAATTATATATATATATATAATGGTTATATAAAATGTCTAATTCTGATTTTATGGTGAAAGACTTTGCAAGGTCATCATCACAATTACATATATATTGGTTAGGTGTGTTATGTTTCAATATTAGTATTACTCTCAACCCATTGACATATTTTGAGTTTGTATAAAATTCAAAAAAAAAAAAAAAGGCTTAAAAAAAGGGTTAAAATGCTCAACCCAATATGTTATCTTTTCTATTAAAATTCGGAGATGTTTTCAACCACTTAATAAAGTTTTTACAAATCAATATTTTCTCAGAAAAATGAAAGGAATATTTCAAAAAAAAATTGGGAAATGTGGTCTATTTTATCATTTAGATGAAAAAAATTCACTATGAAAGCTTAAAAACATGGGGATCATGCATTTTTAAGCTGTCGTGTCTGCCTATTAGTTCATCAGATTCTTATAATTATTATCATATAGAGATGAGCTTAACCCAGAGTTTGCACCATAAAAGAAAATACATACTGATCACAAGAATACCGACTACATTACCTATTATCCAAAAAAATCATTTCAGGCAAATATGAAAATTAAAATAAATATTTACCTATCTTCAGCAGGAGACCATCTACCCTTGATAATAGGTTCATTCAAGTTCGTAGCCGGTTCTTGTTGAGCACTTTTAAGCTTTCTTTGTGAGAATTGACGTTTCCTTACATGAAGTTCTTGAGGATGCTCTGTGAATGATTCAAACTGGGTATCGTCGTCTGACTGAAGATCATCGGACTGCTGATCATTAATAGGCATGGATTGGAAATGTGACGATATGCCAACATTGAAAAGATTATCCATAAATTCATCGTTGTTGATAAGAGGAATAATCTCATCAAGTATATCCATATCAGACTTGTTAGAAAACCAGTCATTGCATAGGGGCGCAGGACGGTAGAAACTTTCGCATGTGGGCTCTCGTTGCTTGAAACCTGCGCTTGCAGATGTTTCTAGCATAGTGAAAGGGCTTACTGAGGACCCTGGATTGGAAAATTGGTTAAATCCATTAAGATGGTGAGAATTGACATCTTTTTCCAAAGGCGATACATCAGTTTGACGATCGCTACGGTTACGATCTTCCAAAGGAAAATCGGAAGTGAACTGAATAGCACCATTGAAGTTGATTTCCGACGCCATGAGAGCAGAGAATGAGAGGAGATTGAGAAATGGGGGAAGAAAATTGATAGTTTATTTTATTTTTTGGAAAAATAATGAAGTGCAAAAAATCTCAACTAGTCCCTTTTATAATGATAAAATGATATTCGAGAATTACAATTCAGGATTCAATATTTTTCAAACATCTCATATGAGACTAATGTTCTGACAACAAAAAAAATACATGACAACTTCTAGAATTTAATAGTTCGGAACCACTACAATTTCTAATTTACGTTTGAATATAGTATTTTACTAAATCGAGGTTCCGAACTTAATTGGATCTTTAGGTTGAGATTGACACTAATTCTAGTAAATTTAGTCACATTGTCACATAATTGTATTGATAATATAGTGCTCTTAAGTATTAACCTCAGTCCTCAAATATGAGGTTTAAAAATGCTTTGAAAGAATGTTGAGTAAGTGATGATGAGATAGTATCAGGTTTAACCTTGGATGCTTTTAATAGTACTAGTATATGTAGCGGTTAAATTTGTAGTTGGATATGCCCAACAGAGGTTTTTATTCTAGGTATTCACCGTAGCTTTTCTATGTAGCCCTTCCATTTAACAAGAGAAGAGAAGTCCAAGACCATAATATATTTAACCTTGTAAAAATTATAAACTATATATATATATATAATAGTTTACTTTTATAATGAAAGTCGAAAGATATGAAATAAACTATTTGTACTATTGATAAACTTTTGGGTTTTTGTATTCTCTTGTCATGCGTATATCTATTCGATTAACGAGCTCACTTAGGTTTAAACTAATGTTTACCTACATATAGTATATAGTGCAATTTCATAAGATATTGAAGTGTGGGGTAGATTAGGATATAAATGAATCTTAGAGGAGATATCCAAATTAATTCATTATAGAGGGAAAAATTGCTAGAAAGAAATACAGAGAAGCGGTTTCTTGTATAGGATACCCTTTCAAATGTAATCTTGCTTTTCATGTGTCATCATGAAGAAAAATAAAACAAAACTTTTTCTCTAAGAAATGTTATAAAAATGTTTTTTTTTTCTAGATTCATTTAATAGAGCTATTTTATAAAATAATAAAATATAAACACATAAACTACTATTTACTGGGAAAAAAAACTTAATTAGAATATTATTATTTGATGATGAAACGGTAAATGACAAATGGAAAAGAAAAAAAAAACGGCATGTATTGGACTATTTTTTGGATAATTATACAGTGTTTTAGGTAGTTAGTGAAAAAATAATAAAAATAAAATAAAATTATCAGGTTTAGTTTTTTGTTTTTTGTTTTTTTTGTCAATCACACTTCAAATTAGGCGTTTGGCTACCGTTCTATTTGATGAATTGTTTCATCACTATCTGAAATGTGTATTTTCTTTAGCAATGTACAATTTGCTCTCAAAGATTCATCCAGTTCAATATATTTTTGAAGGAAAATACTAAGTAATGAACGGTAGTTCAATTTTTAGGTCAATGTACTTTAGAGAGTTCGTCAAATTAGATCCAATTTTTTTTTATTGGAATATAACTTAATTTTGAGAGGTGTATTGTTTTGGTACCTTTCAAATTTTTAATTCAAATTTGGTACCTAACTTAGCTAAAAATGTTAATTTACACTACTCATAGTTCGATTCACCTTGATTCACTAAACTAGAGAGCTCGTCTTATCCCAAGTTCATGCTAAGTTGTTCACCTAATCTGAGGGGACTTTATCCTCCTCCTCGACTTCTTTGTATTACTGGTATCTTATAGAGGGAGACCATGTTAAGCATGACCCTGGGCAAGAGCGAGCCATTTAGCTCATCTGTTGATCAAAACCCTATGTCATTCATGATTTAATTGGTCAATTCAGAGATATCGCCCAGATCCGGGTTTGTGCTAGACATGGTTTCATAAACCAAACGACTAGGTCTGGAACAAGCTCGATTCAGGACAAGCCCTAATTAGGTGAATTGAGTCATCTATACTGTTAATAACACTTTTGAATAAATGATGTACCGAAGATTAAAAAAATTGAAAGGTAGTTGAGGACTTGAAGTAATGATTTAGTTATATTCCGTTTTTTGAATTAGTGTGAATGAAATGTTGTATTACTGCTCTTTAAGGGTCTCGACAAGTATTTATTCTTACCATTCTTTCGAAATTCGATAAAGTGTTTTGTTCACACAGAAAAAAAAAAATCTTAATTGTAAGGTAAATTAATTAGGCTGATTTCTTAAAATTGAAATATAAAATATATAAATTAGCAACAAAAAAAACTCTTTTTAGGAAAAAAAATAAAATCATTTATACAGAAAAAGGAAATAAAAACATTAAATCATAAACTATAATGAAATTTATGTAAATTTTCTTTCATAGCAACTGCATAATAATTACCAGCTTTTAGTACTTCATACACAACCAAATATAAAAGAAAATTATTATTATTATCTGCTAATTAAACATGTGTTTACCTGTATTTTATATCTACAAAAAATCGTCAAATATTTAGAGAATAGTTTCAGCAAATTATATAACTTCAAAACTTCATAGTAAATATATCAACTTTTTTTCCCAACTATTAATTTAAATTCTAAAAATTAATAATTCTCTTGACTATATATGGTAGTGAATTAAAATTGGTAAATTATGGATGGTAATACAATATAATATGCTACAAAATAATTAGAAAGTAATATATTATATTTTATGGCAAGTTTGCATGTTGTCTAAAGAATAGGTCTAATAAAAATAAGGTAATATATTTAAGTGGTAGGAAATGAATATATGATGTAGTTTGACTGGTAAATTAGTCCAAACTCTAGTTAACAAATGAATATATGCTAAACATTAAATTACACTCAATTAGATAAAATTAGATGCTACCTCCGCTCGTGCGGGTAAGACAATTGAGCTAAAACGTTTAAACATTAAAATCGATGAAACTGATTTTGTGAAAAAAAAAAATAACAATTTGAAAATTTTCATTTATATAATAATATTGAAAATTTTATCTATTTTAATTATTACCCAAAAAAAATTGAAATATATAGGCTTATATTATATTTATGTAATAATTGTAGTAAAATTTTACATTATATTTAATATTTATGTAGGTTTATGTATTGTATTGTGATTATATGTATTTTCTAAAGATTGTGTAGTAGGAAATATATGTATATTCTATATTATGTTTTCACATGTATATTTAATATTTTTTATTTATATTCT
Organism: Clarkia xantiana subsp. parviflora; assembly: GCA_036873135.1. Taxonomy (NCBI): domain Eukaryota; kingdom Viridiplantae; phylum Streptophyta; class Magnoliopsida; order Myrtales; family Onagraceae; genus Clarkia; species Clarkia xantiana. Next base: position 52,334,506 of record JAPTYO010000001.1, read on the forward strand.
ACTATATATATATATACTGAATTAATATTGAATATAAAAACATTATTAAACATACATTATGTTGTATATATTCTTTTTTTAAAATATGCATAATGTTCTTTCTTAAATAACATAATACTGTAATATTAGAAGAAAAAAAATCAGATTAAATTAATTTTATATACTTATGTCACGCCTCGAACTCTCGTGTAGAAGTTAGGAGTGATAACTAACATTTATTCATAGTCAAATGATTAATTAAGCCCAACTTTCATCATATCATGAACTATGTTACCAATATTAACATGCTCAAACTTGTGTGAGTAGCAAGTATAAATACATTTATTGCTGCTGAAGCTTCCGCTGCGCACTCTGATAACTCAACCATCTAGTTCAACTGTACTTTCAAAATACACAATCGAATATATAATATCCTGAAACTGTGGATTGAGTTGGGGGTTAAATTGCGGGAATAACGTAGTAAGTAATCCTAACTTTAGCCCTACTGAATCAAGTATCGTTTAAAACATATTTCCGATCAATAGAAAATCAAACAAACGTTTTATGCATCATTTCATAATTATGCTGATTCAAACCTAACAATGAAAATGATTTCAAAACTACATTAAAATGATTCTAAACGAATTTCAAAACACGTCCAAAACACTTTTAAAACATTTTCGAAAATCTTTATTTAACCTTGGGATGGATCAAGTGCTACACCTCTTTGACATAGATAAATTATCAGCATTCTCCAGCTGGTTGAGAAATCACCAGATCTCCTGCTGGGTTGGACCAACATATCATTCAAATAAATGATATTTTACAGTATCGATACGTTGTCTTGCGTAATTGACTTTGAGACAAAACAAAACGTCTCATTAAACAAATCCATATCATATACATATACATATCAAATCATCCATTTATATCAGAGAACATTTGATAACATAATACATAAACAATATTATGTCTAATAACGGAATTCATCAAATTGTTATAATCTGTTACGTATCAAAACAGTTCCTTATAAATTTATAGTCTATACAGATTTCCAATACTTAATTATTATTTTTTTAAAAAATCACAAAACTTATATGCACAAGATAGTGCATATAAGATTCTGCATCAACTCTATGGATTAAAATCCTGGACTTAGCAGGAAATGATTTGGAGGGGAAATTCCGTCTTGGTGGACCATGTCAAGCTTGGATCCTCCTTACAATCTAATTAGTAGCTTAATTACCCTGATGTTCTTTCAGTCAGTGCCTACATCTCTCCCACAACCACCGAATCATAGGCCCGGTTTTTATATTTCCATCAAGTGTGTTAGTAGTAGACCTCTCGTACAATCAGATCATCGAGTTGATGTCGAATGTTTCATCAAATCTCTCATCATTGGATCTCTCTTACAATCTCATCACTGAACCCACAGCTGATTCCCTTTTTCTCTCTAACTATGTCTGACTTAACTGAATCTCAGGGACCATCCCACTAGACATTGCTGAAAAGATGCCATCTTTGGGGGTTCTTGTTCTTGAATGATAATCGCATATTTGGTCCAATACCGACTTCATAATGCGATTTGGTGAATCTAGTGGAATTTCTGGATCTTGGAGAGAATAGCTTCCAAATAGTTTTGACAATATGGAATATGGATGTCAAGATAGGAAATGTAGAGGCTGATGGATCTCAGTTTTATTATTATGCTCCTTTGTTCAGTCCCACGAACAGACCGGTGCTTGGCAGCTTTGGAGCCATTTCCTGTAACATGATAAAACCAATCTAATATCGATCAATACGAAAAATGCAGTCTTTAGGGAGCAGCTGGGAAGGAAATCTCAAATCCAATATCCCCGCAGCTCGGAATTAGAACGAACAAGCAATTAAACAACAAGATTCAATCTAAACATAGAAATTCAAATTCCGCTACATAATTTACAGGATGCAGAACTGGAGAGGCTACCTCAACTGATCGAAGAAGCACTCAACTGATACTAGGGCCGGCAATGGTTCGGTGAAAATGAAATAACTATGGTTATTCGCACAATTTACCGCAATAATGAGGATCGAGGATCGCAAGTGATAGGCGATTGAAGATGTGTTTTTTAATTAAGTGAAACAGCGAAGTTATGTTTAATTTGAATTTCGTGTATGAAAAAATGAATGTATGTTTACTTTTCTTGTATGAAACAATGATGTTGTATTAGTTTGAATGATTGTGGTTAAATGGTTTAATCGTGGTTAAAAACCATGGTTATAGTTATGGTTATGGTATGAAGAATCATAACCGCAGTGGTTATGGTTATGGTATGAGTGAAAAAAAAAATGGTATAGTTATGATATTAGTGTTGTTCGCATCAAACCCTCACAATTGCCAGCCCTAACTGAGACGCACTAGAGCTAAGTTACTCTGAGCACCGACGATAATGGAAGAGGGAACTTGAGGGTATTTTCGTCATTAGAGTTTTTGGTGATGTTTGGGCCCTAAAGCCCATTAAGAGGGCAATTATGGGCCTTCTGTAAGAGAGGCAACGGGCAAGCTTCCCCTGTAAGCTGTCGATGGAGCGTTATTTTGAATACCACATCACCAAACGGCTACTCACCAAATTTGACAAACCAAAATCGGAGCAGGGTTCACTCTCCATTATCTTCAAAGATCTGTTCTTCACCCCTCTGAGAAATTCTTGTCCATCTGATTGAGCTTCAAAAGCAGAGTCTTCAATGGCGTCTCTCACTGGAAGCAAGCAGCATAATTTGGTTTCAAATTCGGCTGGAAATGTTCGAGTGGTTGCCAGAATCAGGGGCCTGACGAACAAGGAGCAAAGTGCTGCTATTCCGGGCTTGAATCCATGGATTTCTGTGTGCAAGCCTGGAGGAGATGCTTCGGAGAATGTCACACTCTCTTTTGGAGACCAATCTACAAGGTATGGAGTTTTACAGTGGAGCAGTTTCGGATTTTCTTTACATCAGTTTTAGCTGTTCTAGGTTTGCTTCTGCTGAGGAAATTTTGCCTGAAGCCTCTTAAATGTTTTCAGTATCAGATTCAGAACTGGATAGCCGTATCAAAGATATTATTGAGTTTACAACACCCTCTTTTAATTTTGTTCCTTTTGCAGTCAAAGAGAGGCTTCCCAAGTTCATTACTGCTATGAACCCGAGGAAGATAACAGTATGATATTTGAGAGGGAGATTAAGCCTCTAATTTCCGGAGTTTTTGATGGTCATAGTACATCTGTTGTTGCATATGGAGCTATAGGCAGTGGCAAGACATATACAATTCAGGTAGGATTTTTAATATTCTGTTATAAAATTATGAAGTTTTATGATGATGCTCACATTTTGATCATTGTTGAAGGGTTCTGATGACAATCCAGGCTTGGCTATACTTGCCATGGATGAGATTATTTCAGAGGCTGAAAGGCTAGGTAGGTCAGTTTCAGTGTCCATTTACGAGGTACATCAAGAGCAAGCCTTTGACCTTATAAACACGAAGCGTCCGGTTATTTCAGTACTGGGAGATGGACAAGGCCGAATTCAGCTTAAAGGACTGTCACAGGTATGTTGAATGTTTAATCATGGAAGGATGTCCTTTTAAACATCAGCTTATGTGCCTTTATTGTTTAGGCACCAATCAAGTCAATATCAGAATTTTGCAAGATCTATTGCCCTCGAAAACCAATTCAGAAAAATAGAAGTGAATTACCTCGAAGAAGTCATAAGGGTTTGATCATACATGTAACCATGCCTAATGATAATTCGAAAACATCTCCCCGTGGCAAGATGAACTTCATTGATTTTGCAGGTATTAATCAATTACTCCTTGTTTCTTCTTTGCTTATACTCCTAGAATTTGACCCTTGGAATTTATTTAATCAGGTTATGAGGATCCTAGAAGAAAAATCAATGATGGCATCAAAGTCATGGAGATTAATAAGCGCAACAAGTCTTTGAATGCCTTACAAAAAGTCATTTTAGCATTGAATGCAAATGAACGTCATGTGCCTTTTCGAGAAAGCATAGTCACTCGAATGTTACAAGATTCACTAGGATGCGCCAGCAAAGTTACAATTGTTGCTTGCTTGGTCAGACATAACATTTTCTTGTTTTTCTTTCCCGCTCTTGCATAGTTCTTATTTATTAAGCTTTTGCAGTTATTTTTTCATGCAGAATCCAACATTTTGCCAAGATTCCATCTCTATGGCAAGTTTAGCATCTCGAACTTATGAAGTAATCAGCAGGTGTAATGTAGCCTCCACTAAGAGTGTGAAAACTTCAAACAAAGTATTGGGAATATCATCAAGTAAGATTGGAATACCAAAGAGTACATCTGCTAGTGTGAAGAAGCCAACTGCTTCTCGCACGCATTTCCTCAAAAAGAAAGCTGGAGACGCAACTCCCTCAATTAAAGGAAAGTAAGTAGGAGTACTTTTATATTTTGCGGGTATAAGCAATCATTTCTGGTTCCTAGTACTAAATTACTTTCTTTCTCCTTGATGTGAAGGAAATTGTTTGTTGAAGTAAGTCAATCCAAGACACCTATGCAGGTACTGAATTCCAACTCTGGCCTAACTCATTTCAAATTTTTGCTGCAATCTTGCATACGACCTCTCTACTAGAAATATTAGCTGTCATGGAAACTTTCAGCTTGCTGCTATGGAAAACTGCCGAACATGGTGATGTTTTGTTGAGACTTCAATTGTTTATGCAGACAACTTCTGTTTCAAGTATTGCTTTAACGGTGGAGAGTTCTATGCTTGAAGAGTCTTGCTCAAGCACTACGGAAGGAACATCCTTGCAGGTGGTACTCATTTTTCCTTCTTTAAGTTATTAAGTTGATCTAAAGTGTTCCCAATCTGCGAGTCGAATTCGGCTGTTTGATTGAAGTTGTTCTTTTGCAGGAAAAGTCTTGCGCAGACACACCTAAAAAAACATCTTTGGAAGGGGTAATAGTTTTTTTCTTTTTCATTTGCACGTTGGTGAGATGAGACTCTAGTTCTGAAAATCTTGTCTCTCTAACTTGGCAGGAAATAACTTCCCCTATGACAGTTGTTTTTGAAATGGAAGACGCGATGTTAAATGTGAGTAACAGTACATCAGTTGTTTATCTAGTTGGATTCTCACAAAATAAGATCCTATATATATAACAAGTAAATCTGCGAGTCGAATTCGGCTGTCTGATTGAAATTGTTCTTTTGCAGGAAAAGTCTTGCGTAGACACACCTAAAAAAACATCTTTGGAACGGGTAATAGTTTTTTTCTTTTTCATTTGCACATTGGTGAGATGACTCTAGTTCTAAAAATCTTGTCTCTCTAACTTGGCAGGAAACAACATCCCCTGTGACAGTTGTTGAAATGGAAGATGCGAAGTTAAATGTGAGTAACAGTACACCAGTTGTTCATCTAGTTTGGATTCTCACAAAGCAAGATCCTATATACAATTTCTTGTTGCTTTTGCAGGATGTTTCTCAAGTGAGGGATGATAAAATTCATTTTGTCCATAATCCTGAGTACAACCATTGTGAACTTGTTTCAAATAACAGTGCAAAAGCATCTTCCCTTGCCAAAGAAGGTAAGAGTTCTAATAGATTCAGCTTCAGCTATAATTTGACACAAGATTTCACAATTTGGTATATTTGATTATGGGTATATGTTTACTTCCCTTCAGGTGATATTATGGATAAGGAAAACAACAATTTGTCTGTCAATAAACTCAATACTAATGCATCGCCACCATTATCAACTAGATTGCAAGAACTATCCAATAGTCTGAAGTTTTTGTGCTCAACTCCAATACCCATAGATTTGCCACAAGAGTCTAATCTCTTGTCTGGTGGGGTCGTTGGGGGAGAGAACACTGACATTGAACCCAAAACCCCATCTTTTGCACCTAACACCAAAGTTCACGAGGCATATGAGATTACTCCTCGAGAAGTATCCAGGACTTGCTTTCCTGCAACAAAGGTGATGTCTTTTACCTCTTTTGTTTTTCAAGATGTCATTTGTGGTGAAGTGTTCTTTCTCTTGTTGCTAATTTAAAATTTTACTTCCATGATTAGCAGGTTTCACTTGTTCAAGAGTATCTTCGGTTCATAAACAGTGCTAGCAAGTAAGCTGTCAAATTTTTTTTTTTAAGTGTTTCTATGTTGGCTGCCTGTGGATGGTTCTAGTTTACTGCTCTTCCAATCTAAATATGAACTAAGCTTTTCAATGATAATGTATTTTGTGAAACACCGGAACTAATTTCCTCGCTTTGTGTTTGTCTTTTATCAGGGAAGAGCTAAAGGGATTGAAGGTATTTGATTGATGTACAAACTTTCTTCTTTTATGTACCTGTTACAATAATAAAAGGTGTTTTAATTTTATTTTGTATATCTTGAAGGGAATTGGAGAAAAACGAGCTAGCTACATCCTTGAGCTTCGTGAAGAGTCTCCTGAGCCATTCAAGAGTGTAAGTAAAGTACATCACCTTATATGAACTTGATAAGTTCACTGTTTACCTATCTTGGTGTCGCGCCATTTATCCTGTTCTGTTGCAGCGGATTTTAGTTGTTTTCCTCTAGTTAAGATATTTCGTCACTTACCTGTGATATTTACACGAGACATACCGCAAAAAAAATTGACAAGATTTGTAATATTTATGCTGTACAGCTTGATGATCTAAAGGATATTGGTCTTTCAGCAAAACAGGTTTGTGATCATTATTTTACTTTGGATCACATCAGTAATCTTGAATTTATCAACTGTTGTCATTGTACCATATCCAGCATTGGCTTTCAAAGTTGTTAATTTTGATAATGTTGGTGCAGATCAAGAAGATGCTTTCAATCAAGTGAGCTCTGCTAGATAACGACAGATTGAATTCAACATATAGCCAATAAGAGTTGCCTGTGAAGAGTTTGTTCAATTTTTGGAAGTGTTGTTTTATGTATCACGTAATGTCATGTGAAGAAAGATTACTTGTATGTGTGTATTTATTCAAGTGGTTGTGAATCAAAGGACTGCGCAACTTATGTTGTCTATGATGCTCTTTGGAAATATGATTTTATGGTAAGACTTTGTTGTCTTGTTTGGGTCCATATTGCTCCCGATTGAGTCGAGCGAGATTCAATTCTAAATCGTATTGCGTTTAACTAACTTGAAAAAAAAGTATCATATTACTATACGCATATTTGAGTTTCGGTAAATTAATTCTTAATTTTGTAATATCACCTTATTGAGAGCTCCATTTTTTTATGATATTGATTTTATTCGCATTTTTACTTAATATATATGATTGTGGAATGATTTAAAATATATTAAAAATGAACAACGCAAGTTGATTAAAAAAAATAAAATAGTTTATATGAACAACGCAATTTGATGATATTGATTTTTATAGTATTTTTTTAAATTTAAATTGTGTTGTAGCGAAATGTAAAGACTTAAATACTAGGGTATATTTGTTTCCATTTTTTTAGTACACATATTTTCGTGTCAATACATTAACAAAGATGCATAATTCTCTACAGTTTTTTTTTAAAATAGTTGTGAAAAAAAAATGTACACTAACACAAAAAAAAAAAAAAAAAAAAAACAGATACCACGTGTATTTTGTAATTTTTAAAAAATAAATAAAAATAAGATCCCGTACAAAGAAGAACCCATCGGGGAAAAAAATGATCGAAAAGGTTAATGTATAGCGAAACTAGTGCGGAAAATAAATCAAGTTAGAAAATAAATCTTTAGGTGCCCCAGGCCTTCAAACAAGTCCCTTCAAAGTTCAAAAGGCTTTAATAAGCCTAAAATAATTATTTTAAGGATACGTGTTTATGAGCCGGATGTACCCAACTTTAGCCCAAAACTGAAATATCAACTGCACTTGTGTACATGTCATAATTTGTGTGAACCGGTGTAAAAAAGTCTTCAAAACGACGACTAAAATAATATTTTCAGGGGGATGTATACGAAAACACGGTGCACACAACTTGAAGAGACCAACGACAAAGCAACTTTTACTGATTTCTCTCTTATGATGTACGTCTACCCTCTTCTTCATTCTCCATCCACTTGAGTGAAAATCCACCATTTTCGTCTGCAAAGTTTTTTTATAATTAACAATGTGAACTTCAATTGGAATTGTCCACTGAGATTTGGTTATATGAGAAGAATAACACAGAGATGCTTGAAGAGAAAAACTGAGTTAGTCTTCCGGTGATGAGGTTGTAAGAGAGATCCAATGAGTCGAAGAAACATTTGAGATCAACAACCCAGTGATGCGATTGTGGGAGAGTTTGAGGAGAAAATTGAAACCACTCCACCAATCTTGTGCTGAGACAGATACAATACACCCATGACACCAATCCCTTCCCTGATCCAGCAATGAGATTGATTATAGGAGAGATCTACATTACTAACCACCACTTCTGAAGAAATTAAAACTGGCATTGCATCAGTAATTTGATTGTAAGAGAGATTAGGGAGAAAAATTAGGCATGAACCCAAAAATCTGATTGCTCGGCTCCTTTGCAGAGATATCTGCAGTTGAACCAGCTATCTCATTGTGAGAGATATCCACATCCGCATCAAATGCCCGCCCATCTGGACTTCAACTCAGTGATTTTATTCCAAGAAAGAAAAATTTGCAGACAACCCAGTGATCTGATTGCGAGATAGAGATACACCTGCCAGTACAGTTGAAGAAGAAGCATCCAACCAACCAACCTACATCAGTTTCTCTATTTATCACAGAGAGTGATACTATTGTGTTTACAACTCCATGCCTCAACTCATGACCTAGCCCCTTATCATGATATACTACTAAAGACTACTTCTATTTGCACATATTCAATCTTTGTAGGAAAAAAGAAGAAGATTATAATGTATGATGGAGCATGATATGTACATACCTGAAACAAATGGTGTGTCACTAAGACTGAGTCCTCCCAGATCGAGGTAGTTTAAAGCGACCAGATTAGAGAGCCATTTAAAAACAAGGACATGCTGAGTTGCTTAGAGCCATAAGTGCACTCAAGAACAACAGAACAATAACAAGGAACCTCCCCATTAATTAATTATAATATTGGAACAAGGAACAACTCAGAAGATCAAATATGGATCAAGCTAGCTAGACTTCGAAAAGAAAGGCAACAACTCAAATGATATGAAAAGGTTATTGAACAGGAGAGAAAAGGAAAAGTGTTTATATTTGTATCTTATCATTGAATTTAGGTCAACCATGGATTCCAGTCCACTCATTCCGGTGTCATAATACATTTTTTAGGGTGGGGGGGCATCATCACCCAGTCAAGGCCACCTCCACATTCACAGTAGGATCCAATAGAGGTAACTTAATCACTTGAGCATGAAAGACTAGATTATGCAACTCAGAGCAAGTAATACTGTGAATACAGATATTCCCGGATCTTGTAATAATCCTCACACAAAGGTCCTTCCAGCACGATTTGCTGCGTCCCCGATAAACTTCCCTACATAGCAAAAACAACAGCACCAGCTACACACAGTTGATAACAATTTCTTGAACAAGTTAAAGAAACTGATTGTCACTTCTTCGGGTAAAGAAAAATAGTGGCCTATTTAATGAAACAAACATCTAACCTTTTGAGTTGCATCTCCGACCTTGCGTAATGTCACGAACTCGCCACACCGCAGGGCTCCCCCTGCAAATTCTACCTGTACCACCCCAATAACAGCAGACAGCAAGTAATAATTATGCACCCAAAAAGAAAAAGGTTCACATAGAAAAAAAAAACATGTTCCTTTCTTTGCATTTTGGACTGTTTCATTGAAAAAGCACGCTCATATAGAATACCAAAAGAAGCAGACATGGAGGGAAGCTTAAGAATGTAGTACCTGGACACCCTTACTGGCAAGATACTGCTTGAAATCAGCCATCTTTAGGTCCCCGACAAGTACTGATTTGTGAGGCGGCGCTGGGTTGCTGAGGGGAAGTAGAGACATCGTTCCATTTTCAGTCTTCCCCACATCACCATCAAACCATGCTATTTCATGATCTCCAAGCTGTATTTCTCATATCTATTAGAATAATAATAATAATAAGGGTTAAAGGTACTTTTCATACCACATGTTTGACCGAATGTGGCTTTTAGTACTGGATGTTTAGTTTTGTATACTTTTGGTACCAAACGTTTGAAAAAATGTGGCTTTTGGTACATCCGTTAGTTGACCGTTAGTTTTGGCCGTTAAATGACATGTGCAAGTCACGTGATCGACTCTAAACTTTTAATTTTGTTCAATTTAGTCCCTCAAATATATTCCTGAATTTTATTTTATTTAACTTAGTCATAAGACTTCAAAATCGGACCCAATTAAACCAATCGAATTCAATTGACATAGCCCCATTTGGGTCAAATTTACCCAATTGGGGATAGGTCCCAATTGGGTTCGATTTTGAAGCTTTAGGACTAAATTAAACTAATAACAATTATGAATATATTTGAGGGACTAAATTGAACAAAATTAAAAGTTTAGAGTCGATCACGTGACTTGCACATGTCATTTAACGGCCAAAACTAACGGTCAACTAACGGATGTACCAAAAGCCACATTTTTTCAAACGTTTGGTACCAAAAGTATACAAAACTAAACATCCAGTACTAAAAGCCACATCCGGTCAAACATGTGGTATGAAAAGTACCTTTAACCCTAATAATAATAATAATAATAATAATAAACAAAATGCTATCATCGTGTGGGTAAGGGTTATGTGATACCTTCTTAAAGAGCACGTTACTCATGAGCTTCTCTGATAGTTGTACCTGTAGGTGAAGTCACATGATAAGAACATTATGATCTATTAAGCAACTTTTTTTCTAGCCTGGATAGAGGAAAAATTTTCTTCTTCGAACACTAATGGTTAGGGTATTTAAGCAATATGGATTATGTTTGAAAGCTAGGTTTTAATACCTTGTAGGCACATAGATCTGAGGTGACATCAATTGTTTCTTCAATCTGTGGAGCATAAACCTGAGGGCATACATGTTTCAAACAATGTTGCTTTAAATGCTCCGTTGCCTCAGCTGACCCGCGAACCAATACCTAAAAGAATTATTTACACACTCAGTTATTGAATAAAGTGTATGGAATCAATCAGTCTTCTGTACATCAAGGTATGACGTCTCCGATATCAATAAACATGTGGTTGATTTGATAACTTATGATAACAAAACATCCTTGATGAAGTACCATTAATAAGATATTGAAGGTAGCTGGAACTACCAACTATTGTGTAGGGGATAAGAAGAGAGCTCTCAAGATATGAATAAATACGTACAAGTTTCAGTGGAGCTACATGAGATAGTATTGATTTAATTGCTCGGTTGTCAGCTCGTCCTTCAAAATCCATGTATATCAATGAACATTTCACTTGCACCTGAGATGAGAAAGATTCGCCAATAAACAAATAAAGACCCAATAGAGAGCACAGTTCTGCAGACTGATACGAAGTAGATCAAGTTCAATTCATCTTATGCCAAACCGGAGGAGCATTCTTTAGAGAATGAATATGAAAAGCTGCCGGCAGCAATCTTTATCCCAAAAATAGTTTGAAGGTATCAGCTTGAGGTGCCTCTCTCCAAGCAACAATAAGTATTTCTTTACAAATGAATTTGCAAGAAACCAGCACGAATTGAGAAATACAAGAATTTTCCAGATTTGATTTAATACCCCAAAACCAGAGATTTTGCAGTTATAAGTACATGACATTTCCAGAACCAATATATCAATAAAGCCTAGAAGAAGAATTAACTTACAGTCAGTTCAGTAGATACAACTTTTGATGGTCTTGTATCAAGAATCAAACTAGCAGAGGCTTCATCGAGTTTTCCATCCACATTTTTGCCCAACTGAAACAAAATATGACCGTATAGAGTAAACTTTTGCGCCTAAACTAACCCTGAAAATCAATATTTGTGAGTCATCTACTTACAATAAGGATCGTCAATATGACCACAACGAACTAACTGGTATATGAAAATATATGTCTTTAAAGCCCATCCATTCTTTTATTTAGTGCCATACATATCACAAAAAGTTCTAAGTTCCTACTCAGTACTCACAAGCACTATGCTATTCCAACATACGTGTTAACAACTTAATCTCTCCTCTATCTCCGTCTTTTTACTTGCAGATACAAAGCAAGACCAATAAAGAAACTATATAATATTGCAACACCATCCTAAATCAACAGATAATATGAGCCCTAAGCGAAACCAACAGAGAGAACTTAAACTAAACAAGCTAGCAGCACTGACAATAGTAGTAACATAAGGATATCAAGAAGGTGGTGATGGCCTAAGGAACCAAAGATGCTGAAACTTACATGCATGCCTGCTTGATCCATGTCTTCATCTTTAATTACATAATCATCGGGGTTGATTACTTCACCAAAATCATCCCACTCAGAGGCAGTTTCATAACAAGGAAACATAGGAGCGACACTGGTTGCAGGCGGTGCAAAACCATCAATAAATATATCTCGATAGTTAGCACCATGTGAACTCGTGACTGCAAGGTACAACCATACAAAAATTAACGGGAAATGCAAAATCAGGCAAAGACTCTTAAATAATTCTACCATGAGAGTTACCCTTTGAGGAGAATTGTCAAAAAATTTAAGCATATTAAAGCAGTAAACAAAAACTGAAGTTAAAATACACTCGAACAAATTATATTTTATTTTTAATGTTGAAGGTTTATACCGCAGTAATAATGCACCAAAATAGTGGTAACTCATTTGCAAAAGTGGGCAAAAGACCAAGAATGGCAAAATGTACATGATATATCCACAGGCATTATAACGCCAAATTCAATTGTGTCCATAAATGCATGAATGTCCCATCTTTTCTTTACCCCCACCAACCATGTACTAATCTAACCCAATTTTCCTCAAACAAATTGTAAGCCAAAATATCATACTTAAAAAATATTAATGACATACCATCAGTTGTTGTCTGCATATTGCCACTATCAACAACCATTGGATCATTCAAATCAGATGCATGGGATGCTTTTGCTTCTTCCTCCTTTATTATACTAGCTTTCATGGCCTCTTCCTTTTTTATTCGGTTCTGCTCTTCTTCATATGCAATTAACTCCTCCCCAACTAGAGGAACTCTCTTAGACAGAGTAACTTTAACAGCTTTTGGAGGTGGATCTGCCTGGAGCATGCGAGCTAGAGTTGCAAACTGAAAATCAAATGTAGAGTGTGTGCTATTTAAGAGAATCCCATGGTGCAGGTCAACTTGTAACTGAAGCAAGTACCAACAATCTATTGGAATTTTGGAGGCGAAAAGTGGATTTCTTAAGAGTCCATCCTCATTAAAAAAAAAGGCGCCAAAAGTGTCCAATGATGTGGATTGTGAACATAATTCATAATAATCAAAGAAACCCCCAATTAGAAATGGTCAATGGAAGAATAAAGCATCAATAAAAAAAATCTAGCTCCATTTAGGAATAGTGGTAAAAGAAAAAAAGAGTTGTACCATCTGCAACAAATACAATATGTAAAAAAAAAAATTAACGACAACTTAAAGCAGTCATATGTACCTGGCCTCTTTCAGTAAAAAGGACTAGATTCTTTGCTTCACTGGCCCACTCAACAAATATATCATGAGAAAATCCTGCTTCTAAGCTTGCCATGGATGCTAGAACCACCTACTGTCAAATTGAATGGTTAAAAGATAATCATATAATCAACCAAGACAAAATAACTTCAGCAAACACGTTTTAACCTTGGGACCAGGGGGAGCATTATCAAGGTCATTCTTGTTAACCAAAAGTGTAGTACGCCTGAAAAGAACAACTAGTTAAGAGACTACAGAATACTTAAGAATTTATGCTTAGAGAAAAGGGGATGATGATGAATATGAGACAGTACTGTAGAGTGTGGAAAGTCACTTACTTCAGAAGAAATGCATTGTCACGTGTGTGCTCAAAAGACTTCGCTATGCTATCACTCATCCACTCCAGAAAACTCTTAACAAAATCAATTGTACTTGAAGAGACGTATGTAAGGAAATAGATAGGATAATTCAGAGGACTCTGCACCAAGTATAAGAACTCCACTAAGATACATTTCTCCATCACAATAGAAAGCCAAAAAGAACCAAATATTAGATTATTACCTCTTCCAGGATTAAGAGAAGTTCTAGAACTCTTCCTGCTGTATCAACAGGTATCAACACATTTCCCCCTACTTCAAGTGTCTTCCTTAAAGCATCTAAATGGAAGCATAGTAAGTATATTAATGGTCACCGCTTGCAAATGCAAAAAAAGAATACTCTACTGGGATATGCATGGAGAAACCCAGGGAAAGAGCATTGGTCAAGTTGTACCTATAAATCCCCTCTCTCTTTGTTTAGTAGGCAATTGATTGTTCAAAGCATTGTAGGCATCTGTAATCAGAACAGCAGGTCGGACAAAGGATTCAAGGACAGTTCCATTCAAATGCCTGTGAAAAACACAGCAGTAAGTGATTCCATATCGAGAAAATGAATTTATCCAAGCTGAGAGTAGGACAAAATACTTTTCTTTCCGGTGATTAAAGTCAACAGCATATATTACATCCTCTCCGTCCTTTGTGATTTTCCAGATGGTGCCTCCTAACAGATGCCCAGCTACATGTGGAGATATTACAATACCTTCTCCTTTCCCTATATAGTTATTGACCACAATGAACATATACTTCACATAGATACACCCAAAAACAATGTTTGTATGAATTATGAAAATAATGGCTACTATATAAACAGCGAGACAAGATAGGGATTTTTCAAATATGTAAGTAAATGATTACCCAATGTACCTACCCGTAAGGTGGTGGTTCTGCGAATAAGTTAGCCTAGTAATATTTTGGAAAGCAGAATCAACATCATCTAACGTGAAAAGATCGAACTCTGACACTTGCTGAAAAACAAAGAGACAAAATCACTAAGTTCAGGTTTCCATATAAATGTTAAGATTACTGAACAATTGATATTGTTTCGCGAACTTACCTTCCTCGAGAGGTACTGATCATACATTGTGAGGAGACCTAATCTATAAACAGGTTCAGTCGAGTAAATTGGAGCTGAAAGTCCCAGTTGTTTCATTGCATATGGAAGGGCGCCAAGGTGAATGGTGTCTGGATGTGATAGCAGCACTGCGTCTACTGTGGAAGCTACCCTAATACCAAAAAAAGTAAAATCAGAATTGGAAGGAAGAAGAGCTGATATCTATGTCACCAGCAAGCAGGGTAAATAAAAACTAAGCTCAAAACAAGCGCCAAACTGAAGATACTCGCTGCAGGCATCACAGTAACGAGCTTCCATCCAAACACATTAAAACTGATAATGTAATTCCGGATTAATTAGTCTTTGATTAAATTACCGAAAAACAAATTCGACTCAATTGGAGATCAAGGAACCGAGGCAGCAGCATTTGGGTAGCAATGTATAATATTCATCTAATCCAATGTTCATAAGAAACCTAATATGCAGTTAATACATGGATAGAGCAGTGAGAGAACCTGGAGAGTGGCTGGAGGAGCGAAGTATCGAACTGGTCGTTCCATCCGCAATCCACCAAGAAGTTAAATCCGTCAATGGAGACTAAGTAAGACAGTGGATTCTCGTTGTAGACTCCGCAGAGTGGTGTCACCTGAACCGAAGTCCCCATGCCTACTCCAGTGAACTTCCTCTGCAACTGAGCTTCTCGCTAGGGGTTTTAGTTGGAGGGAAAGAGAAGGAGAAGACGTAGCCTCCCGTCGTTCAGGCAGTTGTCTCCGTGACAGCTTGGAGTTAGAAATTGATGGGCCGTTTGGCCCAGGAAAATCTGGTAACAAGCTTCGCCCATTATTACAGCAGATAAATAGCAAGGTTGGGCTCAAGTTCTAGCCCGAATGTCTTCTCTTTTCTCTGTAATAATTTTTTTATTATTATTTTAATTTTCAATATATATATATTCTCTCTATTATTATTATTATTATTATTCATTTCATATATTTTTTATAAACAAAATTTATACTTATATTTTTTGCCACTAAAATATATACTTGAGCATAAGAAACCATAATACTAGAGCATCTTCTCCATTGGTGTATTATGTTTTTTTTTTATCGTTACGTATAATACGTATGTTAGAGCATCCACAGTGCTATTACTTAAATTGTTTTTTCTTAAAAGTGTCTCGTAGGATTTATGTGTTGTTTTAAGTAATACATAAAATTATGTAATGCCTAAATAATAATAAGTCCACAGTGGTATTACATAACGTTGGTCATTAACACTTTTTCATTTCCGGGACTTGAACCCGAGAAAAAAGTAACATTATTATTAAGAATTGTTTTTTCATGACATAAATTTGTCAATATTCAGAAGTTTTTCTAATTGATTAGAACATACAATAGAAAATAGTGATTTGAAGCATATATAAGTAAGATGGTTAGCATTTAAGTCTAAAATGAATTCTTTCTTTTTTAAGATTCAAATGAGGACAATGTTCAATCAGGCTATGTGTTGGACTAGTCGTCATAATCACTCGTGTTTAACAACTCGACAGTTTTAGATTGTAACAAGTCTGAATATTATTACGAGCTTTATTTAAAAGGATTCCGACTAATCTGAACGTTATTAATGAAAAGCGGGTGTTAGTTATACGTGTTGGAATTGTCATATAGAGAATTTTCTCTTCACAACGACGCAAAGTTGAAACTGAAAGCAAAGTGAAACATGGTATGAATTGGTTGACAATCGAATTATATAATGATAATAAGAAAATTGAGGAACACCGAATCAATAAGCAACGGACATGGAGGCCCCATTTGTTATGAATCAAGGGTGCGCTTGGACGTGACGCAAGGCTACGGCCTACGTGCAACGAGTGGCACGCGTGTGGGTCAAATTCATGTATATTCCGTGAATAGCATACTGAAGAACGTGTCGACTATATTTATTTGTGTATAAATTAAGATTTATAAGAAATATAATTAAGACGCTAATTTTATTCTAACACTAGTACAGTTACGAATATATATATATTCAATTCACGTATCGTTGTTTAAAGTTAAAACATCACATTTAAATAAAGGGTTAAAGGTAATTTTAGTACCACATGTTTGCAAAAATTAAACTGTTTATACCACTAGTATTTTTTCGTACCGAATTGGTACCATATGTTTCCAAACCTTAGGGCACGTTTGATTGCCGGTATTGCAATATCCTAATACCGGTATTAGCTAATACCGTGTTTGTGTCAACTTGGTGTTAGTATTAGCTAATACTTGGTATTAGCCAATACTCAATTATAGAAGGAATTTGGTATTAATTAATATCATCTAAAAGTAAAGCATTAGCTAATACCAATCTCCTAATTACCAATTTACCCTTGTAATATATGGCAAACTCTTACTGTTTACATCGTAGCTTCGGGTCGGACCTCGTTTACATCGAAACTTTGGACACGGGTCGGGCCGAGTCATGTTCGGGCCGGGCTGGGCGGTTCGGGCCGGGCTGGGTGATTAGGGCTGGGCTGGTCAGTTCGGGCCGGGCTAGGTGGTTCGGGCCAGGCAGGTCAATTCGGGTCGGGCTGTGTGGTTCGGGCCGGACTGAGCAATTCGGGCTGTTCGGGTCGGGTTGCTTTATGTTGCTTTAGTTTAGTTCGGGCTAGGCCCGGCTAGAACGGGCCGGGTCGGGCTAATAACTTTTTTCAATTGTTTTGTACTATTTTCTTTATATATATACATATTTATACATTAGCAAAAATAGTTTTTACTATTTATACATAAATTTGATTTTTTTTTATGAAAAATATTATTTTAAATAATTGAAGTTATTTTTTTTTGTTAAATTTTATCTTTGTTATTAATCATATGTAAAATATATATTCATTAAAAATGCAAGTAAGGGTATTTAGGTCTTTTAGTCAGTGTATTAGGATATCCTAATACAAAGTTCATTCAAACATTGTATTAGGATATCCTAATACATAGCTCAATCAAACATTGTATTTGCTAAGCATGTATTAGCTAATACCAGTATTAGGATATCGCAATACCGGTAATCAAACGTGCCCTTACTGTTTTGGTACCTCCGTTAAGGTTCCGTCAAAAACAGCCGTTAAATGGCATGTGTCATGCACGTGACCAGCCCAAAACTTTTAATTTTGTTACAATTTAGTCCATCTAATACATCCCTAACTTTTATTTTGTTCAATTTAGTCTTAAAACTTCAAAATCAAACCATTTCCCCAAATTGACCTAGCCGGACCTAGCCATGGGCTATGTCCGACCCTGGGTCGGGGTCACCGGACCCAGGGTCGGACCTAGCCCTAAGCTAGGTCCGGCTAGGTCAATTGGACCTAGCCCCAATTTAACTCAATTGGGGTTAGGTCCCAATTGACCTAGCCGGACCTAGCATAGGGCTAGGTCCGACCCTGGGTCATGGTCGCTGGACCCAGGCGACCCCGACCCAGGGTCGGACCTAGCCCTAGGCTAAGTCCGGCTAGGTCAATTTGGGAAAATGGTTTGGTTTTGAAGTTTTAGGACTAAATTGAACAAAGTAAAAGTTAGGGATGTATTAGATGGACTAAATTGTAACAAAATTGAAAGTTTTGGGCTGGTCACGTGCATGGCACATGCTATTTAACGGCTGTTTTTGACAGAACCCTAACAGAGGTACCAAAACAGTAAGGTTTGGAAACATATGGTACTAATTCGGTACGAAAAAATACTAGTGGTATGAACAGTGTAATTTTTACAAACATGTG
The DNA here is from genome assembly GCA_036873135.1 of Clarkia xantiana subsp. parviflora. Taxonomy (NCBI): domain Eukaryota; kingdom Viridiplantae; phylum Streptophyta; class Magnoliopsida; order Myrtales; family Onagraceae; genus Clarkia; species Clarkia xantiana. The sequence continues at coordinate 52,353,247 of JAPTYO010000001.1, forward strand.
GTACCAAAAGGACCTTTAACCCTTAAATAAATTGCTGAAAATATTCGAATCTCATCAAAAACAGAAAATTCTCATCGCATATCAGCCAACTTAATTAATTACTACTTGTGTTATATATTTCCGCGAATGAAAACGTCAATATTTGTATTAGCAGGAAGGTGTGGATTGGTAAAAATTTGCTCACTTTTAAGCTTGCTAGCTGGCTAATGAAATCATTCTATTTTAATAACTTGGATCTATCTTCTGCATGAAAATAATTTTAAAAAACATGATTTCTTTTAGCAAAATAACTGTAAATATTGATAAGACTATACACCAACCAACCATCATATTCTCCGTTCATAAATTAACAAATCATCAATATTATTATTAGTTATTATTCATATTTTGAAAAAGGGACATGCATATAGAAGAAGAATATCCCTTTCCTTGAATTGATGGACCGCCTATTCCCGGCAGCATTATATTAGCTAACTGTTGGATTGATACTGCTGCATTATAAATTCTTTTTAGTTTAAATGAAATTATTTTAAAATAATATTAATTCAGCTAATGATAATGAATTGTGAAAATTCAAATGGTTAATCTATTAATTCGACTTGACGTGCATTTTCTGAATGACACGTATATGTTTTCATCAGTTATTGTTTTATAATTTAATTATAATTCTATATATTTAGATATAAAATATACTGGATAAGTACGTACAAATCCATAAAGTTTTATTTTCCCTTATTTCATGCTTTAGATAAATATAAAAACTCTCTATATAAATATAAAAACAAAGAATAAAAAATTATAATTATACAATTTAATTGTAAATTCTTCTAAGGTTTCCATATAGGTGTTTCTATTTTTAATTAAATAATATATATATAAACTTATTACGACCAACTATATAAATATAATGTATATGTTATAAATAATCATAATATGAAACCCACGTAAATATAAATATAAACTTATATAATACAACATAAAAATTTATTAGGACCAATTACATAAATACAGTTGATGTTAAAATAGATTAAAAAATAATAATATTATTATATATATATGAAACAGAAGCACGCACCCCTCACTCTCTAATTTCTCTTTCACGCCAGTTGCGTGAACTAAACCCTCACCAGCTCTCCATATAATTTCATCATCATCATCACCTGCCTACATAACCAGCTCTCTTATATATTACATACATATATATATACATATATACATATATAAGTAGCTCCCTCCTGCATATATAGATATACTTGTTCATCTTCTATTGTTGAGCAAACCCTAAAAAAGATCTGCAGCTAGAGCTAGTTAATTAGTGCAGATGGAGAGTTCCAAAGGGATCGCATTGATCTGATGATGATAAGTTGTACATTTGGATAATTAATTAATTCCATCAATCTTGTAATTGGTTTAATTAATTTACCAGATCATGCCATCCCTTGGGAATTTTCCATCACTAGCTCTAAATATCTACGACCTACCTATATATCTCTGGTACTCTCTCAATCTCTACTTGTTTCTTCATTATCCATTAATTTAGTACCCATATTTGAATGTTGTTTGATATATTAATATAGGTTCACATGTTTAATTTCCTTCTATTCATTTGCTGTGTGTCTAGAATATATATATATATATATATATATATGTTCATCTTTAGATTATTAAATTTCCTACTGAAAACTCTAGCTAGCTAGAACAGATCTAATGGTTTGTTTACTGTGTGTTTGGCTGCCTTATATTTAAGCGTTACACGCTCTTGTAATTTTTCGTCCTAGCTAAAGATAATTAGTCTGAAAATGAAGTAGCGTCGACTGATGAGAGAGATCGATGTTTGAAAACTAATTAGAAATTATTAAAATTTAATTTGTAATGTATGGCTGTATCATATCATCACAGGAAATTTTGAATATGCTAATATATGAAAAAGTATATAAATATAAACTAATAATTAAAGCATTGGTGAGTTAACGTAAAATTTAGTGGCAACAAGAGTAATTATAGTCATCTTTTATGGCATTATTGTTTTCTCTCACAATCGATCGGTATTTGTAGGAATCTTACTCCTAAAAGAAAGTTCTCTATATGTATCGCCATTTCGGGCCTAAAATAGTTCTCTATATATAACTTCTGGCCTTATTGGAAAAAACAAAAATATAATGTATTGGGTTTTATCTTGCTTAGGCCCAAAGAGAAATAACAAGGTTTTTAATTTTTTTCAGAGTTTATTTTTCTGATTATAATAATAAATCTCCCATAATCTATTATTTTGATTTCACCAAAAAAAATGTTCGTATTTCTATGACTAAAATTTAGGATTAATCAAGTCCTATTACATATGATTGATTAATACGCAAAGCTTAGAATTAGGGGTGGTTAAGTGCAACATGTAACCTTCATTTTCGGTGTCCAACACTAACGAGAAATAAGCAAGTGAAAGAACAACACATGCTTTCACAAAGCTTAATTAGCTCTAATAAAATGAGAGAACAGACGAATGAATTCATCATTAAAAAAAACTAGTAAATTTTAACAAACACTATCAACTAATAAAAGTAACTAGACAGACAGATATCAGCACACATCAATTAACCATCCTAAGTACTAGATTCCAACCAACAAGTTCAAATACCGAGAATAAGAAGAAAAAAAAACACGACACATATCCCCTGAATAAGGAAATTCATGTCGAATATCACAACAGACAGCAAATCAGTTAGTCAGGAGAGATCTAGTCCTCCTCGGCCTCCTCCTCCTCTTCATACTCATAGTCTTCCTCTGCAGTAGCATCCTAGTACTGCTGATACTCCGACACAAGATCATTCATGTTGCTCTCCGATTCAGTGAACTCCATCTCATCCATCCCCTCACCAGTGTACCAATGCAAGAAAGCCTTTCTCCTGACTGCTCGCTAACCCTCCGGAACATCTCCTGTATCGACGTCGAGTTTCCAATGAACGTGGACGCCATCTTCAGACCAGTCGGAGGGATGTCACACACAGTGGACTTCACGTTGTTGGGGATCCACTCCACAAAGTAGGAGGAGTTCTTGTTCTGGACATTGATCATCTGTTCGTCCACCTCTTTGGTGCTCATCTTCCCACGGAACATGGTTGAGGCTGTGAGGTAGCGGCCATGGCGAGGGTTGGCCGCGCACATCATGTTTTTGGAGTCCCACATTTGCTGGGTGAGCTCGGGGACAGTGAGGGCCCGGTACTGCTGGGACCCACGGGAAGTGAGCGGGGCGAAACCGACCATGAAGAAGTGAAGTCGGGGGAAGGGGATGAGGTTCACTGCAAGCTTTCTGAGGTCGGAGTTTAGTTGACCGGGGAAACGCAGGCAGCAGGAAGGTGGCGGATATGAGGTGGTTCAGATCTCCAACTGGATTAAACAATAAAAATAAATAAATTTCAGATCAATGAAGCATGCCATAATCTTTAATTTATAAAGTGAATCAAGAGAATTACTGATCAACAAGTATATTTTATTTGACTGAGTTAGGGATCTAAAAGCTCTTAGCATGTGGAAGAAAACCAGTTATTCCCAGCTACACTATTTAAAAACTATTATCTTCAGATACAACATGTGGTCAAAAATTGCTGTAGAAGACTGTTATTCTTTTATACATTGATTAAATTATTATAGAGGGATGACATCAGATCACAAATTGTAGAATAAACCTAACTGTCACTAGATGCTACTCGACAGTTCACAAATGTGACTTGCAGATCAAGACTCAATTGTCAAGGTTCGTTCACTACAAAAAACTCAATTTAATACCAGCAGCCATTAGATGCAATAAACAAGATACAGAATAGACCTGTACGGATTAAAACTCAAGTACTAATTAAGCTATTAGAGTTATACAACTGCATCAAACTTGATCATTATTTAATTCCAGGTACTTGAAGTATAGATTGACTTACAGCTTGGGGTGGTGAACTTGAGAGTACGGAAGCAGATGTCATAGAGGGCTTCATTGTCAAGGACCATGCACTCACCTGCATTCTCAACGATCTGGTGAACAGAAAGAGTTGCATTGTAGGGCTCAACAACTGTATCAGACACTTTGGGGGATGGGAACACTGTGAATGTCATCATCATTCTGTCAGGATACTCTTCCCTGATTTTCGAAATGAGGAGAGTTCCCATTCCGGACCCTGTTCCTCCACCTAGTGAGTGGCAAACCTGAAAACCTGCAATAAATCAAGACAATTCAAAAGCTCAGGTACCACAACACATATTTACAGCAAGTTAAGTACTATAAAGCATGTATTAGCCAAAAAGACTCTGACGCATGCAAATCAACTAGTGAGAGTTTAATATGAACAAACATACCAACTTAGCAACTGAACACTAATAGAAACTGAAACACTACTATTTAACTAGCTGAAAAATCAACACAATCGTGGCAATTATGGATAGCTCTCTCAATCAAAAACAGAAGAGCTGAACCAACTAAATATTATTTCGAGCTTCGAAACAGTATGCAACAGTATACACTTAATTGGATATAGATGCATTAATTCAGTAAATTAACAATTTGAACTTAGCACATAAGATCTCTAGATTCTCTTCAACTTATGCGAAGATCGATAAATTTCTCAGTAACAAGTGCAGTCGATTAGCTATAAAGTTGAAGTGCATCAAACTCGAAAGCTGATGAAGATCCGTTGACAAAATATCTCTAACCAGATTGAACGGCACTATTATCTTGAAAGAATTGTGAGAGATTTTCCATGAAACAGAGAACAAACCTTGTAAGCAGTCGCAGTTCTCAGCTTCCTTCCTAACAACATCAAGCACATAGTCAATTAGCTCCGCTCCTTCAGTGTAGTGTCCCTTGGCCCAGTTGTTCCCGGCACCGGACTGCCCGAAGACGAAATTGCCAGGCCTGAAAATTTGACCATACGGTCCAGATCTGACGCTGTCCATGGTGCCAGGCTCCAGATCCATAAACACAGCGCGAGGTACGAACCTTCCACAGCTCGCTTCGTTGTAGTACACATTGACTCGCTCGAGCTGAAGCTCATTATCGCCGTCGTACCGACCAGTTGAATCAATGCCGTGCTCGGCGCAGACTACCTCCTAGAACTTTGCTCCGATCTGGTTGCCGCACTGGCCACCTTGGATGTGGAGGATTTCACGCATTTTGGGTACTAAGTCGAGGAATCGAGTTGAAGAAGAGGAATCTCAGAGCATTCACAATGCAATAAAAAAAATGGAGGATAACTCCTCCATGTGGCAATGTGGGTTATCACTTTGCATTGGAGATGGACAAGATTTTTTGTCCAATCACTCCAATGAAGGATCCACCCTCTCACATCCCATCATTAATAGGGTGATATAGTATAGAAGAAAAAATTGTTACTTTTATTAATATTAAAAAAATATGTAGGGCCAATTTGGTAGACATCATTGGAGTAGTGAGAGCACTTCCAATGGGCAAATTTTTCAAGACATTTGCTTATGTGGATGTGAGAGGTTTGGACAAAATTTGTCCATACCACTAATTGTCCATCTAATTTCTTATTCTCTTTCCTCTAAGTTGTCCATGTGACATTTTGTATTCTTTCATATTTTGAAATAGTTTTTATTCTCTCTCCATGTCCTATCTAATATTTATATTATATAATAATCAAAATTGAGACAAAAATTGTCTTTGCCATTGTAGGAGGTTAAGACATTTTAAATTAAATTAATATTTTTTTAACAATTGATGATGTGGATGTGAGGTGGCTCAAAATGGCAACCAAAATGGCTTTGCCCATTGGAAGTGCTCTGATAGACAACTTTAAGACACTTATTTTTTTTAATAATATATTTATTACGTGGCGCTGATGTGGCATTAAATGGGATGGGAGTTGGGGATGTGCATTGTGGATGCTCTCAGATGTTGCTAAGTGAGGTAGTGAGTGCAGCGACGGAGCAAAGAGGAGAGAGGGAGAGGACTATATATACAGGAAGAGGATGACGGATGACGGAGCGGTAATCGTCGTTGATTGTTAACGGAGAGTGCTGGCGCCGTTGATTTTAGTGGGAATTTGGAATTTGAAAATATTTTAAGAAATTCTTATTTTATTGGGGCTAGCTAATTCGTTGTCAAATTTATTTAAACTTGAATTTCTAACTATTTAATCAACACTTTTAAAACTATTTCAGCTGAAAAAGAAGAAACAGATGAAGAATGCACGAATTTCGATGTTTTAATCTAATTATCAGAAATTCAAATTTAAATAAACTTGACAATAAATTAACCAACTTTTATTTTATTTTATTTTTGGCCGATAAGAAATCCTTAATTATTGCGGCAATAGAAATAAAACATGCCTCGCAAGCCAATTTCACGCGCTTCTCAAGGACAAGTGAAGTACGCGCGTAGCATAGCAGGATTGTTAATTAGTTTTTGTCCATTTTTCATTCAAAATTATTAAATACTTTTTAAATTTATAAAATTAATTGAATACTTTTTAAATATTTTTTTTCCAGATTTCTCAATTAAGACATAATAATTTCTGAAAATGTAGTAAATGATTTCTGAAAATGGCTACCACCATGCCAACCGGATATTTCCGGGCTTTCGCCGTTGCCAACTAAACATCTTTGGGCTTCCACCGTTGCCGACTGGACCTCTCCGGACATCCACCGATGACAATTGGACTATTAGGGCATTCCTCAATATTCTTCGTATTAAGATCGACATTTTTGTCAGAACATCCGTCTTGTGGAGGCGTATTAGGAATTAATATATTTTATTATGGTCTAATTGAGTTATATTAGGAATATATATATATATATATTTATAATTTTTAATATATTATCATTATCTCTTTTATTATTATTTTGTTATAGATTTAGTCTACATGTACTCAACTCTATACAAGATCTAATATAATTCTCATTTTTCTATATTTCTATAGGTTACTTGTTAATGACTATTCCATCATATTTGATTTTAGTCATTGTTCCCAGTTCTATCAAAACGTGGTATAGAATGTTAGAATGAGTCATCGGGAGTGCCTCCGACGTTGCCCGATTGTAACGTATCTCAGCAACTTTATCAAAATTGAGTCCAATAACGCCTACCTTAAAGTAGAAACATTAAGATCTTAAAAAAAAAGTGAAAACATATTTTATTTAATATTATTACATACTAAAAAATAAATATATTACGAAAATATATTTTAGTAATAAAATATATTTTCGTAATATATTTATTATTTAATATGACATACTGACCGAATGCGAATGGACACTATCAAAACTCTTTTCGTAAATGTATCATGTAAAAAATATTATATATAGGGAAAAAAAGAGTAAAAAAAGACAGACATTCAATTTCAATTGTCCTTTCTGACAAAGAAATTATCCAAGCATTTCTTCTTGCAGGCTCTGCCTCTGTTCCATTATGTGGGTCCACCTACTTATTACTAATGGTGTGCTGCCTGTGCCTTGCAGTCGACGCAAATGTTTATACTAATTAGGATTATTATTGCACTCTTCATACAAAATTGTAAAATGTCAGAACTATGTCATACAAAATTAGGTGTGGGCCGGGTTATTTAGTTGAAGGCTTGAAGCCTAAGTAGTGTTTGTTAGTGGATATTAGAAGCCCCAGCCGGGTTAGTTTTCGATTTATTTTAATATATATTTTTAATTTCGATATAGTATGTCACTATTCAGTTTGTCAAATGTGATGGTATACAGAGTTTTTTAATAATTTTTTGGAGTTTTTCAATGATTATGATTTTTTTTTTCAGTTCTCATAACTTTAAAGTGTTTTGAATCGGAAGCATTTATCTAGTTATTATAAAATATAAGTGCTGAGCAACTAATCTCATATTGAATTATAGTATGATTAAAAGCAAATAAATTAAAATTATGAAGTTTGTGAACCCTATATACAATCTTGGGCTATTAAATTTACACAACTGAAGCCCAATTTATAGCGGCAGGCCCAACGCTCCCCACTTCCCCTCACCTCACCTCGCCGCCGACGCTAACATCAGCCATTCACTGTCTCGTGGTTTCTCCTTACAGCCGTCAATCCAGCTCGCCAACCGCCGCCCTGAATCGACATATAGCTAGCTAATTAACCTCAGGCGGCCGCGTGAATCGAATTCCCGGAGCAAAAAATGGTGAGCGAGAGGCAGAGGTTAGCGCGGAAGCGATACAAAGAAGCTCACCCTGAGCTGTTTCCGACGCCAGAGCCGACGCCGCCCAAGGACCCAACCAAGGTAAAGAAAAAGAAGAGCCTTTTCAAGCGCAAGAAACCGGTGTCCAATGATCCTAACAAGAAGAACTCCTTCAGGAAGCATCCGCTCAGAGTTCCTGGCATGAGGCCTGGTGATAGCTGCTATATTTGCAAAGCCAATGACCACATTGCCAAATTCTGTCCTGAGAAGGCTCAGTGGGATAAGAATAAGGTTTCGTATATCTGCCATATAACCTTGAATTACAGCCCAAATTTGATTTCTCCATGCTCTTTATGTGGTGCTAACAACTCTTGCTCTATTGCTGCCAAATTTTGTTTTCTAATCCACTTATTGCAAATATTCATCGGTATGCTATTACTCGTTTGATTTCTTCATAGATATCCATGTTTCTTGTGTCCAAGTTTTGTTGTTTAGAATATATGTATTATAGCATATCATGATTTAGCTAAAATTGTGTTATTCTAATATAAGACTTTATCCAGTGTCATTTGAGCTCTTCAGTGCTTTGAATTGAAAAATTCAGCTTTCGCATATTTAGTAGCTGGTTTAATGTTTAAACTCAAACACCGGCTTGTTGAAGTTCAAAATTAAGATTGAAGATGAAAACGCAAACTTTATTATGCTTGTTTCTACAGATTTGTTTGTCCTGCCGTCAACGTGGGCATAGTCTTAAGAACTGTCCAAACAAGAATGAAGAGTCTGCAGATGTGAAGGTGTGCTATAATTGTGGGGAAGCTGGACATTCTCTCTTCAACTGTCCTCAGCCAACTCAAGATGGTAACTTTCATTTATCCAAGTGTAGTACATCCATGCTAGCTCAATGTTCCCTAAATTGCCATTTAGGGAACCAAAGCAAAGACTTCCTTGCATTTGATAATGTGCCAAAGCTGAAAAGATTGGCTTTAGCCATCTATCTATTGATTAGCATTTGACCCCTCATAGTTGCTTTGCTGCTACTTGTCTAACTATACTGTCCCAATTTGTATTGGTTTTTCTGTTTTGTTACGAATAGATCATCCACGTTGTAGTCTTATTGACAATTTTATCATCTGGATTCTAATTTATGGATAATATTCAAATGGTTGTAGGAGGGACTAAGTTTGCTAGCTGCTTCATATGTAAAGGACAGGGTCACTTGAGCAAGGACTGCCCTAAAAATGCTCATGGCATTTATCCTAAGGTACCTCAAATTGATGATAGTGTTTTTTTTTTACTCTTATGATGATAATGTTGTCTTTCTTTATTGAGATTTAGTGGGGCAGCTTTCTCAGGTTTAGGTGTTTCTATTGTAGGGTGGTTGCTGCAAAATCTGTAGTGGAGTAACACATTTAGCCAAAGATTGTCCTGAAAAGGGGAAGAGAAATCCCTATGCTGCAGCTGCATCTGGATATGGTAATGTGTTTAGATGTTAAAATGACTTTGATTATTTTCTCTTAGAACTATGAATTCATAACGCTGTAAATCCTGTTTGGCTTTTTTAGTTGACATGGCAAATATGCCGAGGCCACAAGTAACCAAGTTCACGAGTGGGGACGATCTTGAAGATGATTTCGTGATGGATGATAAATCTACTGCTCAGAAGAACACTACTGTTGATCCTTCCGAGGCCGAAAAGGCAAAGAAAAAACAGGGGACCAAGGTTGTCAATTTTGTGGGATAAGTAGTATCTATTATATAAACAAAGTATCTTTTATATGTTGTAATATTAGATTAGAAGAAGATTTTGCTTTGATCCCTTGTAATCGTTTGATGCAAAATTTTGGTGTTATGGATTTTCTTTAAGCGACCCTTTAATGTCAATCAGTGAAGCTGTTTTGGTATCTGTTATTATCGAGCTCAATGTATTGTTGCTTGTTGACCAAGTAACCAGCAGGCAATGAAAACACACATGTCAATACTAGTTCAATTATAAGCTAATTTCAGGTGCATATGAAAATGCAAAGCAAAAGTGATTATTAGATTAAGGGAATGGGTTGGAGTATAAAATATAAAACCTTAATAAATTTGTTTTGGCAACAGAAAAACTCTAATAATTAAGATTATTAGCAATTATATATGGGTGTATTTTCTAACAAGTGTCCAATGACAGAAGTTTCTTTAGCAAAAACACACAAATATAAGGTCCAGTGAGACAAGCTTCGAATGTCAACCACCACAATCAATCAATATCTTAATCATAACCAACAAAGTGATATTGTTGAACTATTGTGCAACAATATATGTGACACTTGTTATTAGAAACCCTAAAAAGATCACATTGTCCATTTCTTGGTTGTTTTTCATGGAATTTGTCTTCATATATACACTAGTTATACATACATAGAAATTGTAAAATATTACTCCACAACAGAACACAAACTTGGGTTTTAGAAGTAAATTATATTACAATAGTTGGATTTTAAATTTTCCAATATATTATATTCCTTAGTGGACAAGGATAAGCTGATTTATACATAACCCATTATTTGATCCATTATCTTGCTCTTGGGCTCGATATGGATTATAGGCCTTGATGCAATGCAATTAGACGAAAATCGTCAGAGAGACGGAGGGACTTCCACGGATAATGGTTTGGTTCATTCCATCGGCGCCCTAGATTGCATGATCTCGACGAGACGAGCGGCGGTATCTCCGACAATTGTTTGCTGTCCGATTGGGATGTGAGCGAGCGTGGCTGAAGTTGGAAGAAAGTTAAGGTAATTCATGCTTGTCATTTCTCGAACTCCGATCTCTCTCTCAGGCCGTTAGACATTAGCTTTCTTGGTAGGACTCAGATCCGTGAGCTGCGATCCGCGATATGCTCTATGTATTTAATAATCTGAAGTTTCTTGCTCTATCAAGCTCCATTTTGTTTGCAATTATCTGCTTTAATTTGCATCACAAGAGTCACTTTGAGCTTAGTTCAGCTAAATACTAAAAGAAATGTCACTTTAAACTGCTGGTCCTCGAAGCAATATAGGTTTAGTTTGTATGGTTTTCTGGAGAATCTATAGTCGAATTGATCCATTCATAAGGGCACTCATTCTTGAGTTTCAGAAACAGTTTTCACGTGCAATAGATGAGTAGATACGTGGACCAGTTCATAAAGAAGCAACACTGCATCCTCCGCACTGTAAACTTGATCAGGGTATGCTTCTACTTTGTTACTGCTTCATTGTTTTGTCTTTAAGATTTTACTTATCAGTGTGTTTTTTTGCCACTGACCAGCTCAGTTGTTTCTGAATTGATGATATACTGCAGGGCAGGGAGGTTCACTCTTTTGGAATGCTCAAATATTTCTGAATTGGGGGATTCAGAGCCGAAGGTAGAGGCTGTTGCTGCCCAAATTCTGAAATTGGAATTCCTCAAGATAATCACCAATCCATGGATGGTACTGCAGAAACATCTGAAACCACAAACATCAGAAGAATGGTTTCTGAAGAACTAAAACCAAGTGGGATTTCTAATGAAAACTGCTTTGGTACTTCAGATCGGAAGAACAGTTTCTTGGATGTGGAAGTAATCATAGATAACTCAGTTACAGTGCAAGTGGGATCATCCCAATCCAATGATACTGAGACTGATATTTGCAAGGAAAGTAAATGGGGGGAGGGTACAGGAAGTTCTGGAAAGCGGCAGCATACTAGATGGGATGAACTACCTGAGAAATGCAAGGATGGAGAAAGTGTAGCAGATGAAAAGAGCAGAAAGAGAAGGAAAACTAGATGGGATAATGCTGAAAACCAAATGAAATTACTTGGTGTTCAAGAAAGAGAAATTCATGATTTGACCACAGAACTCAAATATATCAACAAGAAGCTGCAGGGCCAATGTTTTACGAGCGGACTCATTAAGAGACGACGTCATGTTGTTTCAGAGCTGATTAAGAGGCAACCCACTTTCGGAACACCTCCCAAACCCTCCAAGTTCTTAAAGAAAGTTTATGTGCCTGTAAAGCAGTACCCTTCATATAACTTTGTTGGTCTTATATTGGGTCCTCGTGGAAATACTCTAAAGAGAATGCAAAGTGAAACCGGGTCAAGGATTCTCTTGAGGGGTCTTGGCAGCTCGAGTCGAGGAACCAGTCATGCTTTTGATAATGATAGCTTACATGTCCGCATAGAGGCTGATAATGAAGAATCCTTGGATGCTGCTGTTAAAATGGTTGAGAAACTTATGGTACCAACTGACGATAAATCAAACGAGCAAAAGCAGGCCCAACTGAAGGAACTTGCTAGTTTGAAGCAATCTTGCAAAGAAGTCAACATGTGTTATGTGTGTAGTAAAGATCAGGAGCATGGCTGTACATGTAACAGTGAAGGCAATGACACTGCCAGAGACGAGGCTTTACTTAAAAGAGCACATCTGTTTGTTGACCAACTACCTAAGAACATAGAAGACAGATATTTCAGGGAGTTCTTCTGTCCATTTGGCAATCTTCTTGAAACTAAGGTAACAAGGTACGGAAAGAAAAAGAAGAACAGATGCTGTGGATATGTAAAGTTTGAAAATCCGAATGATGCTGTGGATGCTGCATTATCTTTGAAGGGCTTTAAGTATAAAGGAATGTGGATTTGTAGTGTAGGTGGTCGGTTAGTATTAGACTCTGCGGTGCTCCCAAAAGCTCGGGTTCCTCCAGAAACTCGTGGACGTGCTTTGGATTTTGGTATTTTTATCAGTAACTTGCCTGAATCTGTAGATAACAGTCGGTTGAAGGAGCTTTCATGTCCATTTGGAAGGGTCGTGAATGCTAGAGTGATTCGTGACAGAAAATGGAGGAGTAAAGGTTGCGGGGTTGTTGAATTTGAAGATGATGGAGATGCAGCTGTAGCTTTATCACATTTGAATGGATTTGAATTGGAAGGGAAAGTATTGGCAGTAGCAGCCCATGATCAAGCTTCAAACACCGGGTGTGGATCGTCGTTTCAGAGCTACTATTCAGGTGGCAGCTCTTATGCTTTGTCGGGTCAAAGTCTCGATGAATCTTCGTACAGGCATGGGGCTCGCTTTCCTGGGGATCCCGACTGCCTGGGCTCTCAACTTTTCGACTTTGGAGCACCGGGAATTGGACCGTCTCTTCCACCACGTCTTGCCAATGCACCGGAGGACAATGTTGGACCAATATCTTGGCCATACATTTACCATCCATAGTAGATAACAATGTTTGTACTTTGCACCAATACGTTGGTAAATGCAATTGAAAACAACATTCGAAATAGTTCATACCCATATATGTGCTCTGGTAAATGTAATTGAAAAATAGTAATAATAATTCAAAATCGGACTGTATAATTATACTTGACAGAAACAACACTATAGTAAGTTTAGACTTTTATTTGTTCGTGTGTATCTACTATCTTAATTTTAAGACTATAGTAAAATTGTCTGATTTTGTAGGAATCTGCAATATGCGGCTAATGATATCGATCGACTGTTTAAACAAGAGGTGCAAGAAGCGGAGAGAGATGGCAGGATGTAATTACATAGCGGGACGAAAAAAATAATAAAGATAAAAAAAAACACTCTAAAATGAGTTTTATACCAACTCATAAACTATTTATAAAATATTTAAGTTCAAAAGTTGAAATATTTTATAAATGGTTTATGGAAAGGAGACAAATAGAATGACACTATTTGGAAGCTCTCAACTGATTCCATCCTGAAAGGTAGTCACTGTCTTGACACACTTCTTTAGCGTCAACTGCGGAGCACAAACTCCGGCAAAAGTCAAAGCAAATGTGGAGTTCCATCTCCAGTCATCGCCTAGCCACCGACTAAGCCAAAGCCAGAAGCCTTCCCACCGCAGATGGCATTGTTCTACCTCGCCTTCACCTCACGGCTGCCTCCCCGAGTCCGCACAAGAACCCTCTGATACCCCCTAAACCACCCCACAGGCAACACACCCACACCCACCAAAATCCCAGTCGGGCCTTTCCACCACCCCGCGAACATTCACGCCTTCCGCCCTTATAGATGCGCCCCCAACGCACCGGTCGCAAGCCCGTTACACGCCTCCCCGCACCAGCACGCGCCATCACGCGCACCTCCCCACGCGCCCACAAGCCCCACCACGCGCCACCCCACGCGCTTCCACGTGTATTCGTACTCCTATTCGCTCTGTCTTGCCACAGCCACGCACCATCCGACGACTACCCACCCACTCTCACGCGTCGTCACACACCATCACGCGCCGCCAAACGCCGTCACGCTCCGCCTAGGTCGACTTCCTCCCCCAACGCCGGTCGTCCTCGTTCCTCCACGTGTCGTTGTGGATGCTGTCTACCAAGTCAAGCTCAAACTCGACTATACTATGGCGGTACATCCCACTACCCTCCCTCGTCTACCCCTTCCAGTTGAACCCATAGTTCTTCAGAACCAACTCTCAGTTCATCAAAGAAACGACTGCATGATATGTACCCTTCGGGGTACCCACGATATGACCGTGGTCGTGGTCGTATCTCATTCTCAAACTCCCAACGGAGAACCAAAGTATTTCTATGGTACCACACTCGTGCGCTAGTCCTTCGCGGATGTTCCTCAGTCAGGGGCTCTCGGTAACCTGGTTTCGTCCAGCCTCTACCAATTTTAGAAATCTCTACACCAGTCATGCAGTCATCTTTGTATGTTAATGGACTTGTTTGTGTTTCAGATTTACTGTGGAACCTGTTTGGTATTACTTGTTGTGCATGTCCTCTGTTAACTTTTTCGTCTTGAGGGAGGTTCCTTTCTTATCCGAATGGTTAAACTCGTTGTTGTATCAGTTGGATTCCTCCTCACCAAGGTGCTATCCTTTGCATGGGGTCATCTTTACCGTTAGCCGATCTGGTGTTCTGGTTTATTTACTTTCAGTTGTAATTCTATTATTCTGTTTGTACTTCCTCTACTTGTTCGAGATTTGGATGTTTACCATTCCCTCCAAAACGGTCATTTTCTAATTTGTAGCTTGTAATAGTCTTTTTTAATAAAATCGCGTGATCGATTAAAAAAAACAAACTATTTATAATATAATATCGAGAGGATCAACCCTATTAAGTGAGTTGGTGACGTGCGTCATGACCAACTGTCTCATAAATTTAAACTTGTGAGTGAGGGGTAACGTGTTGTGCTGGCCATAAATATATTTACGTTCACATAGATTGAACACCTAACATTTGGGTAATGGATAAAATGTTGAACCGTTACACCATATTACATGGTTGTAGTAGGAATCACCGGTCTTAATTAAATTTAAAATTTAAAATTTTCTATTTTAATGATATATCTTTACAATTTAATGACTATCGTCGTGTATGCATTTCTATTTTTAATCAAATAATATATAAATATAAAATACACTAAAACATTATATAAACAGAAAATTATTACGACCAACTAAATATATATATATAAACCCTAACATAAAAACTTACAAGACTAATTTTATAAATATAATTAATGGTTAAAATAGATAAATTTTTCAATATTATATATATATATATATATATATATATATATATATATATATATATTTTTTTTTGCCAATAATATTATATTTATAAAAACTTTAAAATTATTTGTATTTCTTAAATCCAATTTTAACAAGTTTATTTAATATTAATGATTTTCGGAGAGTCAACATGTTATCTTATTCCTTCCTGGAAGAATTTTCTCGAACATTGAAAAGGTGGTCCACATGTGTGAGAAGGAGGCAGAAGCAGAATAGATATATTCTTCACTTTGGAAAGTAGACCACATACATATTGCTCTCCAGTCTCCCCTTATATATATTGTAATATAAATATAAATAATTAACAAGGCATGAGGGTCAAAAGACTCAAAACAGTAAATGTACTATGAAAGGTGCGCGAAACATCTCGATTTCGTTCGTATTAAGCTAGCTTAGGAAAGTTCTTCTTGACATGAGCTGGCACGTGTCCATTCCGCACGTGATACACCACAAATACAAAGTTGATTGATTAATGGCACACCTTCTGGTTAGTTCTATGCATCTGCAACTGACTAATGTTTTTAATCCACGGCTCTTCCTGATTCTTCGTCTGACTATCCGACGGCTCCGATTTGATCTCCGACGCCACGTGTCGTAACGTCGTCTCATCTTCTGATCTCCTCCGCTTTCCACTGATCGCCACTCCGAACAGCCTCGTCGGCTTCATCTCATCCTCGCCGGAGAACTGCCTCAATCTTAAAGTAGCTGTAGTTGTAGCTGGATCCTCCTCCCGTTGACTGAACGGCTGCGGCGGCGCGTGCTTCTGACCACCGCTCGTGTAGTCCTTAACCAATGAGAATATGCTGCTGCAGAGACTCTTCATCTGAGCGATTTCCTTGCTGAGGATCACGTTTTCCTTCCTCAGTCGATCGTTCTCGACCTGCAAGAGCTCCGACGTCAACGGCGGAGAATGAGACGTCGACAATATCATCATCTGATCCAGCTCTCCGCCGGAGTATGATGAAGACTTATTATTCACCGTCGATACTGAAGGCGCAGAAACTCTACGTCGCTGGATATCACGTAGAAGATGCTTCTCTCCTCGCCGGAAGCAGTCGTGCGAAAACTCCCACCGTTCAGGCGACACCTTCTTGAAACCCTATATATCGAGCATAGAAAAATCGACGAGTCAATCAAAATTCAAACCGACCGAACCGTAGCTAGCTAGCTAGCTAGCTAGAAGCTGGAAAACCAGACAGACAGACAGACACATACATAGGTATTGAGTTGTCGGACGAAGCTAGAAAAGTTATTGTGTTTGAAGTAGTTGGGTAGCAAGTCCCTGGAGAAGAGCGTGGTGTTGAGAACTATAAAGCTAGATCCGTCGGAGTTCCACGCGATAACGTCGTCGGTTGCTTGGTCGTCGACGAGCTGGTAGGTTTTGGTGAGGAACGGCGTCGGCAATGATTTGTGAGTCTCGAGCTGCGGCGGCGGCGACATACCGGGAAGCTGGTTGGCGCCAAAAAGAGAAAAAGGTCTATAGAGAGAGAGAGGTTAAGTGATTTCTAGAAGTTTCCCACCCACAATGGATTTTATTCAGTGATAAGATATTGTCGAGAAATTAATATTGGTGGTGAGTGAGTGGATGGATATCGTGAAAAGGACACGTAGACGGAAGAAAGCAAGAAAGGAAGGAGAAGAAGAAGAAAGAACGAGAAGAAACTGCGTCACGTCATGTCGTATACAGTATATATACTACTTATACATATTTTAAATAATATAATATACTTTTATGACAAGGCTATAATGATTAATGAATTACACCCATGATTTTAAGTTTTGAACTTCCAGGACCAAAACTTTCGCATAGCCACTTCATGAATTATATTAAATTCATATAATGCATCATCAAACATATATATATATATATATACATAACCCAAAGATGGTGACAAATATCAATGGTGTAGTGGAGGGTAATGTTGGACTACTAATAGTAATATGATAATAGTAATATGATGTAATGGTTTAACGTATTATTCTTTATAAATAAAATATCGGTGCTTTAAATTCCGTTGAGATTTCTATGAATGAAAATATATAATTATAGCCAGCATTTTACTATTTACGGTCTGATTTGATGCAAGTAAGAATTATTCTAATTATGAGCAAACAAACTACGAGCGTCGACCTCCTAATGAGACATCTACCGCCTCAAAGGAGTACGTTGTAAACCAAATCAAGCAATCGAATAGGACGCGTGATTGGAGACTTGACAATATCATAACCTCGATATTACAAGTGGTCGAGAACATACCGCCTATCTCTTGGCGATTTACTCGAAAGAAAGCAAACAGATGTACAAACTAGGTTGCTATCCAATCCAGAAAGAAGATGTGCCCTCATTCTCCAGTGGCGGATGTATTAAGCAAAACAGGGTTACAAACGTAACCCTATTATCGAGTATTTTTATTGAGACCGTAAGTTTATTTCTGAATGAAATATATCCAGATCCCCATTATTTTGTTGTAACATCTTCATTATTTTGGTGTGAGACACTAATAACCCATTATTTTGTGTGAGACACTAAACCCTCATTGATATTTTGTAAGACTTCATTATTATTTTGGAACAATATTATTCAGTTCTTTCGAAAAAAAAGTCAATCAATTTTAAATTTGGGGCTTTAGTCTTAAATAGTATGTTTGTAAGTTTTATTATTCATTACTATTTTGCTAAAGTATAAATTTTAGTTACTCTAATGTAATGTTTTACAAGGTGAGGTTCAATAAGTAAAAATATATCAACCATAAAATATGTTTGAAAAATATGGTTTTTAGTACCAATATATTTTAAAATGTACAACATGTTCCAAAACAATGATAACTGATACTATTTTAAATCACTCGTCCAAATTTGTCGTCAAATACGTTTTAAACTTACAAAGTTAACCAAATATTTTTTTAACATTAAAATCAAGACCTAATAAATTATACAAGTGTTATAATAGTGTTGACTCGATTGAGATTCAGCTCACCCACAACTGGTTCTAGTCTACATTGTAACATTTGCATAAGCAATTAAGACTTACTTGTGGTACTTTAAAATCTACTTAGTTAATACTGTTTATTTGAAAAGTATTTAACGACAATTTTGAATAAGTACTTGAAGAAAGTACCAATTTTCATCGTTTTAAAACATGTATTTTGATAAAAAAAAAATGTTAAAAAAATTGTTAATCTTCGTAAAAAAAAAAAAGCATAGCGTATCCCATTATAAACCTTCTGGATCCGCCATTGCCCATCTCCTTTCATTTCTTTGTTATTTTTAGATTGTAATCCATAATTGATTTTCGTTAATAAAACGTGCATGTTACTTTGAAAAAAAAATTAATAAATGTGTTTCGATATATATTTATTAGAAAGGTTAATATCTCAAGTCCTTTCGGAAGTTGGGACGAGATATTTGGGGTCCAATATTATATTTTTAAAAATGGGAATTGGATCTTCAATCACTTAAGTGTGTATGGGCCGAGATTGAATCCTTGAACAGATTTGGCACCAAAAAAAAAACCTTGAACAGAGGGGCAATATCGGTATTAAAAAATTCGGTATTGCGGGAGAGAAAACGATGCCGGAAAGACTTCAGCCATCAGCTGTGATTCTGGGAAGGAAGAACAGTTGCTCCTCCATTACCATTGTGCTCTGCCTAAGCTTTGGAGATTTCCTAAATCGCCGATAGCTGTGAGTTACTGAACACGATCCCAACCTTTTCTGGCTCTTTTGCTTATTGATCTGTAGTCTGATTTGAGCTTGAATCAGCTTAATAAATTTCCCTCTTGATTTCTTTAGCATACTTAACTGAATTCGAAGATGATTTTTGATTGTTAATGATTGATCCGTTGTTAATCAAGAGGGTTTAGGTGTCTTTGTTCTCGTCCTTATCATTAACCTGCGATTAAGAGAATCAGAAGAAGTTAACCTGACTTACTAGTTAGTGGATTATTTCAATGACTGTATGATGAAGTTTCTGCAATACCAAACTGCTGAATTAATCAAATTTTTTCGTTGATTCTTATTACAAGTCCATTGCCTGGGGGAATGTTTATGAGAGGATGAGCTATCTCTTAATCTGTATTGAACATCTCGAGAGGAAGAGTTGTTGAATATAATTTTGTCCGAGGAAATGTTCTCCCTATTCTATGGACTCTGGAAGTACATGTTTAGTAAGACGGAGTTCCATGTCCTCATTCTTGGGATTGACAAATCAGGGAAGACGGTAATATTCTCAACGATGAACTATGTCCAAATTAAATCTGTATGTACTCAAGATGCATCTGTATAACTTTTCTCAGCCCATTATGAAGACTCTATGTGCATTTATATTTGGTTTGATTATGTAGAATTTGCTAGAGAAGCTCAAGTCACTATACTCTAACGTAGAAGGTCTACCACCTGATCGAATTGCTCCAACTGTGGGGCTAAATATTGGCCGTATTGAGTTGCCTAATGCAAAACTGGTTTTCTGGGACCTCGGAGGCCAGGTATATCGACAACATCTTGCTTCAACCCTGAGCATTTTTTTAATGCCAATTCTTTTAGTTGTAAAGTTTACTTTCATAGTTGATAGAGCAGTGATGGATAACTTGCATTTCTCTTCAGCTTGGTCTCCGCTCAATCTGGGAGAAGTATTACGAAGAAGCCCATGCTGTAGTATTTGTTATTGATGCAGCTTCTCCATCACGATTTGAAGATGCAAAATCTGCACTTGGTATTCCTTGATTTTAAATCCAGAGAGGACTTTGCCTTAACCAGCTTTGTAGATTTTCTAATATCTTCTTCATCATTTTCTCAGAAAAAGCCCTTCGGAATGATGACCTACAAGGAGCTCCGATTTTAATTTTGGCGAATAAGCAGGTGAGTGTTATGGTTAATAATAGTGGCTAGAAGTAATCTGGTCTTTATTAGGGATAGATTCATTATAAGGTAGATTCATTTTACTATATTAGTCGAAGTCTTTATTAGGCAATAATATATTCTAGGAGATCTTGTAATCTCTATATAAAGAATATGATGTAATGAAATAAACAAACATTCCAACAAATTAATCTTAGTCTCCTAGAGAGATTATGGTTGATTAGGAAGTTGATTATCTACTACTCTATATTCATTGCGTTCTTGTAATAAATCTCAAATTCAAGAACGTAACAGTGAGCTGATATTCCACTGCTCTTAAGTTGCATCCAAGTCATTTGAGGGATAGGATTGTATACTGTTTCACCTCTCCCATCTGTCTGATAATCTATCTAAGTGTGATCTCTTATTGAATTCAGGATCTGTCTGAAGCTGTATCAGCTGAAGAAGTTGCTCGGTATCTAGATCTGAAGAAGTTGGATGAGAGGGTATACATGTTTGAAGCAGTTTCAGCTTATGAAGGGTAAGTAAATGAATCTAGAGATTATTTGCTTCAAATCATAATAAAACACTATGTAGTGTAACTTGTTAGATTGCAAAAGCCATAACACTGTCTGTCTTATCTGAATCCAAAATCAGGTTGGGAATAAGGGAAAGTGTGGAATGGTTGGTGGAAGTCATGGAGAGAAGCAAGAGAACCGAAATGTTGATCGCTCGGGCAGGGGCAGGCGCAGGTGCATCTTCTGCATAGATAGATTCAGTTTAACATTTATGACACTCAGTTTGAGTTGGTCTTGCTCATATTTGTTGTTCAACAGAATATGAATGATAGATAAGTTGTAGTAGCATTGTGTATTATAACATCCATGTAAAAGAATCTCCTATTTCATGACCAGAGTGCAAAATATTATATGGATGCACAAAATACATAAGACAACTTCTTCCACCATGCATATTGTCGCAGCAGTTACATCAAAAGGGAAACCACTCCATTCATTCATGTTAGAACTACCCTGCCTAAAGACACATCAGTCACAACACTACAACAACTAAGGGTTCGAGTTCTACTCGACCATATCGATTTTCCGAAGCATCATACATCCACATTTCATACATTAACTGTACAGTTTCTTTCTATGCGACCTTCTATCGAATAGAACCGCTCGGCCTCTGCATGTCGATATTCAGTGGCTGCGGGGTGGGGCCTACCCCACTTTGTTGCCTGAAACTGTTACTATTAGCTGCTTCGGAATGCTGCCACAGCATATCGGTTCTGCAGAAGTTGTCCATCCCGACATTTGACTCGGTCCTTTCCTGGATTTGAGACGAATTCATCTGTTGTCTCATGAGATCCGGGATGTCTGAGTCGAAATCAACAGGGATTGCTCCGGTCAGTGTTTTTATGGCAAATTCAATACATGGGTCTTGCCATGAATCACCAAATGGCAAGTTCAAAGAGGAGCTGGCCACCTCAGATACCTTCTCAAAGCGGCTATTGTTATTCTGTGGCAAAACAGAGGTAGGCTGTTCTGCGGAGCTACAACTCTTTATGGCTGTGGAAGTGTCGAAGCTAACCCCAGTGAGAGTCTTTATGGCAAATTCGATGCATGGATCGGACAGTATGTCTCCAGAAGGCAACTCAAATGGTAATGCAGGCCCCTCTTTAGGAACAACATTGCATGCTAGCTTCTTCAGCTCCACCTTCTCGTCCTCTTCCTTTTTTTCACTGCAAAACTGATTTTTCTCCATATTGTCTTCCACTGGAGAACATAACTCGTTAATTGATTTTGACATCATCTTTCCTCTCTTAACACGTTTCTTCTGAGGGCCCGAGCTCAGTTCTTCATCTTTTACCCCATTCCCTGTTGTTTGGCGGGTTCTTGTCACTTGCATGTTTGGATCAACCACGACGCCAGCAAGGCGGCTTGATGTCCTGCGAGGCATGTCTGAGGATTTCTTTTTCCGGGACTTGGGTGTGGCTTGTTTGGTTTTTGTGGCTTCGGATGTTTCTACATTACCATCCATGGATTGCTGCTTATCTTGTGGAACTTCAGTTTCAGAATATGGGACACACTTGGTTCTTCCACAATCATGTCTCTGATCATCTGAAGAATTACTGTAGTCTTGAGGTGGTGCCGTTACTTCTTTATGAACAGATTCAAGAATCAGCTCATCTTTCTCTGAACTCTCATCTTCAGTTCCCTCCACTCCACTAGTTTCAAGTTTCTGTCTCTTTGCCTCAGAAGGTGACTGACAATGAAAGTTCTTTAGATTAGCCAAAA
The DNA here is from genome assembly GCA_036873135.1 of Clarkia xantiana subsp. parviflora. NCBI lineage: Eukaryota > Viridiplantae > Streptophyta > Magnoliopsida > Myrtales > Onagraceae > Clarkia > Clarkia xantiana. The sequence goes on from JAPTYO010000001.1 coordinate 52,376,063, forward strand.
GAAAATAACAGACAGGAAGGTTTGGAGCCACGCAATGCAAAAAAAAAAACAGAAAAACTTACAGAGCTTCGATCAATCCCCAACTCCACAATGGGGCTTTCTTCCTTCGGCTTGGATGCAAGCCTTCCTATGTCACCAGTTGCGAGATAACGACGGACATCCTTCATTGAATGAAATATATATCCACTCACAGGGTCTATGTAGTACTGCAGAAAAACACAGGCCATAATGACAAGTGCATCAGGCTCGGAGTTATACATCACTGAGAAGAATACTCTCCTTTCAGTTCAAGATAACTATTTAGTCCAACCAATTTTCGATAAAAGTTGTAAAAGATACCATAATGGACATAAAGATAGACTTAAACCAACACTATGGCACGGAGAAGTACCGGGTCTCTTCTGACCGTGTTTTTCTTCTTTGTAAGTTTAACTTCCTTGATCCAACCGGCAGGTAACCCTTCAGCAACAACCCTTTCAACCACAACCTAGATTGCTTGAATTATAAAGAAAAAACCTCAATTAGAAGAGCAACATTAATTACCTTTTGATTTTTAAAGCAAGAAAAAGTTTAGCCACAAACATTTGGGCCGTGCTTTGGACTTGTTTTTATGTTTTCAAGAGAAGCATTTTGCTTAATGTGGCCAAAAGCATTCTTTTCAAATTCTTGAGCATTGACATTTTTATGATCTTTGCATTCAAGAGAAGCTGCAGGACCCTCGATTATAGCAACATTTTCTTTGATCATGGTATTTTCCTTGTCTTGGACTGGAGAAGACGCACCCTGTAAAATGAAATTACATGGACAAAAAATTAGATTACATTTCAAGTTAAATAGCCACGACTAACAATGAAAAAGACTGAAAAGAAAGCAAGCAGCATACATTGATGGATTTCTCAAATCCTACATTGTGCTTCTCACCAGAACCAGAAGAACTTCTTTCAACTTCCTTGCAATTATGATTTTCTACAGATTCCTTCATTCCCACCTTACCATCCTTACCAGGTGCAGGAGCAACATCCTGCATGATAGCAAGGTGTTATCGGCTTCAGTAATTACATGTTGTCACATAAAAGATAGATGATAATGGATAAAGGAGGTTTGCCACAGACAGATACTGCATGTCTCTTCACGGTGGGCTGAGGGGAGCCTCCTTCCAAAGTCTTCAGATAGCGAGTGACCTCTACTTTTGAATTGAATCTAAGTCCAGAAGGAGCATGATAGTGCTGCACAGTCATTGCAAAGTATAAATTTGTATTGCCAATCAATAGTGCATCAACATATGTTACTGTCATCTTGTGAGAATATGGTACTAGTAAAACTATCAGATGGTGCACATCTTTCAGAAAAACTGCCATTGTTATTGGTTTTCCTTCAACAGGTATCCTTTACCATATCAACAAAGCTATGCATATTGCCTAACTGAAGTCTTAGTCATAAAATTCACACGTAACATAAACCCTGAAAGCAGAAATATTGTCAGACCTATATGCATTAATCCATTTTAGCAACTGCACAGCATTCACGACAAAATAAAAAATGAAGCATGCCCTAATGAGTTACTATAAATAATGACTAACTTGCTCTCTTTCTGCCTTGGATTGCTAGAATGGAAATTGCTCCACTGGGATAAATTAGCACTGGTGGCTTGGTAGATTAAAAGTCTATATGTATCACATATGTTCAAAGTGTAAATGAAAATCAATAGCTCTTTCCCCTTCCAGTAAAAAAAAAAAATTGTCCTTTCTAGGCAATATTGAGCTGCAAAAGCTTTACAACGCCACTTAGTAGGAGCCACAAGTCTCAAAGAATTTGAATGAATCAGTTATACCTTATACTTATAGGCTCTCTAAAATACCACCTCGGCTCTAAGTCTATATACACACATCAAAACCCTATAGCTTTCAAGGCCATAAGTACATGCAACTCAACCCATCCACTCTTCATTTGAGCTGAGCCTAGCTTAAAATTTTGACTCGTGTAATGCAAATTAAGCAGAGCGGACCACTTCAATTTAAAAAAAAAACAACGGAGCTTAACAACCAAATAGCACTTCTACTAAAAATTATAGAGTGCATGGCGGACATCAGATCGCAGAGTTGTACTTCAGCGAGAAAGCAAATCGTAAGGCCCTAAGGAAGCATAAGAAAGCTAGAGAAATGGCAAAACTACCTTATCTTTCTTTCCGCTTCTTCTGACACGCACACTCACGCTCCAGCCGGATGGAAGCCAATCCTCGGATCTCCGGTTGCTCATTTCCGGCGAATTCATGCAACCTCCGGCGGCGATCGACGGAACGAATTGGTTTCTCTGGAAAAGTCCCTCCCTTCCTCTCGTGCGAGGTCGAGTCAAACACAGTGAACAAGAGAATGAAACAGAAGTAAACGTAAAAGGGACAAAATGGTCATTCCAAAGGGCTCACGTGTAAGATGCACCTCCCTATGCTGAACCGGTTCGGCAGATGGGCTGCGCCGGCGCGGTGAGGGAGCCGAGCGTCCATTTTTTTTTATTAAAAAAATGAATCGAAATTAAATTACGGAATGATGGGTGTAATTTCTTCTCTTGATATGCTACACTCTCTCCATATTTTATTATTAATATTATTATAAATAATATCGGATCCCTTCTTTTATATATAAATATATATATATATATTTATGTTAGGGAACCCTATAGCTATAGATTAGTAACCAAATTACCTCATTTTTTTTAACTTAATTATAAATTAATATTCAAATTTTAATTTTTTAAAATTAACTACGTGAACTTTCAATTTCAGATCAAATTGATATATTCGCTATAATCTCAATCAATATATATGAACATGTTACGGTCATGAGTAATTTTTTATGAGTATCCTACATGAATTTTGCAATAAAATGAAATGATTATTATGAAATATTTTTATTTATAGTTTAATTAGTCATCAAACTAGTATCATGAGTATCTATCAATTGAGTATTAAATCGAATTGAGTATTAAATCGAACGTATTTTATTATAATTCTTTTAATTTATTTATATTAGGTACATATCGAAACACCTGACATGGTCATGACTGAAATTTGCATTTTCTTTTGTTCAGATGTACCAATTTGATTATAAATTAAAAGTTGATATAGTTAATTCTAAAAAATTCTTAAGTAGGTTTTACTAACCCTCAAGGGATCTTACTCCCTGGGCCGGCCTCATGGGCCATTAGGCCCATCGTCATACTACAAGTATACAGCCCCCTAAACTTGAAGGCGAAGTCGCACAAAGTTGTCGAATGAAACCAATAAAAATCTCAGGCATGTCAATAAGTCATCAGAAGTCAGAACACAATACAACACAAATATTTAAAAACTAATAAATTGTCTCTTCATTCACTCATTCTCAACCAGTTGAGTTCTGCAATAGATGGATTACACTTCTGCAAGACCTTCATAGCAAAAACAAGGAAACGCCAGAACAGAAGAAGATGATGGCTTTGTCTAAACAACACCCTAACAACACAAACTTCGTCAAGTCACAACGACATTACCCCAACAACCCAAAACAAAAAAAGATGGTTATAAATTGAAAATAAAGGCGCAAGAAAGAATAAAAAATTTACCGCGCTATTTTATGATCGATATTCTGTACAGGGAAGGAAGAAAAGGACCAGATTAACCCGCCATTGCTGTGTGTGTTTGTTAGTCTTCTTCTTGTTCTTGTCACACCTTCCAGTTGAAACCACCCATTATATCCTCAAAGTCACTACTCCCAAAAAACCCACCATCGCTGAACTCCTGGGCTATAATATCTGACACTAGCTGCTCATCAAGGCTCTGAGTCTGAGGCATTTCTTCTTGGTTGGCTGCTGCTGCAGGGGGGGCAGAAGAAGAGTCATTGTTGTTTGAGGTGGAGGAGGTGCATTTAAAGCTGTTGCTTCTGCTAACAGCTGGCCCTGTAGCACAGCCACCCGATACGTTAGATGTCGAAGGCTGGGCCTCGTGCTGCTGGCCAGAGTAATTGTTCATCTCCTGAAACAGTTGGTGGATCATCTGGTTATGATTGCCACCACTTGCAGGCCGCAGCTGCTGCTGCTGCTGCTCGATCAAGTGGGGGCTTGAGAAACAACCATTGCTGGCCCCAGGAAGCTGCTGCTTATGCATCTGCTGAGACTGCGTTAGCTGCAAAATGGATGATGGGCTTTGGTTGCTAAAAGAGGGAGACTCGGCCTGCCTCGTCAGGAGGTTCTGGTAGCTGGTAGTGAGAGAACCACGGTTAATCACGGGGCTGTTGTTCACCATGTGGTGGTTGGTTAGACCTGGGTGTAGTGTCATGAGCTTGTTCAGTGTCACCCGATCGGTTGGGAGGCCCTGAATATTTGCAAGCTGCTCCATCTCCTGCATCTGCATTTTTCCAGTCCTAGGATAATTCTTCAATCCATCTGAACAACAACAACCCCATTCTTATTAGCATTTAGCACCACAATATTAACATCAGATTTTACCACCTCATTCATAATTTTTTTTTATTAATAACATATAAACTGTTTGAACTATATGAGATTTTGGTGTCTGAAGTTTAAATTGTTGATATTGACCGTCTAAAGTTTCAACTTTGTTGAAATTTGCTGTCTTCGTCCAAATTTGCTGTTAAAATTGACAGAACTTGGTCATGTACTTGTTACATGAACCAATAAAAAAATTCCAAAATTATCCCTAGTAGGGTGGTGGGTGGCCAGCGGAGTTGGGTGGTGGACGGAGGAGTTGGGTGATGGCCGGCGGAGTTGGGTGGTGGCCGGCGGAGTTGGGAGATGGTCGGCCTGAGTTGGGTGTGGCCGGAGGAAACATAAAAGTATCAAAGACAATTTCAACATTTCACCACATTCTGTCAAATTTGACGGAAAATATGAACGGAAAATCAAATTTTAACAAAGTTGAAACTTCAGACAGCCAATATCAACAACTTAAACTTCAGACACTCAAATCTCACATAAGGCAAACCTCAGACAATTTATAGGTTCTTAACTTTTTTTTTTTTTTTTTAAGTACATAAATATATCTTCAATTCACAACTTGCACACAAATAAAAAGTTCTGAGACCGAACGTCTATTATCATTTAAAAATCAAAACTATATGGAGCTCACAGCAAAAATCCTAGTTGGCATATCAGAGGCAGGATACGATTTTTCAATACCATTCAACAAAACATAAACTAATGAAGTGGAAGAATCTCATAAACTGACCATGACAAGACTTAAAACATAGCTATAATTTGAGCCAATGGAGAGTATATTACCGATCGGTCCAGCTTTGCTTTCCCGGCAGTAGTCAATGAGATCTTTCATGCTGTTGACAACCTCGGAGATCTGTTGTTTATGAGTTGGATACTGTCAAGAATAAGAATATTTATTATCAACAGTAGTAAAGAGTAAGGTACCTACCTGCAAACACCGCACATATCTTTTGGAAAAGCCCAAGTCGTTCAACGACTGCAGCTCCAAGCTCTTAGCAAGCTGCCGCCCTGCTGTAAGAACCCTGTAAATGCCAGTAGAAACTCTCCAATGTCAAAAACTATAGAGATTTATCTGGGTATCTACCGCATGGTGTGAGCTTAAATTGTTGATCGAGATAGCAAAACTTATACAATGAACTTACATATTGCTGTTTGCTTGTAAATCCTGCTGGGAGATGCCATCAGCTCCGCTTTCAGAGATGGTGTTGTGGCACTTCTGTGCTACCTGGACCAACTGATTCACCTGTCATAGATGGAGGACAGTGTGAGCTCAAGAGCCTTAAATACAAATCCCAACTTAGAAATGAAACATCCAGCCTAGAGAGAATTAATGATACAGAGTCCAATATGTTTTATCATATAAGTATATGTATACCCATGTAACTGTTATCAATTAGATTAGATGGAGTATGGACCACTGAACCAACTGACCTAAAAGCTCAAGCTGTTAAATAAAATCATGGTTTAACATTTATAATCTCAACAAAACAGAACAATACAACTACTTCCAAAATTAAACATAAAATTACAAGGCTATATATATATATATACATATATTGTATGTTTTAAGATAAAAAGACAGAGTCTGAAAGGACAGAACCAGAAGTATGCTGAATGAAATGATCTTAGTACCTGTGGTGCAACCAGACGCCTAGGAAGAAGTTCTTCATGGCGACGTGCGCAGAATTCCCAGGACAAGATCTAAAGACCATGAAATTAAGGTATCATATTTCTCTGAACAGTTTAGGATACATATATATATATATATAACTCATAATAAAAAATATAAATTGCATATGAAGTAATAATAATGGGATACACACACACCTACCTTTAGATCCTGAGCAAACACAATACGAAGATGACCTTCACGAACAACGTGAAGCTGCTCGTACACACTCTCTTGAACTGCTTTAGCATATTCCAACACCATTATTCCCGTTGGAGTTCTGTATTCTTTGGGCATGTCGAGGAACAGAAGCTCATCAGTGACTCCGCTACCAAATTTGATCTCATTCAGCCTTGGGAGAACTTCAAAAGTTGCCTCTGTCGATACATGCATGAAGGAGACATTTTAATTAACATATATTGAAAGAAAGTATAACATAAGTATATGGTATCTGCAAACTGATACTCGGGACATTCACAAGATGATATGCAGAGATAATCATCCACTTGTTAAATATAAGCTACAAGATATTTCATGTTCAACCCAACAGAAGTTTGAAACCAGAGATCAAGTTGCATTACTATAAAACTACTGCTCAAGAAGAAGCAAGCACCAACTGAAACTTGAGAAAGATTTTTTTTTTTTAATCAGATTTCTGCATCATTTATAGGATATACATGACTGACAAACACGGGATAAACATTCGCTATAGCTTAAACAACCTAGGCAAGTCAAACTGCATGATCAAACTGAACAGAAAACTCACAAAGAGCTAGATACAGGATTAACTAAAACAACTTACCAAAACCCCTGCCGGACTTGGAATTGCAGATGTCACACTGCCATGCATCCTGTGAATAAGAAAAGGGAAATAGATGGGGGCGAATCAGCTCGGGGAAATCCGTCTTCCTGATACAATTACTCGATTATAATAACAATTAACAAAAAATCATGAGCTACAAACCATAGCTGCCTGAGGAAAGACACCTAGTGCATGTTGTCCAACGTTATCGTATAGTGAAAAGCACCATCTTTTCTTTGCACGGGGTGAATAATATTCAGCTACAAACTTCCTCCAGTACGCAATTGCATTATCCTGCTCAAAAGACAAGTTCAGTAATTGAAGACAAAAATGAGCTAAAATAACAGGGACAAGACCAGGTCCAGGTGATTCAGGAGACTCACAGGTGGCCGTTGCCTTTGATGATAAAGGTACTGCATCAGTCTACGGGCACATACACCACTATCATAGGGTCGCTTCAGGGCATTCATGGGCTGCATGCTCTGTTGTTGCATTTGCTGCCTCAGCTGCAGCTGCTGTTGTTGTTGTTGCTGCTGCTGCCTCAGCTGCAGCTGCTGTTGTAGTTGTTGCTGCTGCTGCCTCAGCTGCAGCTGCTGTTGTTGTTGTTGCTGCTGCTGCCTCAGCTGCAGCTGCTGTTGTTGTTGCTGCTGCCGCCTCAGCTGCAGTTGTTGTTGTTGCTGCTGCATCTGAGCTCTCTGAAGATGAGGCATAGACTGCAGAATTTCCTGCTGCTGCCGTAATCTTTGCTGCTGTAACATCGCTTGAAGCTGCGGATTACGACTTTGCATTTGCATTGAATCTGGTCTCTGTAGCAGCTGTTGAAAAACCTGCTGCTGCTGCAAGATATCTTCTTGCTTGATATCTAATCGATGTTTCTTCAGCACTTGTGACAAATTATTTGGGTCTTGAATTAAGGAGTCAGGAATTCGCCCGACGATCGGAAATCCAACATGATTGGTTTGCCCTTGTGGCATTGATGTTGCACTTGAATTTCCTGGTTGCTGTTGCTGGCTCTGTTGCATTTGTTGTACAGTCTGATCTTGATGAGAATTCTGGTGCACAACAGAGGATCCATCCATGATTGAGGAACCAGAAATGCTAATATTGTTGGAAGTAAATGACAAAGGAGAGGCTGGAAGCCGCATATATGATTCTGTATTTATACTCGCGCTCCTCTGCAAATGGGGTCCACCAGATAGCGCTGAATTAGCATCCGTAACCAAAGAGCTTGTTCCAACACTAGGTCCAGAGTTTCCAACACTATTTAAGGCTGCATTATTCATATCAACAGAAACCGCTCCTGGGTTAGAACGAGCAGTTGATCCCGCTAATGAATTAGCTGAGTTACCAAAGGATGAGCTCAAATGAGAGTTCACAACAGATTGAGACTGTCCATCGCCTTGAAAATATATTCCTGAATTTGGAGAAGACTGGGTCAACCCACCAGTAACCCGTGATGGGACCATAAGGGGCACTGCCCCGTGTTGAATCGATTCTAAGTAGCTCTCCAGAGCGACTTCTGTAGTTGCCTCTTACACACTACAATAAGAGTTCTCCAGAACTCATCAACCAGCGGGTCACAGGTATAACTACAAAATAAGCAACTTCACTAGCCCAGACAGACTATATAAAATTTATTTCTCCCTGAGCAAGGGAAGAGAAATCTTAGTACTCCAAAACGCCTTTGGTATTTGAGGTTCTGTTTCAGCTTTCAAGAACGTCCTGCACAATGCATATAACTAGGTAAACAAAGTGAAAGTCCACAGTTTGAAATCAGAAAAGATCCCTTCACTGATCGATCAGAAAGAAAAACCCTAATTTGATAAAATCACAATAAAAACTAATATAGCTTTAAAAAAACAGAAAAGAACAAATATCCTGGACCAATAACAATTTAGAGCAACCAAATTATATTGAAATTGGGGAAAGCAGAGTTGATCAACGCAATGAGGATCAACAAAGCAGATCAAAACCCAAAAAAGGCCCAGAATCCCGATAATCAAATTCCCGGAATCCGACGGGATCAGCAGTATCCGGCAATTAGCAAGTAGAGCAGAAAGTAAACTCTACAAGAAATCGGGATTCTTGATAAGGAAGATCAAGAGGAAGGGGGGGAACCAACCCAAGAAACGCAGTCTTTGAACAGTCCTTTAACTTCAAAATCGATAATTACCAAGTATGAAGATTGCTTGGAATACAACATGGAATCAGCGGCAATCTACTGGCAACCCGAACAGTCCAGGAAATCGACAGCTCACAAACCATAGACAAAGCAAATACCCAGAAGAAAAGACATACACGGCTCAGAAAATTGAGCAAGCTTGGTCTCAAACGGTAGAAAACCAGACTAACTCATAGAAAATCAAGAAAAATAGAAGAACAAACTGAACTCACCTGGAAATCAAGAACAGATGTATATAGAACGAAACGTCACACTTTAATGTATGTAATTCGGAAGAGCTGAAATCAGAGAAGAAAGAGAAGAGAATAGAGAGAGAAAAAGGAAGGAGATTTATAACCTACCGGGAATTATCTTTGACCGGCAGTAATTATTCATCAGCCATAAGTTTACCGGCTGCAGCAGGTAACCCCGACCACGTGTCTTCAATCGGAGTAGTTAACGTAGTTGGTGTTAGATCTCGCGGTGGCGACGTGATTCCAAATCTGTCGTGGAAGACCGCTATTGGTCCCCTCACCGTTACTCTACCGCTTGAAGCAAGGACGTAGGGCCCTCCAACGGGAAATGTATCTGGTACAGCTTACCTTAACTGTACCTGCGGCTTCCAGATCACGCCACGTCAGACTATTGAGGACATGATTGGGTTTTCGGCTTTATGTGGGGGTAGAGTAGGAAATTCAAGCTGTGTGCAATGATGTTCTTAGTCATTTTATTTATTAATTAATTACTATTATGTATTATATTTATATATATTGGGACGAGTAATGAATGATTGTCTAGAGATTACGGATCGCACGTGCGGAACATAAATGAGACAGCCACTCGTGTTTTACTCTACCTTACTGTGCAGATGTTTATTCCAATGATTATTGATTGATGATGATCAATTGATTATAGGAATCCATCATCCTTAAAGAATACCATGCATGTCGCATGTATATGATAGACAGACATATACAAGAATTAAATTGGCATTTTTATTAGTACCGTCAACTGTGTATATATACGCATACATACTATATATACACACAAAAGCAAAGTAAGCGGAATCAATGATTTCCTTGATTTTGCATATAGTTGGGATAAATTTGGGAGAAATGCTATGGGATCCAAGGCTGTCCATGAATGTCCTGTAATAGAACAACACGTGTACATGCAAGTCAAGTCACTCATGGCTTGAATCTGTCCACAGAGACTTCTCCGTGATGACAACAAGTATTAATGGTTGTGCTTAAGCAATCTTATCTTATTATTAAATCACTGACTACAATGAGCTCAAAATACTTATTCTTGACTAATTACACGGATTCTTTTATTATTATTACTATGCATAATAATAAAATACTTTTTTATTTTTATTTTTGCAAACAATAATAATACCCAGTACCAGTACATTTGTCATTAGGTAACCAAAAATCGAAACTAAAAGATAATGTAACGGTGAAGGAAACTCAAGTGATGAAGGAAGCAAGTGGTAATTAACGGCGCCGTTTCGATTGAGTAAATGAATAAGAAATCATGCTATGCTATTTTTGTACCAGTCTACCACCGTATTTCATAAGACTACAACATCCACATTATGTCTTCATCCAGACAAAGCAAATCCAGTTAACAGCGCCATTATATAATGGGTTAAGAACACAATAGGGGCCTGAATGTTTGTCCATATTGCCAAAAGGGGTCTGAATTGAAAAAACTATTATTTAGGGCCTGAATTATGAGTTTTGTGTATAAGTGAGGTCTCTGTCTATTTTTCCTGTTAAAAATGACGGAAAGTGGTCACATGCTTTGCATGTGACCAAAAATAATTTGAAAACCCGAAAATGCCCTTTGACCAAAGTGTGTCTCTCATATGTTTGACCTAAAATGACGAAAATACCCTTTAAGCCACCACAGCTCCGGCGACCACCACCACCCCGACTCCGGCGACCACCACCGACCTCCGGCGACAACCGAAAAGCTCCGATCGGAGCCAAAAAAGCTCCGAACGGAGCCATAGGGCTCCATGAAAAGGTGCAGATTTTCCTTTCCATGAGCAGAAAACCAAATATTTGGATGACATAATTACGTTTAAAGAAACCAGAAGATAACTTGTCTGCTAACTTAGCAGAAACACCAAAACAAAATACAGATGGTTCTAGCAAATTGGTATCAGTAAGTGATTACCTCAAAATTTGGCTGCAATGGCTTCTATCCAAGCTCTATCTTTGTTACTATAAGCATAAGCCATGCTTGAGGCTAGTATTACGAATCCCCTACTTTTAGCTCGAGTCAGAGGCTGTATCATGAGCGAGTTTGTTCCGTCAGGTAGCAAAATCGAGAATTCACTAGCTGCAGCATTATTATCCAATTAACACCCAAGTTATGTTCAGGAAAAAAAAATATTTAGCTAAAAACTAGCTTTCAACTTATTATTCTCATTGATGATAAGAAATGTGTTTCGAGCAACACATAATAACATCTATAAAATACTACTCTTAACAGCCAGCCCAGGTCTATGTTGCCCGATAACATATACCTACAAGTTCTTTTTTAAGCAAGTCAGGAAGTTGGTGTATTTTTATATAAAAAGATAGATAAAAAGGCTTTAAGGTACTTGAGCTATCACATTTTGACAAATTGGTGCCTGAGAAATATTATTTGACTATTGGTACCTAGCATTTGCTTTTGCTGCACCAGATTTTACATGTTTATATTAGGCATCCCATTCTTATTAATTAGTAACTTGAACTTTTTTCTTGTTACACTTTTTCCTCATAGTAAGAAAAGCTAATTACTCGATTGCAACAATAAACAAAAAATTTGATGATTAAATAGAAACATCTAAAAGATGTTGTAACTTGTAATATAACAAGAAGCAAATTTTTGGTACCCAAAAGTCATAAAATACTTTTCAGATACCAATATGTCAAAACGTGAAAACTAATGTACCTGAAAGACTTTTTATCCCAGAAAAAAAATGCACAGTTAGAAGAATACCTGCTTTCTGGGGGAAATATATGGGGTCCTTCAAATCAGAAACACCAATAGTGTCGATCTGTTTCTTGAACCAAGCAACCCGACCAGCCTTTGATACGTTGCTATGAACACTCCAATAGCCACGTACACACAACTCTCCATTAACTGATATTAACTGAACTGATTTCAAGGTAATAGTATGTGGTTAAGACTTGAAAGCTCTCTTATTTTGACAAAGCGCAGAATGTTCGCTATGTAAGAACTTCAGCACAAATAAATATCAATAAATAAAATAAGTTAGGAAAGAAATACTCATTTCTGAAGTGGCACTCACTGCAGCTGTGGTATTGGTATTACGCAATAGAACATATGTTGACCAAGCCAGGTTCTCTCTCAGTGAATCGGAGATGTCCTCAGACATGATAAAAAGTTGCTCATTACCTTCCGGAATGCTAGGCTGAGTGACAGTGGTCGCTCCCTGAAAAATTCTTCAGAGAGTTACTCACTAAGCAATATGGTCCAAAGAAGCCATCTTAATAAAGAAGTTCCTGTTGATATAAAGATTAAATCACCCCTTCACCTAACACCTTAATGTTTTAGGACAGTTGGTTAAGTGGTTAGTCTTAACTTTCACATGGTATCAGAGCGCGCAGGTTCGAGTCTCCGCAGCGCCAAGTTAAACCCCAATTTCATCATGTTTGCGATATGGTCAAGCCCAAGTTAAATCTATCAGCCCACACGTGGTTAGTCTTAACTTTCACAGTTCCAAATTCTAATTCTGTATGAACATCAACTCTATGAGGAGAGACACTCCAACTTTCTCCATGATAAAAGCATATTGTACTCCTCTTGATCTGCCCTCTCTAAATGAAATTACACCTAATTCTGCCCCAAATGAGAGGGTGCTCTGCATGTTTTTGTTATTTGTATTTTGTACAGCAGAAATTAATGGGGTGTTGATTAGGTTATGATGAATAAGGCTTCAGGAACTACATCCTATTATAGGACATTGATATTTCGGAGATGAACATAAAAACATAAAATGAAGGCAAGAGAATATTACCAAGTAGAAATTACCGGGAGAAACTTCCCAAGGTAAGGAATAACAACTGAAAATGCTGCCAGAGATAGACCCAAAGCTTCAGTTCTCTGTTGGGAAAAAATAAGCTGCTTTAGCGAGAAGACTATTTTGTAATTTAAACTAATATTGATAACTGAGAAGGAGCAAAATAAGAAACCAGCTGTGCTGAGGTGATTGCAGATACATCCGAACCTGCAAAGTGGTTCAATAACAAAAGTGAACCAAACCCATACCCAATCCATCTCGGTAAGTATGATTCGTCAAACCCAGGTATCCCTACAAAAGATGAATTAATGGTAGCCTGATTAACAAGACTATACATGATCAGTTACACAATGTTAAACACATAACAGTGCTTACCAAGAGTAAAACGAAGAATTGATAGATTGAGCTGCCCTTGTTGATTGGTTGATTGAGAATCGTCACGCATAGCCGAGATGGTGTTTCCCCTATTCCAAACAGTTCTTCTGGAACGAAATACGCAAGGGTTGTTCAAATGAATTGAAGGGCTGAAACTGAAGCACAGCCCCAGGGCCATTTTGCCTGCTGCTCTGAGATGAGAAGATAACATCAATTTCAACACCACCTTAGCAATCTTCCATTGTTCTTTAACTATCTTAATTGTTCAATGGAATCTGTCTAATTTTAGCTAAGCATTCTGAACTCTATCTCGGTCTAATTTGCCCAATCCAACCAAATTCAACAAATGCATATTGAAAATACTACAATGAACAAGAAGCTATCCCAATTACTACCTGGCAAGATCATGTAGCAGAAAATTCATCATTGGTTTGAATTTTGATACTGTACAAAGACTAATTAAACAGAAAACGCTATAGCGGCCAAAAAATGGATTCATCCGTACTCCCTAAAGACATAAATAAACGCATTAGCTGAGAAACTCACCACAAAACAGTTTAAAATCTACTTGACCGAAGCAGAAGAAGCTCAATTCATCACTGAAGCAACGAACAACGGCGAGATTAGCGCTAATCCGACTTTTCTTTTATTATTATTATTTTAGAAAAGGGAAAACAATAGTAACTTGATAGATAAAGCGTTCACCGTCCAGCGCTACTGTGTGTCAAGTGTCAGTGTGTCACCACTAACACTGTATATGAGGTTTTTCTTACTTTACTAAACAATCAACGCTTGCACTGGTTCGGTCAACATACTCCATTAATAGTCTAGTATAGTCAAAAGGGTTAAAGGTCTTTCTGGTACACATGTTTGCAAAAAATTACACTGTTCATGCCACTAGTATTTTTTCGTACCGAATTGGTACCATATGTTTCCAAACCTTACTGTTTTGGTACCTCTGTTAGGGTTCCGTAAAAAACGGCCGTTAAATGGCATGTGCCATGCACGTAACCAGCCCAAAACTTTCAATTTTATTACAATTTAGTCCATCTAATACATCTCTAACTTTTATTTTGTTCAATTTAGTCCTAAAACTTCGAAAGCAAACCATTTCCCCAAATTGACCTAGCCAGACCTAGCCATGGGCTAGGTCCGACCCTGGGTCGGGGTCACCGGACCTAGGGGACCCTGACCCAGGGTCGGACCTAGCCCTAAGCTAGGTCCGGCTAGGTCAATTGGACCTAGCCCCAATTTAACTCAATTGGGGCTAGGTCCCAATTGAGCTAGCCGGACCTAGCCTAGGGCTAGGTCCGACCCTGGGTCAGGATCGCCTGGGTCCGGTGACCATGACCCAGGGGGGTTGGACCTAGCCCTAGGCTAAGTCCGGCTAGGTCAATTTGGGAAAATGGTATGGTTTTGAAGTTTTAGGACTAAATTGAATAAAATAAAAGTTAGGAATGTATTAGATGGACTAAATTGTAACAAAATTGAAAGTTTTGGGTTGGTCACGTGCATGGCACATGCCATTTAACGGCTGTTTTTGACAGAACCCTAACGGAGGTACCAAAACAGTAAGGTTTGGAAACATATGGTACCAATTCGTTACGAAAAAATACTAGTGGTATGAACAATGTAATTTTTGCAAACATGTGGTACCAAAAGGACCTTTAACCCTTTTTTTTATTGGCCCAAAAAAAAGTACAATTTTTTTAATTCGACTAGTTCACAAGACTTTAGCTAAATCTTTAAATACACGTAATTAAGCATCCCTTGAACATTGAACATGGGCCACATGTTATGTTCCACAGCTAATCCAACACTAGCTGCTAATCAGAAAAGATTTCAGCTCGGCCCAATATCAAAGATTTTATTTTGGGCACCATATTAAGACTATTTATGAGCAAGTGAGTCCATAATAAATATTGAATTTTCAATGTGCTGGCTCACTTATGTTACCCAACATGATTTAGGAGTTGGCGCCTATTGAAAAATGAAAATTCAATTTTGCATGGCTACATAAATTCAGCAACTCTATTCCTTTTTCTTTTTATGAAAATCACGTTTTATTCATAAAGCGCAAAAGTTAAATAATATAATACAACCAGTGGCGGACGCATGAAATTAGTAATAGGGGACATATTTAAAGAATTTTTTTTTCTTAAAAGAATGATGATTGAAAAGTTATATTATATATTATCTTGTAGTAAAATGTGTTATATTTTTTTGCCAAAAAAGTGTTACATTGTTTGACAATTAAAAAAAAAAGTCATATTATATATTATATTGTAGAAAATATGTTACATTATTTTTTACGAGATTTCATTTTTTAGAAACGGCATACTATAACATAATTAGTAATCTCTAAAGTTTTAATTTTAATATCTACTTACAATGTGGGTATGTAATAACCATAATGAGTAAAAAAATTGAAAGAAAAATTACCTAATTGGTACATAAATTATAGAGATGGTAATTTGGTTAATAATTTAACCTTTATTTTAATTAATTTAATATTATATACATATTTCTTTTATTTATATATTCTAATGATTTAAGAAATAAAAATTTAATTAACAAAAGGGGTGAATGATCACTACTAATTTAGTATATTACTAACTGTTGGCAATTTTTTTTTTATTATTACTAGGTTAAATAATTTCTATTTGTTGTTGCTGTTAAATCTTGGCAAAAATAATAAATACTATAGCTTAATTTTTCATTGATTTAGAAAGAAAAAAAAAAGTAAAAGAGAGAGGTGAGAGGAGAGAGACAAAAAAAATCTGAGTTTAAGAAAGAGAGAGGAAAGGAGTGAGTAGGAGAGTGGATCAATCCAATGGTTTACAATTTTCTTAAGATTAAAGTCTTCTCATTTTAGTTGTTTATCCATGCTTATAGTTATATGTATAATATGTATGGCAACTTGAAGAATTGGGGACATTTTGTCTCCAATTCTTCACCGTGCGTTCGCCACTGAATACAACACAATCGAGCAATAATCAAGAGAGGATAGGAGATGGAGATTTAATGACCTAATGCACTTCTACTTTTTAAATTATATAACAAAATTCAATTTACACATATGCTCACGTTTTGCTGGACGAAACTCCATTCATCCTGAGAATATTTCATGCAACTTGCTTAATGTTTTCTTTAGCATGTTATTTGCGACACATCGATATCCAAAGTAATTGAGGAGCTTTATTGAGAGAAAATACTTTACAAATTATCCAAGTCGACTATGAAAGAAATAGTAGGTATATAATATCAAATACAATGAATAGTAAGATATAGTAGAAATTGTACAATGAATAACCGTATGCTGGAGTGGATCACATTATTACTTGCACCGTAAATATAGTTCATTATTTGATTTAGTTATAATACTATATCATCAATATTCAAGGAAGAAAGATAAACTAAGGGTGAAGCTCAAGTTTTGGAGTTGGTTTACTTACAACACAAGATCTACTTAATTAATTATTATCACGATCTTAAACTACAATCTATTTAATTAACTACACAATCTACATGGATCTTATTTTAAACAAACCAACTTGTGATTTAATAATAATAATAACTAGAGAGCATGTATTTTAATCACTTATATATCTTTGTATTTTAATTATTTTTGCCATTTTCTTCTTCTAATCAAAATCCCTTGATATATATAGAAATTCTTCTACGACCCTCTAATTATTGGCCAGCTAAATTAGTTTGAAAGTTGCCTTATGGATGATATAGTAATTTTTCTGGATAAACTATTTGTCTTCGATTCCTCTCTCACTATAAATGATAATCACCTTTGCGTGACTTTTACCAACTCATAAATATAAACTACATATAGCTATATTTCCTGTTGAATTATGATATATAAGGGGATTTTCACTTCCCTTAATTTGTACATTTGGTTGGTATGTGTGAATGAGAATCATTTAAGTTTATTGATATATTATAATGATATCATGTGTAATATCTATACCCTTAAAACATTAATTCCTTTTGAATTGGACAATATTTTGTTTGTAGTTGTATATATATGAGCTATTTATATGTACGACTTGAATTAACTTGGTTGATATTCATATGATAATCTTTTATAAGAAGTGATTACGGCCGTTAAGTTGGAATAGCTAGGCTAGGGAACGGAGAAATTATTATTATTATAGTTAAAAGAAAGAAAGAAAGAAAGAAAAGCAGTCAAAATGAAAACGTGGGAGTAAACGTCGGCGCATGGCAATGGAACATTCTGCTACTGCGAAGAAGAGGGTGTGTAGTTGTTGTTGGACTTTGACTAGTAATTACACTTGTCCTCCTTAACTAAAAAAATACCAGTAAAAACTTATTTATTTACACCTAATTTGTTACCAATAACGTTGATATATAATATATAATATCAATACTTAGCTTTAATTAATATATATATGCAATCAAATAAGATAATATACACTCGCTAGGGTAATACCATGTTTGTATCTATTGAACACTTATATAGTAAGTAAATTCGTTTTGGCCAAAAAAAAAAAAGAGTAAATTCGTTGACAAAGAAGGGTTTAGGGTGGCTTGAAAAGTACGTAGATGTTGTATAGAATATTTATTATTATTATATCTATATACAAATAGCAATGTATATTCCATGAATCATCACTATATATATATTGTTGAAGTATAAGGGTGTCTGTTAAATGCATTCACCTATAAGTTCGGACATATGAGACAGTTGGTTAAGATTCACATCTTATTTTGTACATGGTATAAGAGCGCACGGGATTGATCCCCGTGGACGCCGTTTTTAATGAAAAAATTGCTACCTCCCATTTAAAAGAGTTTGCTGCCCATTTGTTTGACCCTTAATTGGTGAAGGTCAGTAGTCGGGTTGTGATACTCGTTTGACCCTTAATTGGTCAAGGCCGAGAAGGCCGGGAGGATGTTGAAGTATAAAAGTGTATGCTAAATGTTTTCACCCATAAGTTCAGACTTATGAAACAGTTGGTAAAGGCGCACATCTTATTTTCTAGACATATAACTAGCTAGCATTTTATATACATACTCAAGAATCAAAGGTTAATTAAGATCAAGATACTCAAGAATCAAAGGTTAATTAAGATCAAGAGGAATCTGAAGAAGTAGAGAGGACAATACTGGCCTTTCATGAAGGTGTGTGGCTACTAATAATATATATTTGTTGAATGTTAAGGTTGTCCCTCCATATATCTCATGTACTAGGATTCGTGGTAAACGAGCAGCATATAAATATAATGCGCTGGTGTCTCTTCAACTTAGTATAAGTGTTACTTCTCTTTGTAAGCTTGCTAGCTAGCTAAATAGCTAGCTTTCCACCTCTCTCTTACCTGAAATTAGTACTAGATCCATTCTAATTAAACTAATCTTCTTCTTAATTTTTCTTATTATTACTATTTTGCACTCTTAATTTGTCCCTCGAGGTCGATCTTTAATATATACCCATCGATCAAAGATAAAATGTCAAATCCACCCACAGGAATAATATAGCACGTGATGAATTAGGCGATGCGGTGACACGTATGTACAGTGTTAATTTTTGATATATATATATATATATATATATATATATATATATATATATTCACTTAATCAAATCATGATCATAAACTATATTAGAGTTATTATGAATATAGAAGGTTGCTCTCGCCTCGTGTTTCTTGATGTTATACAGGGTTCATTAACTTTTGAGATTGAGGAAGGGCTGGCTGATATCTGGAGTGGCTATTAATGTGTTCAAAGGAATTAATTAAGGAACCTACAGAGAAATTATGTTTCATGCATCTAAAGGATTCATCAAGCCAATATTATTATTATATAGTCTAATTGATCAGATGATAGTGTGTGGTGTTATTTTTCAGATTTTTTCGATACTATTTTTTGTAAATTTACTATGTACGTCTATTAGTCTATTATAAAGCACTGGGATATATATATTGCTATTGCATATGAAATTTTGGAGCGCTTACCAATAATATATATATGTGGAGAAGTAAAATAATATATATATATATATATATATATATATATATATATATATATATGTGGAGAAGTAAAATAATATATATATAGAGGTATATATTATGTAAATATATATTTATCTCCCCGAAACAATAGGCTGTGAGTGTAATTTATATTATAGATAGATGATAAAAACAATAGGTTGATATATATATATATATAGGGCAAACAACATAGTATACGTATATTTTACGACATTTTTCGTCCGCAAATCGATACTGCCTCCTCAATGGCATGATGCACATGAATTTGTTGAACAAATACCACGCCAGCATAGCTAGCTAATATTATATTGTATTTAAATATGTTTATATCAATGAACCAGCCAAAATAATAATACTAATGCTCTAAGATAAGTTTATTTATTATATATAATATGATTTATTCAAGCAATATTTTGAGTATTTCCTGAATATATAAATATATATTGACAGCACAGGGCATGCTCAAAACCGGTAGCATATGTGGGAGACATGGATATGGTTTATCGACTCTGACTAATTAAAGCCATCTTGCATATATGCTTGCGGATAAAGGTCGCGCCTGATTTACTAATTTAATATTATATATATATATATATATATATATATATATATATATATATATATATATATATATATATATATATATATATCCTCACTAAAATAAACTTGTGTTTAAGAATTTAGCATATATATATTTATTTATTTCAATCTGCGTTGTCCTCAACTAATTTTAAAGCAGGTCAAAGTGTGTGCTGCTATAGGAAGCTGTGTGCATCTATCTATTTTATCAGTCCTTTTCTATTATATTATTTTATTAACAACTAGGTGCATTTCCGCGCATCGCGTGAGGTTACTTACCAAATATATATAATTAACAAACTAATATTTGATTAAATTTATAAGAAATTTGAAGAAAAAAAACGGAAAATTTTGAACCATAAAATACAATTGCGCAAGTTCACAAATAAATTTTAGATGTCCGTACCGCATGCTACATTTGGTCGTCGGATCCGTGTCAAACGTTTGTTCTTCAACAGATACGACTTCGATGACCACCGGCAATATCTCGCCGGAGATAGAGATGACTCTATTAGGGGTGAAACCAAGATCCGGTTGGTCCGAAAAACCGGTGAAAACCGAACCAGTCCGGACCGAAAAAACCGAATCCGAAATATTCGGTTTGGTTTTTGGTCGGATTTTTTTTCTCTACTTCGGATTTTCGGATCGGTTCGGATTTTGAGTTTTGAGGACCGTGGGGACCGAACCGACCGTTATGTTAATTAAATATATATAATATATGTTATATTAGTTGATATTAATTAGTATAAATAATTAATTTGGTTAATATAAATTGTAAAAGAGACACTAATGAATATTATTTTTTCTACTTTTATTTTATAATTTATTTAATTGTAATAATGGAATTAATTTATCATTTTGACTTGATATAGTCCATGAAAATGACAATAATTTATAATGGTAATTGCTAATATTGGATTTTCGGTTTAAACCGAAAACCGAACCGAACCGAAAAAACCGTACTACTAATGGACGGTTTATTTTTCCTCAAACGGTTTTTTGGTCGGATTTTTTTAAAGAAAAAAACTGGACCGAAAATTTAGGTACCCGACCGAAACAAGCTAAAAACCGGTCCGACCGGTCCGGTTTCACCCCTAGACTCTGTCACTGAGATTGTCAGCCACCCGTATCGCCTGGTATCTTCGTTCACCGGCTCCGCGTCAAGTGTCTGTTAAAAATCAGCGAAATTTTAATTTCGATTGATTACATATATTGAATCTTGAACGGTCCG
Source organism: Clarkia xantiana subsp. parviflora (assembly GCA_036873135.1). Taxonomy (NCBI): domain Eukaryota; kingdom Viridiplantae; phylum Streptophyta; class Magnoliopsida; order Myrtales; family Onagraceae; genus Clarkia; species Clarkia xantiana. The sequence continues at coordinate 52,397,430 of JAPTYO010000001.1, forward strand.
AAATTTTAATTGCGATTAATTGCATACATTGTATCTTGAACGGTTCGAAATCAGAGAAATTTTAATTGCGATTAATTGCATACATTGAATCTTGAACAGTCCGGAATTTTAATTGCGATTAATTACAACTTAAAAACCATCATCTCCCTAGTGCAATCAATGCTATAGAATTAATGATTACAAAACTCTTAGCTCAATGGTAAAAAATGCATCGATGGTAAAAACAAAATCATCAACTCCATATTCACTCTATTATTATTTTTCCTTCAGAATTTATAATATATATAGATTATACGTTAATTATTATTACAGATTATACGTTGTTATTATTATTATTATTATTATTATTATTATTATGATAAATCATATTATTAGGATTTGAACGAACATCTATGTAAATTGTAATAAATTATTGAAGCTGGATTTTATAGCATACGATATTTTTTTTTTACAATTCGAACAGTAAATTTAAAGTCAACGGATTTTATTTTATTTTTAGTAATAATTATAAATGGCTTTACAATAAGCTTAAATATTTTCATGCACGTGAAAAGATATTAATAATATCCCAGCAAAAAATATTAATAATACTGTTATTTGCGTCATGCCTTTGCTCATCATCAGACAAATGCATGTTTTAGAGGTTATAATCATTATTATATTATTTTAATTAAATTGTCAAACCAAGCAACAATTGATATCGCTGCCGTCTTAATTAATTAAGTAATATCACAGTTATCCGTCCCCCCTGCTCTTCTTGCCTCCTCGGTTTATCGGTCCAATCTTATGTTTATTTATGTACATAGCTGAAGCTATATTTATATATATTTCAAAACAAATATTGGAATATGATTTTAAATGTGTAATGTTTATGCATTATAAAGGAAAACTGAAAGATATTTCACCAAGCAAATTTCTTTATATACAAAATAAATAGAAATATTTTATATATAATGCAACGGGAAATTTTGAAGAGAAAAAAATGAAAGATATTTAATTGGTTTTCCATAAAATTAGGGACAGGATTACTGGATCCAGGTCATTGGATTTGGTTCATCATTGATTATTAACATGCAAATAATGAAATAAATCATCATCAATAACATATATATATTGATGGTTGCAGAGAGGTTTAAATGGATTGGCCAAAAGAAAAAAAGAGAGGTTTAAATGGCTCTTCATAAGATCACCAGGGTCATATTCTAGATTCATTCCCTTTTTTGCCTAGTCAAATGTTGCTTCTCGTATTCTCCTTACGTATTTCCCTTAAACATTATTTTATTTTGCCAATTTTTTTTGGCCGAACCAAATATATTAGTTAAATAAACTATACAAGTTTGTTGGACCAACTGGTAAAGCGAGTTGTGTTCCCCGTGGGCGACCCGAGGTCGAAACCCGCTGGAGACGCCTCCTTAAGGAGGCCTTTAACCTTAACGCTCCCGTCCGAACTTGCGAAAGCAATGTAAATTTATAAAAAAAAAAAAGTTAAATAAACTATATTTAATAAATGGAAAAAAAAAAACTATATTTAATATATAGTAAAACTGAAAACTTGGCAAACCAAATAAAACTATCCACGTACATTAAAATCAAGTCCAATTATTATCAAATTGTTGAAACTAGTTTTTAACTTGAGTTGCTTTTTTAACATTATAATTATTGTTCCTCAACTATGTCATGCGCGCGCCTAATGGAGAAGATGTGTAGCAATTTGTTCTACCGTTTAAATATTAGCTAGCAATTTTTTTGTATTTTTACATCACATGTTAACCATGTAACCAATTCGAGAATTCCTAATAAATCTAATAATTTAAGCTATTAAACTATAAATTTGATCGGCTGCCAAAATATTAACTAAAAATTTAATAATTAACCCTTAGTATAATTATGGATTAAGTAGTGGAAACTTATTTGTATGGCTTTTTTGTTGAATGAAGTTGTTTCGCATTTTGAATATAGGTAAAGTTTAAATAAACAGACAGCTTATTTTTGGAAATTTTGAGCTGATAGATGGTGATGGATTTATTAACATTTATATTTCAGTAATGATAAATAAATAAAAACAAGTTAATTAACTTATTAACTAATTGGTGATGGGTCTAGAAGACACAAAAACTTGTTGATTTTAGAGAATACCGAGAATTCGACGTGCGAGTGAGGTGAATCTCATTTTTTTCATTAATAACAATAATACTGACTGATCAAAGATGGCTAAACATAGTTTAAATATTGAAAGTAAAACGCTAAACCTAGAAAAAAAAATCTGAAAAATAACAAATAGGTCCTAACAGAACAGACAAATTGCTAAGACGACCTAAAGACATAAAAACTACAATTTTGACCGTCTAGATGAAGGAATTTGGCCGAAAAACAGCATACTCCATAACTAAGCTATGAGTATTGCTCAGAGCGCCGTTTCTGCATGAAAAATTGTATTCGCGCGCCAAAATCCGACACCGGTAGTCGCAGAATTGACAATTTCGCCTACATCATTCTCTTCGAGGTCGAGAAGATTCGTCCTCGAATCATGTGTTGAATGTCACGTAAATGGGGATGGTCAGGTGGTAAGGACTCATGAAACATCAGCAAATTTATGCAGTATAGATTGAACTACGAACGACACTACAACAAAATTGGAAACTTCTTGAGCCAAGCAAGCTTATACGGTTTCGGAGATATTCCACCGTGAGACTCAATTTCCCGACAACTAGATTTGAAATCACATTGAGTCCATCCAAATTGTCGTTAGATACATTTCAAATGTACTAAATTAACTCAGTTCTTTTCAAAATATTACAACTAAGCCCTTATGTTTTAAATCAATGTTATAATTGAATAAAATAGGATCACAACTGATTGGTCATCACCAATCAGTTGAGTTCCGATCAAGTTCGGACACTATAATAACACTAGTATAAATTATTAGTTCATAATTTTGATATTTGGAAATTATTTGGTTAGAATACTACAAGTCATAGTATATCAAAAGATAGCTAAATTTTACATACTGTCATCTTCCAGTTACAAAGTTCCAAAACTTAAAATTGATATGTTTTTTTGCGAATAAATTGAATAAAGTATTATAAAATGATAATGGAGTTTTAGTGTCTTATACAAAATAATAAGGTTTTAGTGTCTAGTACAAATAATATGAACCTTACATTAAAATAATGAGAATTCATATTATATTTTACTTTAAAATAAACCTAAAATCTCAGATTATATTTTGTCGCACAATTTATATACCCACTTGCAAAGTATAGATCGATGACGACTATTATATATAATAATAATTCATCTTTCTATCTCCTAAAATTCTGAATGAGCTTAACTAGTAGATATATTCAAATTCAACAGGCGTTGTGTGTAATACGTGTGCCACCCATGAAGTGATCGAATTGTAGATATATATCAAATATTGAGCTTTAATTATAATATATAAGAGTCGTGCTCTGCTCTATGGTCAGATGAATGGATTCCCACTCTCCAGGTCATATATTTACATGTTCCGATAACGAGTCCGACAAGTTGTGAATCCACACATAGTGGCACATGGTAATATGTGAGCAGAAATGATGTAAATTCCGAATGGAAAGAGCCGACAAGTTCCGATTCTGCCATTGTAACTGGGCCGAACTTGTCGGAATCAATCTGTCTGATTGTTTATCATAGATAGATTAATATACATACATACTTACAGCTTTAATTAGGGATAATTGTATACACGGATATCCCTTAGCTATATACGTTCATGCTCGACAACATAACGTTGATTTATTTTACTGCTGAGGAAGGGTTGACATATTGTGGCAGGCAAGTAAAGGGTTGACTTTATTCCAAAGTCGTCAGAGTCTGACTAGTTTGGAGTTGACACATGGAGCAATATATATATATATATATACTAGCTAGATACGTACGTACTACCTACAACCTATATATAATATATGAACTCATGAGACACGACGACTGGTCACTACTGAGAAAATGTCGACGCCTAGCTAGCTCCATCAATTGTGCAACCCATGACTACTTTTTGAAATGGTATAGATTTTAGCGTATCTATAGGTGTTTATTTGATTATTATTTTTATCTTATAAATACGAAAAATGATAGCGTGTTAATTAGGAGGCAAACGGCTCTTGTTACGGCGTATCGGCGTATGTTTTAGTGGCAAACCACCCGACACACAGACTAGTACGTACTATATGTATTTGGAATAGAAAAATGATAGAACATATGCGAAGCAAATTATATGCGACTAGTAGCAGCTATATATGTTTCAATTAGTACGTACGTGCTTGGGAGAGTTTTGCACTTTAGTAATCCTCTATTTGAGTCAGATTTAGCTGAGTTTTAATTAGTGAAACAGATATACATTTATCTAAAAAAAACTATAAATAAATACTAGACAAGTCTATATATGATGGTTTTATCATTAATTTAATAATAAATTTACAGAAACATATATTGATTTGGCATTCAAAGATTTACAATATACAAAATCAAGTCAAAAAAGTTATACCTCGAGAGAATACAACACATGTAGACCTTATACTAATTAATTAATTAGAGGCAACAAAATTATCACCTGGTTAGATGTTGCTAATAATAAACTTTAAAAATAAAATAAACTCACTAGTTTCCCTCTACTATGATCTAGCTACTGTACAATCCAAAATTTTAACTTTCAGACAAGAATCCTCGAAAAGACAAAAATAAAATAAAATAAAAATAATCAATATGCATGCCTCCATTCCCTCCTGGCTGGCTCAAACAGGTGAAGTGATGAAAAAATCTTTTTCTTCTTCTTCTTCTTCCTGGGTTGCTTCAGCAGCGTTGAGCAGAAGCGTCTTCTTTTTCTGTTCTTCATGATCATCATCACCATTTGAATTTTCAACCATCAGCTGATCATCTCTTCCTTTGGTAAGCTCCTGAGCTCTCCGCGATTGGTGGTCCCAGTCGGTCCTCATGATCACCACCAGCATCGTCACCATGCACGATCCTTGCGCCGCCAGAAGCCCTAGCCACAGACCTTTGAAGTCAAACCCTAGAAAGAACGACAGCCCTACGGCCACCGGCGTCCCCACTAGGTAGAAACATCCTAGGTTTATGTTCGCCCCAACTTTCGGCCTTGCCGTGCCACGTAGGACTCCGCACCCAGTTGTCTGTGGGCAGTTCCCGAGCTCACACAGTCCTATTATTGGTAACACCATTGATGTCAGAGCAATGATCTCTTTGTCATTTGTGAACATTCCAGCCCAAAGGTTTCTCACCATTATGGCGAACAACAAGGCGGAGACGCCCAGGCCGAAGCTGCATCCGAGGCCAACAACCGCCGCGAGTCTGGCCTTGTGTGGCCGGTTGGCGCCGAGTTCGTTCCCGACCCGAGTCGAGACACCGAAGCTGAGTGACGACGGGAATATGTAAATGAGGGCGGTGGTTTGGATCAAAATGCCCATAGACGCAACGGTGGCTCTAGGGTTTACGAGTAAGCCGCAGAGCAAGATCATTATCTCGTACCACCACCATTCGAGGCAGACCGAAATGCAGCTCGGGACGGCTAGGTTTAGCAGTGACCGCCATTCGGTGAAGCATTCCATGGAAAACCCTCCCCATGTTTTCTCATAAACCCTAGAGAAGACGATGTAGATAATGAGGGAGATGACTAAGTTGAAATTGGTCAAAACTCCACTAAGTGCCACGCCTTTGATGCCTAAATTTAAGTGGGTGACCAGAAGATAGTTGATAGGGACGTGCATGAGAATCGAAAACCCAGCGCAGAGCGTCAATGGAAGTGTTATGGACTGTGTCCGGAGATAGATTCGGAGAGGGTGAAGAAAAGACTGAAGCAGGAGGTCCGGCAAGGAGTAGAGGAGGTAGGAGTGGGCCTCGCCGGCAATGGCGGCGTCTTGGCCGCAGAAGAGCAAGATTTGCTTCATATTGACCCACAGTAATGAAATGGGGAGAGAGGTGAGGAGGAGGAGAAGGATTGTTCTCTGTAGTGTAAGTCCCAGGAGGGTGAGTTTCTTGGCGCCGAAGGCTTGGCCGCAGATGGGCTCCATTCCCATGGCCAGGCCGGAGAGGATGGAGTATCCGGTGATGTTGGCGAATCCCACGGCCAGGGACCCGCCGGCGAGGGCGAGCTCGCCGAGGCGGCCTAAGAAGAGCATAGAGATCATGGAACGGGAGTAGAGGAGGAGTCCGGTGAGGATCATGGGGAGGGCGATGCTGGTGAGTGACCGGAATTCTCTCACAACCACCATGGAGGTCGTCGGAGGTTGTGCTGCTGCTGTAATGGCGGTCGGTGGTGGAAGAATACATTTTAAAATCTCATCTTGACTGAGCAACAACAAGCTGGGTTTTTCTTCATCAGTAATGGAGACAAGGTAAGGGATGTCTTTTGCTGCGTCTTTGCATTTGCACAACAGAGGTGACGACGACGATGTCAGCTTCTGACACATTTTATTTATTCTCTCTGTTTGTCAAATATATATATATTAGTTAGATTGAGGAAGCTAGAGAGAGAAGTAAAAGGTGTTTATTATGTTGGTGGATTTGGGAAATGCAGGTGGAAGGGTATTTATAGGGGAAGATATGCATATGTAATTTTTTATATGAAAGAACAACCATAGATCGTGGACTCTAATGAAATGGCTCTATGAGAAATCAGAAAAAATACTACCATTTTAAAAATGAATAAGTAATTTTCTTTTAATAGTAATAAAAAATATTCCTACTTTTCTCAACTAAGATCTTCTTCCTAGCTTGCTAGCTACTTTAAGTGTCAAAGGAGCAAAGACTGTTAATAAAAATTGAACCTTGTGATACTCCATATATCTCTTTTATTGAATTGAATGAGTGATATATAACATTGATTGATAAAATAAGATAAGATAACAATATTCCATTTACTGAAGTTGATTTCCAACAGTGGAGGTCATTAAGAGGACTTCCAATAGGTAAATTTTTCAAGATATTTGCTTATGTGGACGTGAGAGACTTGGATAAAATTTGTCCATACCACTAATTGTCCATCTAATTTCATATTCTATTTTCTCTAAATTATCCATGAGACATTTTGTCACTTTCATAGGTGAAGTGGCTTAAAATGAGAACCAAAATGGCTTGAATGCTCTAATTGATTAGTTAGACTTGAGAGTAATTAGGTTTAGAATCACTGACTGAGATTTAATTTAGGGTTAATATGTCTTTTGGTCTATGATGTTTGTCCACTTTTGAGTTTTTGTCCAAAATGTTTTTTTTCCTAGTTTTAGTACCATATGTTTGCAGATTTTTCTAGTTTTGGTCCATTTTTTCTGTTAAGTGGCACGTGCAAGTCACGTGATCCACCATAAACTTTCAATTATGTTCAAATTTGGGGGGAATTGACCCATTGAACTAGGTTTAGGGTGTCAGTTCCCCAAATTTGACCCATAAACCTAGTTCAATTCGTCCAATTTGAACTAGATTTAGAGGGGTGTCAATTCCCCCAAATTTGAGCAAAATTGAAAGTTTAGGGTGGATCACGTGACTTGCACATGTTACTTAACAGAAAAAATGGACGGAATGTAACGATCGGACAAAAACTAGAAAAATATGCAAATATATGATACCAAAACTAGACAAAAAAATAAAAACATAATAAATTAAAATTCAAAAGTAGTCGAACACATCGTGTATCCTTTAATTAATTAGTGGAAAGGGGCGGGCCACTACGGAGATGGCAATGGTCCTCCATCCTGGTAACCACAAAACAGTCTGGACGGTTTGCTAAACAAGAGAAACAAGGCCCACAATATTATAGGGGCCCATCCCATTTTTGTCCCCATTCGGAGGAATTTATGTTTTATATTCAAAGGTCAAACATAAACATAAATATATACGGCATAACGCATAATCTTGTTTCAGCAACTTATTCACCAACTATATATATATATTGTGCATCTTAATAATTCTTAATTAATCCGAAATTTTTATTTAAATCGCATGTCAACCCATTATAAGAAGTCGGTTGTGAATGTTGTAGATGATATTATGTCTTGCCATAACGTTTTTAATTGGGTGAAACAAATATCCTCTACATGGGACGGCTTGTGATAATTTATATTAGTTCTAAATTTAAAATGCTGACTAATGGCTACGTTTCGTCGGTCCAAAGGATATATATATATCCTCAAGAGAGCAAGAACAAATAATGTCTACATGGTTGTTAAGTATTTCGATTCTGTATTTATCAGTCTCACTCAAACAATTGTATTTTTCTATCTTATTGAATCTTCATGTATGTTTGTATCGCGCGTATGTTCAGTCGCTAAAATTATTCTCAATTAATAAAGAGTGCTACGTAGCTAGCTATATATACAGTGGTATTCCATACAATTAAGACATGAAAAATGTGATATCCAACCATGCAATAGTATAGTGGTATGATCACTTTGCAAATCCAGTTCTCCTGCTCCACTCTCCATGTGTCTCACTGTTAAGATTAAGATTGAGAACCCTAAAAGAAGAAATATTAAATCTAAGAATATTTGTCAATATTTTAACAATGAAACATGATTAGAATATAAAAAGTAAGGCTAGTATCTGAATCGTACACTTTGCCCCCAAATTACTAAGTGAGCTCTTCTTAGATTACGACTAGCTTCCAATTAATGGCGGTCGGTCAAGAACCAGGTACATATATAAGGTATATATATATATATATATATATATATTAATATATATAGGGTTGGTGGATCTAAGTTTAATTAGTTAGGGTCAAATATTCTTGGACGACCTTAATGAGAAGGGCATCTTTTTGACCCTAGCTAGCTAAGAAATACAAAATACTAACAAATTTGTCAATCTTTTTTAACGTAACATTGCTTTCCGGTTTTGAATATGAATTTGGTGAGTGCGTTTAGGGTACTATTTTCACATTCCTTTGACATAGTTTCGCAAATTTATCCTATAATATATATATATATATATATATATACTCAATTAATTAGGAATAAACAAAGTAGGCTTGTATATATGAAGCCAAAAAAAATCAGGTCTAGGTAGCTTTTATTAGGATTTATATATATTTTATTTAGGGATGGATCGATATAATTTATAGCTTAACATCATGTTATGAACCCTAATTTTGCTGTCCAAAATGTCCTAATACTGGATCGTATTCACTATAATATATGTAGTGCTAAATAAAAAATGAATTTGCACCTTAAAACAATCAAGTGTGACCAAATAATCACTTTTTCTCTCTTTGAATTGAATAACTAATGTATATATAGAAGAAGACAAGTGTAAAGCTCATGAAATGGTTGAAGAGTGAGACAACTGATTATAATGCTGCCAACAACAAAGACAAGCTTAACTTTTGGGTATTAATTAATTAAAGCCAAAATTGGGCACATTTTATTTGCTAATTATCTAACATATCTGAAAACATGATCGAAATGCTCCAACTTGCTTTGTATATTAAAGCTTCCTATTTAATTCATGTTGATGATGAGGTGATGTTGGCTTGTGTGTTCCCAATGCTCCTTGCTAGGGTTTTCTATATATAAATATAACTCAACACCAAATATCTATATATATAGCGCATACGATTATTAAAAGGGAAAAGAAACTATTTACTATCTCAAGTTTACCTCATGTTTCAGTTTGGTGTCTGACATTTAAATTGAGTGTCTCAGGTTTCATTTTGGTTGAAATTTGGAGTCTCAGTGTGATTATTTAGGAAAGTCAATCCCGACGAAACCGACTATCATATCCGAGCTCCCAAGCATGCTCCATTCTCGTCACTTTGTCGGGACCATCACCTAAGAAGTTGGCTACATTTGCCCAAATAAATCATGCTTTGTTGTCGCTCGAAATCGCTCTGCTGGATTTTTTTTTTTTATTTTTATGTTCAACTTTTAGGTGAAATTTGACGATTTTGTGAAAAGTAAAGTGATGGATTATAAGTGGGTTAGTAGGTAGATGAAAATGGTTGAAAGAAGAGGAAAAGACGGGCGGAGACACCAAATTTTAACCAAAATGAAACCTGAGACAGTCCATATCAACACTTTAATCCTGAGACACCAAACTGAAATATGAAGTAAACCTGAGACACTAAATAGGTTTTTATTAAAACACCCATTTAGATAGTACTTGAAGAAGAATCAACACCACTTTAATCCAACTTTTCTGTAAGCTTGCTTGTACTCTGGCCGCATATCCCCTATATATATTTGTGTTATCATGTACTGGCTATATAATTGGGTAAATTAGCCCATTGTCATTGTTGTCCATATCTTATCTTTTACCACATTCAATCCAAAAAAAAAAAAATCTTTTACCACACTATAACTTTACTTTGTGTGTTAGTCTACCGTTAAATTTCCCATTAAAAATGTTGACAAGTACATATATATTTCTGATGTGAAACTGCCAACTGAATATTTATTTGATAGTGGCACTTGACAATAAAAATATATAATAAAATAAAAACAAAATGTTAAAAACAAAATTCCAAAATAACTGAAAAATATTTTAATTTTGTAAAATTACAAATATGAAAATGCTTCTATTTTTTATTTATACATTATTTTTTAATTTAAAAGTATTATTTGAATATTTTTGAACATTTTTTTGTTTGAAAATGACTAAATTTCCCTATTTTTAACTATATATATATTTTTAAGTTTATTAGACACATTTCGTTGACATGGCTTGTTTGATTGCACCACATCAACATATATTTAATGACTGAAATTAACTGAATTTTAACGATAAATGCATTTGGCAACAAAAAAGAAAAAAAATGGTAACATGGGGACAAAAAGATACTGATGCCTTTGGTCAATCTATATAATATATAATATTCGCATGCCATGCATGAGGAAAAACATAATTGTAAATATTCATAATGCTAAAGCATGCATACAAGCGTGTCAAATGTCTTTTTTCACAAAATCAAGCCTATGATAAGGTTTGATTTAAGTGTACACTTAATATATTGCTTCATATAATATATATATATAGCTTAAAAAGACCGTTATCGAATATTTGCAACATAAAACGTTTGTACCCTTGTTTTATCCCTGTCTTTTCTCCTCTCTAGTTTCTCCTTTGTTTCGTTCGACGAAAAAGGACAACAATTTCTCACCTAATTAAATGTGTCCTAATTTCAATTTCTCACCAATTGGTCAATGTCCTGAGTTATCTGTATATAATCAACTGATCGACATTAATTATCTGTATAATTAACTGTCTCCTAGTGCCAATCATTTGATCCACATTAATTATATCTACTATATATATGGCCCAATTAATAATTATATTAATTAATAACTAATCAGACGAGTCAATTCTTGCAGTCGCAGTCATATGGCCGTTTTGTTGTTACTTTTTTTTTTTTGCCAATGTTTTGTTGTTACTTGTTACTAATTTTTTTTTATTACTAATTTTGTTTATATTTGAAAAAAAAAAACATAGTTTATGGATTGAGTATTTCGCGATCGGCCCAATACTCTTTTTTGCTCGTGTCAGGTTAATCAGGCAGGCCCGAGTCATACTTGCCTCCTTGGAAGCCCAAATAGTGCCCAATTACAGCAATTTAAGTGGGCTTATATTATATATATATATATATTTACAACGTCAGCATCTTCATTTTTCATAGTTCATACTAGCCGCCTTTTGGTGCAAACCAGTCCTAGAGACGTAATTAGTAAAGATTTTTTTTTTTTAAGATTCGAATATAAAACTATACTTAATATAAGAAATGAAACGTTCAGTTTTCATTTTTATTATTACATAATAATAATAATAATAATAATAATAATAATAATAATAATAATAATAATAATAATAATAACAATAATGGGAGGTTCAACTTGAGACTCTAGCATGGCGTGGGCTATATATATCATATCGCCACTCTATACATACGGCATACCTAATTAAAGGAAGGTCAGCTGTTCAAGTAGGAGGAGACTGACTGATTGATCAAGGTCCTCGTCGAATTATATTCATAAGTCAACTTACTGAATTTAACTATTAACCATCCATCCTATTGATAATTAGTTCATGCAAGTGGTAGAGTAAGTAAAAAATGGAATAAATTAATCCTATAGTAGTTTTTTGTTTTTGTTTTTTTTTTTAAAATTTTTAAATCCTATATTATATATAATATAATGCTGTAGTAGTTAATTTTCTATATATATATATATATATATATATAGCATATCGCTACTATATATAATAATATTATCTATATCGCCACCTCAGACTAATTAATTAATATCCAACAATCAATCCAGTTACATTTTTTTGTTTAGAGAAATTAGAATGGGATTTCGTCATTTTTTTACAGAGGTTGCCCACTTAGTGGCCTCCATCTCATCATGCATATTATGTGGATGGGAATTGTAGGTACGTTTTATTATATAATAAATATATGATAACTTGTAATTATATTATTGTGTAGTAATTAGTATCAAAGTCAAATATGAACTTGCCAACTTTATACAAGTGTCTATATATAATGGATGAATGAATATATAGTGATGTCCTTTTGGATGTGATGAATGACACTGTTTGATGCTAGCTAGGCTTGGTATATTGTATATATGCAACTTATATAATGAGCTAGCTAGCTATCGATGGATGTTGGGGCTGACTTGGTGATTTGCACGCGCAATGCAAAACACGACCCACACTCGTTTCAAACATTCATTATCTCCGATCAAGTACTAAGTACCACTCTACCTAGCTATACTTTCAATTATCAAGGGTTAAGAACTATTTGAAGTTTTATTAATGTTAAAATTTAGTATTTGACGTTAAAATGAATTGTCCCAAATTTCATTTTTGTTAAAATTTGGTGTCTCTGTATGATTACTTTAGATAAGCTAATACTGACGAAACAACTGTCAAATTTGACATCTCAGCTTTGTTGATATTTGGTTTTCCATTCATTTTTAGGTTATATTTAACAGAATGGTCTGAAATGACACTTTTGCCCCTTTTAATATTTTGTTTTATTTAATACCTTATTTGAGGAAATGTGAAATGACAAAATTACCCCTAAAGTCAAATTAAGAATTGAGTCCTTTTTTATTTTGTTCAATTTAGTCCTCAAATTTATATTCTTAAGTTTTGATTTTTACAATTGAGTCCCTATTGTTTTCTCCGTCACCGCACAAGTCCACCGGCCACCATCCGAGGCCGCCGATCACCACCCATGGCGACGACGACCACCAATCGAGTCGGCCACCACCATATCGTGGCCGGCCAGCCACAATCGGGGCCGGCAGCCACAGATTGGGGCCGGCCACTCCACCCCAATCGGAGTCGGCCACCACCAATTTGGGGCTGCTAGCCCTGATTCGGGCCATAGAAGGCTCCGACCGAACCCTTATAATTCAATCGGGGCCAGAGGCTCCAGATTGGGGCTCCAAACCTTCCATAGGTTATTAACCCCAAGTTTTTATAACGAGTTAGAATGCAAGGTTTACTTTTTTGACACGGTGGGTGGGTGGGTGAGTAGGTGCACAGCAGCACATGCATATATATTTGTAGTTACTGATCATATATGGAACGCCAAGTGTCAAATACTTATCCATCCATAAATTAATTAAGTGTTCAATTCTATGGAAGTAGTGGACTAAGTGACTATATATATACAAGTACACCTCACCTACACCTAGTTTAGCTAAGCTAAGCTCCCATCTTTCTCCATATATAGTCTCTTCTCTTCTTTTCTACTACTGTTTCATCAACAAATTAAAGCTAGCTACTCTGTTCCACTTCTTCTTCTTCTTCAACTTCTCCATCGCCATGGCACCTCCATCTTCCTCAACAAACACCCCCAACATCATAGCAACTTCCATAGCCATAGCAGACGCAGCTTCATGGTGTTGCGCCATCCTTCTCCTCAGCTTCATCCTCGTCGCCTCCATTAGACACAACGAAAGTAGCAATTACTCTGAGAGCTACGAGCCGGCCATGAGAGGCAGCCAGCTCCATAACCGACCCTGCGACGAGATCTACGTGGTGAGGGAAGGAGAGACTCTTCACACAATCAGCGATAAGTGTGGAGACTCTTTTATTGTGGAGAGAAACCCACATATTCATGATCCTGATGATGTATTTCCGGGTTTAGTCATTAAGATCACTCCTACAAAGACCAGAAAGTCACTGAGTGATTGATATATTGAAGAAGATATTATTAAATGATAAGGGTTTTAGTCATGTTTCTTGCTTCGATCTGCAGATATTAGTTGCTAGATCACCTTATAGTATAGTTTGGGAGATGCTCTGCATGTAATCTCTGATGTTTTATGCATAGCTTTTCTTTTCAGTGAAATGATAGAGAGGGAAACAAATTTAGTATAGAAAAACAAATTATGTTATGAATCCATTATTCTGCAAGAATTTTAGTTAATCATCGTAGTTGCAGATATATGTAAATTTACAATGGTTATATGCATAGTTTTTACCTCACTCAGTATAACATGGGTGTCCAATCCAGGCGTTGAACCGAATCGACTATATATTCAGTTTGAGTTCATCTTCAATTGCAAAATTCAAGCATAAAAATATTAAACTAAGAAACATGCATGGAAGCAAGAAAAGCCTGAAAGGAGAAAGAAGACATTTAATTTTGTTCCTTCACTGATTAATTATTTCCTTAAAATCCTCAAACTGAAACATTCTTCAGAACGTTGGATAATAAGACAACAAAAGAGACAGAGCAAGGTTGAGACTTTCAGTTTCTGCTGCTTTTACTAATATAATATTGACAAAACTTGTACTGTGGCAGCTTCTCAACTGCCATGGAGAAAAATTAAAAAAGACAAAAAACTTCCAGTTCAGAGACTTCACAAGTGCTGCGTGTGTGTGGTGTTAACAACAAAACGGGGGCATAAGCATGACACACGAAAACATTCATTATTCTAAAAACATTTTCATAGGCGGACGTTCAAAGCAAGCTCATAATAATGTGAAATGGCTAATAACTAATAAACTGTTTGAGGTTTGAAATCTAGTCCGTCATTAAAATTGACTATCTCAGATTTGGTGTTAGTTGAAATTTTGTGTCTCCGTCTATTTTTGGGTTAAGTTGAACGACAGTGTATCACGTGACTGTCACGTGAGCTCGATAAAATGGATATTCCAAAAATGCCCCTCCGTAAAAAATCTGACATTCCATTACCTAGCGAATTGACAAAATTACCCCTCTTAGCTAAATCAACAACTATAGGGTATTTAGGTGGTGGCCGGCCGGAGTTGGGTGGTGATTGTTTTGACTCTAGGGGTAATTTCATCACTTCATATTTGGTATAAATGACAATTCTGACTTTTCGCAACATTCTGACAAAATTAATAGCAATTTTGGACGGAAAACTAAATTTCAACAAAGTCCAAACCTCATACAGTCTATCTCAACACTTTAAAGTTCAGACACCAAATTTCAACATATGCCAATCCTCATACAGTTTATTAGTTATTAACCCTAATGTGAAATGATGCATAATTTTATCTATTTTTGAATGCAAATCAAATTTTCACAGCAAAATAGGTTGATGCTAGGGAAATCAGGCAAAGATGGATGGATGAATTATAACATGGGATCTTTAAGTTGGCTGACCAAATGGAGACTCTTTTTTCAAACATTGAGATGTTTTTGGTGCAATAGCAAGAGAATATATCTGTGTTTTACTGGTTGGAATCTCTTTTCTTTTTTACGAACCATATATAACAATAAGCCATGCAATATTTTTGAAGTTCAGCCCATTGGTTCTCCAGATCTTAGTCTAAGTTCCATGCAAGAGCAAATCCAAGCCCAAAACAAGCAAGCAAATCCAGATAAAATAACAAACTTCCTAAATATGATTGTTATAGTAGTAATAAAAAAAGAGACGTACATCAAACTGTAAATGGTTCGGGATTGATAAATCATCAATACTCAAAGACTGGCAGAGAATAAAAGAGATGCATAAGAGACAATATTAGAAAGAGAATGCAGTTACATCAGCTTGTTTAATCATATGCAGATTAAATAGGCAAGAACAGAGCTGCTCAGAGGGCTGATTAGATAACAAATGCAGAATACTCAAATAAATCAGAGATGATAGAAAAGGGAAATCAAATGTATGGGTCAAGAGAATATTTCGCATATAGGATATGCTGTTTAGGTACCATTGTTCTAACTCTGAGCAGTCTCTTTTGAGATTTATTCATATCCAAATAATGAAAGTAAGAATCTTTATTTCTTTCTGCAACTGCTTTTCTCCACTTCTCACCCACACAGAGATTGTATGTATAATTATATAGATATTGAATTCTATGGATGCTTAGGGATGATGAAGATCATAAGGGTGAAATTTGTATATAAGACTCCAAACCAAAAACTAATCTATTCCAGAAAAAAAAAAAAAAAAAAAAAACCGAAGGAAGAGGATATGCGTAGGATAATTCTGCATCATTTAGACATGGCTATCCTTTTTGAGATCTCTTTTGCAGTTTAGGATCTTATATATATAGCTGTTCAAGCTCCTCCTCTATAACCTTGAACAACATTCTAGAGCTTCACTTATGGCTTGGAAGGAGGAGGAAGAAGGAAGAGCATTCTGCAAATGAGAAATTCATCAAGTTGTAGTGTAAGCTAATCAGTTGTAGGGCATCCCTCTATTGGCATGTGTATATATATGTATGTATGCATTGGCATCCCCTTGACATGCCAAAGGAGAGTTGCCCTGTGACTGCTTCAGCTTAAGTTGTTATCCTATCCAACCACTTCTGTATTTCATGTAAGAAATTTCAATGGTTGCTATTCTCTATATTAACATTATCTAGCATTAACATTTGTCAGGACATGACTTGTAGTTAAGTAGATTGATCTTTATACTTTACACCATTATTAATCTGCTTGTCATGTTTTAAATGACATTTAGCGGAACCAATTAGCATTTCTTGACCGATCTAGCTTACTAATATGTAGAAGCTTTTCCAGATCATGCAATGAAATCAGAGAGTAATAATTGTGGATGCACAATTGCAGTTTCTAAAGTTATAGATATTGAAAATACCTTTATGCAGCTTATAATTGCTAATAGTACATTTTGCTTATTTCACTACGAAATAAACATATCACTAGCATGAACAGATGATTGAATTTAACAGTATGGAGGATCATAAGTAAGTGATCCTAGCCTAGTAGTCAAGGCTTCACTAATGAATTCTAAGAACTTTAATTTTTTACTTCTTTTCTGGGTCAATTTTAATAGTTAGGATGATGATTAAGGCCCAGCTACAACCCAAAAATTAAACGGTCCAAGGAACCACCCCCTAAAAAAAAGTAGCTACAAAATGTTCACAACATTTACGAATATATGCAACTGTGAGATTTTTTCAGAACCTTTACTCAGATTCTCTATCTACACTCTTAAAATAATAATGTCATAAAGTTATGAGCTAGTTCATGCCATATGTATCACATTCATAGACATGCACATACACGGCTGTTGTGGATAAAAAAACCAAATATGGCCATACAGCTGTTATCTTTATGGTTTCAATAGGCAATTGCCATGAGATCTATAATTAAGGTTTCTATCAACTCCATTTGGTATTGCTGAACATATTTAAGGTGGAATAAACAATTAAGCAGATTAAGTCCATGAGTTAATTAATCATTTGCATATTCAATCATGTTTGGTTTGCATTCCAATCCAACAAAGGAAGGAAGAGAAGCAAATGCACCAAAAAGAAAGCAACATAAAAAGTAGGGTTTCATTATTTTGGCACTACTTTTAAATGCAAGTTTGTTTTCTTAGCTTTGAAGAAATTTGACTGGTTAGCTCCTTCAATCAAGCCAGTACCAAATAATTCTATAAATTAATTAATTGGGAGGCAGCATAAGATTTGCTTTTCAAGGTTTCTTGCTTTGTTAGTCCAAAAGAGTCATATTTCTCCCTTTTCTTGTTTAAGACACAAATCAACCAACCATATATTCTACTTTCTGAAAGAAATTGTTTTTGAAGCTATAGAGCAATACATTCTAGTTTCAAAAACTATTTCATGATCAAATATGGAAATAATAGCCACATGACTAGCTATATGCTGCTAATCTTAATTTTGGTCTGAAATGCATTTCCATAACAATTTTAAACAATAAGTTTAGAAAATAATTAGTAGACTAATTCCAAACATCCAGTAAGATATATATACATAGTAGGATAGGATGGTGAGGGAAACAAACATATAAGACAACAATAAGGTGAAGATCTAATTATTAAACTTTATAAGATAGAGGTACCTACCGGCCCATCTAATTAACAGCCTTCAATCAATTCTCGTGAGTTACGCTCCAGAACCTCACTCAAATGATCAAAATAATACACTGCACGCTTAATATATATATATAGAATATAAAGAGAAAAGTGAAAGAAAGGCAGATTTGCTTTCACTTTGACCAATCAAGGAAATTCAGTCTATGGCAGATGGTAATTTCTTTCATTTTCAGATGCTAAAAAACTGATAATGTTTGGTTTAGGATGAGGTCTAAGATAAGGTGGCTCTTAATTAATCTTCACCAGAGTTGCTTGCTTCAAAAACAATATTGCAATTGAAAATTTTGATTCCATTATTAGTTATTAGTAGATAACTCGGAACCAAACAAACTTGGTCCACTGGAGTCAAATCTTAGGAGCTTCAAATGTCATTCACGGAAAATATGGTATATTTCTTGTTTCTTGTTCATGAAAAGAGAGAACTTTACAATTAATTACCTGGAAAAGTTGAAAGTTCATAGTTGCATAGCTGCAAATCCAGCTAGGACACAGCTTCGGGCGAATTGATAGGCCTGCCTGCCTGCCACCATGAAACATTCCTCTGAATAGCTGGATCAACCTTAAGAAATCAATATTAACAGTTTAATGTTTGACAGCAATTAATTCGCATGTTGTTTCTAATGTCAACAGATAAATCATAAGCATTATTCTGTAAAGGCTTTATTATCTTTTGGTCAGAAATTATCATAGAATGCCGCCCTAGATAAAGTTAACTTTGTCGTCCACTCGCATTACTTGTTTTCTATAATCAACTTCTACAATGTGTTTTTTTTATGGGTTAAAGGTACTTTTCATGCCACATGTTTGGCCGAATGTGACTTTTAGTACCGGATGTTTAGTTTTGTATACTTTTGGTACCAAATGTTTGAAAAAAATATGGCTTTTGGTACATCCGTTAGTTGGCCGTTAGTTTTTTCCGTTAAGTGACATGTGCAAGTCACGTGACCGACCCTAAACTTTCGATTTTGTTCAATTTAGTCCCTCAAATATATTCCTAACTTTTAATTTGTTTAATTTAGTCCCAAAACTTCAAAATCAATTCCAATTGAATCATCGAACCCAATTGACCTAGCCGGACCTAGCCTAGGGCTAAGTCCGAACCTGGGTTGGGGTCGCCGGACCTAGCCGACCCTGACCCAGGGTCGGATCTAGCCCTAGGCTAGGTCCGGCTAGGTCAATTGGGACCTAGCCCAAATTCGACCCAAATTGGGCTAGGTCCCAATTGACCTAGCCGGACCTAGCCTAGGGCTAGGTCCGACCCTGGGTCAGGGTCGGCTAGGTCCGGCGACCCCAACCCAGGTTCGGACCTAGCCCTAGGCTAGGTCCGGCTAGGTCAATTGGGTTCAATGGTTAAATTGGAATTGATTTTGAAGTTTTGGGACTAAATTAAACAAATTAAAAGTTAGAAATATATTTGAGGGACTAAATTGAATAAAATCGAAAGTTTAGGGTCGGTCACGTGACTTGCACATGTCATTTAACGGAAAAAACTAACGGCCAACTTACGGATGTACCAAAAATCACATTTTTTCAAACGTTTGGTACTGAAAGTATACAAAACCAAACATCTGGTACTAAAAACCACATCCGGCCAAACATG
The DNA here is from genome assembly GCA_036873135.1 of Clarkia xantiana subsp. parviflora. Lineage (NCBI taxonomy): Eukaryota > Viridiplantae > Streptophyta > Magnoliopsida > Myrtales > Onagraceae > Clarkia > Clarkia xantiana. The sequence continues at coordinate 52,417,356 of JAPTYO010000001.1, forward strand.
TGGTATGAAAAGTACTTTAACCTTTTTTTTTATTCATACAGACAGACCAAGTTACAACTTGGGGAGACAATACAATACAATCAGAAATTTCATGTTAAATCGTGATGTATATGGAAGATAGATATTAAAGTGGACATGGAAGATATATGCAAGACAAAATGAAGTCAATTCTTCTTACTATGAAAAGAAAAGAGAATAGGTCAACTAAGAAAACTCACATCTTCAACGAGTTCACATCATCAGGTGTCTCAAATCAGATTTCCCATTTTTTAGTATTTCCGATTTCGTACAAGACAGGCAGCTTAAAGTCGCAGCTTCTCCACGGCGGCGGCCAGGAATCCGATCTGGAATCTTCCGTGAGGAAAAGAATCATGGGATTCCTCAATATCTCCGAAAATGATTACAGCATGGTGCTTACCGCTAATCGAACCTCCGCCTTCAAGCTGTTGGCAGAAGCTTACCCTTTTCACTCCAGCAAGAAGCTCCTCACGGTGTATGACTACGAGAGCGAGGCGGTTGAAGCCATGGTCAACAGCGCAGAGAAGAAAGGAGTTCAGGTGACGTCAGCAGAGTTTTTGTGGCCGAGGCTCAGGATCCACACAAAGAAGCTGAAGAAGACGATGGTGAGCAGCAGCAGTAAGAAGAAGGATGAAAAGAGGGGCCTTTTCGTCTTTCCGGTTCATTCGAGAGTAACCGGAGCTCGGTAACCTTATAGCTTCGGCCTCTCCATTATCCGCTCCGATTTCATCATATGTTCCATGTACAAAGTTTTTGGCGAAAACCCATCTGGCCGGGTTCGGTTGCTTGTTCGTCAAGAAATCAACAATTCCGATCCTCGAGACCTCTACAAGCCTTGGAATTGTCAGTCTTGTCCCTGGCAGGAAGCTTCTGCAGATTCCAGATGATTCCTCATCAAACTCTTTCTCCAGTCCAATTCCTGCAAATGCAGAAACATCACAACAAGAAATAACCTCGTCAAATTCAATCAAACAGGACGAGGCCACATGTTCGGGACTGAATCACGTGGATTCATTAGGTACGATCGAATCACGTGGATTCATTTTCTGAGCTATGGTTTCTTGCACCATATATGGTTTGAGGACAAGTACGAGGAAGAGAAGGTGAAGGTTCTTGAGAAACGAGTGTCTGCGGGGAAAGGAGCTGTGTCAGGGAACATGAAAGAGAGAGCTGATCAAGGAATCACGGCAGTAACACTTGCGTTGAGCTACCTTTCGAATTTTGAGGATGTTTATAAGCTTTGGGCGTTTGTTGCACAGTTTCTGGATGCTGACTTTGTGAAGAAGGAGAGATGGAGATACACAGCTCTCAATCAGAAAACAGTTGAAGTATAAACCAAAAACAACCTATCTTTTTTGTGGTATTGCAAATTCAGTTTGGTTGTCTATAGTATTTGATCCTTTTCCATTAACAATGTCATATATCTATCTATAAAGGCCAATGATGCCGTCGTGATACATTTTCTTATACAGTTGACATTACATTTAGGAAACAGAATTGCACCTTCAAATGCTAGCTGAAATGCTAACTTAGTGAAGGTAAACCTAACAAGAGCAAGAATATACTAGATTTTTAACCAAATCGAAATTTCTCGAATCAGGTTCTGTTATCCACATCGAACCCATTTCCGGTCCCAGGTCCAGGATTCCGATTCTTAGGAATGGCTCCAATTACTCTTACTTGGAAATGAACTTTCTTTTTCCCTCCATCTGCAGAAGACTGTTGGCTCGTGCCATTTGTGGCTGAAGAAGCATTTCCTTGTCAGCAACCTTTTCAGGTGCTCTACTTGCTGTCACGGTGCGTTGAGGAAGGGTCTGGAACGGCAGTGACCTCGGTGGATTGTGCTAATTTCTCATCCTATTAAAGAAACGTGTATCTGAGAATATAATAAAGAATTAATGGTCCACTTTATACCAAATGTTTGCACAAAATACATTATTCATACCATATGTTTTTTTTGTACCAATTTGGTACCAAACATTTTGTACCGTTTTCATACTTTCATTAAAGTTCCGTCTATTTTTGCCGTTAAAAGTCATGTGCCGTGCACGTGAGTGGCCCTAAACTTTTGATTTTGTTCAATTTAGTCCTAAAATTTCAAAACACTAAACCCAAATTGACCTAGCCTAGAGCTAAGTCCGACCCTGGGACAGGGTCGCTGGACCTAGGCGACCCCGACCAGGGTCAGACCTAGCCTAGGCTAGGTCTGGCTAAGTCAATTTGGGTTTAGGTTCGATATTGAAATTTTAGGACTAAACTGAACAAATTAAAAGTTAGAAATGTATTATAGGGACTAAATTGAACAAAATCAAAAGTTTAGAGTCACTCACGTGCACGACACATGTCTTTTAACGGCCAAAATGGACGTAACTTTAACGGAGATATAAAAACGGTACAAAATGGAAACGTTTGGTATAAATTGGTACAAAAAAAATATATTGTATGAACAGTGTATGTTGTGCGAACATATGATATAAAGTGGACCCTTAACCCTATAATAAATTACTATAAGCCAAAAAAATGATGATGATGTAGAGACAAGATTACAAACATAGGTCTATTGGAAATTGGAATCAAACTAATGGAAAAGTACCCAAGGAAACTGGCTTCTCCAATCTGATCACATTACATGAAATTTGCATGGATTAGAAATTCATATCACTACAAAAAGGGTGAAGAGAATAAGGGAGATGCTTGCCTGAGTAGAAGTTCCTGATGATCTAGTTGGACTAAGAGCTCCCAGCCGTCTTTTCAGTTCCTCTAGCCTAGCTAGTTGAAAGTTACTGCTCTCTTTAACCTATCAAACAGTTACACTGTCAACTATCAGAAAATTTATTTTTATACGTCTTAGTCTTATCTATTAGGAGGAAAAGAAAATAAACTCAGATTACCAGATTTGATAGGTCTTCACATAGCTTCTGCTTCAGTGCTTCCTCATCCTGCAGAGCTTTGGATGCTGCTTCCCATTCCTAAGAATTTTGAAGTATATATCAGTATGAGTAAAAACAGAAGGACGGATTTCTCCCCGTAACCTATATTCCCATTCTTAAACAAGCAACCAAATATATCACATACTGCAACAAACATATATTTCTATGCTTATAGTGGAAACCCATAAGACTGTCGCATGGCTAGATCTTCTATCTACAAAGAAGGAAGCTGTTGATTCTGAAACTCTTTAACTACGACTGTGATATTAGAGATATACCTTAGATATTAGGAGATGTAATCTTAGAATATATATATTTAGTATTAGAGATATACCCTAGATATTAGGAGAGGTAATCTTAGAACCGCCATGTGACCCCCCGCTGCCATTACCAAATAATGATGGACAATCGACTGAGGTACCGTCTACGGCCACTCCAAATCAGGTTTGTACAGAACAGGTTTGCACTTCAGCTCCTTTACGAACGCACCAAATGACAACACGTTCGCTAAATAACATTCGCAAACCAAAACAATTTTATGTGGCCACTCAACACCCTATCTTACAATGTGTTGAGCCTTCGAATGTCACCCAAGCATTACAGGTTCCAGAATGGAGAAATGCGATGTCCGAAGAATTCAATGCCTTGATCGCGAATGGGACTTGGGAGCTTGTTCCGGCGTCAACGGCCACTAATATTGTCGGTTGTAAATGGGTATTCCGAGTCAAGCGGCGATCTGATGGAAGTATTGAACGATACAAGGCTCGTCTAGTTGCTAAGGGCTTTCATCAACGACCGGGTATTGACTTTCATGCTACATTTAGCCCTGTTGTTAAACCAACAACAATCCGCACTGTGTTAACACTTGCTCTAGCTCGTGGGTGGAAAATTCAGCAACTAGACGTCAACAATGCATTTCTCCAAGGTCGTCTCGAAGATGTAGTCTATATGCAACAACCGCCCGGGTTTATCGACCCATCACAACCGTCTCATGTTTGTCGTCTACGTAAGGCAATATACGGCCTCAAACAAGCACCCCGTGCTTGGTTCAACGAGTTGCGATCCTTCTTACTTGCTTATGGATTCGTCAACTCTCAATCTGACAACTCGTTATTTATTCTCTCCACCAAGACCGTAACCATCTATTTTCTTGTATATGTAGACGATCTTATTGTGACAGGTAGTGACATAGCTGCAGTTCAGAAGTTTATCAATGCCCTGTCTTCCCGATTCTCACTCAAAGACCTTGGAGAGCTTAATTTTTTTCTCGGCATAGAAGTCCTTCGCACAACTGATGGACTCTTCCTCACGCAACACCAATACATTCGTCGCCTTATTGACCGCGCCGACCTGACTGACTGTAAGCCGGTCTCAACGCCGCTATCATCGTCCGCACAACTCCTTCCAAGCGATAGCCCCCCGGCCACGGATGGACAACTCTACCGTCAATTGGTAGGCGCACTTCAATATCTATCTCTCACAAGGCCTGATGTCTCATTTGCGGTGAACAGACTGTCTCAATTTATGCATGCCCCCACCGTTAATCATTGGGCGTCTCTTAAACGTGTTCTTCGTTACTTAAAGAGCACGGTACATCATGGTCTCCATTTGCGACGCAACTCGTCACTACATCTACAGGCATACTCTGATGCAGACTGGGCTCGTAATTGTGATGACTACAAGTCTACTACCGCTTATGTTGTATATCTTGGTGCTAATCCGATATCGTGGTGCTCACACAAACAAAAGTCTGTTGCTCGTTCCTCCACTGAAGCTGAATACACTGCCGTTGCTGAGGCTACTTCTGAACTTCTCTGGATTCAGTCTCTACTTAAGGAGCTCGGTTGCACATGTGAATCACCTCCTGAGGTTCTCTGCGACAATACGGGTGCCACCTACGTTTGCTCGAATCCGGTGTTCCACTCTCGGATGAAACACATTGCGCTGAGTTTTCACTTTGTCCGGGATCTTGTAAACAAGGGTCTTCTTCAAGTCAATCACGTCTTCACGACTGATCAAATAGCCGATGGACTCACGAAACCCCTTCCCAAATCGCGTTTTCAACTTTTACGGTCCAAGATGTGCGTTTCCGATGGAACCGTCATCTTGCGGGGGCGTATTAGAGATATACCTTAGATATTAGGAGATGTAATCTTAGAATATATATATTTAGTATTAGAGATATACCCTAGATATTAGGAGAGGTAATCTTAGAATAAATATATATATATATATTATTTATATCTACACTATCTATATCTCCTATATATCTACTAGTATTGTATTATATATATGTACCAAGTTTCATGTAATCAATTCAAGTCAATATATAATTTACATTCTATTATATGTGATGCTATTTATTGGACTGGCCAATCTTCAGTTTTATATGCTTGGGCTGTCCTGTGGTTTTTTATCACCTGGGATACGCTAATGTGGTTTCCAAATCATCTAATTTGAACATCTTCTGTGTGGTGGCTTTCTTTCTTTCTCAATAGACTTCCTACAAGAAGCAGCAAGAGTGTGATACACAACTGCCTCTTGTTTGCTCAACTTGCAGCTGTTTGATCAAAAGATTCAAAACCAGGGATCATTGCTTTTGAAGCGAGCTTCTTTTGAACCAAGATCAGCTCACTTTGACTAAAGAACTCTGTAAATAAGACTAGAATTACTTCTTATCATTCAGCCAAATATATGAAAAAGGGCCCTCCAGTAAGAGAAGTTCATGAAAACTGAAGAACGGAACAGTGCAAGCAAGAAAAACAAAAGGGTTAATAATTAAAAAACTGTCCAAGGTTTACCTAATATTAAAATTAGGTGTCTGAAGTTTCAAATGTTAGACCGTAGTGTCCAAGGTTTCAATTTTGTTATAATGTGGTGTCTTGGTGTGATTACTTTAGAGAAGTCAATTCCGACGAAACCGTTTGTCAAATTCGAGCTCCCATACACTCCATTCTCGTCATCTTGCCGGGACCGTCACCTAAGAAGTTGGCCACATCCGGGCAAGTAAATTTCGCTCTGTTGTCCTTGGAAAATGGCTCCACACCTCTCTTCTAGTAACTTTTTTTTTAATGTTCAATTTTTGGGTGAAATTTGACGATTTTGTGAAAAGTAAAGAGTGATGTATTATGTATGGGTGGGTGGGTTATTGAAAATGATTAAAAGGAGATGAAAAGACGCGCAGAGACACCAAATTTTAACAAAAATAAATGAAACTTGGGACAGTTCATTTTAACATTTCAAACTTCAGACACATAATTTTAACATAGGGTAAATAAGGGTAAATATTTGACAGTTTTTTAGTTGGTCTTCTTTAATCTTAGCTAAACGAACCCTTTCAGTTGATGCTTCTATCTTATTTCTTAAGTGCTCAAGTGCTTAACGCATGGACAACATATACCAGAAGCAAAGCCATTATTTAATAAACATCATTTAAAACTCACAATTCAGAGGTATCCTAAATTATTTTCTGAATGATTAAGGGAAGAAGCGGTAACACTAACCTGCCTTTTTGGGTCCAGCAGTGAGTTTCATTCCATGGAAAGATTTGCAAATTCCCTCTCAACATCACGGATCTTAGAGTAGTTTTCATCAATGTATCTGGAAAATAAAATAAAATATGCAAATACACAAAAAACGCATCAACTCTCTAGAGTTAATGATAAATGCTGAAACCCTAGGATTTCAGTTTTGGGAGAAGAAGACGTAACAGAGAGAATGGGAGATGAACAGTTGCGGTTCATTGAGGCAGGTTCCTTCACCTGGCTGCCTCTCCCCTTATAACTACTAAGGGAAAGCCCGAGACTGGCTCAGGGCCTTTACTACTAAGGGAAAGCCCGAGACTGGCTCAGGGCCTTTACCCAAAATTACAATGAAGGAACTGTTTTACAATTGCCCACAAATAAAGTCCAGGCCCAACAAAACAAACACTACAATACGAACGAAACCAAAAAAGAACTGGGCTAAACACACAGCTGGGCTTGACTGTCAACACTCCCCCTCAAGCCCTGCTGCAAAGAACTCCCCCTGTCTTCAAGTTTCCTGAGCATCTTCATCAGGTTCATCATCTTCAAGCATTGTCTTTTTAAATAGATTCTTCATTCCAAGCTTTCCTGCCAAATAGTAATGCTGTCTGCTACCAAGAGCCTTGGTGAAAAGATCTGCCAACTGGTCACTGGTCTTAATATAAGCAGCTTTAACAAAACCATTAAGAAAAAAATTGCCTGGAAAAATGGAGATCAATTTCAATATGTTTGGTTCTTTCATGAAAGATGGGATTAGTTGCATTTTGAATAGCAGCCTTATTGTCACAATGGAGCAATGTAGCTGTTTTCTGTTTAAAACCAAGCTCATTCAACAAACCCCTTAACCAAACTATTTCAGAAACAGTATGACCAATGCTGCGATATTCTGCTTCTGCAGAAGATTTAGAAACAGTTTCGTGTTTCTTAACCTTCCAAGAAATAAGAGAGTTTCCTAAAAGAACTGCATACCCAGTTAAGGATCTTCTGGTTTCAGGATTGGAAGCCCAATCTGAATCACAGAAGGCCCTTAAACCAACATTACCTGAAGAGGGAAATAATAAACCTTTTCCAGGTTCCCTCTTTATGTACCTCACAATACGCATACCAGCATCAAAATGAGACTGTTTGGGACAAGACAGAAACTGGCTCAAATGTTGTACTGCAAAAGAGATGTCAGGTCTAGTAATGGTAAGATACAGCAATTTGCCTATTAGTCTCCTATAAGCAGTGACATCACTTAGGACAATATCATCAGAATTCAGACCCAATGAGTCATCATAATCCTTACTAGTGAGTTTAGCATTGACCTCCATAGGAGTTCGAGCAGATTTGCTTCCTGCTAAACCCACTTGAGAAATAAGCTCAAGAGAATATTTCCTCTGGCAAAGGACAATCCCCTCATCAGATCTGGCTATTTCAATGCCAAGAAAATATTGAAGCTCCCCCAAATCTTTCATTTTAAAATTATCTTGTAAAACAGTTTTCAGTTCAGAAATTAACTTGGCACTGTTCCCAGATATGAGAAGATCATCAACATATACCAGTAAAACAACAAGTTCAGAACCATCATACTTGGTAAACAATGAATAATCATGCATAGATTGAGTATAACCTGCTTTTATCAAGGCATCTGAGAGTTTTAAATTCCATTGTCTGGAAGCTTGCTTGAGTCCATACAAGGATTTACGCAGTCTACAAACTAATTCAACATTCCCCTCTGGACTGGTAAATCCTTGAGGAAGACTCATGTAAACTTCCTCATCTAAATCACCTTGAAGAAAAGCGTTGTATACATCCATATGATATAAAGGCCAATTGCTAAGGGCAGCTAAGGCTAATACAGTTCGAACAGTGTTCATCCTAACAACAGGGGAAAAAGTTTCAAAATAATCGATACCATATTGTTGTTTAAAGCCTTTAGCCACCAACCTAGCTTTGTACCTTTCTAAACTACCATCAGCTTTGAATTTTAGTCTGTACACCCATTTAGAACCTATAGCTTTCTTACCCTTGGGAAGTGGAACAAGGTCCCATGTATGATTGTCCTCAAGAGCTGAAATTTCATCCTGCATTGCTTGTATCCAACCTGGGTCACTGACAGCCTCAGAAAAATCATTAGGTTCTGTTAAACGAGATATAGAAGAGAGGTAAGCTCGATAATGATCATGAACTGAATCATAGGATAAAAAATTATGCAGAGGGTGCATAGTAGAAGTAGCAGAGGTTTCATAATCAGCAAGGTAAATCGGTGGTTTTCTTACTCTGCTAGATCTCCATAACTGGGACTCAACCATATTGGGTGCATCAGAAGGGATAATAGGAGCTTCATCATCTGCATTGGGAGGGTCAATATCTATGGGAGGGACATCTGGATGAACATCAGAATCAGTTGATTCATCATTGTTCATGTTGGGAGCAACATTAAAAGGTTGCTCAGGCATAGAAGAAGCATCATCATAAAGAGTGGTTGAACTAGGATATTCAAATATGATAGGAAAAGAGTCAGGTTTGCTGTCAGAGAAGGGAAATATGTGTTCAAAAAATTTGACATCTCGATTAACAAAGAAACGTTTAGATGTCAAATCATATAGTTTATAACCCTTTTGGGTTTCAGAATAGCCCAAGAAAACAGAAGGGATACTTCTGGCAGCAAACTTGTCTGTGATAAGAAGGGTTTTAGCATATCCTAAACAGCCAAAAACTTTCAGATGTTTAATATCAGGTTTAGTACCAGATAAAACTTCCAAAGGAGATTTACTATCTAAAACATCTGTGGGCATCAAGTTAATAAGATAACATGCAGTAAGAATACATTCACCCCAGAAAATGTTTGGTAAAGAAGCTTGCAGTTTCAGTGCTCTAGCAGTTTCAAGAAGATGTCTATGTTTTCGTTCAACTCTACCATTCTGTTGGGGAGTATAGGAACAGGAACTTTGGTGGAGGATTCCTTTGTTTTTGAAAAAGAGGTTTAAGTGATCATTGAAGAATTCCCCTCCATTGTCTGTTCTGAAGATCTTAATGGTTGTTTTAAATTGATTTTCAACCATCTTTACAAAGAATTTTAACAGTTCAGCCACATCATGTTTGAATTGCATTAAGAAAACCCAAGTAACACGACTGTAATCATCAACAATTGTAAGAAAGTATCTTTTATTATCATGTGTGGCAGAATGGTAAGGTCCCTATACATCACAGTGAATAAGCTGGAAAGGACCAGATGCTTTAGAATCAGATAATGGAAAAGGCAATCTGGTCAATTTTGCTAGAGGACATATAGAACAATCATGAACTGCAAGTTCTTTATTTTTTAGAAAAGTAAGGGTTTCAATGAGCTGCAATGTTTTCAAAGAGGGATGCCCGAATCTTTTGTGCCAAAGGATGGCAAGGTTATGGTCACCAGTTGCTAAAGAGACAGAGGAAAAATAGTCCTTGCTAGGATTGAACACATAGAGGCCTGAAATTTGCTCACCATTTCCCAAGACCTTCCCATTTGAGAGGTCCTGCAGAATAAAATTTTTGGAAGAAAAAATGGCAGAGCAATTTAATTCTTTGGTAAGCTGAGAAACAGAGATTAGATTATATTCAAAATCAGGCAAATAGAAGATGTTTCTCAGTGTTTTGTTTTTCTGAAAGACAAAATTTCCAATCCCAGCAACTTTTGAAAAAAGGCCATTGGGCAATTGGACTTTGGTATCATTTAAAATTTTGAAATCAGTCAACCAAGTCCTATTTTTGGTCATGTGATTGCTGGCTCCTGTGTCAATGATCCAGCAGTTTGAATGATCAATAGAGGTGGTTAAAGAGTTCATACCAGTGGCAGCAAAGTGATCTGCTGCAGGTGCGATTGCAGTGGCTGCAGAATTGCCACTGCCTCCAGCATGCTGAAGCAGTTTGTCAAATTGCTCTCCTGTCAGAGTAACCACCTTATTGTTCTTGCCAGATGAATTTGCAGGAACCAAAGCATCACTATCAAAAGGATTTTCATTTCCCCCAGAGGCTGCATTAGCTTTAGCAATGGTGGCCTTTGCTTGTGTCAATTCTTTAAGCTTGAAACAATTTTCCTTCACATGGCCTTTCTTTTGGCAAAACTCACACCCTTTCGCATAACATCTGTCAATAGTGTGACCCTTCTTTTTGCAGAAGTCACATTCAAGATTGGTGTTTAGGCTTTTCCTTTTAATCTTTGGATCAGACTGATTGAAGGAAACAGTGTTGGAGGTCAAAGAAATGCTGTCAGCCGAAATGGTAGCACACACTTCTTTCTGGTTTTCCTCCTGCACAAGAGTGTTGTAAGCTTGATTGAGTGATGGCAGTGGAGTCCATAATAGAAGGTTGCTGCGCACATTGGCGAAATTGTCATTTAGACCCATCAAGAACTGAAATAGACGTTGATTCTCCTTGTGATCCAGGTGCCTTTTAAAGGCATCTCCTTCGATGTGAGGAAGAGAGCAGGCAGTATCATATTCCATCCAGAGATTTTTAAGCTTGGTAAAGAAAACTGAAACAGAGTCGATTCCCTGTCTGGCAGTGACAATCTCTCTGTGGATTTGGTAAATTCTTGATCCATTTACCTTGTCAAACCTCTGTTTTAAATCTTGCCAAGCAACATAAGCACTATCACAGTACATAATGCCATCAGCTATATCGTCCGTAATGGAATTGATGATCCAGCCAAAAACAACAGCATTACAGCGATCCCAGAGATGCTGTAACTTAACATCAAAAGAATCACGTTTGCAGGATCTTGTTATGAAGCCTAATTTGTTCTTCCCTAATAAAACGATCTGCATACCGCGACTCCATTTACGATAAGTATCTATTCCAGTCAATCTCATAGCGATGGGACTCAATCCAGGGTTATCAGACGAATGTAGAAACAGAGGGTGGAATGAGTGGACCTGAGATGTAAGATCACCGTCTTGTATGTTGCCTTCGGTTGCAGTGGGTATCATAGAGGTTTTTGATGCCTCACTGCCTTCCGTCGGGTTTTCCTTGTCGTTGGCCATACGAAACGTCACGATTCGAAGAACAGAGATCCAGAAGCAGACGAAGAGATATGAAAAGAGGCGCTCAAGATGCTCGAAGAAGGCGAATCGTCACTTCTAAAAAACTGATCTGAGAAGAGAGGGCCGTCTTTGGAAATGATGAATCGCAAGAGGAGGCCAGGTGAAGATTGAGGGCAAAGAGGCGGAAGCAGGTTAGGATCGACGATAATCGAGCGAAAATCGCTCAAAGCTCTGATACCATGATAAATGCTGAAACCCTAGGATTTCAGTTTTGGGAGAAGAAGACGTAACAGAGAGAATGGGAGATGAACAGTTGCGGTTCATTGAGGCAGGTTCCTTCACCTGGCTGCCTCTCCCCTTATAACTACTAAGGGAAAGCCCGAGACTGGCTCAGGGCCTTTACCCAAAATTACAATGAAGGAACTGTTTTACAATTGCCCACAAATAAAGTCCAAGCCCAACAAAACAAACACTATAATACGAACGAAACCAAAAAAGAACTGGGCTAAACACACAGCTGGGCTTGACTGTCAACAGTTAAGGCTAAAGACGTTTAGGAACAGCTTTTGAATTATGGTGACGCCTAGATGCTTCATCTTTTGCCAATTGCCCTTCGGAACTGAAAGAAGTTACTTTCAGGTTGCTTCAATAAAATGCTAGCAGAATCTTAATTTTAAAGTTTTGACCATGTTGAAAGTCGAGAGGAAAGAATTAATAGAGTCAAAAACCTGTTTGGCGCTAAATACATTGTGAATTAAGATTCAACAAGGATAAAACATAAAAGTATAATCATGAATGGGTATCAACAATAAAAAGTTTCGATTTGACAATGAGTACAATGGATCAGTAACGAGATTTCCAGGATCAATCTAAATCAGCAAATGAACAAAATTTAAGTAATGATCCATCAAAGATATACATGGTCATGATGTATGAAAATAGTGTAAGCTCAATGAAGCAGGCAGCTAGCATGAATTAAAAGACTTACTTCCTCAATTGAAGCTGCTCGTCCTCAATCATCTGCCACGGAACAAGAACATATCAACGAGTGAGAAATCCAGACTCCGTCAGGAAACAGAGAAGTAGTAAAAACTGCAGAAAACTGAAGTGCCAGATAAGAAACCTTCTCTGTGTAAGCAATGACAGGTGCTTCTCTGGCGAGGCCATCAGGACCGCTCTCATGCAGGAGTGACGGATCGACAGCCATTTCCGCGGAATGCCCCTATACTTCCTTCTGGATTAAAGTCCTCCCGAGCGGCGTCTCCGGCGTCTCCGGCGGGTTTCGACCTCGGATCGCCCACGGTAACACAACTCGCTTTACAGTTGGTCCAATCAACCTTGGGTTCACGTTCACCGCTTCCTCCCTCCTTTTTTCTCCTTTTCTGTTTATAATAAAATATAAATATAGATTATGCGGTTTCGAAATTATGAAATAACATTTTTACCCCTAGAAATTAGGGATGGCAACGGGGCGGGACGGGGCGGGTATCGCTTCCCCCGTACCCGCCCCGCGGGTCGAGATGGTCGACCCGTACCTGCCACATACATCTCGCGGAGTGGGCAGGTCGACCTGCGGTCACCTACTAGAAACATGTACTTTATTAACAACAATTCTAAACCCTAATTATATATTTATATATTCAAATTTAGCATAAAATTCAAATCATAAATTATAAATTTAAATCCAAATTAAAATACAAGTCACCAAACACATTAGAATTCTTATTATTTTGACAATGTAGTATATTATCTATATAGTTTTATATAATATACATGTAATATATATACAAATGATACATGCGCAGGGCGGCGGGGCGGGTCGACCCCAAAACTATACCCGCCCCACGGGTCACGGATCGCGGGTCGACGGAGCAAAAACGAGGCGAGGCCCGCGGATCGGCGGGTACCCGTGACGTGTTGCCACCCTAGTAGAAATTGAATGGACCGCCGACGATAAGTCCCGCGCTTTTAAGGGTTTTATTTAATTAATTGTAATGACTACTTCACCTTAAGCCCAATTCATCATTTATTATGGGTACGAAAGTCATGGAAGCTTAGTGGCCCAAAAAGAAACTGGGGGCTTTATTCGAATCAGAGAGATTCTATTGAAAGATTTTCGAGAAATTTAGGTGCACGGAACAAATTTTTTTTTTTTTTTTTTTCCATGTATAACAAATTAATTATTCACTAGTTAAGATTATTTGTTGAAGTCAGAGTAAACTCTTTGTTTGCATGAGATGAGTAGATATAACTACTTTTAAAAAAAATCTCAGTAATTATGAATAAATTTTATCGAGACAAGTTATGATAGAGAAATATCACCATCACCAAAAATCCAATCCAATTGGGAAAATCCAATCTACTAATCTACTAAAGAGTACCAGCATATATGCACTGATATAACTTAGTATAATCATTAATTAATACATATTTTAGAGAATTATCGACACAAAACACCCTTAAAATTGAATTTTTATATATTTGTTACCTATTCATCCATATTCCGCTTAGAGGTCACATAATTTAAATGATAAAATATTAGGCATAGACTTAATAAATTAAAATGTTATAATTGTTTCTTATACTTTATTAATTAATATATGCAAGTGCATGTAATATTGTTATTTGGATATGATTTTCTCTAGAATGATGGAGAGTATGTCAGGTTAGTGGTTACTTACTACTTCCCACTAATAATATCACAATTCTAGCTGGAAATATGCATATATATTATTTGTCCAATAATTAATTATAAAAAAATAAATTGAGGTGTCCATGTATGGTGGAGGGCATGTCCTCTATGTGACACTTGGTCATAGAAGCAGAGTTGTTTTATATTTTATGTTAGTTTATTGTCTATAGATGCCTTAGAAGGACAGTCTAGTAAATTTTGGGATCAACAAAATCATTAACTGATAATAACTTATATAATGCCTTTTTTTTAGAACTTAATATTATGCTCAAGTATTTCGAAGCATTTTTATTTTTTAATTGCACAGCTAGCATGGTTGCAGCCGGTTTACTTGCATGATGTTAAATTAAATTGTGTTATATAAAGAGTTTCCTTGCTGGCAATTCGTGCGGGTCGTGCGTGTTCGTATCGTGCTAACTTTGTGTCGTATTCTGGAGTCAGTCTAAACCCAGCCCAATATGAAAAATCAGCATGAAAAATCTAGAATAAATTAAATAAAAAATAAAATATAAAAATTTTAAAATTATCGTGCTATCTTGTGTCGTGTTATCAATATCAAACCCAAACTCAAACCCGTAATTTTTGTGTCATATTCGTGTCAGCCCATCGTACTGGGCACAAATTCCAGCCCTACTTCAATGAACCAACCGTATGCCCCATATATAACATCAAATTATTATTATATTAAAAAAACAAATAACTTTTTTTTTTGCCAAGAAAAAAAACAAAGAACTTAGAAGTATAATTTATTGAAGAGAATAAACCCAAACCGTTGAAATATTGTTGGGTTGGGCTCCAAGTGTACGTTGGAAAAGCAACCTCACATGATTTTCACTAAATCCTATGACGATGAATGAAGAAAAAGATAAGCCGAGTCAAGTACATGTGGCAGGCAACGACCGAAGCACGCTACTGCTTAGGCACTAACCTCGTCGTCAACTTCTAACTCTTCTCTCTCTCGCTCGCTCTCACACTCTCCTCTTCTTTAGAGAGAGGCACACATCTTCTCCTCTCCACTCTGCAGTCCACTGTCCAGTCCATTAGCGGTTTCCATTTCCCATAGCTGAGCACAGCCATGGCCTTCTCCTTCCACTCAAATCCTCGTCTGGTCCATTCGTCGGGTGCCAAGCTGATCCGATCGTCCACCACAAGTTTGTGCCCTTCCTCCTTCTCCGCCCTCTCGTCTTCGACTAATTCTGCTTTCCATAATGTGGCGGTTAGACCTTCCCGCGGTCGCTCGGTCGTCTCTGCCTCCGCCTCCTCCACTACCGTCGCTGAGCCTGGAGGCCTCAAGGTCATTTCCGTGTTGCCATTTTTGACTTGACTGACCTGATCGCCCAAATTGCATGAGTTAGCGTGATATGTATTGAGTGTATAATGTCTTATTCTTCTGTTGCATTTTAGATTGTTTCCATTCCGACGAAGCCAATTGAAGGTCAAAAGACAGGCACGAGCGGCCTGCGAAAGAAGGTAAGCCGCGCCGCGCTGTCTTGCTCTCTGGTCTCCGTTGTTGCGTGATCATCAATGGTTTATGCATTTTGTCAAACATTTTCAGCTCACCACGTCTTCCTTACGTTCCACCGAGATGATAAACTAATGTATGGAGCACTATCATGTTGTTTAGCAGTAAATCTACATATCATCTAATTAGCTTGCTATTGCCTCTTTGTATGAGATGCTGTGGTATGATAACCTACTGCACATTGTATACCAGACAAATGGCGCGTGATTAGGTTTTATTTTCATTTTAAATTACATAGGTTGCCCCTGTAATCAGGCCATTGTGTTGAAAAAATGGTACTTCCTTTGCTTCAAAGCTTCTCATGCATTAGCAGACCCCTAATCTGTGTTTTAATCACAGGTTAAGGTTTTCATGCAAGAAAATTACCTTTCAAATTGGATCCAGGTAATTCTCAGCACGTTCATGTTATATTAATGTTTGGTCTTAGTATTCATTATTGTGGTTGTCTAGCTAAACCCTTAATTTACAGGCATTGTTCGATTCATTGCCCCCAGAAGATTACAAAAATGGATTGTTAGTACTGGGAGGTGATGGTCGATATTTCAACAAAGAAGCAGCACAGGTGCTTGTTGTTATTCATATTTGTTAGATTTTTTTGAATCACCAATTATTGCTTTCAGTTTTCTCTCTGTTGAATCATTACCTAGCTTATGTTCTTACATTTTTGTGTAAAAATGCAGATAATTATAAAAATTGCGGCAGGTAACGGAGTGGGGAAAATATTGGTGGGAAAGTGAGTAATTATTCTGATAAATATACGTATGCTGGTTGATTTAGATTCAGTATACGATCTGTAAGTGATCACAGTTAGTTTGCTGCTCTTGTTAGATGACATATGCATATGCTGGATGCCTTTGTATGCTATTAATTCTTTTATTTTGGCACTTATTTTCAGTTGAAAAAGTACCCCAAATCTAATTATAATGAAACTTGTGAACATACGTGTTACTCAGATCACCCTCCTGCTGTTGGTCCATCACACTTTCAATAGAATACAGCAACACTTGTAGCCTACTGACTTCCGGTGGATTTCCACCGTACTGTCTGTCAGTGGTTTTAGCCATCTGAAAGGAATAATAGTGCCTCTCCAGTATTACTAGCCTAATTGCTTTTAGATGCTTTTTTGTTGCAACACCATGCATCCCCTAATTTTCCGCGTTCGTACTTTCTTGATAAATAATGTTGGAATTCATTAATGCAGGGATGGAATTCTGTCAACACCTGCTGTTTCTGCTGTAATAAGAAAGCAGAAGGTAAGTGTATTTGTCCCGTTGATCACCTACATCCTGCTTTGTGTATGGCAGATCTCTCTGTTCATCCTTTTTCCTTTTCTCTTTCACTCCCGAAAACTCAAATGACAGGCCAATGGTGGATTTATCATGAGTGCAAGCCATAATCCAGGGGGTCCTGAATATGACTGGGGTATCAAGGTAAAAGTGGTGATGCAAGCAGTCTATCTCAGAGACCTAATGTTTTATGTGAATGGTGCTGTAAAAATTGCTAACGAGAAATCTTCTCCTTTTTGGATACGCGTATGTTTGCAGTTTAATTACAGCAGCGGACAACCTGCACCTGAATCAATCACTGATAAGATCTATGGAAACACACTTTCTGTGAGTATCTGTTGTATATTAGTGTTTCTCAATAGGAATGACTCCATCTTCTCAGTTTTGCAAATAGTGATACTGCTAATCAAACATTGCCTTGTTCAAATTGCTCATTTAAAGGTTCTCGTCTCATTCCAGCAGCTGTTTCTAGCCCTTTTGTGGCTGTTATGGACCTTTACAGTATTGTCTTTATGAAGTTGAATTCCGAAGGTCTACCTGTAATGCAGATATCAAAGATAAATGTAGCAGATATTCCAGATGTGGATCTTTCTCAGCTTGGTGTCACTAAGTACGATAACTTCGTGGTTGAAGTGGTTGATCCGGTTTCTGATTATCTCGAGCTAATGGAAGTAAGTCATAGTGCATTCTCTTGTTTATTGGTGAGAGTATTGCGTATGATATGCCACACTTTTTTTTCTGTTATATTTGCAGAATGTATTTGATTTCCCACTTATCAAGAAACTTCTCGCACACCCGGATTTTAGGTATGCTCTCTAACAAGAAAGGTTTATTAGACTAATACCCTTTTTGGCTTGGTAGATTTTTTGTGCAAAGCTTTGAATATCCTTTCACTTAGATTCAACAGCTGATAGTTCAGTTTTCTGGTTCACTAGCCGCTGCTTCCTTTTAAATTAGCTGTTTATGCTAGAGCCTTCTTTAATTGATATTTTCCTACCAACCTTTCAAGTAGAAGCATGCATTTGGTTGATTAGTCAAGCAAGGGATTTGCATCAGAGACTACTATACTTTACAATTTACATGTTTCTTTCCCATGCCATTAGTTAGGAAAGTATTTTGACAGTAGGAGGCTATCTGACCAAGGTGGAGGCTCCCAGGAGTCAGGAGTGATCTGTTTCCTTTCCTTTTGTTTTTTTAATCTTAGGTTTGTCTTTGATGCAATGCACGCGGTTACTGGTGCTTATGCAAATCCCATCTTTGTCGATAAATTAGGTGCCAGTTCGGTATGTACTGCTCATAAAATTGCAATATCATTATTCATTCCCTTGACAGCGATTAATACCTTAGTTGATGCCAAAGTTTCTGAAGTAACTATTGTACACCCGTGTCAAGGATTCAATTTTAAATGGAGTTCCACTGGAAGATTTTGGGCATGGTCATCCAGATCCAAACCTCACGTAAGCAAGCAAATTCCGGTCTAACATGAGTCTGTGTCTGTTAAAAATTCAGCTGAATTCATTTTATGCTATTGAACAGATATGCCGAGGAGTTGGTTAAGATAATGTATGGTGGCGATGGCCCTGATTTTGGAGCTGCAAGTGACGGTACATATTTTCTTATGACGGCAAGCAACATTAGTTAAATTAAAGCTAGATTAGATGTCTTACCATCAGAACAGCCCCGATTGCTTTACGTTCAATCTATTAGTGTGTTTTTATCAGCAAAATATGTGTATATTCATTCAAACACCAAAAACTGCAATTATATACACAAAAATTTGCAATAAATATCTATATATGTTCAATCTCTTAGCCTTGACTCTTGAGGAAAAAAAAGATTGGTGATGAAAAAATGTGCCACTTTCCCCATGAACAATGACAGCCTAATTCAACCAAGAACACATCTCCATATTAATGTATCTGTGGTTTTCATACACATTTGAAGAATTACTTTTCTTGGGTTTTCCATGGCTAATATGTTTCTGTGTGGGGTTGTAGATGTTTAGAAGTATATATTTTCTGAGTTGCAGTTTTTCTCACCAACATTTTACTGGAGATTGAAGAATTACATTTATTGGGTTTTCCAAGGCCTATATGATTGTGTGAAGGGTTGTAAATATTAGAATATTGTGACATACAATTTTTAACCAATGGTTTATAGGAGATGGAGATAGAAATATGGTGCTAGGTAAAGGTTTCTTCGTCACTCCCTCAGACTCTGTAGCAGTTATTGCAGCAAATGCACAAGCAGCAATTCCTTACTTTAAGAGTGGTCCTAAGGTAGTGATTCTAGCTGTTCCTTCTTTAATATCTCAGTTTGATAGTCTGATGATCTTTGCTTACACACATTGGAAACTGAGCATTTTATTTCTCCTCTGCATATTTCAGGGTCTTGCTAGATCAATGCCTACCAGTGGTTCTCTTGATCGGGTTGCTGAGAAGTTAAAGCTTCCTTTCTTTGAGGTTTAACTTAGTTTCTTTCTATAAAAACAGTGAATATATAGCAGAAAGTCCTAGGTTTAAGACCTTGCATTGGATTCTACAGGTACCCACTGGTTGGAAGTTCTTCGGGAATCTGATGGATGCTGGAAAATTGTCTATTTGTGGGGAAGAGAGTTTTGGAACTGGTTCAGATCACATACGCGAGAAGGATGGTATATGGTAATATTCAATTTTTTGCTTGTGTTGGTGCTTGCTGTTACTAAAAGAATACTATATATGCCGCTTATTGTGGGGATGAAGCCATTTCCCACGCTCCTCTCTATCTGAGCTGCTGCTGTTGTTAACTGGCTGAATCTGGTCTGGAGCTTCTCTCTTTCTGACCGGATTGTATGAACTTGGGTATCTCTCAGGGCTGTCCTAGCTTGGCTTTCTATTTTGGCATTCCGCAACAAGGACAAAAAGGCGGGCGAGAAATTAGTATCCGTATCTGATGTTGTAAAGGAACACTGGGCAACTTATGGCAGAAATTTCTTTTCTAGATATGATTATGAGGTAAGCAATATCTGTACAAAATTTATTCAAGCAAGATACATTGTCAATCCTGCAATTGTAGCCATTGAAGTCCTACACTTCTCATTTTTCAAATTCTTGATCCATCAACTGGTTCTCCAGGAATGTGAATCTGAAGGAGCCAATAAAATGGTAGAATATCTTAGAGACCTTATTTCTAAGAGTAAGGCAGGCGAGAAATATGGTAGGTTCATAAGCTTGCTTTTTTTAAACATTCTTTTGATTATGCGATCTTGAATGGTGCATGCTGCTACAGGAAATTATACTCTTCAGTTTGCTGATGACTTCACATACACAGATCCTGTGAGTTCAGTTCTATTAGTGTTTTATGCTTCTTAGTTCCTATTCCTAGGCTTATGTATCAATATCTTTTGCAAAAAACTTAGGTGGATGGAAGTGTAGCAGCTAAGCAAGGCGTTAGATTTGTCTTCACAGATGGATCAAGAATAATATTTCGTTTATCGGTATGCTCTCTCTCTCTTTCTCTCTCTCTCTCTCTCTCTCCATCCCTGTGATAGTAGGAATTAGATTGTTGAAGTAACTGGTGGCTGTTATTTTTTAGGGAACTGGTTCTGCAGGTGCGACTGTTCGAGTTTATATTGAACAATTTGAGCCAAATGTCTCCAAACATGATCTGGATGCTCAGATAGCACTAAAACCATTAATAGGTACACATCTTCTGATTCTAAAACTCTATTATGTCTCCAAAATGTTTACTAATTTTCACACACACCATTTAGATCTAGCCCTATCAGTATCGAAGTTGAAGGAATTTACTGGAAGGGAGAAGCCTACAGTCATCACATGAGAAGGTTCTTTCAACTGAACATCGCAATGGTCATCCGAAGCTCTTGGAAGGCTACATAACTTAAGATTCTTCATGATGTTAGTGCAATCCGAGTTCCAAGTGAGGCTTCTTGGAGTTCCATCATTTTTGCGAGGAGATATCTTTTATTATTATATTGTGTGTACCACTTTGAAATTTTTATGTTATATGGTCCGACTTCTGGAGGAACCTTGAGTATTTATTTTATTGAACAGGCCCTGAAATTAGATAATAAAGCGGGTTCACTCTTCTCGGAGGTAGGAATCATGTGTAGTATTTATTCATGAATAAACTGTTTACATTGTAATATGGTTCCAGCATTGCAGAATAATGGAGATTAAGTTCTTTCTTTTCCTGAAAGGATGAACTTTTTTTGGCTTGATACTGTTGTGCATACATGAGCTCTTTAAACCAGATCAGCTAAATTCATCCTTTTCACCATATTTAATGTCTTTGCTAACTTGTCTGGATTTTGATAACTATAAAGTGTTCACATATGTTACTCCGACTTAAATTTATCGTACACAATGAAGCGACCATGTAGCTTTGTGGAGGGGGAGGTCAAGACGGGCTAGCAGGCTATCAGGTATGCGATCTCACAACTATTTTGAATCTTTTGATCTAATGGTAGACTGGTAGTTCCAGGTGTTTTCTTGAGGTGGCCGACTCCTGGTGGTCATTGTCAGTAACTTTGGTTGGATTTTGTGGGTAAAAATGGAAAAGTAAAAAAGATAACGGAATCAAAGGGTATTTTGGTGATGGGTAGTAAACATAAGAATCTGATGGGTTGTTTTTTTCCCCCCAGCTTTGATGCTGATCAGACTCCCATGATGATGATAATAACATAGTGGCCAAAGCTCCGACCAGAAAATATGGATGCTGAGTAGACAACTAGGACAGTCCCAGGACCACCATTGGCATAATGCCACCAAAGCACTTGTCTTCAAATGTAAGACCTCTCTCTCTCTCTTTCAGCATTAAATTAATAATTCTTGAGTTTCATCTGATCTAAATTCCGATAGCTCCAAGTCACATCACGCACTCAAACATACATGCTATGATACTGTTTTTGTCCTTTTGGAAATATTGCAAATAGTATCTGTCAACTCTTCAGAAAGTTACCCAGCTTTTATTCTGATATGACAATGTCTTGTTGCTCAACTGCTACATTCTCTATGCATATGAAATTATTTTTGTCCCCTGTTTTTGACACTCAGTGGTCTCTCCTTTGAAAATTGTTAATCTTTTTAGGAGTCTCAAGAAAATACCAAAATGTTTCTGGTCTTAATTTGACCTTAGAACTAGACTAGATATCCTGGTCAGGTCACTCTTCTCTTAGTTTCACAACAGGATATGGCCCCAACTTCTTTTGAGTTCTTGTTCAATTTTATTTGGCCCTGGTTGACCCTATTTGTGGGTACACCCTAAGCTAAGACAAGATACTTTTTGGTATTATTGCCCACAAAGAGACTTTCAAGTGAAAATCCAAGAACCAAATCAAGTTGGGATTATCTCTGCTCCCCATTTCTAATGCTGCTGTTGCTCTTAAATCCACCATCACAGACCCACCAACCATAACAATAATGGTTCAAACACGTGCAAAGGTTTGGAGGAGACTTATCTTTTTCTAGTGGATATTATAATAATAATATTAATATTAGCAGGGGCTTCTAATTTTTGCCTTAGCTCAATAAGCACTATCAGGCTGCAAACGCAAAGATCCTACCTTATTGGGTCTATCGCCATCAGGAGATATGTTTTATCTTTTGTTGAGCTTCGGCTATTATTTTCTGACTTGCCCCTGCTTTATGTTTGCATGATCATATGTGACAACTCAACCTTCATGTTAGTTGCGTCTTTTTGATGGACCTTCATGCCCCCTCCCCTCGTGCTGCTTCTTTGTATTGTTGGTCCTTTACTGTTCTTTGTCCTCTTCTGGATTTGCAAAGTAAGCTCTACAAGCTAGTGGATCACGATTTTTTTATTGCTTAAGGCTAAACAGAAGCATTATAAAAAGGAGATGGACAGCACAGTAGTAGATGATGCCGTTCTTCTAACATGATCTCAACTTAGGAAGCACATTTTGACCACACTCAAGGACGAAGCAGGAATTAGTATAAAAAATTCCACGGAAAATGTTAGATTTTAAAGGGCCAAATTAACAATAGGGTTAAAAACCTAATAACTGTCTGAGGTCTGAGGTTTGACCTATGTGAGATTTTGGTGTTTGAAGTTTAAATTGTTGATATTGACTGTCTGAAGTTTCAACTTTGTTAAAATTTAGTTTTCCGTCCATTTTTGCTGTCAAATTTGACAGAATGGTATGAAAAGTCGAAATTGCTCTTGATACTATTATGTTTACTCCGGCCACCACCCTACTCCGGCCGGCCACCAACCATGGACAATTTTGGAATTTTTTTATTGGGTTATGTGACAAGTACATGGCCAAGTTTTGTCAATTTTAAAAGCAAATTTAGACGTAGACAGCAAATTTCAACAAAGTTAAAACTTCAGACAGTCAATATCAACAATTTAAATCAGACACCAAAATTTCACATAAAGCAAACTTTAGACAATTTATAGGTTCTTAACCCTTAACAATAATTTTTTAGGGTAAAAATTGCACATAAAAAAGACAACGGGGTGATTGCCCTCGCCCTCTCGTCCCTGACCACACACTACACCTAGATGGGTCACTAATATAAGAAAAATCTCTACCATGGTTTGGTAGTTTGTTTGCAATCTTGTTGTAGGAGCAGAGTTATGTAGATGCTCATTCACACCATAATTGAGCTTTTGACTGCATAAGCAGGCATCAGGAGAAATTATCTGTTGGGTTTAGATCATGGATGATGCTAACTAGCTAATGGAAATTCCTTCTCGAGATTCAGAGATGGTTCAGTTCATTATATGTTTAAAAAATTAGTGAAATGGTCTTAGACCACGATGTGGTTGTCTAAATCAATTACAGTTTGGGATTCATATGAGGCATCGTATATCAATTATAAATTTTTAATAGGGCTCATTTTGGATCCTGCATATTTAGAAAATTATATTGTTGGTTGAGTCCATTGGTATAGGACTACACTAGTAATCTCTCAAAAAGTTACTATTGGTTTGGAATAATCTGAGGGTTCAAACAACTGCATGTAGCCATGTAGGTATGTTTTTTCTTTGTGTGGTACTGAAGTTTTTTTTTTTTTTGAAATAAAGCATGACTGTTAGCTCATTCCTTTGAAGGACAAATGTGAGATGTTACTACCTCACTAAGTCGTTTTACATTATGCTCATATCTTTTCTTTCAAAAGTAGAATCTTCTGATTACCCTGGTTTCTCCAATTAAGACAGACAGTTTATTAAAGAAAAACAATTTAGATGGATACATACTACCTCCTACTATGCTTACTTTTCCTAATGTTTTCTTCCTTGATTAAATTAAGACAGACAAGTGTACTGGGTGCTGGTAGGATGTTCATCTGAGAAGCGACACGTGAACTCCATCGGTTCAACGATCCTGCGGAAAATGTGATGAAAAGAACAAATCATTTTGGAAAGATGATCAACTAAGGTAATAACATAAAAAGTTATCTAATGCAGTGCTTCTACTATTTATGGAAACGGGCAATCCATTAATGTATAGTTAGCTTTATCTGTAATTGCAGCTAGGGCCAGTGTTTGGACCTTGCCTGGGGTTTTTCTGTCAAAAATGTGGGGTCGGACACTTTGAAAGGGACTCTGGTTGGTCTTTAGTAGCAGTTATGGACTTAGACAGCAGTAGGGTTTTGTGTAGGGGTATGCATTATGCACCACCCTTAATCAAAAAGCTTTGCTAATATGACCATGACAAGAAAACAAACCCACAAAATCTTTACCCCCACGAGATCCTGTCTGGGTTTTTTTTTTTTATGATGGAGATTTTTATTTTTCCTGTTTGAACTGTGTTTTTAGCTCGATGATGATACCCATCGAGAAGATACATTTAGTGTGTGTTAGGTTGATTTTTGTTTTGGCCAAATGTGTTAGGTTGAGTTTACTGAGCTACTTAGTGTTTGAAAACTTTAGTTCCAGACCACTAACTTAATTAGCCATGGATTTTTTGTATATTGTTGAGATCTTTTTATTTATAGTAGTGGAGCCAGCCAATTTATGATGTCTAGACTATGTGCAGTTCCAATTGGAGAAGGTGGTTTTGTCTGATGCGTCCGTGTCATCATTTTCAAGTGAGAAATGAAGCAGAAAACAACATAATGCTCATAATCTGCAGTATTGAATCTCTCTTAAGAGTTTCAAGCTAGTTGCATAATTAGCAGGTATGAGATATAAATATGGCTAAATACTGAAGGGACTTTGTTATAAATTGATGATATAATGGTGGTAATTTGGAAGTTTAGTTAATTGTTGTTTTTTTTAAAAAATTATGTAAAGGTAAAGTCAAATCGGGTCGGGTCGGGTTGGGCGGGCAGATGCGAAGTGAAAGAGGATAGCGACAAAAATAAAGAAATAGTTACGTGATGGAAAAAGGGGAATAGTGCATGGTATGTCGATTCATGCAACTGCACAGAGATGGACGAAACACCTTCAAGAACACTAACTGGTTGCTTCCTCAAATGCACGTAAAATTTAGTCGTGAGTGCTCCTACACACGTTTCCACTTTCTTTCATTTAGATGCATACAATTATAATTCAAACGTAGATTTATTTTACAGCTGTCTGTCAACGCATAGTCAACACATATATATACCAATACCATACACAACAGCATATACGTACACTACCACAGCAGAGGGAGTAGCAGTAGTAGCAGCAGCAGACGCATAATGGAATGTTGTAAATCAAACATTTGTCATAATATTCATGGCCAATATATATGTGCAGGATGAAAATTACTTCATAAACTGTGCGTTAACATATTAGTAGTGCTAGTATCCTACATATTCATAATATGGGTACAGGCTGCAGGTGCAGCAACAAATCATCATCATCATTATTATTATTATTAGTATTAGTGAGGTAACTGTTTGAATGTGGATTGTTAGAATGTGGTAACTGTTTCGGCTAGATGGTGATAATTAATTAGTTGCGTCCAATCCTGCTACAATTCTTTTCCACTTAATAATTTTTACCATCTACTTCTACCTCCGCCCGTTAATCCATTGTGGAAGAGAAAGCCAATCAGTCGCAAAAGAAGAAATATTTTTATTTTATATATAATTCTTTTTTTCCTCGAGTTCTTGCACACTTATGTACATGAATAACTTGGTGCAGGTTTATAAAAGTATATATGGTTTAAAATATCATCCTACAGGACTCTCTATCTCATATATATATATTCTAAGATTTGGAGTATCCTTTTTATTTAGGAAAAAAACAGAGTCCATTTGGGTGTTAACATTTAAATATGAGAAAGGATTAGTTTGGACAAGATGATACTAGTTTTCAACTAGTTTTGCTAGGGGTAACTTGACAAGATGTTATTTAATTCATTAAGCTATTTATTTTTTTAAATACCGTCTCTCCTAGTCCTACCTATCTACTACACCCACACAAGAAAAAGACAAAAACGAGGGCTAAATCGACATTCGCTTGTTCAAGATTAATAGAAGAGAATTTTTCATCGATTATGTTAAAATTAAATGAAGGCATTGCAACCCAAAACGAAGAAGCTAGCATAGCGAGATCTCTTCTTAATTGTTTTCCTCCTCACAAATTCATTCATAAAAATCTTCGAGTTGTTTCTGGCATTTTCTCTCCATCCAAACAGAGCCTCATTTTCTGTGCACTAAGTTTTGGACTTTCCAAATGTTCCAATATCTGCCTTCTAGCTATTCGCACAATTAAAATTCCATCTCAGAAGTTGCAGTGCCTCATTCTATTCTAGCTAGACTAGAAATCTATAATAACATATAAATAGCTTAATATAAATACTCGATTATTCAATAAATACACTAGATATTTATGTCAATAAATATATAATTTTACATTTTACAAGCCATATGATATGCTTATGCATGCAACAAAACTCTATCGCCCTCTGTTTGTTTTTTTGTTTGGGTTTAATTTCCAATAAGAAAAACGTCAAAAATTAAAATAGCCATCGGGAAGAGCTTTTTTGGGTATTACAGAAAAGGACAATGCTAGTAGAATCAATCAATAAAACGAAAAATAATAATAATAATAATAGAGTAAATAAGGGATTTGTAGAAGACCGTTTTGGTAATTTGAGAAATACATATAGCGAGCGCCTATAAAAAGATTCTGGAGTTTGTTTGTTTCACCATCCTCACTCCAGTATAATCCAGCTGAGAGCAGCCTTAGCTTGGCTTTTCTTCTATCACCACCCATTCTCTCCTTCTCCAATATATATCATTCTTCTTCTTCTTTCTCAACAGAATTACGTAGCATTTTTCCACCACCAACAAAAACTCTTGTTCTTCATTTTCTCATGCAATAATAGCAATATATATATATATATATATATATATAATGGGTATGGAAGATGATAAGATAGTGTTCGACGCGTGTGTGATCCAACACGAAACCGACATCCCTAAGCAGTTCATATGGCCTGACCACGAGAAACCCCAGCCAGAGGCGGCGCGTGAGCTCCCTGTCCCACTCATCAACCTCGGAGGTTTCCTCTCTCACGACCAATCGTCTCTCGACGAGGCCGCCCGGCTCGTCGGAGAAGCCTGCAGGCACCACGGCTTCTTCCTCGTGGGTAACCATGGTGTCGATCCGAAGCTCATCTCCGAGGCTCACCGATATATGGACACCTTCTTCGGGTTGCCGCTCGCGGAGAAGCGCAGGGCCGAGAGGAAGCTCGGCGAGCATTGCGGGTATGCTAGCAGCTTCACTGGTCGCTTCTCCTCCAAGCTACCGTGGAAGGAGACTTTGTCGTTTCGGTACTCCGGCGAAGACCACGACATCATCCGAGATTACTTCACAAATACCATGGGTCAAGAATTCCAACACTTCGGGTAAATATCTATTGATTACCAAACGACGTAAATAAAATTCAGATACCGTTAACAGTAAGATATGCGCTTTAACCAACTATTTTATAAGTCTGAACTTGTAATTACCATCATTTTGAAACGACGAAACTAAAATTCAAAATCGTTAATAATAAGATGTGTTTTAACTAACTATTTCATAAGTCTGAACTTCTGGGTGAATAAGACATTTGATGCACTCTTATACTACAAATCAACATCATCCCGGCCACCTCAGCTTTGATCTCACTTGGGTCGTGTTTTTCAGCTCGGCCCCTCAATTGAGTTTAAACAGAATGAGTTTCAAACTTTATTTGATTGGAGATAACATTTTTTGTTCTCTTTAAAACGACGTCATCAGGAATAGAACATGTGTGCTCTGATATCATTTTAAGATATATATTGATTGGTGTATGTGTATATATATAGGAGGGTATATCAAGACTACTGCGAGGCGATGAACAAGCTTTCCCTGCAAATAATGGAGCTGCTGGGATTGAGCTTGGGAGTGAGTAGAGCTCACTTCCCAGCATTCTTTGAGGAGAACGACTCGATAATGAGGCTTAATTACTACCCGCCGTGCCAAAAACCCGACCAAACACTCGGAACCGGGCCTCACTGCGATCCCACATCACTTACCATCCTCCACCAAGACCACGTAGGTGGTCTTCAAGTGTTTGTCGACGATGAGTGGCGCACCATTACTCCCAATTTCAATGCCTTTGTGGTTAACATCGGTGACACTTTCATGGTACGTATACGTATGTCTAAAATTAATGATTGCTTGATGACTAGATATAGTGTTTGTTAGGAGAAATGATTGGGTACATCAGAGCCAACAGCTGGCTCCGATGTGTTACCCCTTCACCCAGTAGCATCATGACACGTGTCAAAATGCTGCAACATGTCTGATTTCCATTAGGTGAAGGGGTAACACATCGGAGCCAGCTGTTGGTTCCGATGTATCCAATAATTTCTCGTTTGTTAGTTATAACTAATAAGTTGTGTGTTAATTGATGATAACAGGCATTATCCAACGGGTTATACAAGAGTTGTCTGCACAGAGCTGTTGTGAACAATACAAGTGCGAGGAAATCTCTGGCTTTCTTTTTATGCCCTAAGGAGGACAGAGTGGTGAAGCCACCTAGAGAGCTAGAAAAGGTGGGTCCACGTGTGTGCCCGGACTTCACATGGCCGATGCTGCTGGAGTTCACTCAGAAACATTACAGAGCCGACATGAACACACTTCAAGTCTTCTCTAATTGGCTTCAACACAACACACTTAATAAATAATGCAGCTACCATCTCATTCTCATGTCATGGTTGTATTAAGGTTTCCTTTTTTGGAAAGTGCATGGCCTCCTTTTGGTTTAGTAGCTATAGACTAGACAAGAGAGGGACACTTGTAGCTACCAAGTCATGACCTGTTTCTTCATTCTAATTTCTATATATATATGGAAAAAAATGAAATCAAGGAGAAATAATATATAATTAAGGAAATAATGCACCAACCTTATATCAGTCTTTTCAGTTTTAAATGAAACTGCATGTGTTTAAGAGATAAATCAAATAAGGGTCAAAATAGTTTTTTCATCTCAGCTATTACTGAATAACACATGAAGTTTACGTGTTACCTCTTTGACTCTTTGACCAATTAAAAGGAGACATGTGTCTCATAATGACTGACAATATAAACAATTTTTTATTAGTTGAATTGGTAATACGTGAGCTCCACATGTTACATAAGCTGTATCTAATAATTTCTCTCTAATAATTTATAATCAAAAGAATATATATAGTGTAAGTTAGAAGGTGGGACAGCAGTGAAGATAGGGGATGGTAATGGACCCTCGGAAATGGCCAAATATATATATATAATGCCCCACTCCACTAAAAACGAATGATATTGCAGAGGTATACATTACAATCCATTTATAATTTAATTAATTGATAACTAAGCATGACTTTACAGAGCTCTTTGTCTCTCTATAAATTAATAATTTTTGTGTAGTGTTATGCAATTCTCCAACTTGTTTTGGTTTTATTGCTGTCTTTATGTTATAGATAGATAGATATGTAACAAAATATATTTATTATTATATATATATTTGGATGCTTGTGCATTTGAAACTCAAAGACACGGAAGGGGCCAAACGGATGTGTTGAGATTATATAGTTAATTAATTAGATCGAGTCCAACTACGTACTCTGTGACATCATTAATGATTTGCGCGTACCGGTTCGAGCCTCTCATGATCCGTCCACGTTAATTTCACATCCCCTTCTCTCATTCAATCGGTTTAGTCAGCCAGGTACGCCGCATCTAATAATAATTAATAATAATATAGGATTGTGCAATTATATTATGATTAAATTCCAAAAATGCTCTTCTATCAAAGTGTGCACCTTACATGCTTAAAATGAAAAGACGAAAATGCCCTTAAAACCACACCGAACTCTGGCCACTCCGGCAACCACCACACCGACTCCGGCAACCACCACCCCAACTCCGGCGACCACCACGCAATTTCGGTGACCGCCACACGGCTCCGATTGAGCCCAAATCGGAGCCACCGGCCCCGATTGGCTCAAATCGGAGCCACAAAGCCCGATCGGAGCTCTGTGGCTCAGATCGGAGCTCTGTAGCTCTAGATCGGAGCCACAAAGCTCCAATCGGAGCTCTGTTAGGTCGGAGCCACAGAGTTCCAGAACGGAGCTCTGTGGCCCCGACCTGAGCCACAGAGCTCCGATCGGAGCTTTGTGGCTCCGATTTGGGCCCAATCGGAGCAGGGTTGGCGGTCGCAGGAGTTTGGTGGTGGTCGTCGGAGCTGAGGTGGTGGTCGCCGGGGTGGTGGTCGCCGGGTGGCGGTGGCCGGAGTAATTTGACTTAGGGATAATTTTGTCATTTCACATTTCCCCAAATAAGATATTAAACAAAACAAAATATTAAAAAGTGCAAGAATGTTATTTCACACAATTCTGTTAAATTTAACCTAAAAATGGATGGAAAACCAAATTTCAACAAAGTTAGAAACTTCAGACCTCTCAAATCAACATTTTAAATTTCAGACATTTCCGGTTTACATGGGTCAAACTTCAGATATTTCATAAGTTATTAAACCATTATATTATTTATCATTTATTAGTAACATCTCTCTTCTACCATGCATGATAAGGTATTAGTTGAGTTGATACATAAGATTTTGTTTCGCGCGCTGAGATTACGTATAAAGATTTCTTTCGAAAGTTTGAAATATATATACATAACTGATTATTTAAGTTCAAAATCACTCTTCTACCAAAAAAAAAAGGGCTCATAGTCGATAGAGTTGACTTAATACAACACCCTACTTGAAGATTATATTATATAGAACTAGAAGAAAGAAGAGATGAAGATGAAATATATATATATATATAATTGTGGTCATCATGTTTTGTAGTTGACCTTTTGCACCTATATATATATAAATATAGTTTTGGACTTTATAAAGTGGATGGTTATATACTTCAATGACATTATCTCTTTAAGTATGTGGCAATATATATTTAACACTTTTGGGGTTTGATTCATAATGTTTATTTTGCCTAGTTTTGATACCATATGTTTGCAATATTTTTAGCTTTGGTCCAACCTTTATATTCTGTCTATTTTTTCCGTTAAGTGACATGTGCAAGTTACGTTATCCACCCTAAACTTTCAATTTTATTCAATTTAATCCCTCTAATACTTTCCTAACCCAGGGCTGGGTCAATTGACCTAGTTGTCCAATAGGGGTCAATTTTGAAACTTCGGGACTAAATTGTACAAAAAAAAGTTAGAAAAGTATTAGATGGACTAAATTTGAACAAAATTGAAAGTTTAGGGTGGATCACGTGACTTGCACATGTCACTTACTGGAAAAAATGGACGAATGTAACGGTCAGATCAAAACTGGAAAAATCTGCAAACATACGCATTACTGGAGATATGGTCTTTACCGACCAATAAATTTCGTATGTAAAAAGAAATTTGGTTATATGGTACCAAAATTAGCCAAAAAAAATATCATGGACCAACAAAATTTGTCAAACATTATGAACCAAAAGACGTGTCCCTATAAGAAGGACACAGATATGTGAAAGGGAATAGAAAACACTTCCAACTATAAAACAGATACAATTAAATCCCTCTACTTATAAAGTTCTTAAGATATGTGGAGCAGTCTAGTAGACACCATAATTCTAAGACGGACAGCTTTCCTAACAACCTAGTGAGTGCCCTTACAAACACACACGACTAAAAACTTGACTGATAAAATAGGAATAACAGAAAGCACTAATTAAGCTGCAGAATGTTTATTTTATTTAAGAATTATATTTATACTAAAGAGAAAAGAGATGTCTGTGTTAAGTGTATATGTGAGTAAAGTGTACCACATCGCTTAGATTGAAAGAGTTGGAACACTATATAAATTGATAGAGATATATATATGCACTGATTTGTGAAAGAACTTAGTTTGAGGATGTGTTTGTAGTTAGTCAAAGCTTAGGGATCTATATGTAATTACAATCTTCTGGAGTCTATAAATACCACTCCAAAATATCTTGTAACCAACTTTTGATCAATGAAATTCATTCCCGCATTATTCTGCAATCTCATCTTCTCTCAAAATAATCAGAGAGAAAGCTTTGCTTTCATGGTATCAGAGCTCCGGGCTTGATCTGTGTTCGTTTTCTTCGTTTCTTGTTCGTTCTTGGCGATTTTCCGTCTCAATTCAAGTCGACTCGCTCTCAGTTCTTATCAATGGCAGAATCTGGAAAGCATTTCACCAACAAGATAATCAATCTGAAGCTGGATGACACGAATTACCTGCAATGGAGACAACAGGTGGAGTTTCTAATCACAAGCCATGAGCTGGAAGCTCATCTGGATGACACGGCAGAAGAAATTCCTCAGTTTCTTGTGACAGATGATGGAGAGAAGGTTTCGAATCCACGATTCACGGAGTTTCGTCGGATCGACAGTGCTTTAGCCTCATGGCTCCTGTCAACGATTTCCTCAAACTTACTACCAGACCTAGTCAACTGCAAGTCCGCAAGATCAATTTGGAAAAGGCTTCAACAAACCTTCTCGATTTCGTCAACGACCAGAGTTATGCGTCTACTGTCTGCTCTAGCGTCTCAGAAGAAGCGAGATCTTCCTATGCGTGAGTTTCTTAGCCGAATCCAAATGATTGTTGATAGTTTAGCTAGCTGTGGTCATGCGATTTCTGAAACTCAACATATCAACTCTATTTTGACTGGTGTTGCTGGTGAATATGATTATGTTGCTGTTCTCATACATGCTAGCCAACAGCCATATAGTTTAGCTGGTGTTACTAGTGTGCTACTTGATGTCGAAGCACGTCAGTTGGATGCTGCAATCAATTTAGGACCGTTAAGTCTGAATTCAACTGCGTTAAACACTGTGATTGATAGATCAAATGCTGTTAGGTCTCCAAATGCTGTGAATACCGATTATCCTCATAACAGATACATTCAGCCTCAACAGCACCTATCCTATCCGAATCAGCATTCTTATAATCAGTTTACCACTCCAAATCAAGGCCAACTCTTGTCATATGGCCGTGGTATGAGATCTCAGTTTTATGGTAATGGAAATGGCAACCAGAATCAAAGGTACAGTGGTAATGGCAATCAAGTTCAAAGGTTCAATTCCAACAGACCTCAGTGCCAAGTCTGTGGAAAATATGGTCATATTGCTGCAACATGCTGGCACAGGTTTGATAGAGCTTTCCCTGGGATTGGTGCATCTCAAACACAACACACTCCTACTGGTCTACTTGGTTCTAGTCCAGGTTCTGGAAAATCTGCTGAATCCTCCTTTTATGAGCCTCCTCAAGCTTATTCAATCAATTTATCCTCTCCATCTCAAAGTTTGGACATCAATAATCTCTGTGCATCTCATACTCAGCACAACAATGTTCCTTCTAGTTCATCAGGGCCATCCTATCACCAATTTATGACTCAGTTACAAGGTCCATCAACCCAACACTTCAGTCCTGGTGCTTCAAGCTCTTCTGGTCCCTCTTATCAGCAATTTATGTCTCAGCTGCAGAATTCATCTTCTTCTCAGCTGGATAATACTGCATCAAGTTCATCAGGGCCCTCATATCAACAGGTGTTGAACCAGATACAGACATCTCAAGCAATGAATCAATCTCAAAGTCATGGCCTGTCTGTTTCTAACACTGATCACACTCAGACTGAGAGTATGTGGTTCCCTGATTCAGGTGCCACAAATCATCTAACCAATTCAGTCAACACCATGGGACAGTCAAGCTCTTACAATGGAAATGGTAAGATCTTAGTTGGCAATGGAGCTTCAATTCCTATTTCTAGAGTTGGTAACACTACTATTTCTACTTGTTCTAGAACTTTAATATTGAAAGATATGCTTCTTGCTCCTAATATCACTAAGAACTTACTGTCTGTTTCTCAGTTTACCAAAGATAATCAAGTTTGTTTCATGTTCTATCCGTCTCATTGTGTTGTGAAGGATCTAACTACACAGGAGGTGCTGCTGGAGGGAATTGAGCAAGGAGGTCTTTATGTCTTAGATCTACCTGGTTCCTTTAAGTGTTTGGTTGCTGAGTCTTCTTGTGTTCAGAAGTCTTTGCTAAATAAAGACTCCAGTCAGTATGCTAGTACAAAGTCTGAGTCAAACTTATCTAGTTCTGAGATGAGAAATGATGTAGTCAATGTTGCTCCATTTCATATTAATAGTCATGATAATGTGTCTACTCAGTCCAGTGTCAACTGTACCTTAGTTTCTGAAAATCTGTGTACTCATGATTCTCATTCTAATAAAGCTTCTAAAGAAATTTTTCATGATTCTTCTGGTATATGTGATGTTACTGCTTTATCTTGTAATATGGAATGCTTAAATGCTGAAATTTGGCATCATAGATTAGGACATCCTTCCAAACCCATTCTACATTCTGTTATTAGAAAATGTGATCCTAAGTGTGTAATTGATGATTCATTCCATTGCTCAGCCTGTCTCATGGGGAAGAGTCATAAACTTCCTTTTTACTCATCTAGTACTGTCTATACTCTTCCTCTTGAGCTTCTTCAAATTGACTTGTGGGGACCAGCCTCAATCATGTCAAATGGTAAGAAATATTATATGAGTGTTGTTGATGCGTTCACAAGATTCACCTGGATCTTCTTTTTACACTCAAAATCTGATACTGCTTCACTTTTCATGTCTTTTCATACGTTTGTGGAAAAACAAACTGGTCATGTTATAAAATCTGTCCAAACAGATAATGGGGGTGAGTTTAAAGGTGTCTTTCATCAATATCTGACAAAGAATGGTATTAATCACAGGTTCACTTGTCCTCACACATCACAGCAGAATGGAATTGTGGAGCGCAAACATAGACATATAGTTGAATCTGGGTTAACATTGCTTGCAAAGGCTTCTGTACCTCTCAAGTACTGGTTAGATGCTTTCTATACAGCTGTGTTTCTCATTAACAGACTCCCATCCTCTGTTACTCAGCATATATCTCCTTATGAGAAATTACATGGCAAAGTTCCTGACTACTCGTTTCTCAGGATTTTTGGGTGTCTATGTTTTCCACACTTGAGGGATTACAATGCCAACAAGCTATCCTTTAGATCTAGGCCTTGTGTGTTCATAGGGTACAGTGACATTCACCATGGTTATAAATGTGTTGATGAGACAGGTAGGGTATTTGTATCCAGACATGTCAGATTTGTGGAATCAAGTTTTCCCTTCAAGGATAGGTCTGAATTTTCTCTAAGAACCACACCTATTCAAAATTTAGAGAACTTTCCTTTGTCTATTTTTCCTCTTCCTCAGGTGCCCTCTTCTTCCCCAAAACACCATACTACACCTGAGACCGAATCTATTAATGATCCTTTGCCTGCACCTGAGACTGCATCTATTAATGACACCTCGGTATTACCTTCTCTAAAGGTATATCAGAGGAAGAGGTTCAAGTTACCCACTAGTCATACTCTCCCCAACAACAATTCACCTGAAAGATCTACTCCTGATACAAGGATTGCTCAGTCTCATGAGGATACCATTTTTCCTATTCATACTCAGGTCAATCAATCAAGTGATAATTCTCATGATAATCTGCAGGAAAGAGATGATTCTCATGACACACATCAAGTCACTGATATGGATACTCTGTCACCTCTTCATATTCAGTTCACTCACTCAAGTGTTAATCCTCAAGATGATCATAAATCTGATGATGCTCACCACACTGATCATCAATCCAGTGAGATTCCTGTGTTATCCAATATTCATCCAATGATTACCAGGTCAAAATCTTCCTATCCTAAAGCTCTCAATGTTGTTCTGGAAGAACCACTGAATATCAAACAAGCCTTAAAGTCTAAGGATTGGTCAGAAGCTGTTACAAAGGAACTTGAGGCTCTAGAAAACAACAATACGTGGATTCTCACTCCTTTTCCAAAGAATAGATCTCCTGTAGGTTGTAAGTGGATCTTTAAAACGAAGAAGAAATCAGATGGAACAGTTGAAAGGCTAAAAGCAAGGCTCGTTGCTAAGGGATATTCTCAGAAAATGGGTTTTGATTATGCTGAAACTTACAGTCCCGTTGCAAAACTCATAACCATTAGGATATTATTATCTCTTGCTCTTACCTTTCAATGGGAATTAAGACAAGTTGATGTCAATAATGCCTTCTTAAAGGGTGATCTTCGAGAAGATGTGTATATGAAGCAACCTCCTGGTTTTGAGAAAAAGGACTCTTCTGGAAACATCTTGGTCTGCAAATTGCAGAAGGCACTTTATGGGCTTAAGCAAGCTCCTAGAGCTTGGTTTGACAAGTTCAGATCCTTCCTAACCTCTGTTCTTGGATTTGAAAGTTCAATCGCTGACACATGTCTCTTTGTCAAATCCTTAGAATCAGAAAGAATTTTTCTTTTAGTATATGTTGATGACATTGTTGTCACTGGTTCATGCAGGTCTATGGTGGAGGCTGTCATATTGGAGTTGGATAAGAACTTTGGACTTAAGGATCTTGGCAAACTGAATTACTTTCTGGGCATGGAAGTTCAATATGGTAATGATTGCTGCATTCTAAATCAGAGGAAATACATACTTGAACTTCTTGATAAAACTGACATGCTTAATATTTCAGCTACTCCTACTCCTTTAGTTGTCATTCCTCCTCTTTCATCTTCCATGGGGACTCCTTTTTCTGATCCTTCTCTGTTTAGAAGTACAATAGGAGCTCTTCAACATGTGTGCTGCACTAGACCTGAGATATCCTATGCTGTCAATAAACTCAGTCAATTCTCTCAAAATCCTCTAGATAATCATTGGAAAGCAACTAAGAGAATACTGAGATATTTGAAGGGTACTTTAGATTTTGGTTTAGTGTTTCGTCCTAGCACTTCTTTGGCCATCACAGGATTTTCTGATGCAGATTTAGGAGGTAATCTAGATGATCGAAAGTCAACAAATGGTCATTGCTTATACCTAGGTGACAATCTGATAACTTGGTGCTCAAGGAAACAAAGAGTGGTTGCTCGTTCTACTGCAGAGGCTGAGTATAGGGGACTTGCAGAGTGCTTATGTGATGTGATTTGGGTTATGTCTCTCCTTACTGAGATTGGCATTCAAGCCTCGGCTCAACCAACCATTTGGTGTGATAACACAAGTGCCATTTCAATCTCAGCAAATCCTACTCATCACTCCAAAATGAAACACGTAGAACTAGATTTATTCTTTGTAAGGGATACTGTCTCTCAAGGGATAGTACTGGTTAACTATATACCTGCAAGTGATCAAATTGCAGATATCTTTACAAAACCCCTTACAAAGAAAAATTTTGTTCCTCTGAGGAAGAAATTGAACATTTCATCTCTTGCTGAAATTAAGGATGCTGTAGATTGTGGCCAAGCTCTTACTTCCACTATTACTGTTTCGTGCACATCTAATTCATCTTCTTTACCTATCTTAACATTTACAGGTTGTTGTCATCAACTACTTAAAGAAGATGTGTCTTCTCAGGTTACAGCAAAACTCAGAAAAGTGGATCTTCTTGAGCACTCCTACAGCTATCTTATGAAGAACTTAGCCACAAATGAGTTTCCAGTCTAATCTGTAATGTGTTTCTCTCACTATCAGTGCTATTACTCTCTATCAAGTGTTTAAATTGAAGTCTTTGTTTCCACCATAACAAGACAACACATTGAATGCTTTCCAAAATGGTTTTTAAACGTATTTCCTCTCTCTGTTTTCCTGAAGACTTGAGCTTATTCATTTGTCCATCAGCTTTCATCAAGGTCATAATCTGTGTTTTCAATTGTCAGAGAATTATCCTTAATAATCATGAGTATGCTGCTTTTTCTATCTTTAAAATCTCGATAATATCTGAACTCAATACCTGTTTATAAATGGCAACTTCAGAAGTATAATTTCTGTTTAAAATGGTATGGAAAAGTGTGCCATAGCAAGTTCAAGAATGCTGGGACTCAATGTTTACAGTTTGGTCATGTTTCATTTCTCTCCTGAATGTTATATCTAAAGCCTAGCTCTCTTTCGGATAATCCTTGAAGTTGGTGTGATCTAATCAAAGTGAGTTCGTTGAATTTTGGATGACTTTTTCTCTTTTCTCTACCTTTCTTGAAAAACAACACAAATGTTCAAATGGATGAGCAAAATTCGATTATCACTCTACAGAAAAAGAAGATAATCATGGTCTTTTCCAAGAACATATAAGAGCAATGTTTTCTTTATGGTAAACAACATAAGTGTTCAAATGGATGAGCAATATTCGATTATCACTCTACAGAAAAAGAAGATAATCATGGTCCTTTCCAAGAACACTTTTAAGGCTCTGTTCTCTTTCCTTATGTTCAAAAGGATGGGTAATATTCGATTATCATTCTACAGAAAAAGAAGATAATCATGGACTTTTCCATGGAACATAAGAAAGATTATACTAAGCAAAGCTTAAAGTTTCTCATTGCTCTTTACAAAAGTTGTTTTCTAAGATCTCCCCTCTGTTCCTTTCTTTCTCCTGAAAGTCATCCTTCTTCAGTGGTTTGCTGTCCTTTGATCAAATCTTCTTTAGGAAATCTGGAAATGATTGGGTTGTCTATATAGCCTTCAGTGAGTTTTATGATCTAACTGCTGTAAATCTTCTTGACTGTTTTTCTGTGCTTACTCTTCTTTACTTCATTTCATTCAGGCTCTTCAAAGAAGTTTGTGGTGTCATCACAATGCAGTCCTTTGAATTTCAGTATTTCTTCCCGGTTTTAACCTTAGAACTTGCAGCTACTTGATATATAT
The DNA here is from genome assembly GCA_036873135.1 of Clarkia xantiana subsp. parviflora. Taxonomy (NCBI): domain Eukaryota; kingdom Viridiplantae; phylum Streptophyta; class Magnoliopsida; order Myrtales; family Onagraceae; genus Clarkia; species Clarkia xantiana. The sequence goes on from JAPTYO010000001.1 coordinate 52,456,510, forward strand.
GGATTTAATTTTTCTGACTTTCTGAAAATCCTTGCTTTCAATCCTGCTTTTCTGATCTTAAAATCTTTAAGCTCTCTTTCTCCTCAGGATCTCAGCTTCTAAAGGGAAATACAAAGTACTTCTTCATGACTTTCAATGTGTTGCCTTGAATTTTTTTTTTTTGAAAGCTGAAATGCAAGAAAAACAAAGACTCATGGGGAATGATAGAGAAATATATATGCACTGATTTGTGAAAGAACTTAGTTTGAGGATGTGTTTGTAGTTAGTCAAAGCTTAGGGATCTATATGTAATTACAATCTTCTGGAGTCTATAAATACCACTCCAAAATATCTTGTAACCAACTTTTGATCAATGAAATTCATTCCCGCATTATTCTGCAATCTCATCTTCTCTCAAAATAATCAGAGAGAAAGCTTTGCTTTCATAAATTTGGTGGGCTACTCCTACTATTACCAGTTGGTTTTAGTATGGAACCTCACTGGGCTTATGTAGTGAGCTTGGGCTCGCTCCCCAGTTTTATTTCCTAACAAATGGTATCAGAGCCGGTGGCCGGTAAGGGCAACTACAGGCTGTTTCGAGTTCGGCTCCTGGCTCGGTGCATGATTGTTAATTGTACATGTGAGTAAAGTGTATCATTGTTAAGTGTACATGTGAGTAAAGTGTACCACATCAGTTAGATTGAAAGAGTTGGAACACTATATAAGCTTGATGGGCTACTCCTACTATTACAAATTAGTTTTAGTATGAAACATCACTCTGCTTATAAGCTTATGTAATGGGCCTGGAATCGCTCCCAGTTTTATCTCCTAACAGTCGGCTGGCAAAAGAATAAACTAAACTATATATTATGCAGGTAATTAATAAAGTGGAAATAAAAAAGCACCTATAGAGTAGCCAATGAGAGTCTTACATATTTTTCAGGCTACGTACACGTACTTCAGTAGCTAGCTAGCTAGCTGTGTGGGGAATGCAATCTCCACATACTTCTAGTGTTTGGTAAATATATAATTGACAAAAAGTATTTGTCTTCATCTTAATAATGAAATAACTACTAATCCAATAATTATAATAATAATCTAATGATGGTAACAAATCATCAAAAGCTGGGAAATCCTTTGATTCGGGTGAAGAGGATAACATTTAAAAGTTTAGCCATTAGTAAGTATTTGTTTTCATTTCACTATTAATTTTATATATATACTCCCGTCCCGTGCATGCATGGAATACAAAAATTGGTGTGCCCCACAGGTTGATTGACACGAAGACAAAAATTCCTATGATGTGGCAGGAAAATGAGTTGTGTTATATAATCTTTTTGGCTAGTTCATAAAAATTAAATCAATTATTCTATAGTATATCATCATAATAATGAAGGTTAATTATTACTTAATTAGCAGCTGCCAGGATGTCCAACAGAAGAAGACGGTTTCATTAATTTAACAGAAAATCTAAATCTTGTATTTTTGTCTCTTCTTTTGGCTATATATATATGTACCAACTAACTCGGTGAACTATACTATATATGTTATTTTTACATATTTATTTAATTAAAAAATACAATAAGTATTTGTCTGATTAGGATTTGGTTCGGTAACTAATTAACTGCATCAGGCGAAAATGAGGTTTTAAATTAATATATTGGAAATAAAGTATGGGTTAATTAGCTTTTATTTACATGTGGCAATATGAAAGGGACACGAGTATGTGTACTTTTGCATGACCGATGGACATATATATATATGTAGATCGATCAGTATATAATGTATATAGCCAATTAAATTGAAGGGTGATTTCTTAATCAAAATACATTATTATAAGTTATACAATACCATCTGTCTTTGTTAGGCCAGGTTTTGTAGGATTGTATATATCTATCTAATTAATAATTAATTTTCCAAAAAAAATTAACTAATTAATTATAACATTATCTTTCTACCAATTAAATTAACGATCGAGTTGATCACAATTCTAGTTTTGTTTTCTTCTTCTCAAGAATTCTATAGTTTATATAGTTTGTCTCTATCACATCATCATAAATATAATATATAATATATGCATACACATACATGTGTATATATATATATAGATAGATATATAGATATTTCCTCAAAAGAGAGCTGAGCCCAACATACCTTCTATATATACAAGATGGGCCACATAGACATGATTAGGCTTTCATAATGAACCTTCATTCCCAACAGATATACTGCAGACCCTATTTCCAATAACGGATAATATATATTATATATTCATGGGCTTAATTAATTTCATATCGAACATATCCTGTTTACAGGAGCAACATCTATTATATTATATTAATTCGGCATCGGAAGCCCTCTGGCTGACACGTGGACAGTTTGTCCAGTCAGCGTTGCCTAATTTAATCGGAATTTAATAGGGGCTCTCTAAATTTAGATACATAATATTGATTGATTCAAAATTAAGAAGTATTTTTATATCCTATTTTAGTATCTACGCAATTTTAAGAAACAAATTAATTAAAAGTTTCCTTTTAAATTCATTGTCCTTACAGTTTGGTTTCGGAAAACCATAGGCCGCCACATAATCAGTTTAATTAAGCAACCGTTTAAAGCAATATATAGTAATAATAATAATAATTAACATAGACAATTATAATGTAAACTATATTATATTTTCGTTACTTTAGTATAGCTGCGGTAAATATGGTATTGACAACTCGAGGAAATTTTAATATATATTATAATACCATTTAATGCAATGATCTATATATAAGGAAAAACGTTATATATAATATACATATACATTATACTATAATAATAAAACGTAGAGAACCTCTGTTAATTAGATTATAAATAATACTTGCTTAATGCTTCTCTTGGCAAATCTCAGTTCGGTGGAGGTAATCTCTAATACTCCGACTTTTTTTATTCATTCATAGTTGAACCCTAATAAAATATTATAATAGTTGATTTTATTTTTGTTCTTTTTACAGCTGAATCACAATAAGATGTTATAAGAATCGATGTAATTATTCGTCGGTAAGTAATTTTCGCTTGACGATGACGAGACTTATTAATAGGTATAGTTGTTTCATTCGATGCATGTTTTTTTTTTGTATAGTTTTAGGTTGGTGCGTGTTTATCATAACATGTGAGATATGTAATTTACTTAACTCTAAACGTTTCGTTAGATGACATATTTCTAATTTATTTACCTCAGTATAAAGAGCAACTATCGATTCCCATTCTTCAGAGCCAGGAGGTATAAGCTAAAAGGATGTGGATAAGGAGAAAAATTCAGATATATTCAATAGGGACTCGGTACACACTAATTCGAGGAGGCTGCCAACTCTCTAAGGCTCGAGTGTTAGTGAAGAGGAGGAAGATGAAGATTCAAGTTTGATAAAAGAAAAAACTCTCAATTAGGATTGCAGGTATTAATGTTTCTGTTGGTTTGCTCATCTTTTTTTATTTACTGGGGTTACTCCATTGGCTGGTGTGTTGGTGAAACTTCTTTAAGGTGTCATTATGTGTCTTTAATTCTGTATAAGTAATTTTTTGTGCAGTTTGCGTACTTTTGTTTTAACATTCGTTAGAAATTGAACTAATTTACGTATGAGAATAATAATATATTTATAAAGGGGTCTTGCTTATATATACTTTATAATTTTATGAGAGTTGGTTTTACGCTCTGGTATTAAGGCATGTACGGCCGAGAGGTCTGAAAATTAATTTTTACAGCCTTAATATATATATTTAGAACACGGTATATATAAATAATTAAGAAGGCTAATGCAAAAATACACACTTATGTATGCACTACTTCCCTAAGTTCTGTACTGCTACGTTTATGTTTATGTTGGTATAATATTTCAATTTTTAGGTTAATTTAAATTATAAAAAATTTCAATATTATATGAAAATCTTCAAACTATTTTTATCTCAAATCCAATTTTAATAATTTTTTTTTAATAATAATGTTAAACTCAATATTTTAGTTCGATTTTCTTACTCGCGCGGTGCGCGAGGTTAGCATCTAGTTTATATAACAAGGTTTTAACCTTTATTATATAATAAGTAAACCATAAAAAAACATTATTATTCATAATTACACTTACAAAATTGAATGATATAAAAACCTTGGCGGATTTAAGAACTGTAAAATGAAGGTACACTATTTCGAGAAAAAAATAAATTATTTTGCTATATAAAAATTAATATTGTTAATATAATAAGACGTGCGCTTTAACCAATTGTCACATTAGTCCGAACTTGTGGGTGAATGCATTCAGCACACTCTTATACTATATCAACATCCTCTAGACCACCTAAGTATATTAACTTTATTCGGGTCGAGTTTTCAGCGCGGTCACCTTGGTCAAACTCAATTTGGTCTAGATAACATGATAGATGATCTCGACCGACCTCAATTGGATCTAAACATAATAAGATTCAAAATCTATTAACAAGTCTTTTGGTCTATGATGTTTGACAACTTTTGGGTTTTGGTCAATGATGTTTTTTTTACCTAGTTTTGGTAGCATATGTTTGTAGATTTTTTCTAGTTTTGGTCTAACCGTTATATTCCGTCCATTTTTTGACATGTACAAGTCACGTGATCCACCATAAACTTTCAATTTTGTTCAATTTAGTTCCTCTAATACTTTCCTAACCTTTTTTTGGTTCAATTTAGTCTCGAAATTTCAAAAATTCAATTGGACCTATTGTCCAATTGGGGTCAATTTTGAGACTTCGGGACTAAATTGAACAAAAAAAAAGGTTAAGAAAGTATTAGAGGACTAAATTTAAAGTTTATGGTAGATCACGTGACTTGAACATGTCAAAAAATGGACGGAATGTAACGGTTAGACCAAAACTAGAAAAAATCTGCAAACATATGGTACCAAAACTAGGTAAAAAAAACATCATTGACCAAAACCCAAAAAATATCAAACATCATGGACCAAAAGACCTATTAACCCTTTTTTTTTATTACATTTAAAATGCAGTATACATAAATAAAACATATACACTCTAATATCATATTAATAATAAAATGTGCATCTTAATTAATTATCCAATAAATCCCAACTTTTAGATGAATAAAATATATATAAAACATCATATCAATTGAACTTAAGGGGACAGTTGGGAGGCCATGACAGTGTTGGGAGATGAAGAAATGGAAGGAAGAGGTTATATGGCTGCACTCCACACCTTCCTCTTTTCACCTCAAACAAAACCAATTGATTAATATTTCTTTTTCTTCTTACATCCACATACATAAGTGCAAACTAATTATTATTATTAGATACAGAATTAACTAATATATTGGATAAATGAAATAAGTAATATGGAATGAAAAATGATTATTTTAATTTAAGAGTAAAATTGACAATTCTCTATTTCAAACTTTATTTATAACTAAATAGCTTTATTATGATTCTCAATTCATATATTGGGAGAGTCGAACTCCACCACCCGCCCGCCTCGTAGATGATCCGACTCCAGTACGCCAAGAGAAATGGCAGCCCCCTCGTGGAGAATTCATAAAGCTGAATTGTGATGCTGCTTGGTGTCACCGAACAAGACGAGGTGGTATTGGGATAATAGCTCGAAATCACTTAGGCCATGTTGTTGGGGGAAGACACCGCTCTTTGCTCGGTGATGGGATCCTAAGCTTAGAGGCGTTGGCAATACTGGAGGCGTTAAATCTAGTGGTACAAGAAGGGTGGAATCAGGTGGAAGTTGAATCAGATTCCTTGGAGATCATCCTTGCATTGAAGGACCCTACTTCTGAAAGGGATTGGAGAGTTGACACCATCATTGACAACATTTTATGCCTTGCAGATCGGGTACTTGAAGTGAAGTGGATTAATATATCACGGAAAGCGAATGAATGCGCAAACTGGATAGCCATCCAATCTAGATTGATGTCGTGTTTTGATAATTGGGTTCTCACACCCCCGCCATCTCTTTTGAATTTGATTGTAAAGGATCGGGATCTTATCCCGCCTTAAACACTATGTTATTTGATATTGAATAAATGAAATACAACTTTTGGCAAAAAAAAAAAAAAAAAAAAATTCATATTCTTTATGTGTTATTATTGCAAACATATATGTCATAAAGATATATTGAAATAATTAGCTATCTAATAAATACACATTTGTTTTATTGAGACTCACAATCTTTATACATCAAATCAAGTTGTATAAAGCATAGATATTAAATCAATTTCATTTAGAAAATACAAGATAAATTACATACATTATATAACAATATAATAATAAGTAATAACTTAATAATCCACTATAAAATAAAACCCATATTTTTCTCTACAAAAAAGTAGTTGACTTGTTTGATGACTCATTTTGTTCTATGATTCAACATTAATTGACAAAATAAAATATGTTATACACTTGTCGCCGCAGCTAGCCAGCCAGGGCACTATTACACAACAATCAATGAAGCCAATAAAACAAATTGACATTGCAAAGTGGACTTGCATTCAAAATTTAGAGAGGTAAAAATAATTGATATAATTAGAAATTTTAGGTTATCTATATATTGAAAAAATGTGTTGCCCCATCAACGTCAACTGCCTTAATTATTTTATTCATCCTTTATAATATCGTAGAAATATATATATCTATGTATATGTATATTCCTCTAGTCTTCTATATATATGTAAATATGAACAAGTTGTGTGTAGTGATAACTAAAAGGAGGGACAATAAGACGTGCATGTTTTCTTTCATGTACATAGTATATATATAGTTACACAAGTTATTTACTATGGTATGGTGAAGGTGAACCAGTAGCTAGCTAGTACCATCTTTTCAGTTAATAATAATTAATGTTAGGTTCACTTTCTTTATCCCCGTACTATATATGAAGCCCCGTTCCCAACATCCATCAGAAGTTGTCCCTCTATATGGGGAAGCTTTTAAAGCATTTTTTTAGCACAAACTTCCTACGAATATACTAGAATAGTATGTGAATATATAATAGAGACACTAGCTCGATAGCTAGCCACTTAATTGGTTAACGTTGAAGTTCATTTTGAACGTGTTTCATAAATATGCCAGACAGAACAACTCATCGACCAAGAACTTTAATATTTAGGGGATTTTGCCACGCTAATATAACGCACATTTACGTAAATATATTACAAATCAACCCATTTAAAAAAATTAAAAAATTTATTTTTAAAATTTCTTGTAGTGAGATTCAACATATTACAAAGAGGGTAGCTAAAGTTTTATTTGAAATGATTTTTATATAAAAAACATATTAAAAAAATTGAAAATGATCTTCCAACTAACTTCATTTAGTTTTTCAAACATTATAAACAAAAAATAATGTAATAAAATAAATATGTGGTCAAGCTATTATAATATATATATTTATAAATCATCCGAAGCCTTATGTTTATAATATTTACAATATTTATGGTATGGTACCAATTTTCAAATTAAATAATTTATTATTGAATCTATTAAGGAATTATGAATGTTTTGTTTAATTTAATAGAGAGTGAAAGCAAAAGAAACAAGAACTACTATTATCGAGATATTCCGAGAAACAGAAATTCACTGTTGAGACAGGAGTTGGAACATTGACTTGATGTGACGGCAAAGAGTCTTGCTGTTGTCAATATTTCTCTGCACCCGCCGCCATTTCTTTTCTCCCTCCGTCACATCCATCTCTCTCTTCTTTCCGCCATTTTTAAGGTATCTGCCTATTTATTAAGCTTACCCTAACTCTCTTCACAGACCCATCCCTTTCCTATTTATTATATAATATAATAACCCAATATATAAATAATATATATATATATATATATATAAGTAACATGATTCATATGGATATATTCCAGTAAACTGTCATTTTTTTCAAAGAAAACCCCAATCCCGAGTCTTTGAGGTTGCACGAAAATGAATGAATGAATTACCCAACACAAAAAAAGGCATATCACATTTATTATATTAGGTATAGGTATATGTATAATATTATAAACAAGCTTTTGGATATAAATAAGACTTATAGGAGTAGAATGAAAAATTTTCATTTCTATGAAGCACGTCTGATGTCATGAATGATTTGTGAAGTACGAATCGCCAAAGGACGAACAAATCTTAAGATAGATTGTGATAATGGAGAATCTGACTATACTGCTGCACTCTACTATATATATATATATAATTATATATGTAATAATAATATTTCCTAGCTAGCTAGCTGGACTTGAAACTTCTTGACTTAATTAATTAATTAAGGGGTTAATAATATTAATACCCGGTGTTGGTTCCAGTGGCAGTGACGGCGGAGGACTGGAGCTGGAGTAGGTGGTGGTAACAGTCGGCGGCGGTGGGGCGGTGCTCCGGGTTGGGATCCAAGCAGCGGTTCTGAAGTTCTCTCAACATCTTGAGGGTCCCACCAGGCAAGCCACATGTCTTGACAAGATACCCCACTCCCCAGACGTCAACCTTGACCCCGTGCATCCCCCGCCCCATCTCCGGCGCCTGGTACCCACGCGCCGGGTACGCTATCATCTGCGGTGCAGTTGCCGCCTGCTCGAACCCAGTGACCACCCATTCCTGATGTTCCGGCAGCCCTCGTCGCATCACCTTGTCCCAGCTGAGGTCCCTGTGCATGAACGACAGGTCGTGCAGCGCCACCAGCGCCTTGGTCACGCACATCAACGCCTCGACCAGCTCCTCGGTGCTGACGGGGCGATGTCGGACGGCACGTGGCTTGAATACAAGAGCCAGATCCATCTCCACCGGTCGGTGCAAGAACTCAGCATGTGGGACCCGCTGGTCGAGAAAATCGTATATCTCCTTGACGGCAGCCCACTTGGCCTTGGTCGGAAAGATTCTGGTGACGGTGTTGGGTGTCATTTCGACGATCACGTCCTCCCCCTCCTCCGAATGATCAACTCTATCGAAATCACTGTACGGAAAAGGAACCTTGTTGTTGTTGAAACACCGGTCGCCCAACAAGGCCAACAGACCCGCCACTCTATAGCACGGAACCAGACACTTCAACCGGTCGGAATTAGAGGACAGATCAAGCGTGCACAAATCAGTTCGAACCACCTGAAGATTCTGTGATCTGCTCAAAGCACAGAAGGTTACTGTGTAGCCAACCGCATGGTACCCTAAAATGTAAGGAATGTCACCGTAGGTCCACGTCAGCTTCTGGACGATGGAGGTTGAAGGGTTAGTATAGGAATTTTCACGGCGGCGATGAACTTCCTCTCCTCTCCAAATACAAAAGTTGCGGACGAAGCCGGTGACGTTTGGCCACTCATCTTGTAGCTGTGTTGAGGATGATTCAGAAGAAGAAGGTTTTCTGGTGATGACAAGGTCAACGGAGCAGAACTTGGCTATGACTCGGTTGATGCAGTCGTCCCAGAGGCCGATGAAGGAGTCCCGGCTGGTGGCCGTGCCTGCAGTGATGCTAGGGTTGTTCCGGACAATGGGGCTTATGATGTCGGACATGATTGACCGGCAGTCAACTAAGGTGGTGCTGCTGCATGTGTCCACGAAAAACGACTCCTTTCCCTGAGGAAGCTCTTTGTACACCTCTCTTTGGATCGGGAACCGGAGCTCCTCCGGCGGCGGCTCTTGGATGTACCACGACAGCTCCAACAGGCTTGGCAGGCTCGGCGGCGGGACACGTAGGCACCCAACGTAGTACTCTGTCGGATCTTGAATCTCCCCCCAGGACGACGACACAGCTGCTATTACATTATCTCTTCTAATTATTATTATTATTGGTTGAGGAGATTAATTAATTAATTAAAGGAAGATAATATTTATAATTAAGAAGATACGTACATTTGATTAACGGAAGATGGTGAATGATGGAATTATTAGAGTTTCTGCGACCCAAGACTTTGAGGTGTTGACCGGGTATGAAACGGTCAACGGAGAAACCCTTATAGGGACCGGCTTCGAAAGCCTCCATTGGAGAGGGCACCAAGGAATCATCGAAGAAGATGAGTTGATCGGCGTTTAAGAAGCTCATCAATCCTCCTCCTTGGAGCCTCACTCTTCCACGGTGGGTCTCACCTTCTTCAGCCCAGAGGCTAACTGATTCCTCCCAAATCATCTTCATCTTCCCCATCCGGTGAAGTTCTTTCACTTCCCCCTGCTGAGGCAGTTGCGCGTACTTACTACTACTGCTGCTCCCATGATGATGATGATACAAGGTCGTTGCTGTATCCATTCCAACTTGCTGCTTCGCTCTGCAACCTGCACCATTACATTCATTAATTAAATTGAACTCTATCTTTAATCATAGAAAAATCGGATTACTGTTAATTAGATAGAAAATTAATTAAGTTTTTTTTTTTTTTCTAATTATTACCCCTTCCTCCTGCTGCTTCATCATCGACGACTACCTTGAACGGCGGAGGAGGAGGGAGAGGCGAAACGCGTCCGGGGGCTGTGGCCACCAGCGCGGAGGAGTGCCGGCTAGTCTGAGGAGTTGCTGATCTCATACGCGGACCCATGAAGTGAGACAGCTCCTCGAACACCTCTTCGTCGAATGAAGCAGGTAGTCTGTGGATCTTTCTCTCATACGGCGACAACCTAAAATAGCTCTTTCCGACCACCACCTCCTCCTCGCCGCCGCCGGATCTCTCCCACTCGTACACTTTCCTGAACTCTCCCAGCATGTTGTCCCACTTTGTCCCGGCCGTCTTTGCGTCCCGCTTCACTCCATGCCGGTTCAGGAACTCCGCCACTTCCCTGTCCTTTTCCGCCCTTGTCTTGCTCCTCCCATCTCCGCCGCTGATCTGACCTCCGGCGTCTGCAGACTCATATATTGACGATCCGCCTTGGTACTGGATCCTCCAAGCCCTAGCCAACCTGCACCACCACTATATTATTAATCCATCTCTCCCAATCAACACTATTCTTCAAACATTATTTAATTTTTTTTACTTTTATTTAATACACACAGACAAATTATATTATATATATTCAAAAAACATCCATCGTGGGACAAATCTAACCACAGCATCTCGTTCGGCTTCCACACAGGACTCACGTACTTCCCTTTCCGGAACTGCGGGTGGTGGAAATGCTCTCCGGCGGCCGCCTCCGGCTTGTTGGTCTCTTGTCCGGCGGAGAAAGAAGGAAGTGGGGACTGTGTGGGAGATGACGTGGTATCGGATGAGGAAGCAGCGAGTGGTAGTGAAGTAGGGTTTGGCGTCGACGACGGGCTTGACTCCGTCGCCGGCTGAACAACGGAGACCAACTGCTGCTTCGGCGAGGCTAGCTGCTTCCATTGACCGAATCTAGGCCGCTTAGGGTTCAGGGCGGGCTCGAATTGCTCAAACGTGGCGGAAGCCACGACGCCGGGAACGAAAATGGGTGCGGGGATGAACGGCGCGGCTTCGACCACCGTGGGTATAGAGTGGTGGAGCTGGGACGGCGGCTGCCGCGTCTCACCGGAATCATTGAGAGGATCAGTTGGCGATGAAGAGGTAATCTGCTGAAGCTTAGGTTGCTGCGGCTGGTGTTGCTGCTGCTTCTTTGGGGTGTCTCCTCTGTTGTCAGCCATCTCACATGGGCCCTAAAAATTAACCCTCGATCGCTTTCTCTTTCTCAGACTAAGAAACTCACAATATATATGAAAGAAAATAAAGACAAGTATATAACTATATATAATAATAACGATAATTTTTTAAGAAGAAAAAGAGAAACCTTAAAGAAGGAATAGAGAGACTTTGCAGCTTCACTTCATTAATTAATTCACTTGCTTCTTATAAATGTAAATAAATATGAGGTAGACTTCAGCTCCCATCTCGTGATTATTTACTAACCATTTAACCTAAATAATTATTAATTAGACTCTATACATGTATCTAATTAGCCAGCATCAAATTTAAATCTAATAAGCAAACAAGTTTCGATCTTGCTTATTTTTAAAGAGCAACATTTAAGATTCGTTTCGACGGACGTAATCTGAAATGACTTAAAATGTAAAATTATAAATAACACGAGTTAAATAATATAATATGTTTGTTTGTGTTGTAATATGAAGAGTAATGTTATATTACAATATTTGGTATGCTTTGTAATGTGCTTTGTAACATGAATTTAATTTTTTATTATTATATTATTTTATATGAGAGTATAAAATATTTTAGTATGATTCGATTTTAAAAAGTATTTATTTTGAAGAAAAAAAATTGCCTTACTTTTTAAACTTTATATTTCTTGTTTAATACATATATTTTATTCATGAACCCTAAAAAATTAATATTAAGATATTAGAACTAAATTTGCAAAACTATTAAAATTCTATTTAAAGAAACATTTTATATAAATTAATATGATCATTTTCATAAAAAAAATCTTACGAAAAAAATTTATTCATTTTGTACGAACATCATGTGCATTACTCTTTATTATAATAATGCGTCATGGAGTAGATAAAGAATAAAAATATAATAATATTAACAGAATTACAAAGTGGTTATTTATTTAATAAATAATAATCAAATAATAAACACTTCGTAATTTTGGATGTAATCTTCCATTACATCTATTTTTTGATACAAAATCACGTTACAGTAAATGTAGTTGGATGTAATCTCATATTACAATGGACTTTACGATATAATGCACATTACATTGTTTATCTTACCAAACAACGTAGTTGGAATGTAATATGAGACACAATGTGAAATTACATCTTACATTAAATTCATCCAAACACCTCATTAGTTTCTCAAGTAAACTCTTCTAACTCATAAAGTATTATTTAACATATGAATACATATAATTTTTTAGAAAATGGAATAAAAAAGTAAAAAATGTTGTGCGTTACGAAAATGACTGTTACAACCGAGTCACTCTAACTACAACTACTTCTAACTAGACGATGTTCGTATACCCAACAATGTCTTTAAGCATAAACTTCCAAGCCCCTCTAGATAGGAGATACACAATGGATAACAAAGTCGGGTTGTTGGAGAATTTAAATTCTGGTCATGTCATACGCAACCGAATTAGCTTCTCAATATATATATCTAAGCTTGTAATGACGAAATTGAAGCAAAAACTCTTGCAATCCAAAATAATGAATTTTATATATAAATCCATAGTATCCGTAATAAGCTTTTAAACAATCGATAATCATTTGTTTATATGTGTAAGGACTTGATCTCCGACTGAAGCGCAAAGGAAAAATCATTATAAATGATCAAAAGTTCTATAGAAAAACTAATAATAATTTCTAATTAAGAAAAAAAAAATTAGAGATTCAATTTTCTTTCCGATGACTCCCAAAATCCCATTTCAATTATACATGCACATACTTTTTTTGTCTGAATATAAAGTTAGTCGTACACACTAAGGGTACGTTTGTTTGCCGGTATTGCGATATCCTAATACCGGTATTAGCTAATATCTTATTTGTTTACACTTGGTATTGGTATTAGCTAATACTTGGTATTAGCTAATACTCAATTGTATGAGGAATTTGAAATTAGATTATACCAACTAAAAGTGATGTACTAATTAATACCAAACTCAAAATCACTTATTTACCCCTAACCTTATTTAATATACAACAACTACCCCAACTTCGGCTCATAACATCGGCCACCGGCGACCCCGGCCGGACTCCGGCGACCCCCGCCGGACCCCTGGCCAGACTCCGACGACCCCCGACCGTCCTTCAATTATAATAATAATAATGAAAAAATGAATATATCTATTTAGAGGTATTTAAGTCTTTTAGTCATTGCATTAGGATATCCTAATACAAAGTTCATTCAAACATTGTATTAAGATATTCTAATACATGACACAATCAAACATTGTATTAGTTAAGCATGTATTAGCTAATACCGGTATTAGGATATCGCAATACCGGCAAACAAACGTGCCCTAAGGGCATGTTTGATTGTATGTATTAGGATATACTAATATATGTTTTATCTAATACTTTGTTTGTTTTGCTTTGGTATTGGTATTAGATAATACAAGAGTATTAGGTAATACTCATTTCTATAGTAAATCGTGTATCACTAAAAAAATCATGTATTAGCTAATACATGGTAGCTAATGACCAAAATACCCCTAACCTTACTTAATATATAACAACTACACCAACTTCGGCTCATAACATCGGTCACCGGCCAAACTCCGGTGACCTCCGGTCGGACTCTGCGACCTCCGGCCGGACTCCAGCGACCTCCGGACCTCCGGCGACCCCCGGCCGGACTCCGTCAACCACTAGCCGGACTTCAATTATTATAATAATTAAAAATGTACATAGATTTAGTGACATTTAGGTCTTTTAGTCATTGTATTAGGATATCCTAATACAAAGTTCATCCAAACATTGCATTAGGGTATTCTGATACATGATTCAACCAAATATTGTATTAGCTTAGCATGTATTAAGTTTAGTCGATACTTAGCTAATACTTGTATTACCTAATACATGCAATTAAATATGCCCTAAAACTTGTGAGGCATGCATGCAAAGTTACTGATGAATTTTCTTTAGCAGATTTCAATTTTTTTTAATAATAATAATATAAATAGTGCATGTTTTTATAATTGAATTAAGTGAAAGAGAAAGAGGGTTATTGATTTGTCATATTTGACAAGTAATAAGAGTGTGTGTTGGAGTTGGACAGCAGGGTTATAGGGGAGAGTAGAGATGTATGCACAAAAGAAGGTAAGAGTATCAATAATGACATTGTACCTTACTGAGAAAAGCGGCTCCAGGATTTAACATTCTTTCACCCTCATTTAATTCCAATAAATACCTACTTTTTTTTAACACTGCTTATTCTAAGTGGTTTAGCTTCGAAATCTCAAGTTTAAAATTTCTCAGGAATGTCAACTCGTAGCGACCTGATATAAAAGTATTAGGTTCCGTCTGACCCACATACCGCGTCAGATATATGAGGATGCGAGTAGAGCTGGATATAACAGACCAGCCTCTTGACTATACCTGGCTGCTGGTGGGGTTATGACGTTCATTGACGGGGTCAGTGCATGCGTTGGATTTTCACTAAGTCTGATCGGAAAAAAAACCCAGAAAGTGAGCAGGAGAGCCCGAACATTATATAACGGGATGAGCCTAGAGTCGTCACTATTAGCTCATTCATTTTCATTGAAAAAAAAAACCTACTTTTTTAATATTATAATAACTTATATAATTTGTATATATATAAGAAAGAATGAATTAGGGAAGGAGCGTCTCTTCTCCAATAGGAATTAAATTTAGAATTATATCAAGGAAGAAGAGTAGAAGAAGAGAGTGGAAAGTGGAGTTGATAGCGACTGTTCAATTGAATGGTTACTGCTCCATCACTCATCATCACTCTCTAGTTTGGCCATCCCCTGCCCTCCTGCCTTTCTCGATTACCAGTAAATATATACTTCTTCTTCATTCTGTGGACGAAACCCTCCTTCATCAGATCCATATTATATAATATATGTACGTATATATGGCTTAATTATATTTTTATTATAGTCCCATCCCATTAATTATATTCGTGTTTTCAAATTCATCGTTAATTAAATTAATCTAATAAAACAACTGCACTCTCGTATTTTCAAGCCTACGTATACCTTGATTATAGATAA
The DNA here is from genome assembly GCA_036873135.1 of Clarkia xantiana subsp. parviflora. Classification (NCBI taxonomy): domain Eukaryota; kingdom Viridiplantae; phylum Streptophyta; class Magnoliopsida; order Myrtales; family Onagraceae; genus Clarkia; species Clarkia xantiana. Next base: position 52,472,124 of record JAPTYO010000001.1, read on the forward strand.
GTACAAGATAGATACATATCCAACATCTATATAATTTATAATAATGGCATCTTGAATTAATATTTGGGCTCGAGCTATAGTCTACCTGACAAACCAGAAATGCATGATATGATATGATGTAGAATAATAATGGAGTGGGATATATGTATATAGAGGCGTCCCTTTCAACACTGATTCAAGGAGGTGCATCCAAAAAATAGAACATTACCTGTCTACACTACACTATAGATATACAAATACAACGTCTCATATATTTATTCATTTATATAATATCAAGGAAAATATTCTTGGTTAGCTTAGAGTTTACACCAAGTTAACAACAATCTTATTATTTCATTTTAAGGATTAATTTACTCAATTTAATATATGTTTTTAGAAAAATAAATAAAACCACCCAACACTTGTTACACTAGATCAATGTGCTCTGAACCAGTGACCTGAACAATATTATGGTTGGATCATCACAACAATAACTAAAGTTAGTCGCAGTTTGTAAGAATTTTACAACAATCTTATTATTGTAAACATTATGGAACTGAATTAAATTTTACAATTTGCCACAAAGCATGGGCGGCTGCACGACCACAAAAGGGGACAAAACATCCCATTTTTATATGTTGTTTTAAAATTATATTATATATATTTTCTTACTTAAATACTAAATTAATTCCAGTTTTATAAGTAAGTTAAGAAAGTGATTAAGCTATTTTATTAAAGTGATTTTGTAAACTGTTAATTCATTTTGAACACTCTATAAATTGTTTAGCTGAAGTTTATTTTTTTACAAACATTGGTGGATAATTTGATAACTGGAGATTTTTGTAACAATATATTAACTCGGGTTTCACTTTGTGAACAATCTGATAGCTGTATATTTTTTTTAACAATATATTAACTCGGGTTTCACTTTGTGGACAATTTGGTAGCTGAAAATTTATCTACCAAACGAAACTCGAGCTAGTAAATAGGCCACAAAAGGAAATTTGAACTAGTAAATTGATCACAAAGTGAAATATAAGTTATTAAATAGTAAAGAAAACTTCAAATAACAATTTGTCCACGAAGTAAAATCTAAACTACCAAATTATCCAAAAAAAAATTAGATAGCAATTCGTCATAGTCCTCGTATGGCTAGAAATTTGACAACTAACCTTTACTTTTATTACATAATGCATTACAATTAATATAAAGTATGAATATAAAATTTTCAATCAATATTTGCAACAATGATATATAGGAAAGAGAAACTATTTATAATTTTATTTTTGATAAAGTGAATGGCAAATAGTATAATGAACAAGTTTAAATTGAAAATTAATTAATTCAGATTATTAAAACCTATATATACTTGGAATCACTCCCAGCTCCAAGCATATATATATATATATATATATGGAGTTTCTTTAAACTATACCCAGAAAGTGAGGCAGGGTCCGGGCCAAGCATGCACTGGGCTGGGCGCGGCCAGAGGTGGCACTTGGCAGTTGCCTAAAGCCACCACCGTCTCAACCGCCCCCCTTTCTCTCTCTTTTCTTCTCACACTTTATATTTATATATATTATTATATATATATCATTATTAGAATTATTATATACGAATATTCATTAATCAGTATACTGTATACATATATATCTTGTCATGTTTATCAGTGAAATTTTGTCATATATATACTAGGGGCATTGGACACTACTAAGCTGAGGGGATATACTCATATATATTGTCGGCACGTAGCTACTAGTAGAGCTAGCTAGGTTTTATTATCGCATCCAATAAGCACCATTATTTGTGGTCAGAAAGTCAAAAACTATGCTTTTTTTTTGTCTCGAACTAGCTAGCTACATGCCTACATATATATATAGAAACCAGATTCATTGTGGCGTGTTAAGAGTCTCTTCTAACCATCAACAACTTAACCTTATATGATGTGAAAGTACAATGTATGTTTTCTGGTGTGCCGGTGATCTACTGTTGCAAAAAGTTCATTGTCACTGAATTTGGCATCCCGTGCCACTTCACATATCCATATCATATGGGTAGAATAATACATGTATATATTGTATATATTGATGATGAGGTAATGAATTGATACGATTATATTACAATAGGTATTATGAATATATATATAGGTTATAAGTAAGAAAATATGAAAAAGATATATGTTACATGATATTATGTAATCTAAAAAAATATAAACAAATTATAATTTTCTAATTTACATTTATAAAATGCCCCGCAAGAAGGACGTAATTTTGAGAAGTCCTATTTTATCACAAATCCCTGAGATAGTGATTTGTATGATCATCGACAAATTGATCATCATTCGTTGAGATACGAAGATCTCTAAGAGAGCCTTGCTGTACTTGTGCTCGTACAAAGTGATAAGTGACGACAATGTGCTTCATGTAGGAGTAAAAACAATGATTCACACTTAACTTGGTGGCCCTCTTATTGTCACAGTATAGAGTTGGAGATGAATCTAAGACAACACCAAGTTCTTGTAGAAGAGAACGAACCCAGATGGACTCGACGTTGGCGTCCGCAATTGTATGCATTCGACTTCCGTGGAGGACCGAGCAACACAACGTTGACAGTAAGAGCTCCAAGAAATCACATTATGCCCAATATATACTAGATATGTTGTGGTGGAAGTGCGGTCATCTGTGTTAGTGGCCCAATCGACATCGAAAAATACCTGAAAACGTAGCGGAGATCAATCACGAAAAAATAGGCAATATTGCACTTTAGATAGCGAACAATTTCACAGCCATCCAATGCAGCTTTTGTTGGCATTTGGTGAATGGGCCGCCATAATAGAAACCATTTAATATAAGCCCGACAGTTAAGGTGATTGGGCTATGTCAAATTAGGAATTTTGAGCTGGACCTAAAATTCCAATTGACAGAGATGCCAAAATTGGGCCTCCCCTCTCCTAATAAGTGGCCGACCGAAACCTTACTTGAGGAGATAGAGATTTTCCCACCTTCTCCTATATATAGGGGGTGTCAAGATTTCTTCAGGGTTAATCTCAGAATTACTCTATTCTCCTAAGTGTTGAGACCAAAAGAAATCTCTCCTCCCTAGTCTAAGTTTCGGTCGAACCGAACCACACCATAGGAGGTGCCAAATTGCTTCGACAAATTTACCCCAGATATCCGCCCCTGCTAGGAATCGACAATAGGCTTTGTTGTGGATACTATTCCGTGTAGGCGTTCCTTAACCAAAATTCTTACAGGAGCCGTCTGGCAGATCAGAACTCCCCTTGAAGATCTTGGGATTACAGGAAAGCAATTACTGATATGTGCCTCTATTCCGCTACGTAATTAGATTACCTGGCATGTACACGTGTTTTGTTTATGTAGTATTTATCCCCTATATCCAACAACTTCATAGTTTTATGCATCAGTTGAGCTATAACTTATTGACTAGGAAGCTAATTTTGGGCAGAGTGAAGGACAATATTCCAACACTCTAATAACACCTTAATAAGTTGTTGCATTTGTCAATGCAAAGCCAATATCTTCTTGCTTGAGAGCTGACTTTGTTGCAAGGGGTGTAACCACGTCTTTGACTCCATCCATATTGAGTCGTTCTAGTAGCTCCCGAATATATTGGATTTGGGAGATGAACAGTTCATTATTCATATGAAGGACTTCAACCCAAGAAAATAATGAAGGGAGTCACGGTTCTTAAGAGAGTAACGAGCCAACAAATCTGCAATAAATCTTGTAATAAAATTAGTAGAACTCCCCATAGCAATAATATCATTAACGTAGACAAAAATGAATGTCTGAACATCCTCTTTGACGTATCTAAAGAGCGATGAGTCTGACTTGGAGCAGCTGAACCCATATGCGGCAAAAAAGGACCCAAGTTCAAATAACAAAGCACGGGGGCCTATTTGAGGCCGTAAATGTCTCGTTGGAAAAAAAATCAGACGTAACATAAGATTAATTGGTTAACACGTTGGATCTGAGAGCTCGTTGGAGCGTGCGGAGTTCTTATACCATGACGAAGTGATGAATTGTATTGAATTGACTTGATTTTATTACAATGGGTATTAGGAATATATACATAGGTTATAAGTAAAGAAATATGAAAAATATATATACTACAAAATACAAGATAATTCCGCTTGATTAATTTAGATAATACCACGTGGTCAAACCAACAATTCTAATACTTAAATCAATTATAGTTAGAGCTTATGATCCAAAATGCTTATTACCGCGTCACGTGGCACAACAGTCAATTCTAAAATCTACCGGAAAAATCTTTGTCACTGAATAATATTTTATAATTCTAATATATATATATATATATCTCGTGTCCTTTAATTTACTAAAATATATTTACCATTGAATATCATAATTAAATAGTCATAATTTTTTCTACCGTACTCTGATTTACGAATTATTTTATTCATACAAAAATTAGTATATATGAAAACTTTTCAAAAGACATATAACGATATCATATACTTTTAATTTATGTACATTATACAAAAATTTAATCAACAATGATATTGCATAATGTTCTTTTTATATACTAATTTAAAGATGAATTTCCATGTAGGTTTTTATTTGAATACAATTCTGAGCAAACCACCACGAATTAATGTGTTGGTAGCTATACATTTATAAATGATATCAATATCGAATAATGTGAGATGTAATCTTCTAACTTGTATAAATACTCTCTTAAGAGTGGTTAGTACTTAATATATATAGATAATAGATGTAGTATTATTATTATTAAGAAGATCATTAACAGTTATTAATGGAAGTGGGGCTAGATTTTAGAGACCAAATGAATGGATAAAATGATTTGGGATTAGTGTGTAGCTAATGATTAAGAAGCATCTTGGCAACAAAAAAAAGGATTAAGAATCATGTATATATAAAGCAATTTATTAATTAAGGGGAAGGAATATAATAAATGGGGAGAGGGTAATTGATGAAGATGAAAATTGATCGGGTATTGTTTATGCATGCATGCTCCTTCTCGTGATTGGTCTGTCAGCTCCATTCCATATATCTTCCCTCACCTCACCTCACCTCTGTTTCTGTTTCTCTCTGACTCTGCTCTGTCTGTCTGGTCAAAACTCTAAAGTCTAAACTCCCTTTTTAAGCACATTCGTCTTCTACTCGTGAAATAAGGCTGCAATAATATAAATATTATTTAATTAATTCGTTTTTATTTATTGTAATATAATATATATATATAAGTAATGAATGAAGTGGACCAACACAGCACCTCCCTCGTCCTTCGACTGTCTCTACACAGTGAACAGTCGTTTTCACTTTTTGCTCATTAATTTTCACAAACCGTTACCCAGTATCCATCCATCCACTATATCATATCCACATATGGGAAACAGCTAACATCCTCTCTTCTCTTGTCTTCTATGTATAATATATGCCATCGCCAACAAGCTACGATTTTCGGACAACTAATATTGGACTTAAAGATAAATAATTAAAATTTTAAACAAAATTAAGCAAGTTAGTATAAATTAAAATTTAAACGATGGTTACAAGGTACTTTTCACACCACATATTTGACCGAATGTGACTTTTAGTACTGGATGTTTGGTTTTGTATATTTTTGGTACCAAAAGTTTGAAAGAAATGTGGCTTTTGATACATCTATTAGTTGGCCGTCAGTTTTGCCCGTTAAATGAGATGTATAAGTCACGTGACCGACCCTAAACTTTTGATTTTGTTCAATTTAGTCCCTCAAATATATTTCTAAGTTTTATTTTGTTAAATTTAGTTTTAAAACCTCAAAATCGACATTACAATTGACCTAGCCTCAATTGGGTCATCTGAACCTAATTAAGTCTAAGTCAATTGGGTTTGATTGGTTCAATTGAGTTCGATTTTGAAGTTTTAGGACTATATTAAACAAAATAAAAGTTATGAATATATTTGAGGGACTAAGTTAAACAAAAATAAAAGTTTAAGGTCGGTCACGTGACCTTGCACGTGTTATTTAACAGCCAAAACTAATGGCCAACTAACAGATGTACCAAAAGCCACATTTTTCAAACGTTTGGTACCAAAAGTATACAAAACCAAACATCCGTTACTAAAAGCCACATTCGGTCAAACATGTGGTATGAAAAGTGCATTTAACCCTTTAAACAACTAAATAGAAAATAATTACACAATAAAAATAAGGTGAATTAGAAGTTTAAATTTGATGTGGCAAAGAATCGAGAACAAGTTCTCCAAATGGATTAATACCCATGACAAAGTCTTGTTGAAATATTTCCAAATTTAAAGAACAATTAGCCAACCTCTCATTTCTCTACCTAGTGGGGTTCACCTTGCATTTGATTGATAGAACAACGGCAACAAAACGAAATGTGAGATGAAAAATGCTGCCTTAATGGCATATAGACTAGCTGTTAATACGCATACGGCTAGTTTCAGGGTTCTCTATGGTCAATTTCACTTACCTATGGACGAGCATCTATGTTTTCGAACATCACTTATGACGTTTCCATCTAGTTTTTCGTCTTTATTGAAAGAGAATTGACCTTTATGGGCAAGATTAGAAGGTAAATGACACGAACGTAGGTTTTATAAGGAAGATTAGAACTTCAATTAAAAATTATACAAAAGGATGAATACATTTTGAACTTGTTGTGACTTACTCTTCTTAGCTAACGGCTTCACTTACTAAGATCGGGCAATGTTCGCCTAACACTTTGTTAGTTAAGCCAAGTAAAAGAACTCATAGTTTACAAGCGGTAGAGTACTCGTTATTATGTAGTTGATTGCCACTTCCAACCACAACAATGCCACCAATTATGCCTTACGTCAATACCTAGACTAATCTCCACTCACATCGGGTTAGCCCTTAAAGGATAAAGTGCTAGCCATGATTTCCATTCCCTGATCACTAATGGGGATTAAACCCTTGACATAAGGTTAAATAATGAAGCGCTGAACCGTTATACCATATTATATGGTTAACTTTATAGTCCAATTATATACATATCTACATTATTGTTCATAGTAATCTCTTAAACATTTCTATAGAGAAGACCAGTTAGACAATTTTCTCAACAAAATACCATCTATGAACCATAATTTATAACTCCTTGGCTAGTTAAACCAGGTCTCCTAAACTAAATGCTTGGTGTTGGATCTTAAAGCCTTGGATTCATTAGCTCCACCGCCACCCACCTCCGATTCCGACACACCCACCTCCAATTCCGGCCACCCACCTCCAAACGATATGATTCCGGCCCGATTCCAGCCGATTATGGCTGACTACGGCCCGATTCCAGTCGATTCCGGCCAATTTAGGGTTCCGGCGGTGAAACAACTGGCCTGGTTTAGGGCCGATTACGGCCTATTCCGGCCCGATTACGACCTATTTTGGCCTGATTACGGCCAATTTAGGATTCTGGCCGTCCTAGGGTTCCGGCCGATTTAGAGTTCCGGCGGTGGAGCAGCTGACCTGATTTAGGGTTTAGGGGTAATTTGGGGGTTTTTAATTTTATTTGGTCATGTGCTGGTCACATGACCGAATTCTGTTAAATTTAACGTCAAAATTTGACGGAAACACCAAATAGCAACACTATTCAAACTTGGGACAGTATAAATATTCGTCAGACACCAAACTGAAACATGAAGTAAACTTGAGACACTAAATAGGTTCTTTTCCCTAAGATAAATAATTAAAATTTTAAACAAAATTAGGCAAGTTAGTATAAAATTTTAACAACTTAATCGAAAATAATTACACAGTAAAAATAAGGTGAATTAGAAGTTTAAATTTGATGTGGCCAAGAACCGAGAACAAATTCTCCAAATGGATTACTACCCATGACAAAGTCTTGTTGAAACATTTCCAAATTTAAAGAACAATTAGCCAACCTCTCATTTCCCTACCTAGTGGGATTCACCTTGCATTTGATTGATAGAACAACGGCAACAAAACGAAATGTGAGATTAAAAATGCTGCCTTAATGGCATATAGACTAGCTGTTAATACGCATACGGCTAGTTTCAGGGTTCTCTATGGTCAATTTCACTTACCTATGGACGAGCATCTATGTTTACGAACATCACTTATCACGTTTCAATCTAGTCTTTATTAAAGAGAATTGAACTTTACGAGCAAGATTAGAAGGTAAATGTCACGAATGTTTAACATGATAAGATTTTATAAGGAATATTAGAACTTCAATTAAAAATTATATGCGAATGAATACAGTTTTGAACTTGTTGTGACTTACTCTTCTTAGCTAACGGGTTCACTTGCTCGGATCGTGCAAACAATCATAGTCCTCCTCTACTTTCTGTTGCACTAGTGCGGATTTTGTAGTATTTTGAAAGTTTGGGCAACGTTTGCCTAACACTTAGTTAGTTAAGCCAAGTAAAAGAACTCATAGTTTACAAGCGGTAGAGTATTCGTTATTATGCAGTTGATTGCCACTTCCAAACACAACAATGCCACCAACTGGCCTTACTTTAATTACCTTGACTAATCTCCACTCACACCGGGTTAGTCCTTAAGGGATAAAGTGTTAGCCATAATTTCCACTCTCATAGTCACTAATGATGATTGAACCTCTGATATCTGGTTAAATGATGAAGCGCTAAAACCGTTACACAATATTACATGGTTAACTTTATAGTCCAATTATATACATATCTACATTATTGTTCTAGCATCTCCTAAACATTTCTATAGCCAAGACCAATTAGACAAATTTCTCAACAAAATACCATGTATGAACAATAATTTATAGCTCATTGGTTAGTTAAACAGGTCTCCTAAACTAAATGCTTTGTGTTGGATCTTAAAGCTTTGGATTCATTAGCTCCGCCGCTAGCAACACTTGCAAGAGGGAAAATATGGAGTAATACTTCACAATATAGAGTTTATTAAGTAATGGGAATCTTAACGAATGAATGTTTAAAACTTACTATTTATAGGAGACTTAAACCGACTTTAGGGGCGGTGGATTACTTTTTAAGATTGCCTAATAAAGGCGGTGGAGCCACTTCTCTATTCGAGGAGATGATCGACAAATTTGCTAGTTGATGATAAGCAGGTCGCCACCTTATGTGTCTTACTGTAAAAGGTTTCTTACAATAGATTGTCATCTCATGTTCTTTACTGAGAAAGAGGTTTCTTCTAACATGTTGCCAGAGTATGTTCCTTATAGGAAGAGTTTCTTTTAACAATTTGCCATCTATCTTGATGACAAGCAAGTAGCCTAAGATGGTGTCACCTCTAGGCTCTAGCTAGGTATGTTTTGAAAGTTGTGTATTTTTTATTTGTACATGACTTGAAAATCAAGATGTGGGAGCTCATTAAAATTATCTAAACCCAACACTTAGTATAGCTCGGATACAAGTTAGGGTGCGCTTTTTAGTTGGGTCTTACGATCATGGTCCATCGTCATATATATATATATTAAGAATTTAATTAGTTGTGAAATAAAATTTAAAATGCAATAATTAAGTATATATATAGTCACATGAGAGGCAAATGTTTCATCCACATTATTACAATTTATATAAATTATAATCAACTGATTGCTTATGTAATTTTTCCATTTAGTTCATGGCTGCTACACCATCTTAACGTAACCAACATTATATTATATATAAATTCTTACGTCTACTCAAATACTGGCATGTACGTACCCTAAAATAGAATAAAAAACTTAATTGTCTGTCCAAGAATGGTTGCATAGGGCATATTTGTTTCGATATATTATGATATCTTCATACATATTAGCTAATAATGTGTACTTAGCGGCAGTGACACGTATCCATGCTATTTATAATGAGGGTACGCTTTGTAATATTTCTTTTACGAAAATTTAATATATAAATATATTTTATTGGGAAAATTATATAAAACATATAACATGTATGATTTTTTTTTTAATTTATATTAACATGTTTTAAAATATACAAAATGTTTCAAAACGATAATAATTATTATTTTCTTTAATAATATCTAAAAAAAATTCAAATATATTTCAAATTTACAGAGTTAAATGAGTCATTTTTAAAGTATCACAAGTAAAGCACTAATGACATATACAATTGTTACAATTAAATCAAATAGGACACCGACTGAGGATAAAATTGAGTCTCAGTCGAGTCGGGACACTATTGTTAGAGGTGGCAATTCGTGCTATCGTGTGTGTCAATAATCGTGTCGTGCTAGACTTACTGAATACGAACACGCACGGTAAGCTTATCGTGCCACGTTTTACAAAAACACGACACGAATATTTTCGTGCGTGTTCGTGTCGTGCGTGTTCGTGTCGTGCTATCGTGTTGTATAAGGATATACATTTGTACATCTCTATACGAAATCTTTAAGCAAAAAGCAAAATAATGAACTCCATATATAAAAAAAAAAACTATGAATTAATATGTCAGTATTCATAAGTTAATAATATAGTGTCTACAAAAACTAAAAATTAAACCACTAATTGGAGTTTTTAAAGGTAATAAATAAGATTTGTTCAAAAAATACTTAAGAATTACTCTTAGTAGTATAACTTTATCGTGCTATCGTGCATGTCGTGTTATGATACTCAAACACGAACACGACACGGAAGTTATGTCGTGTTAATTAATCGTGTTAGTGCTATCGTGTTATCGTTCTTCCATATGCACGAACACACTTTTTTTCGTGCGTGTTCGTGTCGTGTTATCGTGTCGTGTCACAAATTGCCAGCCCTAACTATTGTAACAGTAGTATAAGTTATTAGGTCTTTATTTTGATATTTAGAAAAATACTCAGTTAATTTTTTTAATTTAAAACGTATTTGAGGGGAATTTTAGACGTGTGATTGAAAGAAGTACTAATTAGTATTGTTTTGAAACACGGTCTACATTTTAAAACATGTTGGTACTACGATTCATTTTTTCAAACATTTTGTATGATTTACATTATTTTCATTTTCCTTTTAATTGGTCATCCGATGTAGGACATTATGTTAGATTCTCTACAATTCATAGTCTATTAAAGAGCTAGATAATAAAATTTACAACCATATTATTCAAGTTAAAAGCTAATGTACTGAAATTGAATGACATATTACAATAACAAGGTCTTATAAAATAATAATGAGGGTCCTAGAGTCACACACGAATAATGAGGATCTTACACGAAAAATAATGGGGATTAGGGTGTATTTTATTTCAAGAACAAACATAATGTCTCAATAAAAATACTCGATAATGCGGTGACGTTTGTAACCCCATTAATATATATGGATACACCACTACTTAGCAACATTTTAGGTTTTTTTTTAGTTTCCCGCGAGGTGGTCCTAGATAGGCGAAGCTCATCTTGTGAGCAGCACTCGTAGCATGGTTACTTCACATATAAACTAGTTATTCGCACTCGCACCGGATCAGCTCTTGATGGTAAATTGATGACCATGAATATCTTTATATTCTCATGATCGGAGATTGAACTTCTGAACTCTGGTAAGTTACCAGCGAATTATGTGTATTTAGATAAAAAGTAAAGAAATTGGGGTGAAAACACAATAATTGCCACTTGGGGACTTCACAATAAGGACGAAGCAGATCAGTGCGTGACAATTCATTCATTGAATATAAAGAAAACAAGGTGATTAATTTGTTCGTATTATATATGTATTCTGATGATGAATCAGTCCCTGGCTAAGCTAGATAGATAGATAGGGGGTTAATAGGTCGGCTATGATCATAACTTTTAGGCAGCTTTACTTTCATAACCAGCTAGCAAACAGCACACTATCTCTCTCTCTTTCTCTCTCTATCTAGAGGTTTGAGTAAGTATGAAGCATCTTTGTTCAGACAGATAGTGGGTAGCTAGATAAGATAAATGGCCTGAAGAAGAAGAAGAAGAAGGCGTGGGTGTTTGTGTCTTTAATTAACTAATGCAGTGTTTACACAGAGAAACAAAGCTTTGCAGCTCTACTCTTGCTTTTCCACAAAAACACCTATCCAATGAATTAGCGAGTAAGTGAGTGAGTGAGCTTTTAACAAATCCTTATCCACCACTTTTGCGTGCTGTGTCTCAGTCTCTCTGTCTGTGTTTGTGTGGTCTCTTCTTCTTCTTCCTCTTCAATATATATATATATATATATATATATATATATATATATATATATATATATATATATATATATATATATATATATATATATATATATATATATATATAAGAGAGAAAATGGCAGAAAGAGATTAGATTAGATGTATGGTGCAGCTAGCTGCTACTTCTGACTAATACAATCTCTGATGATGAAGAAGAAGAAGACAATAGAATTGTATTCAAGTGATTAATTGGCTATAAGGCATCTCTCTCTATGGTATCTGTCTGTCTGTGCATTCCTGCTTCTGCTGTTTCGTAGCTGCTTCTTATATATATATATATACACATTACATACACATCTCCATCGTAAATTTGAATAAGTTGCTGTCCTGACTGACCACTCATTTTCAGTGGTTATTATCATATATCTTCTCATCTCTTTTACTGCATGCATCAACATAACATCCTTACCTAGCTAGCTAGCTAGATGTATTAATTATTAAATCCAAGCTAGCTACCTTAATTTGCTGTAATGAATATAATTATGTAAACAAAAATCATGAGAATAGGTAGTACATTTCAACTTCATTATTAATTAATAAAACGGGGAATGAATTAAATCTTCTGCAACAACACTACAACTACAATGCAACTTGTTCAGCATCAAGGACAGTGTACTAGGTACTGATATATATTAATTAATTAATTAATTAGTTGGGTATATTCATTATTTATTATATATACTCCAATATATCATATCTTGGTCATAGATTTGTAAACAAGAAAAGGCTGTCGGAGCGGAGGGGGTGGATGGGGACAGTGGGGTTCATGTCCTGCAAAAAGTTGACAACCCTAAAAAAACATCATTTATTTTTGTGTGAAACCAACAAAATTAATTAATTCATTTGGAGAAGATTTGGCCATGCCCCATCCATCCATCATCATACCACTCCCTTCCTTCCTATACTATAGACTAGATAATTTCCATTTCATTATTCTCTACCGACCTAATCTAATACATTTATTATTATTAATATTAACACTAATATTTTCTAATACTATTAGTATTTTTCTTTTGAGAAAAAAAATACATTATATTATATTATTTTACTTATTATATTCAATTCTTCCTTCAGGAAGTACGCGCATTATTATTCATAAATTTGCATTTTGAATTATTATTATTATATATCATGAATATAAAATCTTGATTCATTTTACTATGACTATAATAATAATTAATAATGGCTTGGAAGCAAATATCCCTTTTGGGCCACGAAGAAGGCAAGGCCTACTAATATCTTTGAGCTGAATTATGAAACAAGGCCTGCTTAATCCTCCTATGTACACTGGGCTTGAACTGAGCAAAAAAAAAGGTACACTGGGCTTGCCCCCACTGAAATTTGTGGCCTAAAATACTCATCCAAGAATCACAAACAAAATGCAGCAAATTTGCAGCTAGCTAGCTAAGAAGACGTATTCTGAATCTCAAATATGCTCACAATTTGTTGTAACATCCTTCTCCTTCAGCAAATTTGCAGCATTGTGCATACCTTTTTTCATTTACTTTTTTTTTCCTCTCCTATGGTGTCTTAGGTGACATTAGCCTAATATAATCTATGCTAGCACCGAGTCAACTCATAAGGCAGTATGATGTATACTTTGAAATATACTTTTGATGATGCATTTGGTTTTACCTGTCCATTTTTTTTTTTGTTGATGCATTTGGTTTTACCTGTCTTTTTTTTTTAGTAAGAAAATATATTAATAGACAAGAACGATTACAACCTAGCTGCATTTAGTATCCACTAGGGGATATCCAAACCAGACCAACTACCAGTGATGTTACATCTAGCAGCCTCACAAACAACATTGTGGGCCACACTAACAAAGTGGCGGCGAACAAAATGAAAGGAAACAACATTACACAAATTTAAAATAAATCTAATGTCCGCTAAAACAGGAAAAAGAACAGGATTATAAGTAAACGAGGATCATGATAAATTGTTGCAAAGTAGAGGAGTTGGTGTAGACAACGCCGGGTTACTAGTATTATTTCCCTTTTAAAGAAAATGTTGAAGAAGCGCCAAGCAGTCTACTACTTGCTTATCTTGAAACAAGCAATAGATAGTAAACACCGGGGAACAGAGCCTAAAAACTGTCCAAGTTTTGACCTATGTGTCAGTTTGGTGTCTGATGTTGAAATTCAATATTCCAATTTTCATATGTATTGCTATTTGGTGTTTCCGTTAAATTTTGGGTTAAGTTGAACGAAATCTGGTCACGTGGGTGAACAATTTTCAAAATTCCAAAAGTACCCTGACCAGAATTAGGGTTCCGGCCGTTTCCGACAAACCCACCCTGAATCCGACCTATTGCGGCCAAACCCACCCCGATTCCGGCCGATTCCCGACCGAGTACGGCCTATTCCGACCGATTTATGGTTAAGCAACTCTGATTTAGGATTTAGGGTTCCGGTCGATTTCGGCCGATTCCCGGCCAATTCCGGCCGATTGGAGGTGGGTGGCTGGAGGTGGGTGCCCGGAGTCGGGGTGGGTGGCAGAGGCTTTCAAAAAAAAAAAAAAGGGCAAAATAGTCTTTCAACTCAATATGTTAAAATTAACCCCAAAATCTAACTGAAAACCAAATAGTAACAAAACTGAAGGACACCAAATATCAACAGTTTAAAATTGAGACACCAAACTCGGATCAAATTGAGACAGTTTTTAGGTTCTAGACCTACTTGAGTATTCCAAGTCCATTTCTCATTCAAACTATTAATCCTAGTTAAACTTCCAAGATCAAGAACATTACTTGCAATCAAAGTAAGAAGAAACACATCTAATTCCTACTTGCAATCAAAAGCCACATCTTGCTCTGATTTGCTTCCAAATATGTCACACTCTATAATCAGGACAAATACATACTGCGCAAGAACAAATCTAATAACACCACCATTTGTCTTCTTTCCAATCAAAGGAGAAACCTTTGGTGTGTTGCAAACAGTAATGCAACCAAAGATTCTTTTTTTAAACGGTTAAAAGGAAGGTGAGTGACATTTTTGTAACTCAGGTCCAAGAAGAAACCAAACGAGGCAGCCATAGCAGAAAACTAGCTAGCAAAAGAAGCTCAATTTCATTCATTGATTGGATTAAGCAGTAACCACATTTTTCTTTACAAAGATGGTGAAATAGAAGTTGGATTGTTAAATATGAAATTCTGAATGAGAGAATCTCACCTCCCTTTCCTCTGAGAAGACTTATAAGGAAAGCGTGAGGGCGGTGATGGAGAAAACTCGAATGGTAGTTTTGGCAGTTGTGAAAAGCCAGTGAGCATTGCCACAACCTCCTTCATAGACGGTCTCTGAATAGGCGATTTCTGCAGGCAAAGCAGAGCCACTGTAACACAAACAAGGGCTTCTTCTCTATCCAAACATTGAATTGACTGATCCACCAAATCCAGAAGCTTTCCTGATCGAGCGAGGTGCCGTGACCACGATATCAAGTTTGCTCTTTGGAATTCAGACATTGGTGAGCCCGTCACTTGAAGGGGCCGCCGCCCTGCTATCACCACTAACAGTAGAACACCGAAGCTATACACGTCGCATTTCTCTGATAAATCTCCACCACCACCGTATTCAGGAGCAATGTAACACACAGTGCCTCTCATGCTAGGAGTGCTACTGATTCCACCACTTCTGGGGATCTCGCCGGAATCATAGCTGTTCCGGCGAGCCTTCCAGAGGTCACCGCTCAGTCCATCTAACCACCAGTCCACACTGCTTCTGCTCCTGCTTCTGCTTTTGCTCTTCTTCTTCCTATCGGAGTACAAGTCGTCTTCTTCTTTAGGCCACCAGCAGTCCTCATCAGCTGCAGCACTGTAATTGTCATCAACTGACATCCCCATTTTCTTCTGCTTCTTCTTCTTCTTCTTGGCGAGCTCTTCGCAGTATTCTTCCTTCCACCACTCCCTTGCAGGCCTCCTCTTCTCCTTCTTACCGCTCTTCTCCTCATCCATGGAGACCCACCATTCCAGCCTCTTCTTCTTGTTCTTGTTCTTCTTCTTGTTCTCTGGTTTATTCTTATGGATTGTGGCGGTGCTGTTAGAAGAACTAGCACCTCCTCCTAACCAATCACTCTTTGGCCTCTCCTTCTTGATCTCATTTCCAATCCACTCCATCACGTAATCTTTAATTGGCCCTGGCTCGGCCGCATTTTCCTGCTTCCACCACCAATCTTTAGCCGACAGACTTTTTATCATCCCCTTTGAGCTTCTCTTCCCACTCTCAACGCTTACCTTGTCGAAGCTAAGCTCCGGTGATGTTGCAATTGGAGCCGCCTGTGGAGACAGTGGTGCGGCATCTGGAGAAATGGTAACCCTAACTTGACTCTCCGGCGACTGATCCACGGTGTGAGAATCTTCAAATACAGTAGTTGCGATGCTCTCTGTCTCCAGTATGGATCCATTGTCATCGGCGGTGATCTCAGATTCCGGTCCCTTCTTTGCCGCCTCCAATCCACCACCACCGTTGGCCTTGGTATCCAACACAGTGATCTCGCACTGGTTCTCCGACTTTACCCTGGCCAAACCAAAATCCCCAATTTTAGCTGAGAAATACTGATCCAGAAGAACATTGCTAGGTTTGATGTCTCCATGGATCACCGGCGGATCCAGAGAGTGTAGGTACTCGATTCCTTTAGCTATATCAACGGCAACAGAGAAGCGCTTCTTCCATTCCATCAGCTCTGGGCACTTCCTGGTGAGAAGCGCATCTTGGAGGTTACCGTTGGGCATGAGCTCATAGACGATCAGCATGCGCCGGCGTTTCTTGTTGAAGGAGAAGCCCAGAGCGGGGACGGTGAGGGGAGAGTTGAGGATCCCGGCGAAGGAGATCTCATTTTGGAACTCTCGCTCGCCCTGGAGGGAACCGGAGTCCATTAGCTTGACGGCCACAGGCTTGTTATTGTAAGGGAGGGTGGCCGAGAAGACGGAGCCGAATCCGCCCTGGCCGAGGCGGCGGGAGGTGGAGAAGGAGTCAGTGGCGCGGCGGAGGACGGAGTAGGAGTAGCGATGGGGAGGCTTGGAGTCTGCCGGAGCTGTGCGCTTGCGTTTGAGCTTGGAGAAGAGGACGATGAGGAAGAGGAAGCAAGAAAAGGCGGCCACTGCGGAGGCAGCAAAGAATCGCGGTTGCAAAGGTGGGTGGTGGGACGGAGCTGGATGCGGCGAGAGCTGCGGCGGAGATGGCATGGCGACCGGAGGAAGAAGGAGGATCTACCAAGTCAATGATGGCGGGCGTGAGAGTTCCTCATGTAAAAAGTCAAGGGGTGAGTGAAAGAAAGAATGAGGATCCGAGTTACTGAGTTGAGAGGAGAGAGAGTGATAGAGAGAAGAGGCTTCAACGGGAAGATAGGGGTCGGTTTCTTTCTTAGGGAAAGTCTCGTGGAGAGAATTTCAAGATGCTCCCGGCTCATAGTACACCCAACACAACCGTTATACAAGATAAGTCGTCCGTACCTGAGCCAGGTGTACTGAAGGTGATCTGTAATTGGTGGTGAAGATGATCTTTAATTTGCTCATGGATCTACTCTTTTGACTTTTGTATGATTAACCATATGATTAATAATATTATATCATTTTTTTTATCATAATATTTTATCATTTTAGTATCAAAACACATATATTTATTATGATATAGTTGGCCAAAATATCTATGTTTAAATATAAAATATCATAAATAAAAAAAATTATATTTTACACTATTTTTAAACATATTTTTTGATATGAGCATCTTTTGAATTGATGGACTAACTGCAGGAAGGTTTTATGCCTAATTTGACATATTTCAGTTGGCATTTTAGAGGGATATCCGCTTATTTAGGGCAACATCTATTGTGATAGATAAATAAAAATAAATTCCGTAGGATGTTTTTCTGCATCTAAAAATATATTTGTCTTTTGGGATATTGTTTGAGTAAGGGAAGTAGAACACCCAACCCAACCAAACCATGACCGACCATTTAATTAGCTGGCCATGACACGATATTGACATGATCAAGACTACTTTTGAATATACGTATGTAACAAAAGGAATGATATTGTCATTGTTGTTGTACGCATTAGAACTAGTTATAGTTTTAATCTTGTACGATAATCAAACCTTATAAAGTTTCAGTGGCACAAATCAAACCTTAATTTTTTTTTTTTTTGGTATATATACAATAGAACAGCAGCAGCCGCAGCACACAGAAAGCAACGGGAAGCCGTCCTCGCCGGAGCTCCGATTTGGTAGAGAATTACAAAGACGCGCCTGCAAATGATGGACTTAATTGCGTACAAAAAAGTTGGTTTGGGTCATTTTCTCATAAATAAAAAAAGTAAACGGGGATGCGATGAGGAGCATTCATGAGGCACCGGCAGCAGGTGAGAACAGAATTGAGAATACTGAGTTTGTACCGTTTTTCAAACTTCGAGGATTTGCATTTTTTCTTTTATTATTTTTATTATTAATTACACGTGTGGACCGCTCAATATACATACATACATTAAATGAATTTGAATAAGCAATAAGACTAGGACATATATAGATTCCATGCCAGTCGCGATCATTTTCCACCATCATCAAACACAGTTTTGTGGGGTTTTGAAAATTTTGAGTCATCTATAGGAACGAGGGACCAAAATAATAAATAACAAAATGAGACTGACTAATTCCAATCTAATAAGCCACTTTCAAACTAATATTTGTTTATATTTGAAGGTGGAAGAATGAAAAAAGTAGACTCGAGATTCGAAAAACAAATATTAATTTATGGGAAAACTAAGTTTTTCATACTTATATTGTTTTTATTTATTTATTTTCAAGGTAATATAGGACAATAGTCCTACACTCCTACTAGCTAGTGCTTCATGATCACGTTTTACTAGGAAGTTCTAAACATTTACATGAATCCAAATGAGTATGCCATTTAGTTATACGCGATATCCTCGAATTTTCTTTAGCACATGTATTCATGCAATGCAATACATAAATAATTGTTTTTCTTTTAGCCTTTAGTAGTTATTAATTTCTATTTGGCCATTTTATTAGTTATAAGAGACAATAACTAGTTGGGAGGTTCTCAACATAGAAAAAATGGCTCTGATTAGCAGAATATAACCATGTATGTATAGGCGTGGCAAGGAATTTATACTTGTCATCTCATATAATTTAATTATAGTTTAATGTTATTATTAGTCTGTTTTTCTACTATAATAATAAACAAAAGATTATTTCTTATAGAATTTTAATAGTGAGCAGGAAGTGAAAGCTTAAGTTTAATATTTTCTAATTTGGTGCTTAGTATTCCATAAATTGAAAAGGAAAGATTATTACAGACATCTATCTATTTAGCTAGCTAGAGTAGCTACCAGAATAACTGGTAGCGTGAATCAACGGCTTTGAAGTGAGTATGAACAAGTGGTACAGTTCCATATAGGGAGATTAAATCGTTCAGGCATTTGTTTCTCCTTTCAGTTCCGCGTAGCAAACTGCTGATGCTCCATGATGATGATCCAGTCTCATAAACATTCCCTGTAATTACATTACATGCCATGTCATCATCATGTCATGATTCTAGCTAGCTTAGCTACAATTAAAGCATGCATATATGCAGTGAATTAATTAATGTATATCATAACACACTTGCCTTGAACCCAAATGGGAGGAGAGCCAGTAACGTTTGCTACAAGAAATGACATTGCAATATCTTCACAGTCTCTGTGCAAATTAATTTTGAAAAATAATTAATTAAGGAATTATATATATAGGTAGAAATTAGTTGGCAGCAGCAGCTTAATTAATTACCTTGCCCAGATAAGGTAGTGGTTGATGGAGGATGGCATGTTGTTAAAGTAGAGATGTAAGTACTTGTTGTGAAGAAAAGCTGCTTTGGAGAGTACCATGCTGTAGCTGCCTTTCCACCAAACCGACCACCATCCTCCATATTCATAATATCCTCCATTCTTCCTCATCTGCATCCATCCAAATATTTATCATAATTATTTTTGCTTTTTAATACTAAATAAAATTAGAGGTTAACAGGTCTTTTGGTCCATGATGTTTAACCACTTTTGAGTTTTTGTCTTATGGTGTTTTTTTGCCTAGTTTTGGAACCACATGTTTGCATATTTTTATAGTTTTGGTCCGACCGTTACATTCTGTTCATTTATTTTTTTTCCGTTAAATGACATGTGCAAGTCACTTGATACACCATAAACTTTCAATTTTGTTCAATTTTGAAGAAATTTACCCATTGAACTAGGTTTAAGGTGTCAATTCCTTCAAATTTGACCCATTAAACCTAGTTTAAAACGCCCAAATTGAACTAGGTTTAGGGCGTCAATTCCTCCAAATTTGAAAGTTAGTGTGGATCAAGTGACTTGCACATGTAAATTAACGGAAAAAATGGACGGAATGTAACAGTCGGACCAAAACTAGAAATTTCAGCAAACATATGGTACCAAGCTAGACAAAAAAAATCATAGATCAAAACTATAAAATGGTCAAACATAATGGACAAAAGATATGTTAAACTAAAATTAAATAACCTCAAATTTGTCCATGATTCTCCAGTGCATTCGAGGAAAGAATCCGACCATACTAGAAGGAGCAGCTTGCCATGCTGTGAAAGCAACGCTCAGTGCCGAACACGGTACAATGATGTCTTCATCAACCGAGAAAACTGCCTCCGTTGTCACTTCCCTGCTTAGCTTAAACCTGCTGCTGCCTTTTCCACTATTCTCAAAATCGACCCCGCCAAATTTGCACTCCCTTGATTTAGATGAACGTCGTCGTGGCTTAAAAAGTGCAATAGTTTTGTTTAGAGATGAGATCAAGGCTTCTGATGGTGGGTTTCTTGCAGTCCAAACAACACGTATATCTTCGCTGCCAATACATGATGCGTAGTGTGCAACAGTTTGCTTAAGTTCATGAGGCTTTTCCTTTCGTGTGTTGATTAGGACTGTGAATCCACCCCTTATAATCAACAATCAAATTAAGGGTTAAGAACCTATAAACTATAAACTGTCTGAAGTTTGCTCCATGTTCGATTTTGGTGTCTGAAGTTTAAAATGTTAGAATGGACAATTCCAGTTTCATTTTTGTTGAACTTTAGTGTCTCAGTATGATTATTTTAGAGATGTTAATCCTGACGAAACCGACTGTCAAATATGAGCTCTCATGCACGCTCCCTTCTCGTCACCTTGCCGAGGTGGCCACATCTGCGCAAGTAAATCTCGCTCTATTGTCGCTGAAAATCACTGCACAACACTCTGCAGGAAACCTTTTCTTTCGGATGTTCAAGTTTTAGAAGAAATTTGACGATTTTATAAAAGTAAAGATTGATGAATTATGAATGAGTGAATGAGTCGATGAAAATGTTTGAAGTGAGATGAAAAGACGCGCGAATACACCAAATTTCAACAAATATAAAATCGAGATAGTAAATTTTAACATTTTAAACTTCAGACACCATAATCGAACATGGAGCAAAATTTAGACATTTTATAGGTTATTAACCCTCAAATCAATTTTTAATTAGGACATACATACTTTTGACATGACTTAATTAGTTAGCTAGTTTCTTGAAAATGCACAAGATGATAATTAATTAAGGTTGCATTGCAAATTTCCGACCAAACAATAAATATTCATGCACGTACGTTTTAATTACAGAAATTAATTAAGATGATAATTAATTAATTACGGACCTGGAAGATGCAGAAGAAGGACGATCAAGATTCCAACCCATGAGGGAGCTGAGATTCCAACAGAAAAAGGCCAAGGCGCTGAAAAGGAGCAGCCCTATCAGGAGAAGCTTAATCTTAGGGGCACCGCTCAGAAGGTGGCGGAGGCGCCACTGCAACGGCGGTGGTCGGACTCTGTAGACGCTCCTGGAGGCGGGTTTCTCCTTGGCCGGCGACCAAGAGGCGCCTTCATCAGCTGCAATACGGATCACGGCGGACATGGACGGAGTTTAGTGCAGAGGGAATAACGGATGTGATGACATGACGCAAAGAAACATAAACGCAGAATGAATCAATATGCAAGATATGAAGAAGGCAATGTTTGTTTGTTGCGCGGCCATGAAGGTTCCCTCCCGCGGCTAGCACCATACAAGTGCGATGACGACGAATAATACGTGTCATCTTTATATATACTTGCTTCTTTATTATATTATACTAGTTATTAAAGTCTGAGTTTCACCCAATTTTGCTTACTTTTTCAATATAATTTCATTCGAACTTCCGTTTTTCATAAAATCAGCATAATTTTACTCGATGTATGATGTATATGATGGTGCATTAGTTTTAAAAGATTTTTCATTTGGGACTCATAATTATTAGAACTTGGGCTGGTCTAGTTCTAGTGCTGTCAAGCTGGGATTATGTGTTCATGGGCTTCGAGTATTCTTTTGTTTTGTGGCCCGTTGGCCTGTTTTTAGTTTCTGTTGGTTTTATTGTACCCATGTGTTATTTGTGGACTTAGTTCTTTTTTTTTTTTTTGGGTCAGTTTTGTTATTTTGGTATTTTTGTAAATATTTATATAGTTTGTATTAGGATTGGGGTAGTTCAGTCCAAATGAAGAAACCCAGATTGACGAACCCTTAGTCGGGTCTTCTGTACTTTTCCTCTCCACTCCGAAATTAGGCTTAGCGTTTGCCTTTATTTACCGAAACTCACATATTATCAGAGCTGATCAGATGAACTAAATCCATATGTCTGTCGATCTTAGCTTGCCGCTGCCTTTTGATCATTCCTTATGTTCGTCTCTATCCGGAGACACTTTGAATTCCCGGTGACGATTCAATTTTTTTCTTTTGAATCGCCATCGCCCTTGTTTCTTGGGGTTTTACTTGAGTTCAAGCGTCGCGATTCTTTTCTCGACAATCTGTATTTTGATCTACTCTGAGCCAATTCGCATCGGTACCGCCGTTTTTCCACAACGATGACGAATGACTCTAAAGAAACCTCTGACTCGAAGAAGGCAGAGTTGCATGCAATCGAGACGGAGAGTTCTATGGCCGTGATGAAGATTGATGCTCGACATCCCATATATCTTCACTCAAATGATCATCCCGGTTCGTATACTAGTTCCCACACTCTTACTTGTATCGATGATTACCTTTTGTGGAGCCATGCGTTGAGATTTGCTTTAGTCGGTAGAAATAAGCATGGTTTTGTTACTGGAACTTGTCTTAGGGAGAATTTTACTGCGCCTTTTGATAAACTTTGGGATCAGTGTGATGCTGTTGTATTTGGCTGGATTATGAACTCTGTTTCGAAAGAAATAGGGAGGACAATTATGTACACTGATTGTGCGTATCTTGCTTGGAAAGATTTAAAATAAAGGTTTGACAAACAAAATGGATCCAAAACTTACCATATTTATAGAGAGATTATTCTGACTAGGCAGGTCTGGATCCCATTTCTGTGTTTTTCACCAAGTTTAGTGTTCTGTGGGCCGAATTTGATGTTATATTTGACCTACCATGTTGGATTTTAGGGGTTAAATAATACGGATCAAACCACAGGTACATGCTAGGTAAACTAATTACGCAGTGGAAATGATGCACATACCTATTACGCGATTCGTAGCCCAAGAACGTCAACGAGGGAGTTCACGATTTGCCGGACGGTGTCCTATGAGAACTCTGGTTAAGGAGCAATCTGCAGGAAATTGTCTCCACAGCAAGCCTCTTCAATTCGGTCGCTGGATGGATCTCTGGGGTGAATTGTATCACACAATTCGGCACCTACTTGGTGTTTGGAGGTTTCGGCCGAACCCTTAGATATTTAGGAAGAGGGGATTTCTTTGTGATTACTATAAGAAAGAGAATGATCAATCCCAAGAAATCTCTAATACCTCTTATTTATAAGAGGAGGTGAGCAAAAACCCTCACAGGGTTTATGCATGTTTCGGCCGGACTTATAGATCCAATTAGGCCGGCCCTCATGTGTCGTGCATGGCCCATAGGGATTTCGGCATGACCTGAAATCCCCTATGTGCCATACCCGAAATTAGACTTAGCATGCTGAGTTTATATTAGTATGCTCTTATTACGACGACTCATTTACACTAAATACTAACATACTTTACATTGACCATGAGCTTTTTGACAGACATGTTGTTCATAAGGAGAATCTTAGACTTTTCCAATTCTTGATGGGGCTCAATGACAACTACTCTGGTATAATGAGTAATTTACTTCTTTGGGATCCTCTCCCCACTGTGATCAGGCCTATTACCTGTTTATACAGGAAGAAAGCCAAAATGATATTTCCTCCTCCTTGCATCCTCTATTGATATGATTTCTGCTATTGTCTCTGGAAATCTTGATAAGCCTAAGGATAATCCCAATCTAGAATGCTCTTTTTGCCTCAAAAAAGATCATTCAGTTGAGCGTTGTACTCCAAATGATGTAAATTTTACAAAAAAAAATAAAGGGACACGTGAAGGATAACTATTTTAAGCTCCGAAACAAGTCTAAGAATAAAATAGGAGGAACAAGAGCCAACATTGCCTCCTTAGGGAATGGTGATTGAGGTTTATCCAATCAAGGGTTAACAGGTCTTTTGGTCCATGATGTTAGACTACTTTTGGGTTTGGTCCATGATGTTTTTTTTTTGGTCTAGTTTTGGTACCATAGGTTTGCAGATTTTTCTAGTTTTGGTCCGACAGTTACATTCCGTCCTTTCTTACATGTGCAAGTCACGTGATCCACCCTAAACTTTCAATTTAGTCCCTCTAATACTTTCCTAACCTTTTTTTGTTCAATTTAGTCCCGAAATTTCTAAATTGACCCCAATTGGACAATATGTCCAGTTGAAATTTTGAAACTTCGGGACTAAATTGAACAAAAAAAAAGTTAGCAAAGTATTAGAGGGACTAAATTGAACAAAATTGAAATTTTAGGGTGGATCACGTGACTCGCACATGTCAAGAAATGGACGGAATGTAACGGCCGGACCAAAACTAGAAAAATCTGCAAACATATGGTACCAAAACTAGGGGAAAAAAAACATCATAGACCAAAACGCAAAAGTGGTCAAACATCATGGACCAAAAGATCTGTTAACCAATCCAATCAATGGTCTTCTCAGAATAATTATTCTTTTAAAGGATTGATTACTTTCACTTCTCAACAGTTTGACCAGCTAATGCAGAACCTGGGACACCACGGAAGGACTGCTAACTTGGCAGGTGCTACTGATGGGACTGAACCTAGGGCTAACACTGCAGGTATATCTCTTTTGACTGAGACTTGCAATATTAGAAACTCTTGAATTTTTTATTCTGGTGCTACCAACCATATGACTTTTAGAAATGATTGACTTGTTGATTTTAAAGCTACCTCTGGAACTAAAGTTAGTTTACCAAATGAGAATCATTGTGAAATTCATGGTGTTGGGGCACATTTTTTAACAACTAATAAAAGATTAAGTAATGTTTTGTATGTTCCTGATTTTTAATTTAATATTTTATCAATATCTAAATTACAGCTGAGTTACAGTGTTGCTTCTTTTTATCCAAATCATTTTATCTTACAGGACCTCTCAAGTAGGAGGATATTGGGGAATGGAAATGAGCAATCAAGTTTATACTCCTGTAAGGATCTTTTTAAACAAAACTAATATGACGCTCAAGCTTTTTCTGTTAGTAATAAGGTGACCTTATAGCACCAACGATACAGACATGTACCTTTTCAGACCTTGCAACACATTAAAACTCTAGATTTACCTAAGAATAAAGTAGTTGTAATTGATATTTGTGATGTATGCCCCAATAAGAAACTCCTTCCCCAGTTCTATTTCCAGAGCTGCTACAATTTTTTATTTATTGAATTGTGACGTTTGGGGACCCTACAATACTCCCTCCTATAATGAAAAAAGATTTTTATTGACTTTTGTTGATGATCACTCTAGAGTTTGTTGGGTTCACCTAATGCAATTTAAATCAGATGTTTTTCTGATCCTCAGACCTTCATTGTTATGATTGAAAATCAATTTCAAAGGGCATCAAATGTTTTCGTATTGATAATGGTTGAGAATTCTTTAATAATCAAATAAAAAAACTTTTTCTATCTAAATGGATTATTCACCAAAGTTCTTGTACTTATACTCCTTAGCATAATGGCGGAGTAGACATAAAGCACATACATCAGTTCAGTCTAATTTGCTCAGATCTACAGTTTAACCTTACTCGTACCTCTCCTAGCTGGTGCTTATGAATCCAAAATGAAAAATATTTTTAATCATTCTACAATTATATACTTCGAGTAACAGTGGAAATATAACTGATTTCATCGAAAACAGAGGTCAGTGTGAGGTTAAATTGAAAATCAGAGCAAATGGGCTGAAACTCAAAGAATTTATGATTAATTACCAACACTAAAAAACGTGGTGCTTATGATTTCGAAATGAGTTTTTTTTTTTTTAACATTTCAAAATTATATATATACGTCGAGTAAGATTGCAAATAAATCATAAAAAAACATAGGTTCGGGATATATTATTATATTAAAATTCTAAATAAATTGGCCGAAACTTGAAAAATTTGTGCTCACATCCTGCACAGAAAAAAATTTGGTTTATGAGTTAAAATATTAAAAATATTTTAAATCATTCCACAATTGTACACGTCAAGTAAGAAGTGGAAGTAAATCAGAGTTCTAACTCTAAGCGATGTTCTATTGAAAATCTAAGCTGGCCGAAAGTAGAAGAATTTGTGCTTACATATCAATGAATCACACACAGATATTCATTCATTAACGCCTCTCGTTCCAGTCACACTTATCATGTTCCATGCATGCGTTAGACGACATGTTGGTGCATCGTTGTAAGTTTCCAAAAGAAACCATGATTAAAACCACACCTCTATTAATTCTTTTACAATAATAATATGAATGTCTCTTTAATGATCAAGTGTCCCCGCAGCTCATAGACGAGTATCATCCGGTCTAACCTTCGTCGAAATTGTTACGGTACACTCGGTTTTTGCATTTTCTCATACGATTTTCTCAGAACCTGCAAAATAATCGACCAATTAAAATTAGTAACACCACTAATTAATAACTGCATTGTTCAAAATCAACGAAGAACTAAAATAGACCTGAAGGTTCGGAGAGCTTGCGGCGGAACCCCCATATCTGATCGGAGATGCTGTCATTGAATCTCGAGGAGAAGCAGAGAGCGCTGGCCTCGGGATCGGAGATCGATTCCAGGGAGTTATCGGAGACCGCAAGATCGGAGATGGGTTGTATGAGGAAACAGGAGACCTCAAAGGAAGCATGTTGATGTTAATCCTAGTATAAAAACAAGACCAACATCAAGGTTGTTTAATTAGTCAATTCCTAAGAAACACAAAATTTGTGATTCATGAAACACTCACATGTTATGAACATCGACATATTCATCGGTCTCATCCAATATCTCTTCCTGAAGAAGTTCTTCGATAACATCCTCTAACGTGATGATCCCAACCACCTCTTCGGATGCTCTCAGTGATGTAGTCTCGCAATCATCTTTCCATTCTCTTTTCTTCCAATATTTCTTCATAGTTTCGGAGTATGAAGAGGGGGAGTTTCTTAGAACACGGCCATTATAACCTAGAAAATCACACCCGGATTCATTATCTAACGTTATATACATAAAAGACATCGAAGTAATAGATAGATTATAGCACCTCCATTAATGGCAGCAGCAACTGTATTAGTCTTGGCTGCTATATATTCTGTAGATTCCTTTATATCTTTCTTGCTTCTAACCACCACAGCCATGTGGCTGTGACCCTTCTGGAATTGGTTCAGGATATCATAAAGCGGAAGCGAATCTTTCACCCTGTGTTGAACCAATGCAAATAGAATGAACCAAATTATCTGAGTAATGAAAATATATCCAACTATGAGTTCGGTAAATTTACCTGGGAATGTTCCTTATGGTAACATCTTTAACTAGTGTTTCGTGTTCTGGACGTGCTTTGATTAGATTTTTCACCTGTTACAATTATGAGAGTATAGTAATTCATATGATAGCTTGCAACCTAGCATTAAGACATCAAGCTTGTTAATCTTATTGCGTTTGAGCCAAGTCTAATCATATTATTTGTTGATAACTGCTATCGTTTTTCATGTCTTATGCTTTGAGCAAATCTGGCTTACCAAGATAAGGCCGATGATGTTGGTCGGACTGTCAGAGTAGATTGGTATTCGACTATGGCCCTTGCTTATTATGAGCTCCATAGTGTTCCTGAGACAGCAAATGTGAGAATCAATCTCACCTACCACGATCAAGACAGTTAATATCAAGTATGAATGTGAACTGTAAGATATCGTACTCATCAAGCTTCGAGTTCACACTGAGAGAAAATACATCAGATATGGGTGTCATTGCAACTTTAACCGTCTTTTGAGTCATATCAAGAGCTCCGGTGATGATAGTAGTCTCATCATGTGTCAATTCTCCACCTTTCCCTGCCTAATGAAATAAAACAACCAAAACATGAGCATATATACTAGTAAAATATTCAATAAGCATGATATATAGTTTACTTGACATATAAGTTTTGACAAAATTCAGACTTGCCAACTAAACTTGTGTATCACGTTTAGTGCTCATGAATTACCGACCTCATTCCCATGCATATCTACGAACATCTTGAGCTCCGCTCTCCTTAACAGTGCAGAGTGCCCTTTTCCTAGAATGCAATCCAATACCTAAAACACAATAAACAAACATTATTAACATATATATGCATAGATCAACATTAATAAACATTCTAACAAGGTTTGATGAAATTAGAAGTCACCTTACTAATTGGATATGATAAGGGAAAGATCATTATCATCAGCAACCGAACAACACCAGAGAGCTTCGCACCGACACTGAGCCCGTACCGAGAACATATAGATTGAGGGATGATCTGTTGAACTCAGTCTTAATCAAATCTTTTACATCAATGTCAAACACATAATCCTTTATTTTTTTTTTTTTTGCCTTCTATAAATTTGAGTTACCTCACCGAAAGCAAGAATTAGTGTCACCGATATCAATATCGCTCCCCATGCCGGAAGAAGGGCGTCAAGGAAGATTGGAAGAGCCTAGTGAATGCGCAAAGTAGTATCATTTCACGTCGAAAAAAAAAAGTATACAAACAGTTATTTTGAAGAGGTTATAATTAAGGTTAATCACACCAAAATAAACCTAACAACACAAAAAGAGAGTTATAAACTATATTGACCTTGCCCTTAAAACATGACGGAGATCACACACTTGATACATATTAATAGAAGCTATGTAATTAGTTTGTCTTTCGTGGATCACGTGTGTGATTCTGGTCGTGTTTTAATGAAAAAATTAACGTAGTTTGAACTTTGATATGCATGTGTATTTTGTAATTAACGATTTAAGTACCTCCATGGCCAAAGAATTCCAAATGAGAAGGGTGCAGAGGAGCAAGTGTTGATTTTTCACTATAGGAAGAATCTTTGCTGCAAATGAAGAAATTAACAGATTATTATATATATATATACTCAGACTCTAATCTAACAAATATATATATAGTACCTGCATTCTTGCGTTCGTGGGGCTGACCAGCCTTGGCAAGAATCTCAACATCGACCAAGCTAAGGGACATTAGTCCTAGAGTAAGACCCGACATGAGTCCTGCGAAGGACACTAGTCCTACAGATATTACTAGGTACACCCAGAACATGGGCTCACAACAAGGCACATCGTTAGCTGCCATTAATTAATTAACCTTGTTTCGAAGAAGAAGAAGACTGATGAAGATTTATTAGTACAGAAGCTAGCTAAAAGATTAATGGGCAAATTGAGATTTGATAGTTGGGTTTAAATAAAGGAATGACACTAACATTATTGTCATCATGGAACAAAGCTTCTCTATGTTTAAGTTGATAGAGATTAGTTAATGGAAACTCCTTATGTCATTTACCATCACTTCAATTATTTATGGGTTAATTAACAACTTCCGACTTATAGTTTTAGGAGTTTGGACAATTTGCTAGATGACAACTTACAAAATTTGCAATTCCTAATTCTGTTTAATATGCTATTAAATGAGAACGATAGTTACATGGGTTGTGTTCATCACATGCCACATCAAAGCTTAACTAGTAAATTGCAAAAAAAAAAAAAAAAAAAAAATCAAAGTTAAGCTAACTAATAGAAAACTTCTCTAAAGTTCAGTTAGCAATTTGAGCATAGAACATCAAGATAGCAAATTTAAGTAACATCAAGACAACAAACAATGTTTAAGTTTGCATCACTATTTAAAAGAAAAATTAAACAGAACTAAATGTATGAAATTGTAAAAAAAAATCAGGTAACAAATTGTTCAATGTCGAGTGCCACTGTTTTGGTGTCATTAATCATACTCAAGTTAATTTGTGATTGTTAGGTGGTGCTTGATAGATTCTTGTAATGGGTACAAAATGGCACTATCGTACCTTTTGTTGTAGCAGGTACCACTAGCTACTACACTTAGTAATTGTTATTAGTATTAATTAAAACTGCTACTTTTGGATGAGTCGCAGTGTTTGTGGATTATAATACCTAATTAGTGGCTAATAATCTGTATAAGACTTGGTTGGATTTAGCTAACAAAACAAGATTAAAGTATGTGAAAGTAACATAATTAGGTCATTGATGCCCAACAGCATATTATGTCTTTCAAGGAGTGCAAGAGGCATATTCTATTATTTATTATGACTTCATCACCAAATTGATATTAAATGTTATAAGGTTAAGGGTTAAGAACCTATTTAGTGTCGCAAGTTAAATCATGTTGTGTTTTAGTGTCTTATGATCATATTGTTGCATTTGAGTGTTTCAGATTTTATTTTGGTTACTTTTCGGTGTCTGGGTAGTATGATCACCCTAGAGAAACCTATTCCGACGAAATCGGTTGTTAAATTCGAGCTCCTCTGCACGTTCCTGTCCCGTTACATTGCCGGAACTGTCACCTGAGAAGCTCCGTCCGCACTGGTAAATCATGCACTGTTGTCGTTGGAAATTGTTTCACACCACTTTGCCAGAAACCCTATCTTTTGGATGTTCAAGTTTATGGTGAAATTGAGTAATTTTGTGAAAAGTAGATAGTCAGTGATTATGAGTGGGTTAATGAAAATGACTGAGAGAAAAATACGCGCAAAGACTCTAAAAGACAACTAAAATGAAACTTGAACACCTAAAAGCAATGATTTATTTAATCCTAAAATACCAAAAAACAATATGAGGCAAACCCGAGATACAGAATATGTTCTTTTAACCCCTAGAAAAAATATTCTTAACCAAAGGTTAATTAAGTCCAAACAGTGTAAACAAAAAGTCCAAGGTTATAATAGTCAGTCTACTTTGGCCCAACAGGTCAGTCTATTTTGGCCCAGTCTACTCAATCACTTACCACAAGTTCCTTCCAGATCTTCGTTGCTGCCCGACAATCACGAAGAACATGTAAAGTGTTCACCACTTGATTGCGCTCCAAACTAGTCAGATTAAAGATTTAATGGGAGGTTCATAATAAGCACTGTGGGTTCTCAACTTGTAAGACAAAAACTAGATATATTATGCATTATATACACTTAAGTATACAAGGAGGCTTAAAATCACTCCCCATTAGTTATTTATCTTTGTTATTACTATTATCTACAGCAGCAGCTCCCAAGGAAGAAATAGTTCTCAGAGACTGCTTTCGCGGTGGTCGTTTACTCTTAGATGTCGTTGCAGGAGAAGGAGACGATCTTCTTCCAACTGTTTTATTAGGAGGAGCAGATGAATCCAAGGTCAGCCAAGAAGTCCTCAACTTTTTGTTGGTGTTATTCTTATTCTTAGGAGGAAGCCACAAATCCAAGCATGTAGTAGTTTCACTATCCTTATTGCAAAGAGTAGAAACAGCTCTATTGCAACCTTGTTGTTCAATGATGCTTGGTGCCTCTGCCTCTCCTCCTTCAGAAGAAGAATCATCCATCTCCTCACATTCAAATTCAACATGTTCTTCATCATCATCATCAATTTCTTCTTCTTCTTCTTCTTCTTCTTCTTCATCAGAGTCACTCAACTCTTCCTGTTCCATTACAATCATCCCAGCAGGATTCGAACACTGCGTATCCTCCCTGTCCAATAAACTGTCACCAAATCGAGTAGGAGGAACGAGCTCAGTGGCCGTGGAGCTTAGATGTATCTCAAGGTCCAATTCTTGATTACTTCTTCTTCTTCTTCTGTTATTATTATCAACAAGAAGAAGACTAGATGGAAACGACGAGTCTTCTTCTTCTTCTTCTACTTCTTCCTCCTCATTTGTATGTTCTTCAGCAGCAGCAGCACAATCACTAACTAGATTGCTATCATCATCATCGACTGTCCTCTGAAGCAGAGGATGGAAGTCGATAATTCGTCTT
The DNA here is from genome assembly GCA_036873135.1 of Clarkia xantiana subsp. parviflora. NCBI lineage: Eukaryota > Viridiplantae > Streptophyta > Magnoliopsida > Myrtales > Onagraceae > Clarkia > Clarkia xantiana. The sequence goes on from JAPTYO010000001.1 coordinate 52,504,652, forward strand.
GACGTCTTGTTATTTGATCTCCTCCTCCTTAAGCACCCACCACTACCATCACCATCATTTTCTGTACTATGGCGAAGAAGTAACTGAGGAGGACGAACCTGACCAGAGAAGAAATTGAAAGCACCACCACCACCACAAGAAGCGCCACTTGTACCTGTACTACCAGTTGCGGTATTTAACAATGGGTAATATGGGAGATGCCCTACAGGAGAGACCTGGAATAGCAACGGATGCAGCAGCTCAGAAGACCCAACAGCACCATTAGTACGCGTTTCGTGAATAGCAGCTCTTCTTGCAGCTTCGTTCATACCATCACCGGTATTCTGATACGAAGCATCGTTTTCTACAGTAACTCTTCTAGTAGCAGAAGAGACGGCACAAGATTGATGATGGCTTCTGTGGGCAGCAGCAGAGTTGTTGGAGAGAATGCGAACATTTTGGGGGAGATTCACCGAAGGCAAGTTTGGTGCTAATTTTACTAAACGTGCTGCTTCCATCTTTTTACTTCTTCTCCTCCTCCCATGAGGAGCAGCCAACTGGGGTCGATTTGGCATCACAGAAGGAACGGAAGCTGCTGTAACATGACCAGCAGCTGGGAAAAGATAGGGAGGAGGATGATTTGACCAAGGAACCTGATTCAAGTTTGATGCTTCTTTGCTGCCATTAGGATTAGTGTTGAACCTCGATGAGGAAGAGATGCTGTTACAGGATGGAAGGCCTTCTCCTGGCCTCCAGTCAGACAAGAATGCTTGATGAACATATGGAGCTTCTTCTTCTGGATCATCAATGCAATCATCTCCACTGCTATTCTCCTCACCTGCCTGGTTGTCCTGTATATGTAGGCAATTTATTCATTCAGCTATATAATAATATGATATAACCGAAAGCAGCAACTGATGATCATTTTAAGCACATCTTCAAGTCTTATTCGTCTATGGAACTTCCTTTTTTAATTTTATTTTCCTTTGAGAAATTTGAAAATTTAGCCATCAAAATTTAACATCTTGCATGGATGGATACTAATTTATTTTTTCTGGAATATTTTTGGGATTTATAAGTGTTCATAAAGAAAGCACTCAGAGTTGTCAGGAATCAAACAGACCTCCTCTGATCCATGCTGTTGCCAAGATGGCAAATTTGTAGCAGCTCTGCTGCGCTTTCTTCTTCGTTCTGCTTCATATATGCGTCTCCTCTCCTTTTTGGCAGGATCTTGCTTGTATGACTTTTGAATCCCTGTGGCAGTGCGCCACTGTCGCGGTAACAAAGATGGATCTCTATGGGGAACAATCAACTTCCACACTGACATCCAGTCCAGTTTATAAACTTTGAGTCCCTAGATATATAGAGTCATAATACGACACATCATCAACTAAATCAAAACTCAAAAGCAGCAGCAGCAGCATGTCGTGAACCAAGTTATACGATTTCAGTTACCTCGTTAATGTGCCGTAGCTCTTCCACGGTCAAAGGAGAAGTTTTCATCCTTCGTACTGCCTGCATGGATAAAGACATTACATCGGTCTCAGAAATAATGCAAGAAGTACTATGATGGCGAGTAAAACATAAGACAGGGAGGTTCATTTTGTTTTGTAGAACACAAACAGCACTTGTTACTTGCCAACAATGGAAGCAATAAAGTGTACACATTCTCTTAACCTTTATTGGATTGTCAGGAGCTTTAGCTGAGCAGCGATTCTTCTGCCGCACAAATATCTGAAACATACATAGCCACAATAAATCTAACCAACTAGTATCCAGTAAATAGAACTGAAATAAATGCCAATGGCCTATTTTGTATGCCCAGATAACTCACATGCCTGTTGAACAAAGCTTAATTTTCTTAGACAGTCAAAAGGACTGCAATCATCAAGGTGTTCTAGGAGAAGCCAAAGGGAGTAGGGAGACTAGAATTAGAATCACCTGATGCTTAGACTTGCAAGGAAGAAAGCGTTGCTGAATAGTCTTCCAATCAGTATTATAGGCCATCATGCCTAAGGCAAGTAATCTACAGAAGAACAAAAAGAATAAAATCAATAAGTAAAATAGATAAGAATAAGAGCTTGTAATATGACCAAAAGTGTTAAGAATAAGAACAAGAGCTCTAAGCTTTTAAGTTTTAACTACCATATATTGAATCATATTATTCTTGTGAAAGGGCGAGCAATTAGTTCCAAATAAAATCAGAACCAAAGAGCAAAAGAGTCGATGACTTGATACTAATTAAAGTGATGCTCTAGTATAGATTCTTTTAGGTTAAATGAAAGAGCAGGCATGCAGAAAAGCAGAACTCACTCATCCTCAGCATCAGTAAAAAGCACCCGGTTTGTGACAGCAACGGGGGGTGGTTTATGTGGAAATAGTGTTTGATTAAAAAGTGGAAGAAATATTTTAGCCAAGTTCGCCACTTCTTTTGGGACTAAAGCAATTGACTGATTCTTTGTCGTTTCAACAAGAGTCGCAGCCAAAGTTTTCTTCTGTGGTTGACTGGAAGATGAAGGCATCTTCTTCAAGACATCTGTTGAAGATCCTTCTCTGTTCATACAATCAGAATTTACTTCAGCAGTTGAAGAAACATTGAAAAGAGGCACCCTTTCATGGAGCATATCACAACTTGATTCAACATTTCGACGTCGAAACTCCATAACAACTGCCAGATGATAAGTGAAACAAAAACCAAGCTTTATCAATTGAAACCCCTTTAGAAAGTAAGAAGTGAAAAAAATCTAAGACTGTGACATACCAGTAGATACTTCATCAAAATAAGTTTTAACGAGTTTCAGTGGAGCAACATCAAGGACTGACAATACAGGAACCCTTATATTAGGCACCCAATGAAAATCATTCATAGCTAGGTAAGAGCTCACTGGCACAGCAGGAAGTAATCCTTCAGATGGAGAAACATTTTCAGGTTGCCTCTGATCTGTACAAGAGCTGACACTCTTTGTGCAATTTATATTTGAGTCTGCAACAACTGGGGGTTTTTCCTGGATATTTCTGAGAGATCCATCCAAGAAGGGTTGAAAAATATGACCAGGATATGGTACATTTCTCCATGACAGTACCTGATCACGCTTATGAAGAATCTCGAAGATCAATTCTTGCATTTGCAAAGCAAGTTGTTGCCTAGAGGGATCAAGAACACAGAGAGAATGTGTTTGAATAAGGAGTTGGACATGCTCATGAACTAAATAATGCAACTGGAAAATTTGGTGAGGAGTAAACCCAACAGAATCCTCCAATACGGTTAATCGAGTAGAATCAGTCAGCACAGAGACTGCACTATTAGATGTGGATAAAGGAATATGTGGAATAGAAGACGGTAAAGGAAGAAGGGGCTGCAGAGGAGGTCTTTCTGGCTCCGTGATATATTTGTTGTTCTTCTCATTAGAAGATTTTAGTCTTTTATTATTCTGCCGTGTCTCTGGCCTCCTTCTAGATCCCTTTTGCGTTTCTTTTTCTTGAGGCTTTTCATCAGGATCACTATCCAGTGCCTCCTCGAGCTCAATTTCAAAGTCTGCATCATTATCCTCATCCTCGTCATCTACATTTTCATTTACTTGATCATTTAACAGATTATCACCATCTCCACTGTCGCCCTGCAAGACCACTGCAAGAAATTTCCTATACTCCTTCTCATCATCCACATTCTGCAGATCGTCATCATCATCAGTTTCCTGGAGAAAACTCTCAAGTTCATCAAGGGTAAAACTTGCGAGAGAATATCGGGCTCTAGTGCGCTTACAAATAGCATCCTCATCTTCCGAATCCTCTCCATCAAGCCCTGGCTCATTGACCAAATCATCATCATCAAGATGAGATGCTTTATTATCCTCATGTTCCCTTGCTTGAAAATTTTCAAGAGATGAATTTTCCAGCTTTTGCACTGGAACTTGATACTGCACTTGTTTGTCAGATGATGATGATTCTGTTCCAAATGGGATCACATTTTCCTTGTCAACTCGATCAGGAGAGGTGCTTTTCGCATCATCCATCACTTCCAACGAATTTACCACATCCTGTGCTTGAACCTCCGAGCTCAGGCTCGAAGAGGCTTCGGGTGAAAGAGTTTCTTTTCGGGAAGGATCAAAATCAACATCATTGCCCTCACCATGATTCTCATTAGACTTCACGGGGATCACAGTGGATTCAATCAAACCAACATTCCCATCTTGTGAAGAAGATTGCGCAGCCATATATCACAGCTTCTAGAAATTAATTGGTTCTGCAAATATAAAAATAACAATCTAACACAATGGCAATAATAACAAAGGAAACGGAGAGAAGGAGAGAAACGCAACGACATGCGTCAACTCACCAATTCAAACGACTGCGAAAGAGACCACCTAGGGTTCAACAGCGATCTGAGCGTCGATATGGATCTCTTTCATTTATCATCTGTTACGATTCTGAAGACTTCAATTGAATGTACAAATTACATGAACTTACTGAGTCTGGTTCTGGTGTTCCTGGAGTTGGCGCCTGATTGTCGCAGAGTGCCGCCTAATTCCGGTGGAGGATGGAAACAAACTGCTACTTCTCAATTTCTCCTGAGTAAAAATCCAATTAACCCTCTATCTTTTTAATGATACAATTTCAGTCACTTTATAAATCACTCAAATGTTGGACCAAATTGTTTTAACTTGGTTTTACACAAATACCCTTCTGAATATTAGCTGAATTAATTAATGTAATCAATTAACTTAGGGTTTTGTAGTAATTTATTATTTCTAAATATTTGAAGAAAAAACATTATATATTGTCACTACAAAGAATCGAACCTATGATTTAATGCATAAAAGCCACACATCTTTACCATCTATGCTAATAAATAATTTATTACTCTTTTAATACTTAATTGCATTAAACGGTTCGAATACTAAAATTAACTTAAATTGTGAAAAAAAAAATTATATCAAGTTTAAATATAATCTAAACATTTAAAATAAATTCTAGATGGACCGAGAGAAAAAAAAATCATCAAAATCGCATGATGGTCATGTTTTGAAATTTAACTAACAATATTAATGTATTTCTAATGCATATCGTTGTAAGTTCATGATAATACGTTAAGAACCAATATTATTAATACATTTTCACAATAAATGTTATGATACAAATCATGATTTATTGTTGAAAAGTGGTTCTTTCATTTTCCTTTTCCACTTTTAGCGTATTTTTATTATTTCAAAAAAATTTAATTGATTTTGAATAGTGACATAAATATTAGCCCTACTATTATGTGCATATACATCTACAATTGCAAAATATAATCAAATTAACTTTTTCTTAATTGGCTTAAGTGGTTTTTCTTAATGTGTATATTAAATATACTGGTATATGCTAGAAGTGTGTGTATTGTCGTCTTGGGACATAATGAGTCTGGCTTTAAGGAATTACAAATGCATCATTAGCTCTGATAATATAAGAATATAACTTTATTAAAAAAAAATCACGCACCAAGGGATTCTTTGTTGTTCAACGAAAAATGAGCAAAAACATATATCCACCTACGATTTAATGCATAAAGCCATACGTCTTTACCATATATATATGCTAATAAACTTTGTTACTATCTTAATACTTAATTGTATTAACTGGTTCCGAATACTGAAATTAACTTAAATTGCGAAAAAAAATATTATATCAAGTTTAAAAATAATCTAAAAATTTAAAATAAATTCTAGATGAACCGAGAGAAAAAATTATCGGAATCGCATGATCATGTTTGGAAGTTTAACTAATAATATTAATGTATTTCTAATGCATATCGTTGTAAGCTCATGATGATACGTTAATAGACAATAATATTAATATATTTTCACGAATAAATGTTATGATACAAAGTATGATTTATTGTTGAAAATTGGTTCTTTCATTTGTTTTTCCACTTTTAGCGTATTTTTATTATTTCAAAAAAAAACTTAGTTAATTTTGAATAGTGTCATAACTAAATTAGCCCTGCTATTATGTGCATATAAATCTACAATTGCAAAATATAATCAAATTAAATTTTTCTTAATTGGCTTAAGTGGTTTCCTAATATGTATATTAAATATACTGGTATATGCTAGAAGTGTGCGCATTGTCGTCTTGAGACATAATGAGTCCGGCTTTAAAGAACTACAAATTGCATTATTAGCTCTGATAATATAATACCAAAACCTTATTAAAAAAAATCACCCACCAAAGGGCTCTCAGTTGTTCAACGAAAAAGAAGCAAAAACACATTAAATGATTCTTAGTCTCTCGAGCATTATTATAATTTTTTAATAATTTGTTCAAAACTTTATATAATATGTTATATTTTACATAAATTAAGTCAATTTTTTTTGCAATGCTCACGTATGGCTATAATCGTAAACAAAAGTAAATTGATATTTTAATCCACTTAAGTGGATATCCCTAATGCTTATACTAGATACCTGCGCGTGCGCGTTGTCTTCCTGAGAATGTCGTAATGACATCATTAGAATGACTCCGAGAATGATACAAGATCGGCTCGATTCCTAGGATGATACAAGAACATAACCGTATTTTCTTAAAAAATTCAATTAAACTATGTAACATACTATTATAATGAAAATAAAAAAAAAAATCTAAAAAATTTAAAGTAAAATGCTCGAGGGACCGGGAGCTTTATAGTGAATGTTCTTGCTCCCGGTCCCTCGAGCATTTTACTTTAAATTTTTTGGATTTTTTTTTTTTTATTTTCATTATAACAGTATGTTACATAGTTTAATTGAATTTTTTAAAAAAATACGGTTATGTTCTTGTATCATCCTAGGAATCGAGCCGATCTTGTATCATTCTCGGAGTCATTCTAATGACGTCATTACGACATTCTCAGGAAGACAACGCGCACGCGCGTAGCGCGCGCAGGTATCTAGTATAATCTAAATTGTATGGTTATAATAATATACTTTTTTTTTAATCTACATATCACTTTTTTTTTTTCATACATGATACATCAATGCGTTGCATCGAAAATTGAACGTAAAGTTAATGGAACAAAACATGTGACAAATAAACATACCATTAACCTTATATGTATGGTTAGACTTGTACTGATCGATGTACTATATGGATATGTTAAATTTGTAAGCTTTATAGATCGAACTATAGTCAATATACAACTGGTAACTATACATTATTTCACACAATTTATACCATAATCACTAACCGAATGTATATTTACCACAAACATAGAGTTCGAAACACTAAGAATTTGAATTTATAATTGACATTTGCTTGAATTATGAAAATATGTACATATATATTGAGCCTCTAATATATTATTTTTTGAAGGAGACAATGCAAGCCATGTTAGATTGTCTGTCACCGATTGCTTTGTCTTACCCATGATGTTCCAAGTTGGATCCAAAGAAGTTGCAAAGCTAGGGCCTCTTGCACTAACTCAGGACCCCATCACCCCTCAAATGACTGAATCCTTTTCCGCGGAGTATTTTAGAAGGTTCATCATCTCACACTCACACTTGATTAGTATACTAGTTATTAACGCGTGCAACCGTTGCACGCGCATCGATCATTTAAATTTTAAGATATATAATCTATCTTAAATTTACTAATATTTATAATTAATCAAAGTAAAATATGAGCAAGTTGATTCGTTGTGAGAAACGAATCTATGTGATAAAGAAGAGCGACGTAACGTAATTTAAAACATGAGAAAGAGAAGAGGATAACTAAGTAAAGAATTAACTAGTGTCTTCAATTACAGTAATAAGTTAGCCTTATAGTTAGATATATAAATTAGTTGGGTCGAGCATTACGTTGGTCATTAACGGCTCAATTGTATCCACATCAACTTGAGGTGTCAAGAATGTAAACTTGTTCTTAACTATTTAGAGTCATCAATGGACAAATTTGACCTATACAGACGTAATTATATACAATATCACAATACCAACAAAAATTGATTTAACAATAAAGATAAAATTAAATAAAAAAAATATAAAGTTTAGATTTGAATTTACAAAAATATTTAGTTAACATTAATTAGGTTGTACACAATGTGATTGGATTAACAAATAGAAGAAGTAAATTAATAGTTTGAGTCCATAAATATTGGACGATGAGTAAAATGTTATTTGTACGATGTCAAACTTCAAGAACCACACTTCACCCATATTTTGACTTGTTATATATATAATTTGGTAAGTGGCTGATCTATGTGATAGAAAAATCTCAACGGGCGGAATATATATCACTCGATCTATATAATTCGTTGAATAAAAAAAAATTTACATGTATCCGAAATTTGAACGGAATGAGTATGATAGGGGTGCCTTAAATTGATATGAATATTTGATTGTAAGTTAATTATAATTATTATGACATGCCGACTAAACGACCTTAAGAAAATAACAAAATTTAAATAATGATTTAGTAATAATATTAAAGATAAATAAATGTTTCTAAAAAATATAGTAATGACTAAATTATTAATTTTATAAAATATAGGAATTAAATATAATATATTTTTTGTTAATAGAATGAAAATGTGCCAAAGATGTCTATTGGGGGTGAGGACACAACACAAATAATATATTGGTATATATAGATGTACAAAAATAAAATGCCGACTATAAATATTTTTGTATTTATAGAATTAGAATCTAAACAATGCATGTGTAATAAGGTAATGTTTGTTGCACTGAGTTGTGACTAGCTAGTCCATATATTTATGGTGGATTTTTTTATTTGCGAGTGTTTTATGAGGATCATTATATCACTCGCGCTGAGTTAGCCTGTTTTAGAAAACATAACAGCTACGAAAACATTTTCTTTCACAAAGTTGGAATCCAAACAATGCACAATAATGTAATGTTTGTTGCTTCTTCATATATTTACTGTGGATATCTTTTCCGTGGGTATGATGGTGTTAGAGTATGAATAAGAGTATACAGAAAACCTTCATTCGTAAGTTCGAGCTTATGGGATGATTAGTTAAGGCGTACGTCTTATTCCTAACATGTGGTATCAGAGCCGATAGTTTGAATCCCAACGATAACATCTTAAGAAAAAAATGTTGAAAATCCCCCATTTGAAGGAAGTGTGGCCGGGCAGAAAATACCATGTGTATGGACTAAGTAAGGAGTCTGGTGTAGACTGATATTAGAAAAACATCAATTTAAGAGAGGGTGTTAGAGTATGAATAAGAGTACACCGAATGTCTTCACTCATAAATTCAGTCTTATGGGATGATTGATACATACATATCTTTCCTAACAGAGGGTATCGTCTCAATCATAATGAGTTAGTCCATTAGAAATAAAGTGTAACAATAAATAAAATAAAATGTTAACTATAAATATTTTTACACTCGAATTTGAATTTGAAATTCCTAGTTAAGGGATAAAATGTAGTGAAACACCATGCATGCATGAATAAGACAAGTCTCTATGGTACTACCTCACCAACCGACGTATGGGACAGGGAGGGGGGAGGGGGAGGGCTGCTCTTATTGTTAAAAGTCAAATATGCCCTTGATATTGTGAATAAGGCAAATATTATTTAAGAATTTTTTTTTTTTCACGAGTGATCTAGTGAGTACATCACTATCATCAGTAAATTTTTTTTAAAATTTATAATAATCTTTTTGCTCACATTAAATTATTATGTAATGAATAAAATGTTAGTTATAAATATTTTTCTAATTGTAAAATTTTAGCTAGTTAAAAAAAAAAAAAAAAAAAAAACAACTACCTAAATGATGTACAACAGTCGGTACTGAGATTCGTGTATATTTTTTATTTTGGCCAAGCATTATTCATGTAATTTGATTGTACGTTAGTATAGAGAATATGAGACAATTTGAATCAAACATGTACAAATAATCGCAAATGTCTCCTAAAGATTACTAACTTGTATCAAATCTATGTCTCGAAACATGAAATTTTATTAATGTTTATGTTAGATTAGAGATTTGAATATGAATTAATATATCTTTATATACACGATACTAACGTGAGCAAATTAGACCAATCTAATCAGAAAGTCAAAGCGTGTTTTTTTATTTTTCGTTCTATAAGAAAAGGGGATAGGCACAAAGATAGACAAACAAATCAATATGGGCTACCCTTGGTGTTATACACTTTCAGTTACTTGTCTTCAATATATGATGATGATGATTTATTGGACTTTGTGTCATGGGGAGACACTAGACAACAAGAGCGACTAACCTCACCATCAATGGAAAATTATTATTAGAGATAATAAATAATAATGCGACAAAAATGTGTCAATGCCATGTTCGGAACTTAAGAACTTGATAAAGTAGCTTTTTTTTTTTTTGCACAATACCTAATGACACTTTCATATTGTTTTTTATAGAAACCATTGAAGTTTTAAAACACTTCTTAAAATGACACCTATAAATTTAAACATTGTTGGATCCTGAAAATTTCAATTTTGTTCATAGTTAATGAACAAAATTTGGGTCAATTTTTTTTTTTCATTGATTGAAGAAAGTTGCCTTTGATGGTCTCCACATTCCAAGGCCACCCTACAATTGCTTACTCGGTTCCTTAATTTGACTTTTTCAAACTTAAAATTCACTCCACAAACAAGATATAAAGTCTCTGTGTTCATACTTGTGCAAGAAGAGAAAATATAGCAGATTATCTATTTTTGTGAATACACATAAAAAAATATTTCAGAATTTATGGAGAATGTATAGAATACATATATTTATGCAGAGAAGGAAATGGATTGTCCACTAATTTATGCAGCACTAAGATGGTAGTAGGTATAGTTAGTGCTAGTGGCTTATATATTTATACCACTAAGTTATTAACCAAACTGAAGTGCAAAAAGCACTTCAAATATATAGAGCAATTAAGTAAGATCTTCTAATCCAAATCACAAAGATATGATTGCATAAGAAAGCAATATATATAATAAATAAATACAACAAGATATATATATCATATATGAGTTCAAAATCAATATTTATTGTGTATATATATTAATTATCCTTACAGTAACCATTTTTACTATCTGTAATTATCTTCATTATTGCTACTAAACAAATTCTACTATTTGTAATTGTCTCTCTAGCTGGTGGAAAATCAAGAATTAGGGAAATGAGAAAAGAAAAAAAAAATTGACAACTTTCAAATATTACAAATAAACTGAACTAAGACATGGATGCATGGCATGTCTGCTCTGTCGGGGATCTTGAGGAATCCGATGGCTTGTCGTGGGCGCTAGCTGATCGAGAGAAATCTGCAAAATTTAGAATCCTGATTTCAAAACGACAAGATCAATAGAAAGGTCTTGAATTTGTGACACAGAAGAGTTCGTACCTCTGCAAGAATTGAAAGATTGCTTGCAGTGCAAGATGGCGCTCTCGATCCCATCATTCTGCTGCACCAGAGAATCATCCCTCTTCGACGGTGACCGGAACGCCGCCGCGGAAGCTGACGTCGATTTACTCTTACCCAACTGTCTTCGCAACCCAGTCGGAGGCTTCGTCACTTTCCTCGCCGGAGACGATGATACATGGAGTTCTCCGGCGAGCTTCACCTTGTCGTAGAGTGGCGCCAAGTATTTCCGGATCACGTCCTTTGTAAACCGCTTCGAAATCGGTTGGCCGGAGAAGGAATATTCCGACGAGACACCTCCTCTGTTTCCGGTGGTATCCATTTGCTCTGTTTTGCTGCTTGAGACTGATTTCGACTTCCTGAACATGGATGCGCCGAATTTTGGCGCGGATTTGAGGTGCGAAACCGGCGATTGAGAATAATCGATCGGAAGGACCTTCCTCTTGGAAAAGGATTCGACTTTAGAGGGAGAAGGAGATGAAATACAGACGTCGCTCTGTTTAAGAAGGTGGGTTTTGTCTTTGGTGTCACTATCAGTGAGAACACTGCGGTCAAGAGAAGGCACAGTGAGCTCCAACTCGATAAAAGAGTCTTCTTCTTCATCTAAATCATTAGGTATTGCGGTGATTATGGTGGTGGTGGCAGTCGGCTGCCACAGTCTCAAGAAATTGAGAGCTTCCATGGTCGGCAATGGAATTTCGAAAGGTGGGGGTCTTTGATTTATGTATATGAAGTAGTGAGCTTTAGTATGAATAAATATGAGAGGAAGAAGATAAAAGAGGGGATTTTGGACGTCGTTTTATGGCTATGTTTTGTCGTTTGGAGATTATTCTCCTTCTAGGAAAGCGGTCCATAGTCCAAATTGCTACCTAACACTATTCCAACAATTTGCTAGGTGAAATATTGTTTGAACATTTTGTTAGTTTTAACTTTTGTATGTATATATATAAATTTCAAGTTCCATTAGGATTACCTAATTTAGATAGAATTGATCACGTGTTCAACACGTAATGAATTTAAATGTGATAAATTACTAGTTGATGTTTAGACAATTAAACAATTTTATAGCTACTGTTTAAGCAGGTAAACAAATTGCTAGTTGATGTTTAGGCAGTTGTTAACTATTTTTCTTCGTCACGTACCCAACACGTGACTCATTCCATCTAAACTAGACGTAAATTCTAACGGAACTAATAATTTATACTTCATCTACTAAAATGTTAAAAAAACAAAACTTCTAACAATTTATTCAACTACTCCAAAGATAGCAATTTGGTAGAACATATCATTACACCCCTTGATAGAGATGAGGATGATGGGAAACTTCCAAAAAGAAAAGATAAACAAAAGGTAAATGATAATAAATAACACAAAGGAAAATAAAAAAGCATATGATAAAGTGTTTTTTTTTTTTTGTAGAGTGACTAGAGAAATGGGGAGTCTTTCACTCTTTTGAGGATGCAGCTGAGTCAGAGCATGCATGCCATGGGAGCTTCACTTTGTGCTCTGAGACCTACCTTTACCTTTAGAAAGAGACAGAGATGACTATGGCTTTTGTCCCTTTTTTTTATCTGGATAAAAGAGCAAAAGGAAAAGGCTTGACTAGCACCAATAGGTGGATGATGCTTAGTTAGTCACTCACCATTTTTTTCATTTAAAAAAAACCTAAAAATAGTCAAAATTATAGACTATATTACTAATTGATGTTTCAGATTTAAAATATTGATATTCAGTATTCTACCAGATTTGTTGCTTTCAAAAAAATTTCGACTGATTTTGGCATTAAAATTGATGTTTTAAGCAACAAAAACATGTCATTTCCACTTTTCCAAAATATTAGATTTGTTGCTCATGGTTAATACTTATTGATGCTTAAAAAACATGTTTTTGTTTCATCAATTTTAAGAGAAAACTATGGAAATCAACCAATGTGATGGTTGAGACCCAATGTCAACATTTTAAATATGAGACAACGCTTATCAACGCGACTTATAGTTGAAATTGTTTTTTAGATTTTTAACCCTAAAATATATTCATATCTTGCAGTTGCAGATCATTCTACAAATCATGATGGTCTTAATGGGAAGAGAATAAATCTCAATACTTTCTCATTTCTTAATGCCATGGTGCTCAAGTATATATCATGGCAAGAACAATGGAGAGATCTCATTTGATAACCTTATTGGATTATTATAATTTGTTGAAGATACATGTGTACTTGTAACAATCTTTTATATATGGTATTGATAGTATAAGACTTGAAGAGAGCTCCCAAAGTAATATTTGTTAAATTGATACTTTGTAAGTTGGAGAAATGAGTTCCCACACACCCCACCACCTTCCATCATTTCTTTCTCCTTTTTGTTCTTCTTGTCAGTAATGGTGGGAATTGGATGATAGAATAACTAAAAATTCCCCTTTCCAATCAGGCAATCAACTCTCTCCTTCATCTTTCTGCCCTTCCTTTATTCATGTGTAAATATTGTCTCATTTCTGTTCTTATTCAACATTCATAACATGGCACCATACAAAAAATACACCCTTTTTTGTTTAAACATATACATTTTGTATTATGTATACAGAGTTTGATGTTTATCAGTTTATGTTAAACCAACTAAAAGAACATCATGGTATGTAATTCTCACTTAGAACTCAAGTCTCACCCATCTCTTTATAGTTTTATTTTTAAAAATAATTAACACTTAACATACTTGTTTCTTTTCATGCACAAACTATTTAAGGGGTGATTCTTGTGTATAGTTGGTGTTTTGTATAAAGTAAATGAAGCATGTTAAGTTAGAGACTGATGAATGTCTTGTGTAACACATGAAATTCAACGCTTATCATAAACTACTCATTGAACTTTTAAGTTAAGTGAAATTTTACTTAAATAGAACATATATAATTATATTTATTAACTCATATTTTATGTGAAAATTATTGTTAAAAAACTTAAAGAAAAAGTGTCTTGCATCTCGATTAATTTTAGATATACATAAATTAAAAATATATAATATATTACATCATTGGAAAGCTTTTCAAAAAGCTATTTCTAGATTTTTAAAAGGGTTAAAGGTACTTTTGATACCACATGTTTGACCGAATGTGACTTTTAGTACTGGATGTTCAGTTTTGTATACTTTTAGTACCAAACGTTTGAAAAAATGTGGCTTTTGGTACATCCGTTAGTTGGCCGTTAGTTTTGGCCGTTAAATAACATGTGCAAGTCACGTGATCGACTCTAAAGTTTTAATTTTGTTCAATTTAGTCCCTCAAATATATTCATAACTTTTAATTTGTTTAATTTAGTCCTAAAGCTTCAAAATCGAACCAAATTGGGACCTATCTCCAATTGGGTAAATTTGACCCAAATGAGGCTATGTCAATTTAATTCGATTGGTTTAGTTGGGTCCGATTTTGAAGTGTTATGACTAAGTTAAACAAAATAAAAGTTAGGAATATATTTGAGGGACATAAATTGAACAAAATTAAAAGTTTAGAGTCGATCACGTGACTTGCACATGTCATTTAACGGCCAAAACTAACGGCCAACTAACGGATGTACCAAAAGCCACATTTTTTTCAAACGTTTGGTACCAAAAGTATACAAAACTGAACATCCAGTACTAAAAGCCACATTCGGTCAAACATGTGGTATCAAAAGTACCTTTAACCCTTTTTAAAAAACAGTTGCAAGTCAGTATACTCTAGAAAAAGCTATGTTTGCACTCAAAAAGAAAAAAATTAAAAATTATTAAATAAACATTATTAGACACAAGTAATTAGCATTGATGATTTGAAAGTCATTTAGTTCCAAAGTTTTGCATAGAAAAACTATACATTTGTGGAATTCATAAATGGATGGCGGATCACATGATGGAGACTATGAAACTTGAGTTAGTGGGAAGCAGGTGGGGCATTGGTGATTTTGTTACTTACTAAATCTCTTTATAGACCGCCTTAAAAGCTTGCTGCTGCAACTAGGAAGATGTTTCAATAACACAACAATTGCTGTCAATTACAAAACACCTATTAACTTTACTAATATGTAACTTGTACAACACGACAATGTCCTTGAAAGATGCATTTTCTGCTTACAGGACTCAGGACTGTACTTAGGATCCATGTCTAAGATTGTAACAGCGGTGCGTCCATAAACCTGTTTAAAGTTTCTGTCTCCAAGTCGCTATCACTGTCGTTATCCAGTGAGGAAAGTTCATCAATCAAGTAATCAACAACCTAATTATGTCAATCACAATAACAGTTATGGCACTAAATAATCAAGGGTAAGTTATTTACCAACTTGTTACCTGAAGTCTAGGGATTTTAACAATTTGCTAACAATTTTTTTTTGACAAATTGATATATGAACGTATGCAAAGCTGCAATTCTCTAGCTTAGCCTAATTTACTCTTAAATGAGGATGGAAACTTGTCTGTGCTATCTCGTCACATCTCATCTAAAAAATTGCAAATTTCTTCCAAGTTCAGCTAGCAAATTGCGCAAAAATAAGGAAAAAAAATTAAGACAACAAATAATGTTCAATAACTTGTCACTATTTAAGAGCAAATTAGTCTGAGCTTGCAACTTTGTATAAGTTAACAATTTGTCGAGTAAAAAGTTCGGCTAAAAAATTGTTCATCCCCCAAAGTTTAGCTAATAAGGTGCTAACCTAATAAAAAATTGTCAAGGAGCAAATAATTGTTACATAAAATAATGACAAAACAGCTCTTTAGTACTTCATTTACTTGCAAACATAAAGTGATTTTAGGTACCTGCTAATGGAGAATTTGCTTTATCGAATTATGGCTGCAACTGGGTCCTCCTGAATGGAGGCAAAAGACGGATTCACAAGTGTGCAGTATCCCCGATAGAGACTAGTCTCTTAGCCTTGGATGGATTTTCTGTAACATAAGACACAAAGATAAGCGAATCAAGTTCATCAACATAACGAACCACTCCAGCGATAAGCTTTAAACTTTGATGGATTACCTCTATATGTTCTTTCCAATTTTTCTCTCCGATCAAGACATGATGATTTATCAGCGATAAGCTTTAAACTTGAATTAGAATTACCAAATATTTTAGCATATTGCAATTGCCACATGGTGTTATCGCTTACTGATTAATGAACTGAAAACTGGGTATTGAGTCAAAATAATGATAATGAAGTGCAAGTCCAGATGAAAATGCTCTTACCATGAAACAAGTCCAGCTGACATTAAGGGATGGAAATGGAGCTTAAAATGTGTAGAAGAACATAGTGAGGGAGATGTGCACAATCTGCTTAAAAAAAGACCGATTCGATTACCAACTTAGCTACTCAGCACCAACATCAAACTTTAAGAATGAACTTCATATTCGATTGGTAGAAGCAGAAGGAAAAAATTTACATTTTTCTTGCTTCTGAATTTTGGACAATCTCTTGTAAGCATTTTTTGCATGTTTGAACTCCTTCATAGCTATGTTCTTCTTTTTCTTAGACAGTGCAACTTTCTGCAGCTTGAATGAGAAAATTTGCAACTGAGTCTGCACCTTGAGTCTGCATTCTGCTCATACATAGCATAATAATGATCACTACCACACCATTAAAACAACCTTAAACGATGCCAGAGATATATAATACTCCTTTAGCACATTACAATTAAAAAAACTAATATTTCAGTAGTTTGGCACAGTACAAGGATCATAAAATTCGAACTTTGAGTAAATTAAAGAATTTAAACCCCAAATCTACGGGAATTAAGTATGACCCGTCATACTGATTAAACAATTTGAGTCAAGATCGCAACTAAATGAAACCCATAAATTGAGCTGAAAGTGGATAGAACAAATGAACACTAGTGTAATTTAGATCAGTGGATCCAAAAAGGTTCATAATGGTTGTATAAAATTCAACAGCAATAGCATTTGAAAAGAGAAAGAAAAAAAAAAACAGAATGGCAATTTTGCTTCATTTTTTAGCTTACATCAATTAGTTTGTAAATACAATTAAATTAAAAAACTTATGTAAAATTGAATTACAGTTTAACTTAACAGACATAAATATACATGTATTGAAAAACCTCATACTCAAATCCGTACATAAAAAACTAACAGAAAACAAAAAAAGCAACAAAGACAAAATCAAAGTTTATTTACTGTCAAGAAAATGGAATTTTTTTGTGTAGACTTAGTGTTTACACCAAGACAATATAAACATGACAAGTGTCTTGTTCATTCTTAGGGTTTTAGAAAAAAAAAAAAAAAAAAACCAAAATAGTATGACACTTGTCATATTTGCAACCACAGCGTGTCCTCGGACTTGCGATAATAATGATGTTATATTTATGGATTGATTTCATTCTTAAAAGATATTTAGGTTTTATGGTTACCTATAGTATTTTGTGTAATTGTTCTCATCATCATATATTTTGTCCGATGGCGTGGCACCATAAGTAACTGCTGAATGCGTGGCTTCTCAACTGATAAAACTGCCGTGTCAAGGCAGTGCTCGGATTTTCTGCAGATTTCATCATATTAATGTTGGAAATCACAGCTGCAAAAGGCAAATTTAGAAGGGTTAATTATTAAGTTGATAGTTCAACAAACGAATAAATTGTTAATTGAATTTTTTTAATGTTTTATTAGTTTAAGGTTTACATCTATTATATAATGGTATTATTTTGGAGTCATTCTAATCATTTCATTGTAACATTATAATAAAGACAACGTGCACGCGCGTAGCGCGCGCACGTATCTAATGTATATAAAATTACTAGTTATGTCAGGATTTTTGTCTAATTTGAACAAAATAAGTCACATGATGAATAAGAACGTAGAAAATTGCTAGCTACTGTTTGTATCATTACTTATCTAACACGTGGGTGATTGTGATTCCGTTAAAAAAAAAAAGACGAAAGCTAGTAAACTATCTATGCATGAGAATAACTTTAGTTAGTAAAATGTTCAAAAACATACTTTACCTATCAATTATTTATCGACTGCACAAACAACAATATAATAATCAACCCAATCTAGAATTTTGGATGTACTACTAAAAAATCACACCAATTTTTTTTACAAAGTCTTCTACTGTTGGAGTACAATTTCATAGACTATATCTACATTAATAACAAACCAACCAACCAACCAACCCGACAGACATAAATCTAACCCTTCCTTGTTGCATTTCCAACATCCACACAGACTAATTTATCTCACTCCCAAACACCCTTAAAAACTGCAGAAGACAATTAAGTAGCTTGCATCTGGGTTTGCAGAAATCGATTCGCTTCTTCCAAATTTTCCTTTCCTGCTGTTCTTTCGAAGAACTAGATTTTGATAAAAATTTGATCCACCAAGCACTACAGGAAATAGGTCAGCTGTTGTTTCTTCCTCGAACCGCCTTCTCCATAGAGTTCGTTCCACTGCTTAAGCTCGTTCATCACCGACCCTTCTGATGCAAAGCTCGCAGCAACCTATGAGCAAGACTCCGAATTTAGCTTCTATATTGCGGAACAAACACTAAGAATACAAAAACAAAAACTAAAATGGACCTGATTCTTGGCCTGTCTCATGTCTTCCATATTCAATGCCCTCAGTATAATTTCTGATTCTGCTTTCTCTTCTTTATCCCCTTTCTCTGTTTCTTTGTCTTTCTCAGACGCCTCTTCCGCGCTCTTGCCTTTCTCGGCTTTTTGCTTCTTCTCCTGTTTGAAGTTCATGTCATTTGTTATCCATCATAAGGCACTACAAGAAATATGAGTTTTAACAATGCAACATTGCAGCGGGTAAAAAGGTAAATGCTTACCTTGTCTTTCAACTTCTCCTTCTGTAGTAACTCCCGAACAGGACGATATGCAGCTGTTACACACAAATTCTGTACACCAACAGACAACTTGGTATTTGGTAAGTTTGTTCATTAATCATTTGTATGTAATTTGTGTGCAAAAATCAAACCTTTAGATCACTTCCAGTGTATCCTTCTGTCATGATCGCGAGCTCCTTGTAATCCAATTCTTCGACCTTCTCCTTTGATAGAAGGGTCTTCAAAATCTTCTCTCTGTTGTCAACTGATGGAAGACCAACCATGATCCTACTCAAAGCAGGACAAGAAATCAGTTAAATCCTAAAAAAAACTTACTTTTTTCAAACAAAATAAAATCTTTTCTTTTTCCCTTATACCTTCGCTCAAATCGCCTAATAATTGCTTCATCAAGATCAAAAGGCCTATTTGTTGCTGCAAGAACCAAAATCCTCTCTCCGGGTTTCGTCAGTAGTCCATCCCAGTGTGTCATGAACTCGTTCTTGATCTTTCTCATCGCTTCGTGCTCCCCGACCCTAGTCCTCTGCCCAAGCATACTATCAACCTCATCAACAAAGATGATGGTAGGCGAGACCTTGGCTGCGAGTGTGAAAAGGGCCCGCACATTCTTCTCATCTTCACCAAACCACTTTGATGTGATAGTGGACATAGAAACATTGATAAAGCTCGCCCCAGCTTCATTGGCTATGGCCTTTGCAAGCATGGTCTTGCCTGTGCCAGGTGGCCCGAAAAGCAAGATTCCTCTGCAGGGTTTAAGGAGGCCTCCTTTGAAAAGGTCCGGGCGGCGAAGTGGGAGCATGACTAGTTCTTGAAGTGATTCCTTGGTTTCATCTAAAGCACCGATATCCGCAAATGTCACCCCAATTTCATTTGCAGGGATCACTTCCGGCCTTATACGTTTTTCAAATTCATTATCTGGAATTTCCTGCAAAGTAGAGCAAGAATGGATCAAAATCTAATCTTTTAAACTGCTGAGGTGGCTCAATGGCAACTACTGCCACTTTCCTTTCCATTCAGCAAAGAAGAAGAATTGATGACTCACAGGTGCTTTTGGAGGAGGATTCTCAGTATCCTTCTTAGCTGCAGAACCTGATTTTTCAACCTCGGTTTTGCTTTCAACGTTCGGGTTATCAGATTTTGCATCAGTTTTTGCAGTGATAACTCCTCCTTTGTTTTCCTACAATGAGCACATCAGAAGTGTTAATATCATATCTCAATTACTTAGATTAAAAAAATAAATCAAATCAAAGTTCCAAACCAATACCTTTCCAGGTTCAGCATTTTGCTCCAGTTTCAGACTAACTCCACTTTTGCCATCTTGGAAGATATTCAACCCGTGGGACAAGCTGTTCAAGACCAAAGACAGATAAAGTTTTGATATTTTCCTTGAAATATGTCAGAAACCTAACCACAATAAAAGATAAAATAAAAAACAAACCTTTGAGAGGATATAATGAGCTTCCCATTTCTATACTCCGGGTCTTTGTTATTCATAAGATGAAACGAAATCGCAGACACCACAATTTCTTCGATATAATTGCTGATGGCTATGGTGTCGGAGTTACAGATCGAACCCAGATCGTCACATACAATATCGTTCGATGCAAGAACCTCTGCTATGTGGTTTCTGTTGTCTTGAACACGAAGCGTCTTCATGTCCTCTTCCAGTTGTGCTTTCCAGTTGCCGAGGTTAGTCTCATCTTCAGGTGCCTTGATCACAATATTGTAAGGGAATAAGGACATGAGCCTCTCATCAACATCACCACAGTCGTCTTCAGTTTCCAATTTGCGGGATCCAAGAATTAACACTGAACCAGATAGTTTCTGCACCATTTTCTGGAATAGTTTGTATAGCCTTTCTGATTGCAGAAGGAGCTTATCAGCATCTCGGAGGTACAAGATGACCGATCCGCTCTCTGACGCGGATAATAAGACCTGTTTCAATATTTCATTTTCATAAAGGTTTGCTCTTGTAGGAAAAAACACCCATATAAAAAATTTCTCTAAAGATCATTCTGCAAATAATCGTCCGTTCATTGAGAGCAATTGGTCATTCAGTGGGGGGAACCTCGGTTCAAGAATTGCATTAAAGGTTTCTACCTTGTAAAGTGATTGCAGAAACATTCTCTCGTCAAAACACCATCTACTTGCACGTTTTGGGAATGCTGAGAATACAAAAATATTCAAAAAAGAATAAGAACACTGTAAAAAAAGATGGCCAATCCGTATAATATAATACCAGTCATCACAATAAGTTTGGAATTGATAAATTTGAGTGTTAAGAGATATATTGTATAATTGACTGATTATATTCTAAACAAGATCAGGTAAGTTCTAGATTAGACAAAATCGGGTATATAAAAGACAATATTCTTATAAGACCTGGAGTAGCAGTAGAAAAGTCGGAGCAGATGCTGCTATCAGACATAGCAGAGGCATTTCTTCGATGCTTTGGGGGATTACTTGATTCTTCGGAAGCCCTACAATATTTAGGAGATCAAACAACCGAGTGTCAAAATATGACCATTGTTCTTTTAAATAAATTTAGCAGTTAAATTTAACAGAGTCACAGGACTTACCGTGATCTGATATCAAAGCTGCTGCTTTGCCTATGTAAAGTGCCTGCAGAAACAACATAAAGCAAATGTAACTATTTACAAGAACTATGGTAGAAAGAAACAGTAAATAAAAGATCTATTACTGCTAATACTTAAAGCATGGTTATTTCAAGATTAAAGAGATAGTCTGTATAAAATGCTTCAAACCCAGATTCTTAATGCAAAAGGAAGCAAATTTGGCACCTTTTCTCTCTATTGGAGGGGTAGCTGAGAAGGAACTAAACATGCTGGACATACGCTCCAAAGTCGCTTCTGAAATAGACCGCTTGAAATACTGCAGAAGTAAATGTTTGCTAGTGAGTACATTGAAAAAAAAAAGAGAGAGAGAGAAGTCTCAGCTACATTAAATTTGGCCACATAGACAACAACTATACAATCTAGGGTTGGATCAAGAATAGAGCCTTACGGGTTCTTTACTTGGGCAGCCGTATTTGTTCTGCATCTTTAATGAAAATTCAGAAACGTCTAGAATCAGTAGCTTTGATTCAAAGAAGTGAGCCAAAGCTTTGGCTAGCATTTGCTGGTAAAGCTCTGCAAAATAACAAAATTCAAAAAGTTTGCAAGATTAGAGGCACTAGACAAAAAGTTGAAGAACTGTCTTGAAGCTAGAAATCGTAGCAAATTTTACCAGCTGGCCCTGAGAGCAGAATCATCCTACTAGCAGGGGAAAGGTTTCGAGTGTGCTTAGAAAAGTCAGCATGCTTCAGGTGAACAAAAGCTGCGCTTGTGAGTAATGCCCAAGTTTGTTTACTGCCATTCAATCAAAAAGAACGATAACTATGCGTTAGATCTGTGAGGATGGAAGATAGCTATCCAATGTTCAACGTATCCTATCATTTTCAAATATAAATTTCAAATTTTTCCAGCTTCTTGCTTCGACAAATTAAAGATATCTTCAGAATACTAGTCTGATAAATATTCATAGAAAAAGTGATTTCAAGTGTATGTTACTCGGGTTATTTATTCTTAGCTCAAGTACAATATTCAACATCATCCACAAAAGAAAAATGAACTTTCTTTCATATGATACCAAAAGGTTGAAACTTTCATAATATTCCATCAAGACTTGACACTGTATAGACAGAAAGAATAGAATATACAGCATCCCATGGATCCTTTAGATACTACTGGGAGCAGAAAGTATCAAATACAACTAATCTGGTGAAGCCAGACACCATTTTATTTTATCTACTGCATGTTCTTTAACAGTTCATAGTCTCGCAAGAAAGAATCTTTATTGTTTCTTTCTATTTTTAAAAAACATTCTTTTAAAAACAATCATAAAAATGGTGGGAGTTTCAAGACAATAGAATATCTTAATTCTTATCAGATGTTTACCCCCCAAAAAAAAAAATCTATCTTATCAGAAGATAAACCAATTTGCAGCCTGTCAAATGAAGTCAAGCATGTGCAGGGACCAATATTTATCTGGCCAATAAATAGGTGATAAACTTGGCAGATCAAGAACACCCTGGATTGTTATCTAGCCTCCCACTATGGATCTATCTCTTTATTCTAAATTTACACTTTTTAGATAATTTGATGAAAGAAGAAGCTAAAAAATTTCGAATCTCGCTACCTGAGCTTTAAACTTTAAACACACAGAACCGAAATTTTGGAATCAAATCTTATACACCAAAAAAAAAAAAAAAAAAAAAAAAGAGATGGTGAATCATGGAAAGTTGATGCATTACCTCAAATAATAGGGGAACTCATCAAACTTAACATTGGTTTCTTTACCCTCAAGGATCTGCCTAATAAGCTCCTGCTCAATCTGCTCCTGGCTTATCTCTTTCTCCAGTGAAGAACCATTTCCACCCACCAATCTGTTCACGGTCTTCCCGGAGGCCAATCCTAGGCCCACACCAAAACCAAGCCCCACGGTGAGAGCTGATAGCAACACATTCTTCTGTTCCATTTTTTCTTTCCTTCCAGACCCAAAAGCCAAAAGCTTTGCCTTTGCTCGGCCCTGCACAGACACCCAGAAACAGAACAAGAAGACAAGAATCAGTGATCATTTAATTTGACATGATTAGATGAAAAGGCAGAATGCTGCAATCCGAATGGGCAGCAAGAACAGACCCGAAAGGGTGAAAGGCGAGATTTTTACTGCAAAAATCCAATCTTGGAGAGAGTGTTGAGGAAGGAATGATGGATTGAAAGGGGGAAGAGAATTATAATCAGAATACGATCAAAACGGAGAAGTGTTGGTGGCCCCATCACGCCTCTGCAACTATTTATAGAGAACAAGGCATTGGTGGAGGTTTCAGTGCCGCCAGTACATTTTTTTTTTTTTTTTCCTTTTTGACTCACCGGTGACTTTCCCTCCCTCTCCACCATTTCCTCTTTTTCGTACCTTCTTTCTTTCCTATATTCATGTTTTTTTTTTCCTTTGTCCCTTGTTTTCCCTTTTGTTTGCTGTTTAATTCCCTTTTGTTTGGTGTTTAATTCTCAGTACACTATTATACATTCATAATAATTAAGTAAATGAAAGTGATAGTAAAAGGCCGAATACTAAAACGTGCCAAATTAACTACAAACTCTACCATTTATTTACATTTACAGATTCTATAATCGGTTTTGTATTATTGCTCTTAATAATTAAATTGTAATAATAACAAATTCTACCATATTTATTTACATTTTTGGATTTTATAATCGGTTTTGTATTATTGCTCTTCTTTATCGAATGTATTATTGTTTTAATAACTAAACTGTAATAACTTTTTGATTCGTATACTTTATATAAGGCTATAAAGTAAGTAGACCTATACGGCTATACTTGTAAAATAATTCACTAATTAACTCCATACATACACACGGCCCAAAAATAAAAACTCCATATATATAGATCAAATCCAACTTATGAAATGTCATAATTTAATTACTTGAATGAGTAAACAATGCGTTAAAAATATTTTGACTATACCATTTGGAGCATGGTTATTTGGTAACCGATGATTACTCCATAATTATTATTCTATTAATGCCTATAGTATAGACAATATATAATTAGCTGTAAATTACAACTGTTATTTTTGCATATAAACCTAGCATTCTTTTTCCCTAAACTTACTTTACTGTGTCTAGATAAATTAGTTAAAAACTCTGGGTAAATTGCATATTTGCATGGTGATTTTTCCCCCAGGGTTAGGTAATTAATTGCAAACTCCGAAAATTGCCTTAAGATGTCCCTGTCTCACTCTTTAGTCTAATAACCACTTGGATAAGTTGAACGAAGGAAGTAGAAGAAGCAAAAAAGAATATTATAATGCGGGGGGCCACCAAGAAAAAACCAATCTGCTGCCTCTTATTTCTACACATATATATATTATTACTCCAAATATTATATGTTTTCATTATAATAATGTCTTTCACATAGATTATATACATATTGGAGTCATTTAGTTTCACATGACATGATTTAGAATTTACATGCAAAATATTTGTATTACTACACAATATAAATTGGTTTCTTACGGGGTGAGCACCATCAGAATGATAGTACATATATCATATTTGTTATTTACTCAAATAATATTCATTTGTATCATATTAATCTTTAAGAGACTAAAATATTGATTATAAATCTTTTTTATTTAATTAGTAAAAGCATGTTTGTTTGAAATTATTATTTTTTCAACAAGCATTTTAGTATATATTTAATTTTAAAATGTTATTTTAGAAATTAACTCGTATAATGTATAGAGAGGGAGGAGGGGGCGTATTATTTATAAAGCAATCAACAAACGTGAAAAGGTGGAAAAGGGAAAAGAAAATGTGCAGAGAAATTTGTACCCTCCCCATGTGCACGCCTTCATTCTACAATAATGGAGATGCAATATTTTTATTATTTGGTAGATACATAGATGAGTCATTTATTCCCTTTTATTTCCATACACTACTAATTCTATGGTTTTTAATGGAATCAACCTACTGAAAAATTATTTGAAATGTGATATAAATAATGTAATGGTAGATTTCAGTATTTAATTATGATATAATATGGAGTGTAATGTTATATTATAATTGTGTCCTATTCTTTATCATTATAATAAGTCATGAAGCAGATAAAAAAATAAATGTATAATAATAATATTAGTAAATAATACTAGTGATATAATAATTAAATAAAATAATTTATCTATTTAATAAATAATAAAAAATAACAAATAATCTACAATCTCGGCTAGCTCACAATACCTATGTTTTTAATGTGATTGTGATCTCATATTATAATGGATGGAGTTTGGACGTAGTCTCATATTATAATAAAATTCACATTACAAGGTAAAGTATATTGTTTGATTTACCGAACGACGTAATGTCGGTGTAGACGAGAGAGAGACTATCTATTTACGTGATAGTAAATTCCATTGCCACTTCTAATTTTGGGCATAAAAACTCAGGAACCCGAAACCCGGGGAAACCTGTTCCGTAACTGTCCCGATTGAAAAACCAAACCCGATTTAAAAATTCTCGCCTGAAAATTCGGATTCGGGTTCGGGTATTGAGCTGAAAAACCCGTTTCACCCGAACCACCCATCCGTCTGTCTAAACTCTAATGATTTGGTCTTGACCTAGCAAAAGTCACACTACATAAACTAGATACAGAGAGTGAAAATGAGACGACACATTAGATAGAAAATCGGAGTCTCCGTTCTTCCGAGTCCGGACCCGAGTCCAGCGATTTTTCCATTCTTCCACCACGGTCTCCGGCCCGGCTGCTGCTAGTAAGATAGGTATGGCAACCAACCATGTTCTTCCTCCTATTCACCGATTGTGTTTTTGAATATCGAAATTTGATGTTTAATAAACCCAATTTTTATTTTTCTTATTCGGAGTTCAGATGTCTTCCTTTGATAGTCCTCATGGTCATGATCTGATGAATTTCGATAAGAGTAATATGTGTGTGTATGAGGATGGCTGGATGCACATGTTGGTGTATGAGGGTAAGATGTGTGTGTATAATCCAGGTAGTCAATAATCAAGATGGTTATTTGATTCTGCTCTGTATAATCCAGGTTACTTAGTCAAGTCATGATTTGCTTACCATTTTTTAATTAACATAATATGCAAAATTGTGCAGACAAATATTGCTAAGTTGTTAGTTTGGTCTAACCCGAACCCGCCCGAAAAACCCGAAACCCGAGGTCGGTGGGAATTTTTCTAATATTTTCCCGTACGAACGCGAACCCGAGTCTAAAAACCCGAACTTTGGTGGGCGGGAATTATTCTTCAAATTTCCGACCGAACCCTCCCGCGCCAACCCCTACTAAATAGTACTCAATGAGGTCTTAATATGGAGTACTAATAGCAATAATAATAATAATAATCATGATGAAAAAGCTACTTATTAATAATAATAATAATAATAATAATAATAATAATAATATGCATGAAAGTTATTTGCAAAAATAACACATGTGCTCTCCATGTTATTTCAGAAAGCACAAAAAAGTAGTGTGTATATAACAAATAAAGAAAAACCTATATATAATAATAATAATAATAATAATAATAATAATAAATAAAACAAAAACATAGAAAAGTAGGATCTCATTCTCATACCTAGAAACCTACCCTCATATATATATATGTTTTCTTCTTATTCTTTTTTGGAAATGCTAGAAAATATAGAAAGAATGGCAATTATAGAGTTTACTTAGAGGTTAAGGGACCTCTAAGTATAGTAGCTAGCTAGGATACTATATATTACTCCATTTTGTACGGTTTAGGATTAAATGGATATTCTATTTAGCTAATTAATCTCTAACTATGATGACTTTTT
This sequence comes from Clarkia xantiana subsp. parviflora, assembly GCA_036873135.1. Classification (NCBI taxonomy): domain Eukaryota; kingdom Viridiplantae; phylum Streptophyta; class Magnoliopsida; order Myrtales; family Onagraceae; genus Clarkia; species Clarkia xantiana. Next base: position 52,532,213 of record JAPTYO010000001.1, read on the forward strand.
TGGAACCACGAAGTCTTATGATCAAAAGTCATCACTCATCACCATAAGTCTGTTTGTTCCACATTGATTATAAATTCTGAAATATTTGATCATTATATACAAGTGAACTAGATCATCTTATTATAAATTGATTTTAAAATGGAATCATATACATATATATACTAGTTAATAACGCGTGCGTTGTACACGCGTCGATATCATCTAAATTTTAAAATATATAAGTTATCTTACGTTTTCTAGTATGATACGTTGTGAGAAACAAATTCATGAGATAGAGAAGAATAACACAACATAATTCCAAAACGGGCGAATAGAAGATAATATAATTAAGTATAAAATTAACTACCGTCTTCATTTATGGTACTAAGTTAGTCGTATATATATGTTTACAGTTAGATATGTCAATGAGTTGAGTCAAGCATTACGTGATTCATTGACGTCTCAATTGTATTTAACTCATCAATTTGACAAATACAAACGTAACTATACACTTTTTATGCAATATTTTACATTGATACCAAAAAATTTGATTTAACGTTAAAGAAAAATTTAAAATGTATACTTGAAATTACAATAATTTTTTTATTTAACAAATAATTAAGATGTACATAATTTGAATTGACAAATAAAATAAGTGAATTAATAGTTTGAGTCCATAAATATTGGAGGATGAGTAACATGTTTTCTGTAACAGATCAAACTTCAAGAACCATGTTTGACCCATAATTTGACTTGTTATATGATTTGGCAAGTGACTGATCTATCTGGTATAAAAATTTTAACATGCAGAACATATATCCCCCGATTTCTATAATTTAGTGAATGCACGTAACCAACATTTGAACGAATTGAGTACAAACCATATGTTAGGGCCGACTTAAATTGATAGGAATGTTAGATTCAGAAGCTAATTATAATTATTATGATATGCCGATTAAGTGACCTTAAAAAACAATGAAATTTAAATAAATGAATTATTTAATAATACTGATTAAAAATAAATAAATGTGTCTCAAATATAGTAATGGCTAAATCATTAATTTTATAAAATTATAGGAACTAAATATAATTTGTTTTTAAATAAAATGAAAAGACACTAAAGGTGACTATTGGGGGAGAGGACCCAACACAAATTATATATTGGTATATAGATATATAGATAGATAAAGAATGTCGATGTTTAGCTCCATTAAAACCTGACCACGCATCATGCATGAGGTTGTTTAAACAACCTCATGCATATGCAAAATATCGAGTGAGCTACTCGTCTTCACTTAGGCCTCAAGAATGACTCATATAAGTTGCATAAATTTATGCAACTTATTTGAGTCTTCCTTGGGGCCTAAGTGATTGGTAAAGTCATATATGACTTTGTATGTGCCACATTAATGATAATTTCCGAAAATTTTGAGCACTGTAAAGCAAGTGAGCTACTCGTCTTATCCACTTATATAAAGAATGTTGATGTTTAAATATATAATATCCAAATCCAACATGTGTCATGTATCATTATCATCCGAATTCCGATATATTGCATATGCATGCATGGGGTTATGCAACTTATTGAGTTAAAAGGGTTTGCACCCTAAAGTATAAAAACTTATGCTTCAGTTTTTAATATTTATTTATTTGCAAGTAAAAGTAAAACTACATCGCACTGAAATGAATGAATGTTTGGCTTTAAGTAAAGGGGAGGGCTGCGGTTGGTTGGTTGAACAGAATAAAAAAGTTGGTTTTTTTAAAGTTTAGCAAGCAAGGTATGTCAGTGTCAAGTGTTATTTTCCACCCCCATGAGGTGGCTATGCGTTGGGATCTATGCAATGCAATTGCAAAAGATGAATCGGTTTGGATTCTTTTCTTTAGCCTTTCCCTTTTATTTTCATTGAATGGGTCCAACTTATTAAAGCCAATAAGACCAAAATAGTGTATCACCCTTTTCCTATTTTTCTCATTCTTCCTCTTTTTTTATCACTACAATAATGAAAAAACCAATTACTCATGGGTCTTAGTCTTTCCACCGACTTGTTATATAATTTTCAGAATGAAAAAATATAAATATTTATGATCAGTATTTTAATCTTGTAAATGGTTAATTCGATATGAGCGGTGATTATTTAGGTGTGAAGTAAGGATGCCTGCTACGATTATTACCTCCGATGGACGTCCATACGTGATACGACACCCGGAAAAAAGTAGTATGTGATCTAAGATGGAAACCATTATACTTCTCACTAAGAATTAATTGAATTAGGGTAAATAATTTAATTTAAAATTTAAAAGAAAAAAAATCGGCGAAGGCTAATATAAGGTTTCAAATGATGTTAAATAGAGAATAATACGTTTTTAGAATTTAAAATACACACTGTCAAAAGTTGATAGTTCATTTATTTGTTCTTGCATAATATTCATCTAGATTTTTGTATTAATCGCCCCTTTTTCTCAGTATTTGTGCAATCTAGTACCTGCTTTTTGTTATCATTAAGGGCAATAATTGCAATGATAAAAAAGATCAAGTTACTAAATTGGAATAATAAATAAAAATGTGATATTTAATACAAATATCTAATGATAGTGCAACAACAAACCCCAAATATTGTTGGGTGCCAAAAATTTGTTGGGTAAATTTTGAGATGTGAGACTCTGAAGTCTGAACTATATATGAAAAAACTCACAGTTCATTAGCTTATACTTTTTGATTAAATATAAATCTTACTTAATTTTAAACAAGTTAAATGAAAATTTTGTTCATTCCATTTTTCCATGAACAGTGCAAAGACTTAATTTAAGAGAATAACACATGGTTCATATATACACTGGTCCAGAAAAGAATACCTAGCTAGCTAGGGTTAAAAAAGATGTTCTTAGAGGATAACCCTAACTTTGATTTTTTTTTTTTTAGATACAAGATTACTTTCATAATTTTAAACCGGTTAAAATTAAAACCTACAAATGTGGATTGTGCAGCGGATTTAAAGGGGGAAGAATCTAGCTAGGTTCTTCTTTTCTACTAGTGAGTAGTGCATGCTTGTGCATGATACTGGTCTGGTATCTTTAAACATCGATGATGAATGATTATACTGTCGACCAACAAAAAGCACCTTTATCCCAATTTTGGGGAGACCTAGCACCAATCGGAAGAGAAAACACCCTAAAGCGCAGTTTTATATGGGAATCTTCTCGTTTCATCAATATAAATAATTAATTACTCTACCCAATAAAATAAAATAAAATAAATTGAGTTAGGCTAAAATAAAGTCAAGACTTAATTTTATAATTTTTCAATGGTTAAATTATGATAGAATACATTTGAGGGTTAAGAACATAATATGGGTCTGAATGTTTGTCCGTGTTGTCCGGAGAGATCTGAATGTTAAAATGATATTATTAAGGACCTGAATTTTGAGTTATGTTTATATGAGAGGCCTCCGTCTATTTTTTCTGTTAAAAGTGACGAAAAATGGTCACATGTTTGGCATGTGACCGAAAATAAACTGAAAATCTGAAAATGCCCTCCGACCAAAGTGTGTCCCTCACATGCTTGACCTAAAAAGACGAAAATGCCCTTTAAGCCACCACGGCTCCGGCGACCACCACCCCAGCTCCGCGCGACCACCACCCCAGATCCGACGACCACCACCCAACTCCGGAGATCGCCACCACGACTCCGATTGGGCCCAAATCGGAGCTACCGGCCCCGATTGGCCCAAATTGGAGCTCCAAAGCTCCGGTGGGAGCCAAAAAGCTCCGATCGGAGCTTTTTTGGCTTCGGGCCAATCGGAGCCGGTAGCTCCGATTTGGACCCAATCGGAGCCGTGGTGGTGGTCGCCGGAGTTGGGTGGTGGTCTCCGGAGTCGTGGTGGCTTTAAGGGCATAATTAGCGTGCATGGGTATTTTAGACATTTCACGTTTCATTAATTAAAATGATAAATTGTATAATAATTGCAAAAGGGTAATTCTATCATTTCACGTGGTTCCGTTACATTAAACAGAAATTTTGGACGGAAAACCGAAAAACAACAAACATGATATTTCAGACCCTTAATAGCAACATTTTTCAATTCAAACATCTTCGGGCAACATGGACAAACATTCAGGCCCCTATAAAGAGAGAGACAAATAAATAATTTGACCTCTTCATATAAATTTAGTCGATTTATTGTAACCAAATTAAATAAATATAATTAAGTTAAGGGTTAAAGGTCATTTTGGTACCACATGTTTGCAAAAATTACACTGTTCATACCACTAGTATTTTTTCTTACCGAATTGGTACCATATGTTTCCAAACCTTACTGTTTTGGTACCTCCGTTAGGATTCTGTCAAAAACAGCCGTTAAATGGCATGTGCCATGCACGTGACCAGCCCAAAACTTTCAGTTTTGTTACAATTTAGTCCATCTAATACATCTCTAACTTTTATTTTGTTCAATTTAGTCCTAAAACTTCAAAACCAAACCATTTCCCCAAATTGACCTAGTCGGACCTAGCCTAGGGCTAGGTCCGACCATGGGTCGGGGTCGCCTGGGTCCGGCGACCATGACCCAGGGTCGGACCTAGCCCTAGGCTAAGTCCGGCTAGGTCAATTTGCGAAAATGGTTTGGTTTTGAAGTTTTAGGACTAAATTGAACAAAATAAAAGTTAGAGATGTATTAGATGGACTAAATTGTAACAAAACTGAAAGTTTTGGGCTGGTCACGTGCATGGCACATGCCATTTAACGGCTGTTTTTGACAGAACCCTAACGGAGGTACCAAAACAGTAAGGTTTGGAAACATATGGTACCAATTCGGTAAGAAAAAATACTAGTGGTATGAACAGTGTAATTTTTGCAAACATGTGGTACCAAAATGACCTTTAACCCTTAAGTTAATGATGAGACTCGAAAGCTACTAAGCTAGTATATATGTTTATATGTATGCGCAAATTATTAAACACAAAATTCAAGAAAAAAAAATGATGATTTGATTGAAGACTGATTAAAAAGACAGGTTTAAACTTTAAAGATGATTATTCATCCTAGTAGAATAATAATTAGAGAGATTCCTATTCAGCAACCTCTAATTATTATATTAATTAAAAGAAATAAAAATCCAAATTAGGGTTCATTGACTTGGAGGCCACTATTAACTCCACCTCAGCAGCACATGGTTATGGGGCTGAGTTACTTTTGTGCAGCGACAAGATTTGTGGGTTACACGTAATTAATATACACCACATGACCACAAGCACTTTAAAAAAAATATACTAATTATACAGGTACATTCTAATAAGTATTTTAAGTAACCATGTGTAATAACATGTTTATAAATTAACGGTTCATTCGTCAACTAGAGATTAGATCTTCGAACTTCGCTGAGACTTTGTGAATAAACAAATATCCATAATCAGCAGTTCATTCTTTACGGACTACCTTGGTGCGAGTGTAAATTAGTGGAAGTTTGAAGTAAGTATGCTACGATTACGACTCTTTTGATAAGCTTTAGGACCGCACGCAGAAAAATAGAGTTTTAAATACTTATTTAGAATATATTATTATTATTTACACTAAGTTAACACTCTTTTAGCACTTTTTCTCATTTATTTAATTAAAAATAAATATATATCAAGGAAACACCCTCATTTATTAAAATTTAATTTCATAATATATATTATATATGAGATATAAATATTATTTGGTTCGATTTACATATGCATCTCGAGTCCTCGACTAATATAGATATTCGGTAGATTTTTTCATGTTTAGACATTTAATTAATCTAGGAAAGTATCGTCAAAAAAGATAAATTTTCTAGATATAACCAAATTTATATGATTATACCACTTTAACTCCTTTTTCTTCTCAACCAATTAAGAAATTGGTGACTTTTTCCACAAGACTTAAGAGCCAAGGCAAAGACAATTAAAAACTATCCAACTAATTTGAGAGCAACATTCTTCAGCTTTAATAGTTGATAAGTGGTCTTGGTTATGATAAATTCTTTTAGTCGACAAAATTCGAATGAGACACGATTAATAATTGTTTGTAATTTTTTGCAAACCTCTAGCAGATTTCTAGTAGTTGTTTTAATGGCATCTTAATCGCAGGCACTTAATTTCCTTATCAGTTTATTCTCCTCAAAGTTCGAAGCCTCGTTTTTAAGTTTATTGCAAGAATATGAGGGGGGTGTTTGGACCGATGTAATGTGGGACGTAATTTATTATGTCCTACGTTACATCCATATTACGTCGTTTGACAAATTAAATATTGTAATCTGAAATTACGTCTAAACTTCATTTAATGTAATGTGAGGTTACATCAAAAAAACGGAAATGTGAAATTACATCCAACATACGTAGTGTTTATTATTATATTTATTAAATATATAAAATAACTTGTATAATATTTATTATTATTATTATTATTATTATTATTATTATTATTATTATTATTATTATTATTATTATTATCCTTTTATTTTTATCTACTTCACAGGTAGGGATGGCAACGGGGCGGGTCGGGGCGGGTTTTCACCGCCCCGGACCCGGCCCCGGGTACATAAGCCTCCCGGGGCGGGTCAGTCGGGGCAAAAAATCCCGCGGGTCGACCCGCGGGGCCCCGACCCGACCCGAACATGGTAGCTTTTTTTTTTTTTTTTTTTTTTTCCCCACCATAAAAACAGCAAACACCAAATGTCCAAATCCAAATCAAATACAAACATAACAACACCAAATCCACATCACCAAATCCAAATTCAAACACCAAATCAAACACAAACAACACAACACCAAATCCACATCACCAAATCCAAACACCAAATTCAAACACCAAATCCAAATTACTAAATTCAAACACCAAATTCAAATCGAAATCCACTTATAGTTCACCATTGGAACATCACACTCCACATCTTCCACTTACGATTCGTTCACCATTGGAACATCACACTCCACATCATCTTCCTCATCTTCAATACATGGTGGCAACTCCATCTTATTCCCACTCCCCGAAGATTCATCTATGCAATACAAGTACACAAATACAACCCAAGAGAGATGTAGTTAAAACAAATATATATATATTAGATTACAAAAAAGATTAAAAATAGTATTGTACCTCGAATTTGACTCCAACACCAACTCTGGGAACACATTAACGCTTCAACAAATTCAGGCTTGAGCCTACTACGATTCTTGTTCAACACATTCCCACTAGTAGAAAAAGAAGACTCGGAAGCGACAGTGGAAACTGGAACAGCAAGGACATCTCTTGCCATAGCTTGCAAAATAGGGAAACCACTTCCTCCCGTTCTCCACCAACCCAATATATCAAGTGGTTTATCAGGAAGACACGCTGCATCCACATAGCTCTGATACTCAATTCTAACCGAGTCTACTGTGGCAGAGCAAGTTTGGTCTGAAGCTTTTGCTTTCATAACAGAGGGCATGAACAACTTTTGCTTCTTACTACGACGGCTATCAGTAGATTCCTCATTCAAAGTTGAAGTATCAGTTTCTGACCTCTCTTTCGGCTTCAGTTCATCCAATTCTTGTTTGTACTGATACATCATATCAAAGATGCATGACTGAATTCTAGTAAACTCTTCAGAAGAAGCAGTACCAGGCATCAATTGATTGTAAAAGTGATTCACAGTTGTCATCTTATATCTAGGATCAAGGAATACACCAACACCCATGATACCATGAATAACAGACCAATAAGAATTGAACTTATCCAGCATCTTTATAGACATATCCCTAATCACGCTGTTTGGATCTTCAATCCATTTGCCCAATTGCATCCTAATCTCACACATATCGTTGAAAAAAAGATGCATTGTTGGGTATCTTGAACCAGAAAAAAAGCTTGGTCACATCATAGAAATAAGACAACTTCTCACATATTTCATCTGCTAGCTTCCACTCCTCCTCAGATGGCAATGTTTTATAAAGAGGTTCTCTTTGCTTAGCACGTTTAAACACGTTCTTATAAAGAAGTGCAACACTAAGCATAAAAAACGTGGAGTTCCAACGTGTCTTACAATCAACAGTTAATTCCTTTTCATAACGAACATTCAACTGATCAGCAGCCTCCTTAAATTTTTGCAATCTCTTAGGAGAACCAGTCCAAAACACAACGCTATCACGGATTTTTTGAATTGACACGGCAATTATATCAAGGCCATATTTCACAATCAAGTTTAAAATATGGGCAGAACATCTCATGTGAAGTAACCTTCCTTGTAGCAAGAGATCATTCGAGTCTAACCTTCCCAAGAGATTGCGGAGCATGGCATCATTCGTGGTGCAATTATCAACCGTGACGGCTAATATTTTCCTATCCATATTCCAATCCATAAAACATTCTGCAAGTATCTCAGTCAGTGCTTCCGCAGTATGTGGACTTGGAACATAAGCAAACCTGAAACGTAAAAACAAAAAAATGTTTATAAAATAAAATAATATCTCAGTAAAAAATTAACAAATAATAAAATAAGTTAGTACCTCAAGATAATGCTTTGCAAAGACCATTTTTTATCAATAAAATGAGCTGTAATTGCCATGTAAACCTTCTGTTGGCTCGGTGATGTCCACATATCTGTGGTTATAAAAACTCTACTACCACTCAATGCCAACATCTTCATAACATCCTTCTTCGTATCAGCATACATCTTCACAATATCACCACGTATTGTGTTTCGACAAACCATCTTGAATGTTGGATTCAACTCCGAACAAAGTTCTCGAAATCCAACATAATCAACTACTGAGAGAGGAAACCCATGCAAGACTATCATCCTAGCAATCTTTCCTCTAACAACTAAAGGATCAGCATTTGACAGTGCAACCTTTTCATTCTCTACATTTTTCTTCTTTGAAAAGTTAATCCACATCTGCTTCGGATCCCGATTGGTTCGCTTAGCACACCGTTCGAAATGATTATGCAAGTGTTTTGTACCATTTTTAGATTCAGCACCAAGTTTTGTATTGCAATACTTACAAAAAGCTAATGCAGCACCGTTAATCTTCTTTTCAATATAATGATGCCATATCTCTGCTTTCCGTTTTTTTGACACACCAGATGAATCTTCAACTTCAACGCTATCAACATCAACGGTAGGAGGAACGCTGTCATCAGAACCGATAGGAAGGCTTCCACTAATTGGTTGCGAACCAACCATTGTTGAAGGGGATTCACCAATCGGAACCGAAGTAGAAACTGAACCAGCCGTGCTAGCCTTAGAAGTTGCACCATCGGGTTCAACCATTTTTTCTGTCAATCAACAACATATTTTTAAGACGTTTGTAATTTGCTAACTTAATTATTATGAAAAAATATTTAAAAAAAAAAAAATTCTAGTTGACCTTTATAGAGATTTTCTATTTATTAGCTGAATTATGATGATACGTGATGCAAATGAAAGTTTAACAAAAAAAAAAGATGAAAATAATAAACCGAAACACTACATGATATAACAAATTATAAGAAAAAAAGTTTGATTAACAAACAGACCAACAATCAACATACAAGCGCAGGAAAATTAACATACGTAGAAAATATCAAGATTCATTGCAACAACACTCATTTCCGCACTCATTGCAGCAAAAGAAACAATTTCATCTTCACTATACATACATATATTGTTTGCAGCCAACACAAATACCACACCAAAACTCAGAAACACTTTAAGGACAGAAATATTCATATATACTATACATACATATATTGCTGTCTGTTTATTCTGTTACTATACATACATGTATATTCAAATTAACCCTAATTAACCAATCAAACAGTGGAATTACCTGGGTTAATGTTGCTGTCTGTTGATTCCTTTGAATTTGAAATTTGAGCCGCTGCTGGAGCCGTGAGTCAGTGCTGGAATGCTGGTGCCGCCGTGAGTCCGTTTCCGCCGCTGCAGGAGGAGCTGTGACCTGTGACCGACTGACGGAATGGAGCTGGGACCTGGGACTGGACTGGAGCTGGAGCTGGGATGGGTGCCGACTGGAGCCGCAGCTGGGACCTGGAGCCGCTGCTGGAGGTGGAGGGGAGGCGCTGCCGGAAGGAAGCCGCTGCTGGAGGGCCTTCACCGGAGACGCCGGACCAGAGCCGGTCGGAGATGACGGAGCTGCTGCAGACCGCGAGCGGGACTTCCAGTCTACGGAGCTGCTGCTGGAGAGGAGCGGGAGCTGCTGCTGGAGAGGAGCGGGAGCTGCTGCTGGAGAGGAGCGGGACGCCGGGTGCTGCTGCTGGAGAGGAGCGGGACGCCGGGAGCTGCTGCTGGAGAGGAGCGGGACGCCGGGAGCTGCTGCTGGAGAGGAGCTGGACGCCGGGAGCTGCTGCTGGAGAGGAGCTGGAGCGGCAGACTGAGGTCTCATTCTCAGTCTCTCAATTAACCCTAAAAACATTTTTTTAGTAATTACAGTTAGGCCCTTAATATTTTAGATAGGTCTATATTAACCCTATATTTTAAATATAGGGAAATTAGAATTCCGGGGCGGGTCCACGGGCCCCGCAACACGCAACCCGGACCCGCCCCGAACCCGACCCGCGCCCCGCGGGTCGGCGGGTCAATTTCGGGTCGGGGCCCCGCGGGTCGGCGGGGCCCCGAGACCCGTTGCCATCCCTATTCATAGGTCATTATTATAATAAAAAATAATGTACATGATATTCGTACAAAATGTGTAAAGTATTTTTCGTGGTATTATTTTATGAAAATTATTTTATAAAACTATGCAAAATGTTTCAATTAATATAATTTTAATACCCATGCAAATTTAGTTTTAATATTTAGTTTTTATAGTTCATTAATAGACTATATATATTAAACACAAAATATAAAATTTAAGAAGTAAAATGTAACTTAGTTAATCTCAATAAATATTCGTTTAAATATTATCATATTAAAATATAGTATACGTACACTCATATAAGTAAATCACATTACAAAGCAAACCAAACAATGTAATCTAACATTATACTTATATTGTAGCACAAATCAAACACTACAATCTCATATTACATTACTTAGCTCACATTACTTGTAATATCAAATTTTAAGTAATGTCACACTACATCCATCCAGACGCCCCATGAATATTCAATTGTAAGGGTCTCAAGTCGAGTGAATTTGTGGGTTCAAGTAATTCTCAATTTCAAATCTTTTATATGGGAGGTCATCTTAATTTTCGAATTTTACTTTCATTTATTTATGATATATATTTATTAAAGATGAGGACTTTAATATAATTATATATATGGATATAAAATTTCACACTTTACCGAGGAACGAAGTAATCGACATTTTTTTTTGTTAAAATAATAATAGTAGGAAAAGGCAAGATAAATAATATAGAACAAGAGGTACACTATATAACACACGAGTAGTGATGAAAAAAAAAAAAGAAGTTAAAAGATCTAGGGATGATAATGGTGCTTTAACCTTTTTAACGCAAAATCCATTGACCAATTAACTAAATTAATCTTCTAAATTATCAATTTCTGTAACTTTCCAATTTCAGAAAGAGAGATAGATGGTGATGGTCTGATGTTGACATAAACCCGACTAGCACTTGAGTGAAAGTAAAATTAAATACTAGAAATTATATAGTTCCATCTGCATTAATTCCTGACCGTCCATTTTTGATTGGCCTACTAAGATATTAAAAATCAATAAAGTCATTTCCTAAAAAGAAACTATTATTATTATACGTTTGTCAGATGCCAAATCTCATACCACTATAATTAATATATTATTATTATTAAATAGAATGCATGCTGCATTCTTGTCGATTGTGGTGTAATAATATGGAATTGATTTAGTATTTGAAATGTTTAAGATGAAAATTGTGTTTTATGGAGTTCGGGGATAGAAAGCTACCCCCGTCCATTCGAATGTTAAATTTAACGGAAATATTACAATCATATGATAAGTATATGCATATTTCCATTCATTTTTAACGTTTCTGATGGATGTAAGTCTTCTACTTCACCTTAGAATATAAATCAAAATAAAAATAAAAAAAAATTCATACATTTTTTTTATTTATATTTTTAAAATATGCAAAGTTAATATAGCGTTTTTTTGGTTATCGACCCTTCAACTAATGAATCGAGATTCTTTCTCCTATTTATATAGCTTCTCTTGCTATGTGGAATGACCATTTATATATCGTTTTTTATTGATTGTAAAAAAATTAGATCAGATAAATCTACATATTTGTAAATAAAGAAAATGTTGAGAGAGAATATCATGCAAAATGCAAACTAGTCCAACATTGATTGACAATACAATATATATATATATATATATATATATATATATATATATATATATATATATATATATAGAAAATAAGACGTGCGTCTTAACCAACTGTCCAATAAGTTCGAATTTGTGGGTGAAAGAATTGTCACACTCTTATACTACAACATCCTCCCGGTCATTTCGGCCTTGACCATTTTGGTCAAACTATGGATCGGCCCGGCCATCTTGGCCTTGAACATCTTGATCAAATATAATGGGAGTAGAAAATAAGACGTGCGCCTTAACCAACTGTCCCATAAGTCCGAACTTGTGGGTAAATGCATTGTCACACTCTTATACTTCAACATCCTCCCGGCCACCTCGGCCTTGACCATCTTGGTCAAACTATGGATCGGCCCATCCATCTTGGCCTTGAACATCTTGGTCAAATATAATGGGGAGTCAATCCCGTGAACTCTAATACTACGTAAAAAATAAGACGTGCGTCTTAACTAACTGTCCCATAAGTCCGAACTTATGGGTTAATGCATTGTCACACTCTTATACTTCAACAATATTATATATTAAAGAAGCGGGGTCCGGAATTTCTGCATTTCTACAGAGAATCGTTGGCCGCGGGGCATACAAAATGATTATGGCGCCAAAGAGCCAACCCACAATCGACACAACGTCCTCAAAAGCTAGAGACCACAGTAGAGTATAGAAGACAGACATAGTAGTACGGTGGTCCACCTCACTTGCTACGTATTCTTTGTTCTACATGGTGATTGATGAGAAATTATTCACTAGCACTGTGCCAACATCTGGCTAATATGTGGTGACACTTCCACCAATAATTTGGTGACATGTTGTAGAAAGAGATTATTCATTTGACACATGTTATAATTTTATTAGTCAGAGGGGCAACACATATTGGACAAGTGTTAACTCCGTGGCATTTAATAATTTCTGGTGATTTAGGGTTTACGATCAAAATAATATCCGTTTCTATCGGGTTAGTTCGTAATAAAGGTTCAATGTTGTATGTTCATTATAGATTAATTCGATATGAATAAATATTAGTTTAAGTATGAAATAAACATGTTACGTAATTATCTATTTCAACTTTTTGTGACATATTTTTTATCATAAAATTTATAATTATTTTCAATTTAGTCCTTTAAAGTCTTATATTTACCTCGGTAATTTTTTTTATACTAGATATGTTTCTCCTAACTCAATTCTTACTCTATATATAAATAGAATTTATGGATTCGTCCTTAATTACAGATGTTGTTCTCCTTATAAGAGCATCCACAGTGGTATTACGTAAAGATTACGTAAACGTGAGTCCTACATGTTTATTTAAGTAAAGCAACAAAAACTATCTACATTGGTTTTACATAGAATTCCTTAAAGATGGGACCCACACGTAAATTTATGTTTTTACATAAAGCATTCCTTAAATATAAGTAATGCACTATGTATTACGTAACCATTTTTTATTATAAATTAATTCATTTTATAATTAATGCTAATATCTTATTGGTGGTTGTTAGAAAATTTAATAATAAAATATATTTAAGGAATATGTTTAAGTAATACGATTGCAGATAAAATATTTTTTACGTGTGTCTTAAATTTACGTATTACTTAAAGTGTACATAAATATCTACGTGGCAATTTTAAAGAATACAATTTATGTAAAACCATTGTGGATGCTCTAAGTCTCTAGAATATATGTTACAGGTAGTATACATGTAATTAATTAATTAATGAAAGTTTTTTTTTTTTCAACTAATGAAAGCTTCTTGATGGGTCTAACTCTAATATCAGGGTTTCAGAATAAACTACGGCAATACAACTTTTCGGCCATGGAAACTGTCTTAGTGGCCCAACCTTCTTTTGATAGTTAAAATTTGAAAATGAATTACAGGCCCAAACTTCTAGAAATTGGGCCGAAAATTGTTTTGGCCATTGGGCCGAAAATTGTTTTGGCCATTGGGCCGAAAATTGTTAGGATGTTATTAAGTTACCAAGTATTAGATAAAAATGATAACCTCGCGATGAAAATGGTTGGTTGCTTGGTATTATCGGACCCAATCAATGATTCTCTTACAGAAACGATAGTGCAATATTTCTTATTAAATGATTTTACTAATTGTTAGTTCCTAAAATAATTAACACGTGTATTATATTTAATCAGTAAGAGATAAAGTTCTGGTCATACATATTTTTTCATTTACATGACTGGAACTCGAGATATTTGGCTAAGTGACCGAACATTAAACCATAACATCATCTAGCGATAACTAAGTTCCTAATGATATGAGTCAAAGCGAAAAGTTACCTTCATAGCTGAATTTAATTTCATAGTCTCACATTTCAAAATGATGTTGGGTTCTCTCAAGTAATTTGGATTTTATATTGGCCACACACGTACAATTAGTTGTTGAGCTGTCCACTTTATTATTTCAATTCAATCATTTCTACTTACGTACGAACGTGTTCTTTAAGAAACATCTTCGAAGGTTGCTGGAATGAATAGCATCCAGCTGTGATGAAGTGGTGTTTCAAGTTTGAACAAGAACACATTCATTATTCATAGATACATTGTCCTACTATCCTATGATTATAATGATATTAATATTAATACCATATAATAATAACTGTTTTATTAGGTCAGATGATTTTTTTATATAAATAAATAACAATGAAAGGATATCTACGTGATAATTCAATAGTACCATGATGTGATTATAAGCTTACAAGGACTCCATAATATTATAACCTTTCCGCTAATGCACAACCTAACAAAATACCATTGTTAATTAAATATCATGATGTTTGGCAAAAACAATAATAATTATCATGATGTGAAATATTAAGCTTTTTGGCTGATAAGATTATTTATAGGACCCGACAATGCACTCATTTCATTCCACTCCTTGAGAAGATTAATTAGGTGCACTTAACCTTTTTGTAACATCAATTACTTTTATTATTATTATTATTATTATTATTATTTTTAAAATCTATTTTGAGGTGTGATGCATGAGTTACCGATGATTCAATTTATCTAAGTTGGGACTCACTCTGACTCGAGTCTGAATCAGTTCTAGTCACGTAATCCATAAGATCATTTTTAGCACGGGTCTGAATCAAGGGGCGGCGAGCCCCTAATTCGATCAGTTAAGCCAAATAATCAATTTAGAGTTTTGATTGCTAAGTTAAGTGAGCCATGAGGCTTTCACCGATCAGATCTGATACATGCTCGGGTCAGATCAAGCTCCTAATTAAGTGAATTAAATCATGAATGACTTATAAATCACACTACATAAAACATAATCAATAATAATAATAATAAAACATACAAACAAAAGCGAGACTCCCATAATAATAACCTGGTAATTATTGAGGCGAAAAATATGCAATTTGTACTACTTTCTAATGATGAGCCAGCGACCAAGATTAGTTAGGTTAGGTTAGTTTCAATATCCCTTGCTAATTATGGAATATGGGAGATGACGATCATGAACTAATTATTGTTAATTATTACTTTTCGCAATTGGCAATAGAAGCTTTGTATGCAAACGTGTTGCGAG
Organism: Clarkia xantiana subsp. parviflora; assembly: GCA_036873135.1. NCBI lineage: Eukaryota > Viridiplantae > Streptophyta > Magnoliopsida > Myrtales > Onagraceae > Clarkia > Clarkia xantiana. Next base: position 52,548,042 of record JAPTYO010000001.1, read on the forward strand.
TTTGGTCACATTGGCCTCATCAAATCAAAGTGTCTTCTCTAGTCCTTGTCATATATATCCCACCTTCAACGTCACGCATGCCATTCTGCAATGTGCGGTATAATTTAGAAACAATAAATATCTACCATGTATAAATAGTATCATCGGTTAAAATGCAATCGATTGCAAATGCAATCGATTTTGTAGTCATTAGGCCATAAAGATTTAAATGAATTAAATTTCAGAATAGAGAATTTTGATGAGATCTTAATTATAGCACATATCTCTCAGTTGAACTGATTTAATGGTTGCAAATTTGACTCATCAAACATTATGAATAGGCACTATTAAGTTAAGATGGTATGGTAGATATAAAAGTATGGCATGAGCAATTTGGACAATTATTGACCACTAGCTCATTCTTCAATGAGTGGGATTTTAATTGCATGCCCTTGTCCTATGTAGATTGCTCCGAGTCCAACCATGCCAAACGTTTCTTTGACACATATACAACGTTACTACAGGAAAACAGCTCATATATAAGATATATTTTAAAAGATTTTAGCTAAAATATGTGAAAGTTAAAACTAATCACTTGATCAACTGTTGGCGAAAAAAAAAATTCACTTGATCAACTGTTTTGAAACTTTAAGCTGATAGGTGAAGGCGTGATTATATCTTCATACTTCAACACCCCTTTAGGTACGTGGGCTGAAATATTTTAAAGGTTCAACACGTAAAACTTAAATTAAATAGGGGTTTAACTTGGTGTTGCAGAGATTTGAATTTGCACACCCTAATACTATGTAAAAGTTTAGACTAATCACTTGATCAATTGTCCCAAAACCATAAGGTGATAGATGAATGCGTGATTATATTTTTATACCTCAACAAAATGTAGAGATCAATTTTCAATTGTTATATGTTATATAAGAAATAATGTATCATATTTTAAGAGAGATCTTGATATACCTAATTTAACATCTAAGAATTATACAATGGATGAGATGTGATTCGACTATATTTATAATTAATTGCATTTTAGAGGACCCTTTTCTAATTGTAATATCTATATTTAGTAACATGGCGCGCAAATAGGAAGTATTAACTATTAACCACCTCACTTCACACTAGTGGTGGATCTCTCGTACGTACGTATTGCTTTCTCCTTTTTAGAGTTTCCTGCGCTCCAGCCATTTTCCTATCAGAATCAGATCACATGTAATATTTATTAGTCACTTAATTACACACACATATGTGCATTTATATGTAAATATCAGAGAGATCTATCTATCTATTTATAAAATCTATATTGGGTGGCCAACCCCACTACTACCAAACTGAACTTTACATGCAAGTTGATATTTGGACTCAAACGTATATATATAAAATATATCTTTTATTCGTAGTCCTTTAGGGCACATTTAATTGCACGTATTGAGATATCCCAATATACGTATTAGCTAATACCTAATTTGTTTTCATTTGATATTGGTATTAGCTAATAATCTATTATATAAGGAAATTGATATTAACTTATACCATCTAAATGTAAAGCATAGCTAAGTATGTATTAGGATATATTAGTCGATGCTTAACTAATACATGTATTAGCTGATACATGCAATCAAACATACACTTAGAGTTTAATGGATTTTGATCCCGCTATTCGGAGGTTGGAATAAGAAACCTTATATTCTTAATTATAATTTTACTAATCATTTACTCGGACGAAACTTACTTAGATATGAAAATCAACATTATAATTTTAGTAATTCGCGCTTTACATATAAATTTACTTTAAATTGACATATATTAAATATATATGTATAAATACATACTATTATGGTTGCAGGTTCGGAAATAATTATTTATTTATACTAGTATATCTTCTTAGATTATATTGTATCTTGAAACTTATATTTATTTCATAATTCCTTACCTTTTACCTATGTATATATTCCTAATACCCATTGTATTTCAATCAAGTCAGGTCAATTCAATTCAATACAATTCATCACTTCTTTATGGTATCAGAGCAATTTTGTTCCAACAAGCGTGAATTTTGCTTCCGAGGACGACGTAATTTTCTTATGGCTGCTACATTTTACATTGACTACTTGAGTCCTCCAATTGCTACATTATTTTTCTATGCCGACTGGGCAACTAATCTGGATGATCGTACCTCCACAACATCGTATCTAGTTTATCTTGGGGAAAATGTGATCTCTTGGATCTCTCGTCGTCAACATTGAATTGCTCGGTCCTCTACGAAAGCTGAATATCATGTACTAGCGGATGTCGCCGCTGAGTCCGTCTGGGTTCACTCTCTTCTCCAAGAGCTTGATGTTCTTGGATTCATCTCCAATTCTATACCGTGACAATGAGGGGGCCACAAAGTTAAATGTGAATCATGTCTTTTTTACTCGCGTATGAAGCACATTGACGTGGCTTATCACTTTGTTCGATCACAAATACATCAAGGCTCTCTTCAAGTTCTTCATATCTCCACAAATGATCAACTTGCCGATGCTCTTACAAAGCCACTCTCCCGGAAGCGATTCAAACATATTTGTGACAAGATCGGACTTCTCGATAGTACGTCCTTCATTATGGGGGCGTATTAGAGATATATGTTAGAAAATAAGGATTTATTTATGCTAGTATATTTTCTTAGATTATATTGTATCTTGAAAAATATATATTTTTCTTAATTCCTTACTTATGACCTATGTATATATTCATAATATCCATTATAATTCAATCAAGTCAATTCAATACAATTCGATATTACTTCTTTACAGACGCTATAAATATATAGTTCAAGCCAAAATAATTTCCTTTATATATTTTATATTTAAAAATATCTTTAATTTGATGTGGTATTCTCTATTTAACCATATCTCCGTCCCTATCTTCTCTGTTTACTAACTCTATTTAATTTTTCTGTATTTTCCAAAACAATACGAGCCATGCATGCATGAGTTAGTTACTATCATTAGGCAATTCAACAAAACTACTAATGTCTGAGCTAGCCCATTTAATTCTTGATTATTGTAATTCATTATTTATTTAAGACAAAGAAAAACAACGTTTAGTCGCATATATGACTTAGTTTTCATTTATATTTATTTAAGTATTTGCGATTAATTATAATAAAGAAGGGCATCTCATGTTTGACTTGAATTCGTGTTAACTGTTACGTGTTGCTGCTGTCTGTCCCAGGTTGTCCGGACTTGACGGTGAATATGTTGGCTAATTTAATTGGCGAAATTATTATTTTAATTAATCTTCTCAATTGACAATAAGAGGAGATAACGTTTAATTATTTTGTACCATATCCATGACTACTTCATTGAAGTTGATCGGTCGATGTAGTTTTCAGGACACTATACAATTTGATGCCACGACTATAACATTTTCTGAGGTCACTGAATTTTTTATATTTGATTATCATCTTCTTTTTTATGCGGCTCCAAAAATGAATTTGGAATATATATTTCCTTTCATATACATACATATCCAAAATGTGTTAGTAATAAATCAAATTATATATTTATTTATTATTTTAGTCGGGCACCGCATCTAATTATTTGTTGAATAAAAACATTCGTAGAACTTACTGGACTTAATATGTAGACTTCTTAACTTTAATAGATCGTTGGTGTGTAGTTACGTTAATTGTCCTAACACATGCGCGAGTTATTCACTAAATTTAGTAAAATCTCATAATAACTACGAGTAGAAGAAGATTCAAACATTAACTAGTAGGATGTATCTAGTGTTTTATATTGTGCTCTTGTGTTATGTGAACATGATTACAAACTTCCAAAGAAAATAAAAATAAAACGATAAAAAAATTGGTTAAAAAAGTTGAAATAAGGTTACGTACAACCGTAAATTGATGCAGAAAAATAGCATAAACGAATATTATATGGTCAAAACCAACTTTGCAAATGAAGCATGTATACGGGGGCTTGGGACAGCGCAGTGCTAAAATGATAAATAATACCCCAATATATTATTATTATTATTATTATTATTTGTTCACCAACCTGATATGATTGCTTGTCAATTAGTTAATGACAATAAATAATCTTACCATCGACCACGTCTCCTATCATTCTTCTTGCACCTTGGTTCATCCCTTCTTTTACAACACTTTTAGGATTTTAGCTAGCCTAGCTTAATATATAAAACACAAATTTGTATATGTACTCAATCTAACACACGCTGAATGAAACAAGGTAGCCGAAACCAGGCCGAAATTTTTTGTGTTACACAAATTTGTATTAATGCGGGACTGTGTCGGGCATCAAACTAGGATTTTTCTTCTGATGGGTCAAGAATTAAATTATGGGGTAATTACTAATTAAAAAAAAAAAAAGCAAGGAAGTAGAGGTAAAGTTACATGGATATATTAATTGGTTTTAAGATGAAATTTCACTTATATAGATTAATAGATGATTACTTTATGTCTGACTCGATTTTCATTGATCATCACTTATTATTTAACAATGACTCTCCGCCCTGTTAATAATAAGACATACACGTCTTAATTAATTGTCTAATAAGTTTGAACTTATAGGTGAACACTTCAGCATACTCTTATATTACATATTATTCTCTCGACCATCTCGACATTGACCTCACTTGGTTCAAGTTTTTAGCCCGGCCACCTCGGCCTTAACCTTATTTGGGTCTAACATTAACGGGCCACATCGGCCTTGACCTCATTTGGGTTTAACATTAACAGGCCACCTCGGTTGACCAAAAATAGAACATGTGTGCTCTAATATTATGTTAATAATAAAAAACGTGTTTTAAGTCTTAACCAACTGTCTCATAAATCCGAAATTATGAGTGAAAAGTTAACGCACTCTTATCTACATATTAACATGCCCAACGTGGAATTTAACCGTTACTATGGAGTCAAACTTCTTTTGATAACAATTAGAGTGAAAGGAATACGAAATCCAGCAAGAGTACAGTTGTGGTGGGCAAGAGTCGTCGTCTTTGCTTGCATGGAGGTGTCTTCTTCACTCAAAGAAACTGCGATCAAGCTGCTCAACACCTTTTGACGTCATCTTTTTGGACAGACTCTCCTTCCTCTCTCTATATAATACACCCCCTCTAATGGGCAGCCATGTGTGAAACCCAGAAACACTCAACAATTTCTTGTCTAAAACTTTCTTGTTCTCTTCCTCTGATCATCAAGCTATCTCGTCCTTTCTGTCAACAACCTTCACCACCACAAATTTCATGTCAGGTCAGTACCATTCATTATAGCTTCTTATAACCCATTTTCAGCTGCAAAATCACATTTTTTTAGACTTGCAGTTAGCTTAAAGATTTGAGTTTTTTCAGCTATGGAGAAAGAGTCTTACTCTTACCCGTGTTCACCGATGCAAGACTCGCCGGAGGTGGTGCCGCCACTCATTCAGTTCATTTCGTCGAACGGAGTTTCCGGCTTCGACAGCACCAAGGTGAAGACCTCGACTTCTCGGTTCGCACACGCTGTTTCGATAAGCATGCCAGCTTCTCCCTTGATGGTGGAGTCTCGAGACCAAGTTATGATCAAGAAAGACCACCTGATTCATGGCGCGCCGGTCTTCCACTCGCAGCCAATGCCGTTAGGGTTACGGCAAGATTCCCCGAAAATGCATCCTAGGGTTAGGCACCTCAAGGATAAGCGGTTCGATTCGTTCAAAACGTGGTCCGGTAAGCTCGAGCGGCAGTTCTCGAACTTGCGTGGGAAGCCTCGACCACCTTTGGCCGAGGATAGCACTAGCGCTTCGAATCCGGAAATCGAGACTAATTTACCCGTGGATCGGTACTTCGCCGCATTGGAAGGTCCCGAGCTTGAAACACTAAGGGTATGTAGTAAGTCATGGCTAATCCATATCTCTAATTAGAATGGTGTAACTGTTTAACGCTTCATCATTTTTTACGCTATTCTTTTGAAATAAGTGCATATTGCATCCTAAAGTTTATTTCTCTAATCTTTTCATTTCGCTTAGGCGTCGGAGGAGATCATTCTGCCGGACGACAAGCCGTGGCCGTTCCTTCTCCGATTCTCGGTTTCATCGTTCGGTATATGTTTAGGCGTGACGAGCCAAGCGATCATGTGGAAAACCCTAGCGACCTCCGACCCCATGAAATTCCTCCATGTTGGCCTTTGGGTGAACCTTGTTCTATGGTGGATCTCGGCCGGTCTATTCGCCATAGTCGCCTCGATCTACCTTCTTAAGATGATGTTCTACTTCGAAGCGGTTCGACGAGAGTATTACCACCCGATTCGAGTTAACTTCTTCTTCGCACCGTGGATAGCGCTCCTCTTCCTAGCCCTCGGGGTTCCGCCTTCGGTCACAACGAACCTACACCACGCGCTTTGGTACGTCCTCATGACCCCGATCTTCGTTCTCGAGCTCAAGATATACGGTCAGTGGATGTCGGGTGGCCAGAGACGGCTCTCAAAGGTGGCTAACCCATCGAACCATCTCTCCATAGTCGGGAACTTTGTGGGGGCGCTGCTCGGTGCGTCGATGGGACTCAAGGAAGGTCCTCTTTTCTTCTTCGCCGTAGGGTTGGCTCATTACACTGTCCTCTTTGTGACGCTCTATCAACGGCTACCGACGAACGAAACGCTCCCGAAAGAGCTCCATCCCGTGTTTTTCCTATTCGTCGCAGCTCCGAGCGTGGCGTCCATGGCGTGGGCGAAGATACAAGGCTCGTTCGATTACGGCTCGAGGATCGCCTACTTCATTGCCTTGTTCCTTTACTTCTCATTGGTAAGTGATCTTTAGCATTTTCAGTTATCGTTGAATTATAATACCCTACATGTTTGTGTACCACATTGATTGAAAATATAGAGTCTTAATAAGTAAGATGTTCTAATCAAGTTCATAAAAAATTCCTCATTTTCTGGGTTTAAGCGAGGACAACGCGCTCAGTCAGGCTATGATGAGCCAGTTGGAATAGTCGCTCTATCTTGGGGCGTGGTAGAATATTAAGGTTAATAACTAAATCGCTACCTGAACTTTAATCGATTTTTCAGGCTGTCCGGTTGAACTTTTTCAGAGGGTTCAAGTTCTCACTAGCCTGGTGGGCCTACACATTTCCGATGACCGGTGCTGCAATCGCGACGGTTCGATACACAAACGAGGTAAACACGGTGGTGACTCAAGTACTATCCACCGTGCTCGCGTTTGCTGCCACTCTCACGGTGACCGGACTTCTAGTAACGACGATAGTACACGCTTTTGTGCTCGGAGACCTCTTCCCGAACGATATTGCAATTGCCATCAGCAATAGGAGGCCACCGAAACCGCAAAAGAAATGGTTCGGCCACCTCAGACACGGAAGCTCCGACACCAAGGATATCGAAAATTACTTAAAATTTGCGACAGCTGATGGTAACGACATCGAGGCCGATAATTCGGTCGAAGCTAAAACTATGTCCGCGACTGCCAATGACGACTCGAAGGGACAAACTTGAGCTACATTTGATCGACATCGAATCAACATATGTAACGTTTATATCGCACGTGTGAGGAACATGAAGAATTCCAATGATCATGTTCATAAGTCTTGGTCCAGTATATGGAGAGGATCAGCTTTGCGGTTAGGTTATCTTTAGTTGCTGAGTTGAGCTGTATAATTAAGTAGATCTATTATGTAAATAAATAATTTTGTAAGATTCTGAAAAATATCATATAGGATCGAGTAAACTATATAATATATTATGAGTTCGACTAAAATGAAGTCGGTTAAGATTTCTGCAAGTAAAAGAGGTGCACATTTAATCGAAGTTGGATCGGGGCGTAATTGATCGATCGGGAAGATAAAGCTAGCAACATAATTAACACAAATCACGGCAAGCCATACGAGAAACATATATTTTTCGATGACCGGTGCAATTCCGGCGATTCGATACTCAAACGAAGTGACCACAGTGGAGATTCAAGTAGTATCCACCGTGGTCGCTTTTGCCGCCACTCTCACCGTGACCGGACTTCTAATAACGACGATAGTGCACGCTTTTGTGCTCTGATACCTTTTTCCGAACGATATTGCAATTTCCGTCAGCAATAGGCCGAGGCCGAAACCGCACAAGAAGTGGTTTAAAAAAGAATGGTCTCACAACAATGACAAAATAGTAGAGTACAATTATTACAAACAATGGTCTCACAAATGAGACAAGTCTCAAACTACACAACAATGAAAAAGTGGTAGTCAAGTACAATTATTTACAGATACCAGGTAAGTTGTCTTGCAATAATCACAAAATGAGGCAATATTATAGTTACACCGTACCATATGCATTACAATTGCAGAAATAACCACCATAATAAGTACACCATATAACTACCACACTAGATTAACCACAATTTCAAACAACTAACTGTTTATGGTTAACTGCACCATTGCCAGCCCTAAATTCACAAGCAAGAAATCAATGAATGAAGCGCACCAACATAACCGATGAATTTTCTTCTTAATTAGAAGATCAAGAACTCGAACGATCCCTACACACCAGAATAAGATACGACACATGTTAAGCAATACTAGCAGATATTGCTTACTGAGTATGTGATCAGTTGCTTGTATATTGAGTATGTGATCAGTGAATGATATTGAAGAGAAAATGGAATTATTAACTTAAACAAATAAGTTGTGTTACCAACTTACTATGACTAAAAAGAGAAAAGGAATCAACATTAACAATCTAAACTAGAAAGGAAAGAAAAAAAAAAACTCCGGTTTTTTATCTGGCCCTAGACGTGTTGACAAGAGAAATTATTGCTTACCTCGGAGCTAACACCTGTCCTCCATGTGGTATCCCTTTCACCATTTAGCAAATGACATGTGTTATTATAAGCTTTTCTCTTTCCTCTCTTTAACACTTGTCAGTTTGTGAGTGGATGTAGTGTCACCAGGTGAAAGACACCTGTTACAGCCGATGTAGGTTATAATTTCTCGTGTTGATAAACTTAAAGTTAAACCCGAGCTTGTGCTGTCAGGTTTACACTCAACAAGCTCCACCGAGAAATTTAAGTATAAGTGAGTATATAAGCAAGAAAACCATGCATCTAACTCAAAACTCTAATCGAATACTATAAGAAAATTGGTAATTCGTGACATATTTTTTAAGGAAAACAATCTCATAAATTATAAGAATTTTAAAGAGTTTTATTAAATTTTGAGGGATTTTTTTTTTTTTTTTTACAAAACTTAAAATATTGTAAGAATTTTTCTTCACAAATTTATAGTAGGGCTGGTAATTCGGGCTCGACACGATGGGACGACACGAATACGACATGCAAATTACGGGTTTGGGTTTGATATTAGTGACACGGCACGACACTATAGCACGATGTTTTAAACTAAAATCTTTAAATATTAATTTCTTTTATTCGATTTACTATAGATTTTTTGTGCCAATTTTTCATGTTGGGCCGGGTTTGGGCTAACCCCAAAACACGACACGAACCCGCAGAAATTGGCAACCCTAAATTATAGCCACACTTTTTGTTAGTAGTCATTTCCGTAGAAATTCAGACAAGGCTAACTTTTTCTTTTTCAGAGCAAATGACCAATAATACTAAAAAAAACTAAGGAGGCAAATATAAGGTCTTAAATAGTCAAATTGAAATCAATTACATTTTTTAGGGTAAACACGTGGCCAAAAGTTAAGGGGCCAATTGACCCTCTCAACCATAATACATAACTTTGTTCCTATCTAGAATAATTCTCACCCGCATCGAAGACACATAAAGTGTTGAGTTGTTGGAATTGAATATTTTTTTCATTTCCAGAACTCTAATGAATTTTGAACGTAAGATTACTTCATATTTGATGTTTATATCAGTTGTCGTCGGAGCTATTTACTTAACTTTATATTTGATGTTTATATCAGTTGTCGTCGGAGCTATTTACTTAACTTTTTGTCACGCCATAATACTTCATATTATGGTTAGGGATAAAACGTTGAACAACTATTTTATATTAGATGTTTATATCAGTTGTCGTCGGAGCTTATTTACTTAACTTTTTTTTCCCCTCAAAGTGTCCTAACTAGGGACTATTAGGAGAACAACATCGGTCATTAGGATGACAATATGTAGCATCCTTACTCTACTTATAGAATAGTCCAACTCGCACCGCGATTGTCAATCCGTAAAAGTTAAAATATATTTTCATTCTCAATTTCCAGCGGGTTTTGATGGATATACACTCACTTTGACCCGACTTAATTACAGCACGGATCCAAAGACGGTTCTAAACCGAAACTTGGAAAACTTCGAACCCGAAAAAATTTACCAATAAAATGCCGGGCGAAGTTAGATCGCCCGGCAAGGGAACAAGTTCAGCTAGGGACACCCCCTAACCGGACATTTTTCGGCCCGGAGGGCCTCCTCCGGGCCACGCTATTCCCGAACTCCCGTAAAATAACTCCTCCGATGCTTAGTAAGGCCTAATTTCGCTTTATCTTAATTAATGAATGATTAACGAACTAATATTACGATTAGCAAACTAATGACCCAAGAGGCCTATAAATAGGACCCACTTGGCTATTCATTTCAAACAAGTTGCCACGTTGAATTTGCTCTAGTCTAGATGTTCTCTCTCTAGCACGTTCTCATTTAGGAATTCGGAGTGGGCTCACCGAGCACCCCCTTTGCTCGATAACCCCTTTTGCAGGTGGACGTGGGAAAGGACTCAAGCTCGAAGTGGGGAAACGAGCATCCAGCAAGACGTTTTTATAGGTCTACAAAGAAGGAGAATTATTTCAAAGCTAATGACAGCGTTATAGGAGAAACATCCGTACAGGTCTACGAGGATCACCGCAATTGTTCTGTCGGGTACCGACCGATTGGTTCACGCAAAACCGAACCGATTGGAAGCGTGTCTCAACAGTTTTTAAATATGATACATTTGTTTTGTGGAGGAAGCGTCGAGCACTACTCCGTATACTAATGGTTTAACTTATTTTTGTTATTACTAAAGGATAATTCAGGTCTTAAGGGTAACGCACGGAAAATCTAGAACTTGATGAACACGCACCAACACCTCAATTTACAGTAGTCTTACTTTCATTAACTATTATTACAAGAAAAGATACACAGAAGATATAAATCTATTATGACTTATACTACACGCAATCGGGCTCCGTTCTACGTCGATCTCTTGCAGTGAAGAACCGCCTCATGAATCGAGCTCTCCGAATCGCACGAACCTCGTGACCATTGATCATCCGAGTGACCAGAGCTCGTAGTCTTCGCTCCCACTCTCGAGCTTGATCCTCTACAAAATGGCCTAAACAACCCTAATATGTACTTGCACAACACCCGCTTCGACACCGAGCAGCGACGCCTCTTTGTCTCGGGACTACTAATTTCATCACAAGTTCGTCTAGGTGGCGATGACTCATAGAGAGGAAGAATCAGTCCCTCGGAAAAGAGCTCATCGGCCGGAACTAGGGTTTGCGGTGGCGGCTCCATTTCGGGGAAATCGAATTTGAAGTCATGAGGATTGAGGGTCCAGAAAATTGGGTTGAATCTCTTTGATGGGGGCAATCTCGGGTCCATCTCGATGAACGAGCCTTCACAGTCGGATAATTCGTCGGCCGATGAGATTTTCGGGTTCACGAGCCATCGGTATGAGAGGCTCTCAAGGGAGATTGAAGGCTGCAAAGAGGATTGATCATCTGCCATGTTTGAGTCAAGAAGAAGAGGAAATGAGAATGCTTTGTTTGTGGCAGAAGAAAGCTTCATATTATCTGTATATATAATATGCAGACATCTTCTAATTGAGACATAAACATGAACACAGACAAAGATTTGTGGTGGTCTACTTGTCTTGGAAGAGACAATGGATATTAATTATTGATAAGGAGTAAACAAAAACCTATCCCCACATTATTGATATTTCCCCATAAATGTCTCAATTTCTTGGATTATTAGTTGATGTTTGGTTTGGTCATGAGGTCTATATTAGAGGTACTGCATATTGTATTATTATTATTTAGGAAAGGTATCTTTTTATAAGTATGGTTTGTTTAGAGTCTCTAACTAAGCATGGATTTAGGTCTGTGCAAGAACTCTAACTCGGCCAATTAAAAAATGACTGATTTAGAGTTTTGATCGGTTAAGATGAGTCATGAATCTTAACTTGCCAAAGTTGGACTTGTATGGAGAATAATTTAGTAGTAGTGAACATATCCTATTTCGCTCTGTAAAATTGAAATTCTCAGAGTCATTTTATCACAGCTCTAAATTCGATTTACTGTTTCCACTAGCTTAACTCAACTTAATAGAGCTCGTTGTTTTTATTTGGTCCTTAAAAATGAGGAGTTCTTATTGGACTTAAATTAGTACCTATTTAACTTATTAAAATTTATTTTTTTTAAAAAAATCCAACCAATGTAATATATAAGCATATGAGGTATATTATGCATTTTCTGTTATGCTAAAACTCTAATAATAGACATATAATCTAAGCTTTTTCTTTCCGACAAGACTAATATTTGTATTTCATAAAATATAAAACATAGCCGGTGCGCATTACGTACTAGTTCTTTATAATTATTATATGGGATTAAGTACATTTTCGTACAACTTTTTTTTGCATACAATCCACTTTTAGTATCACTTCTATTTTTTTTATATACTTTTGGTACCAATTATTTCAACTTTGTATTATTTTGGTACCACTGTTTTCCGTCCAAATTGGCCGTTAAGTGTCATGTGCCATGCACGTGATTAGCCATAAACTTCTGATTTTGTTCATTTTAGTCCATCTAATACATCCCTAACTTTTAATTTGTTCAATTTAGTCCTAAAATATGAAAACCAACCCTTAACCCAAATTGACCTAGCTGGACCCAGCCTAATTAAAAGTTAGGGATGTATTAGATGGACTAAAATGAACAAAATCAGAAGTTTATGGCTAATCACGTGCATGACACATGACACTTAACGACCAATTTGGACGGAAAGTTAACGGTGGTACCAAAACGATACAAAGTTGAAGGAATTTGTACCAAAAAAAAAAAAAATAGAAGTGGTACCAAAAGTGATTTATGTGCAAAGAAGTGGTAGGAAAAGGTACTTACACCCTTATTATATTCATCATGGCTAACTATATATACATATCAAACACAGTGTTAGGAATACCAACCACAAGACATATTTATCCAAAAACAAATTTAAATGAAGTGTAAGAAGGCTTTGATGAACTTAATAAAACAATATTTTCTTGACATCTAGCAAATATAGATGCCAAACCTATTAATTCCATATGCAAGATATTACAGGTTGTTCGTTGCACCAGAATCGGGTCGGGCATCCGGAGACCTTACCAGGAGCATGCTTAATTAAAATCAGCCCGAAATCATGGAAGGCAATTAAGACAACAACGTCTATATATATATATATATATGTTTGATAAGCACGTGAAAACACATGACTCTTTGTGCTGTCAAGGAAACATTATTATTACAAAGAACCAAAATACTGCAGGTTAGCTAGGGTTTGGTTTTCATGCTTGGCCAAAAATAAAGGGTTTGGTTTTCATGAGACCACAAAGATGTAAATTCAACCTGATGTAACAATTCAGTGTTTTATTCCTTCATCAAAAGTTTTGAGTTTAAAATTTCGTCAAAAATAGAAAAATATTTATGTTCAACACTTTACCATTTACATGTTGTTACGGATTTACAGTGAATTATTCTAGATGTAGAACAAGTATATTACGGGTGCTGCCCCTCTTGATGTCCCTAAGATCATAAGATGCTCCGCGTAAAAACAAACGTTCAAGTAGTTTTCAGAGAGCTAGGCTGCATTGCTGGATCCAGCAAAATGGATATGGAACATGACAAACCTCATCAAAGTTTTGAACATCCATCTTTGTCATGTCGTCGTAAAGCCGAACCGAGTACTGCGAATCCAAAATTATTAAGGTCAAGTGTTTCTTCTATTGAAGAAGAAGAAGAAGAAGAAGAAGTAATATCTGGTTTGTTACGTTATGGAAGTTATGGTAGCTAGCTAGCTACCAGTTTGTCTGCAAAGCGCGCCTGTGAGGATGAATCTCTAGCCCCTACAAACATGTGCAAAAAGACAGACATGGTATCATGTGATGATCAGAGCCAACTTATAATTAATTAATAAAGATTCTGCAAAAATAAGAGACAATCTAGCTAGGGAGACAAAGATACCCCACTTCTAAGAACACTCAAGTTGACACACATTATGCAAATGTTTTAGGGACACAACTCATACCATGAAAATGAAGCATATTAATTGGTCCCTCCTTTCCTTCCCTTCCTATATATGGTCCCCTATCAAGCCTTTTTTTAAAACAAATAATAATAATAATAATCAAATATATGTGTCTTATTCTTAATTAAACTGGTTATCTATTCAAGGTTGGTTGGACAACCCTTAAAACGAGTTATAATTTTAGGAGCGAAGCGAAGTTGAATCTCGCTAAAGATCTCGTCTTGAGAAGGGCTTTAATATTAACGCTTCCTGTCTAAAATTGCGAGAACAATCTTCTATACCAAAATGATTAGTAACATATACATAACCTTAAAGGGTTAATAACTAAAAAACTGTCCAAGGTTTACCTTATGTTAAAATTAGGTGTCTGAATTTTAAAATGTTAAAATGTATTGTCCCAAGTTTCATTTTTGTTGAAATTTGGTGTCGCTACGCGTCTTTTCATCTCCATTCAATCATTTTCATCAACCCACCCACCCACTCATAATCCATCACTCTTTACTTTTCACAAAATCGTCAAATTTTACCCAAAAATTGAATATTAAAAAAGAGTTTTAGAAGAGTGGTGTGGAGCCATTTTTCAAGGACAATAGAGCGAGATTTACATGTGCGGATGTGGCCAACTTCTTAGCTGACGGTCCTAGCAAGATGACGAGAAGGGAGTGTGTATGAGAACTCGAATTCGACAGATGGTTTCGACGGAATTGACTTCTCTAAAGTAATCACACTGAGACACCACATTTTAACAAATTTGAAATCTTGGACGCTACAATTTAACATTTGAAACTTTAAACACCTACTTTTAACATGAGGTAAACCTTGGACAATTTTTTAGTTATTAACCCTGACTTAAAAATACATAATTTCACATGTCATTAGAAATTTCATACGCATATTTGCAAACCCCATTTGATGTAGGGTTGAGAATGAATAGAGTTAGTTATGCAAACTATTCGGAATCGATTTGGTTAATACACAATTTCGTTTCGACAAGTATCTATGGTAGCAATACTAAAGGCTAAAAAAGTTTTGGTATCAACAAAGAAGAAAGAAAAAGTTGAGGTAGCAGTAGAAAAATCAACCAGATACACTATATAGAGAAACAAGAGCCACCCTGAAGTTGAATAATAATAACAATGGTGTCATAAAAATGATGTGTTTCTGCCACTGCGACCCATATATATAAGGATCCAGTAACCCTAATCGAGTCTGTAAATGAAAGAATGAGCCTCATTTTGTACACCACCATAAGAGGAAGATGAGTAACTGCATCTGCTGCTTGCTAAATCCAATCTGCAGGCACGTCGGTTTTGCTATAGTTGAAGATTGATCGTCCGGTACTCTAACCGATCCGGTATTATATGTTTGTTAGAAAATCTATGGACTCATTAAACACCTGCACAGAATGCTCCTGACGACCATGAAGAACAGCAGAACTTGCTATCATCGATATACTTGGCATCAAGCCCGAGGAACCAGGAACCCGCAGTTACATCATCGTGTGCATAGGTACGCAGAATAGACCTGCAATCTCTATATTGTCAGGACCGGCACATTCGAGATGGTAAATTGTCGAAAATGTATCGAGGAAGAAGACAAGACCTGTTTATGGATACGAATTTTGCCAGAGCTCGAGATATGACATACATTTCTCCAGAAGCGTGTCGAAAGTATCTATTGGGTAAGAAAGAAGCCAGACATGTATGTATATTAATGAGTAAAAGGTTTATGAAGCTATCAAGCTTGGGAAATAGCATGACCAAACTTACGATTTTTTGTCACCGAATTTCCACCAGTCGGGTTCATACCATTTGTGATCTCTGCAACCCCCACCATGAAGCATGTGTAAGTTAAATAAAATGTGAATTTATGGTTTTGCTTCACAAAATTTGGCTAAGCTTACTTTTCTGAGAAAACTTCGCCCGATTTCATACACCCAATATAAAGACGAGGTTTGTCCAGGTGGGTTGCTAGCGTGGCAGCCAAGGGATCTGTTCATGGGAGAACCCAAAAAAAAAAACAAAGAATTACATTCACTTGCAATAAATTTTTGTCATCTTTTTAGATAATCATGTGATTTATGTACCATTATAAGCATTTAGAAAGGACTAAAGAGAAGTCATGATATGATAATACCATTGAGAAAGTAAGACTAAAATCCAGGCATGAGTTTGGCTGCTAAAGCAATAGTTACACTTACCGATATATAGGTAAACATCATCGCTGACTTTAGCATAGTACTCTGCATCCCATTTTTCAGCAGCATAAGCAAAGAACAACTTCGCCTTCTTTGAAGACTCTTCTGGAGCCTCCACAAGGTCGTCCTGTTAACAGTGTAATAATTATTAGCCTAAGTTTCAAGGGTGGCACATTATTTCGACTAATGCGGAAACAATGTACAAATATTGCTCTTAGTTGGTGCAAATAGGTAGAAACACTAAACAACCATGCTAACTGCTAGATATTTGATGTTTGTCCACTATATGAAGAGTATACGAGTCTACTCAATCTTTCCAAAATATGTTACCACGGGATTCAATTCCATTTAAGTACTTAAATTTCACGTTTGCAGTAACAAGACAGGCAGATCTACTTTGACTGTAACCTTGCAATGCAGTGCATAGCTTTACTACTTTTTAATCTTTTCAGTAAATGGCATGTGCAAAGAACAGTATTTTGATACAGTTTTCAAAATCCATTTTGAGTACTCACAAGAATGACAAAATCATTAGTTTGCCTGTTCTCAGTCTCAATGCCTCTGTCCAAACTGTCCCCCTTATTTGCGCTGCATGAAAATGAAGAAAAATCTTAACCACTAATACTTTTCAGAATCTGAACTAGGTTATCAAGCAAAGAAGTCCTTGAATAAGGGGGGAGCAAACCTTTTTCCAATCACAAATCGTGCAACAATGCCCTTGTCATCTTCCATCTTCTTTAGAGCTTCTCCTGCAAGGAGAATATTTAGAGGATATTGGAAACAGAGTAGAACATTGTACAAGTATGAAGACTTGTACATGAAAAAAACCTTGATGCAAGTGAATACACCACAAGGTTCAAAATGAATCTGTACAAGCTTCAAGACTGCAATCCCGACTTGTTTCATTAAAATTAGGAAATTATGTAGATAAGCTCGGAAATTTACAAGTTACAAGTGGAGGTTAAGGACCCAGAAACGATCTGCTAATGGTAATAGCATATAAACTTAATAAAGAAGTCACAAACTACGCTCTTAGGACGTTGATAGTGAATAACATGCAATGGTTGCCAAAAATATACAAGTTCCAACCTTCACAAAATATCTTTAAATGTTCGAAATAAAGCAAAAAAATAAAAATGCTGTAGCTGTTGGACATTGTAAATTACCAGTTCCCATCCATGCCTTTCGAATTGCCTTCCTGTTTTTTTGGCGGTCAAATGCCGTAAATACCCCTATCACTAGAAGAGGCCTTCTCTTTGGCTTATCACCATTAGTTTCTGTCAATTGTTTTGAAATGAAACCCTCTTGCCGAGCAGAAGCCAACTCCGTCTCTAGAGTTGCTAATCTTTTATGCTGTTCTCTAGAAGCAAGAGGCAAGTGCTAATTTAGAATGTTTAAAGAATGTAGATGATCGCCTATAAATGCAGAAGCTTAAAACATCTGCGTCCAAAGAGATGCCAATTGGCATTTAATTTTACCTGCATGCTATGATCTTCAAGGTATCATCTACTGATATAGCAGACTGACCCTGAAATAAGGAAGTCATCATTAGTTAACCAGTTCATACTAGGTGCAGAAAAACTGTAACAAGTAATTCACAGAGATATTAGTACACATCATAGACGATAATTAGATGCATGAAAGTTGTGAGATTTCTCAGACCATCATAACCCACCAAGAACAATAAAACTGGTCTTCTACTGCAGCTTTTAACGTTCATTATTCCGAATGTTCAAACCTAGTGATTGGCTAATTATAATTTTGCTGAATAGAATTAGAACTGTTCTCACTCCAAACAGAACAAACAAAAACATGCTGAAGCTAACTAAGATACAGCAGCATAATGCTTGTTCTGTTTCTGATTCATCCTTCTTGCAACTTCAAAAGTAGATGGACTAAGTATCAAGCAATTACAAATCACCGTAATAAAAGAATTGCAGACGACTCACTTGCCCAGTTATTCTATCCAGCTCCTTGATTAAATAAACCCTGCTCTGTGAATCCTGCCATATCCTAAACTCCAACAAGAACAAGCAAAGCTCAATACAACTCATTTGAATCGGAAGAGAAAAACTCAAAGAACCAGCTCATCAAGCAGAAATGCAATCCTATCCAAGGATAGTGATCATGAACTTAATTGAACAGCAAACAATGTCCTGACGGAGAACGGACCTGCCAGCTACGTATATGGAAGCGAAGGTGGCTAACATGGAGAGCATCAGGTGAGAAATCCGCGTCCGGGATACCATCCCCGCCAGGCGACTGCCTGCTCCTCTGCCGCGCATCGCTAAATGAGATTGCAGATCGAATGCAGCACCTTGCTTGAGATCTCGGGATCGTATTTTACAGTGATGATACGGTTTCAGTAACCTAATTCGGTAGAAAAGAACAAGAAGCAACCAATTAAACGGTTGATGCAGAGTCTATTAATGGCGAGGGCAGCTAATCGGTTTCGTCGGAGGGAGATGCAGTTGCAATGAGCTGAGATCGCCGCGTCGCCGGTTAGTTGGAATTGTCGATGGACGTTACTTTCAGTTTTGGTGCACGGTGGGCCCCATATCCCCGAGGGTTCACTATTTCGGATCCAGCAACCCGATCCGGGTTTTTTTGGCCAGTTACAAACATTGAATAAAATAGTAATAAATTCAAATCTTTCTACTATGCTCACGGTCACGGCTCCACCAGTATAGTTTTTTTTTTTTTTTTTTTTTTTTTTTTTTTTTTTTATACATTTTTCTATTATCATAAATATGAAACTAAAAAGAAATTGATATTATTATCATGTTTATAGTATTTTTTTTTCATTTTTGTATTGACCCTGTAGGAAAATTTATATATAATATTGAGAAAAAACAAAAAAAAGAAAAGGTTTGTTGACGCGGCAGGGGTGCGGAAACCCGCCCGTTGCCATCCCTAAGCTCGTCCATATGACGTAATGTTCGAATCTAGGATTTCAGAGTCAAATCACATGAGAGTAAGCGATCTTGACTTTAGTAACCACCACGTCGATTTTTTTTTGTCATATTTTAGTATTTTGACTTTCTTGGATAAAAAATTCGGTTGTAATTAGCAAAAACACACAAACAGGTACAAACTGCTTAATGGATTAAAAATATGGGGGCAATGGACAATTTTATCTGTATAAAGATTAAAGATAAGTAAATTGAAACCATTTCATCATCAAAATTCAAATACATACATATACATCTTTCACCTAATTGCTTGTATCACTGAACAGAGCCTTAGATACAGAACTGCACTGGCCACAAGAACCCTGATGAGGACTCCAATTTCCTCGCCCACCCGACCGTTTATTCTGAGTCATCGGAGTCTCACAGACAACATCGTTCCGATGTCTTCTCTTCGATGTTTTCCTACGTTGTTCCAGTTTCACCTTCACTGTCACCTTGGCATTCTTTGGGGCCCACACTCGCTGCAAATCGGGCTGCCAGGTCGTTAAGGACGCGAATCTCCGAGCCCTTTCCCGTTTATCCTGAGCTTCGGTTAATCTCTGCATATACTTTCCTCGAGGAGATGTCCGTTCATTGCATCCTTCTTTCGTGTCGTGCCTCTGATCATTGTTTTCTTCACTGTTAACCAACGAATTGGGCAGTTCATCCTCGTCGTCAAATAGCAGATCCATCTTCGAGTATATTTGGTGAACAACCTCTTCTAGATCCTTACAGTATCTGAAGATGAACAAATTCAAACACAAAGATATGGAAAGCAGATGCTCAGTTCAGTCTGTCATGCCCTAAGTCCGAGCGACTGTCCCCACTAACCAAACCCAGCTTAACAGAGCCCGTTGTCCTCACTTGGACTCAGAAAAGGAGGAATTCCTGTTGAATATGGGTAGTACCTCTCTTACTTATTAAGGCTCTAAATCACCAAATGTGATACACAAACGTATAGAGTATTATAAAGTCGGTATCAGAATCAAACAAACTAGAATTTACCTGCTTTTTATGGTCTTCTCCACATAATCATGAAGATTCCAATCGCCGAAAAATGCTTCCAAGCGACACCGGATGCTCTCCAAAAGCGAGCAAATCTGCTTCACGAACCTCTGCTTTGCAGAGCCCTTATATAATCGCATAATTTCCATTCGGAATAATATTTGCAGTTCATATCTAGTTCATGTGTTAAAGAGTGCAAGTTGCTAGGCTTTGTTCATTTTTCAGTTAACCTTAGACGGAAAATGTACATGTGGCAGTCCCTGATTGGACGACACATGTGCGCCACTGTGGATTTACCGTCCAAGACATAATGACGGGGAAATGAATATGAGAAAAAGGATACTCTCTAACTGTGTATGAATCTTGTGTCTGATCTGCAGCTTTGTTCTTCTCCTCCAAGTCCTTGGGGTCTTTCAGTAGAAGTTGTATGAGTTCAGTAATAACCTTGCTGCCTGAACCTTCATCAGATTTCTCAGAAACTGACTGACTCTCTGAAACCAAACAATGATTACACGACGTGACAAGGCGCTCGGCCAAAGCCACCAAATCCACCCCCTCTGATTCGACTCCTAGTCGAATTTTGTTCGGGATTTCACCAAGAACATCATGTGAATTCTCTAACACTTTATCAATTGCAGCTTCATTCTCAACCCTAAGATCTGCAGTGGTGGAATTTTCACTGCGTGAGGGTGATACAGAAGGCGGTTGTTCGCTTACTTGGAGATTCTCCAGTCTATACTCCGTGTTCTTCACCTGTTTCATCCAATACTTGATAAACAATAGTTTCTTCGACCTGTCAGCTTCCCTGGCAAAATACAGCTCCTCGAGTTCTATGTTTAAATCTTCGTATTTTCCCTTCTGAAATGCACTCCATGTCAGATTCTTAAGCCGAACCAAACTTTTCCGGGTCTTTTTCTTCTTGACATAACCATCTGGATCATCACCAGTCTTCTCCTGTCGAATTTCAATATTTTGTAGCCAATTCACAGAGCATGATTTCTGCTTTTCAAGAGAAACTAAAGCGAAGGTACTCGTATATGGTTTGAGAATGCCCAACACTTTATCTCCATTACCCTTTGAAAGTGACACTAGAGCTGAATAACCTTCCCTGTACATAAAACCCAGAAAAATCTGCCAACTTGGAGGACATTTCCTCACTGCTTCCCCCATTTCTGATGCTAGTAGTTCAAGTACCTTGCTTGCAAAGAACTCACTTTGCGAAGCGCTTGAGGATTTTTCAGTAAATTCACGAGCAATGAAGGGTTCAGAAAATATGTGTCCTAACTTTGCAAATTTATCATGCTTCAACACTGCCTCCACTTTTAGCATACCATCCATAAGACTTTCTAAGAAGGGATACTTCTCATGATCTTCAAGATGTGGATTATTAGGTTCCGTAGATAACAAAAGACCGCTGTCTATATCAGGAGCTAAGTTCTTCAAATCGATCAATTCAAGCTCACAGCATTTGCATTCTAAAGGCTTGCCGTTTGCATCTGAAATCTCAAGAGCTAGATGAATACGAAGTCTCTTGCCATGGGTATTAAAGTCGAAAACTTTGGAAGAGATACCGATACTAGGATAAATCAATCCAAAGGACAAGAGCTTAGATCCCGAAACAATAGACTGAGTCGAACAAAATCCCCATCCTAAACTCCGAATTGCATTCTCGAAAAACCCAGACTTTACAGATCCATCAATCTCATTCTCCAGGTTATCATTTTCCTGAGCATAATTCACATCGATCCAGCTAAAATGAATGTCTTTACTAAGAAACGCATCACTCACACTTCTGAAAACGCTAGAAAATTTACTGCAGAACTGATCCATGGCAGTAAACAAGATTTCATCCATCTCAGAATCCATGAACTCAGATAGCCACTTCTTAGTTCTACACATTGGCGAAAACATAACTACTAAGTTAGGCTTCAAAAGATTATGACGCATCAATGGCGTACCTAGAGGAATATCGTTGTCCATGAACAGGTCCCATGAGTAGTCGTGCAGCAGCTGTCGCATAGAGTTGGCTACATTAGCAGCCTGAGCCGGACCCACTTGTCCTGAAAATGTCAATTTGTTGACAGATTCTAGGGTTTCGCAGAGGGACTGCAAAGTGGAATGAGGATCGTTGAAGGAGAGGTTGAGTGGCAAATTACGAAGCTTGGAGGAGGAGAGTATCGGAGAGAGAGATGAGAAGAAGAGATTGAATGTGAACAGAGAAGAGGAGAGTGGTGCGAAGCTGAGCAGAAGCTTGGCGGACGAAAGGATGCAATTGAGGTAGGAATTAGGGCTCTGGTGGTGAAGGAGTGGGTCTAGATCTATGAGGAAGACGATGCGCTTAGTTAGAGAGTAGTCAGTCAACGCCATCGGAATCGAATCCTCCGCCATGGAAGACTGAGCAAGGAGAAAGAAGAAGATCTGGAGAAACAGCGGCGGCAATGGAAGAAATGGCGGGAGAAAAACTGAAAAATAAGTGGTCCCTGATTTTTTTACTTATTCGTTTTCAGTCCCTGTACTTACCTGCACTCAATCCTCATTTCTAGCAGATGAAGATGAAGATTGGCCCTTTGTATTATCCGTTTCCAGTTCATTTGAAGCAGCTGAGCTCTGCTCCTCACCGTGCCTCTCAATTTCGCCGGGAAATATGATCGGAATTTCGGTCTCTGCTTCGAGATTCATCCCTATTGAAACCAATTGTCGATTACAGCACCAATCGAGATTCCCCTCTCCTCCGTCGTCTCTTCCCAGTTACCCGCCATGTCGACACCTTTCTCTCAGCTGCCGGAAAATCCGCAGCCTTGCTCCGGCCTGCTCAAAGTCTTCGGGAGCCGAGACGTCGGCACCGGAAGACGACTGGCTGAAACGCCTCCCGGAGAAGACGAGGCCACTCTACGCTCACAGCTTGCCTTGTATTGAAGCCTGGCTGAGGAGTTTAGGGTTTCAGCAGAGCAAAGAGGATCGCGCGGTGTGGTTCGTCGAGTTGCCGGAGTGGCACGCTCAGCTCTCTCTTGACATCACGGACCTCTACATAAGGTCAGCGTTTCAGTTTTTTTTTTAACCCAAGTTCATATTTTTCTCTGCAATTGCCAACTTTTCTCTGCCATTGCCTTCAAAAGAATCGAACTTCATCAAATTTCTGCCTGGAAATCATGAAGTTCATATTTGTGTATTACTGGATTTCTTTATATGTTGATGTTGAAGCATGCTGGATCATTTAGGAAGCTGATGTTAGTGTTCTTCATCGTGTCTGATACACCAAGCACTGAAATTTGCAAGTAATTGTTGTTTCAGGTACCTGAAAACTGGACCTGGGAACCTGGACAAGGATATGGAGAGAAGATTCAGCTACGCATTAAGCAGAGATGATATACAGAACGCCATTCTTGGAGGACCTTGAAATCTTGAGAAGCTTTTGATGATCCATTTTTTTAATTGAAGAATAAGTCAGAGATGTATGTTGATTAAATGAAAAGCAACCAATGAATCCATTAAATCAAGACATCAATCTCTGGTTTTTCGCTGTTCTAATCCAATAACAATGCACCCTTATAAACAGAACAAAACTACATAGTAGAACCGAGTCTGCAAAATTTCACTAGACAATCTGTAAATCATTAGTTGCTGTTTAGAAAGCGCGCCAATGCCTTATCAGTGTCGTTCTCATATAAAACCAAAGCATCTGCTACTGCAGATGAAGAGAATCCCATATCCCGCAGCAAAGTGTATCCATTGACAAACTCCTGAACCTAAACACAAACGAATCAGGATACAAGCTGATCATATAATAACCATAATATAGCTACATAAAAATGTCTTTTAAGCTTGAATATATTGTATTACCATAGTTGGATTGTCCCCGTATGCTGTAACAGCAAAGGTAACGGCTTCTCGGCCAAGTCCCGACGCAATGTATTTGCTTACAATAGGATCTCCACCGTGGTTTAGAGTTGGAGTCTACAGTGCACATATTTTCATCAAGTTAAGTAAACACCAATAATGCAAGTTATGCAATTACATTTCATCAAATCAAGCAGATAGTTTCTTGGCCAACAGCAAAATATATTGCATAAAGGCATAGCTTGCATTTTATGGCAAGAAAGCAGTTGATTCTGTTCTTTCATCACTTGCAAAAATCAACTTATGTGAAACAAATTATTTACTTACTGGAGAATGAATAGGATCTGGGGTTCTTGAAGGAATGTATTTGGCTGCAATACTTCCCCAGTTCTGGTTCTCTTTCTCTGCTTCAGCAAGAACTTTCTTTTCAAAATCGAACTCAAACTGGAAATTACTCAACGGGATCTCGCCCAAGAGAGGTGACAGTTGAGGCTACACACAATAAAAAGCACAATATACAATTAGATATTGTTATTGATATTGATATAACAAAAGCACACCTAATCAACATTAGTTCGTAAAATCAACAATTTGGATGTTCAACCAGAATTAGTATCCTAAATTTAGATGTTAAACACTGAGAGGTACGATCAAGGAAGCTACTCTTCCAAGTTCATCTGAAACTAAGCAATTTAAATCGAGCAAACCACAAATAAAGAAATTATAATTACCAAACTCAAAGCACATAAAGAAATGAATCTCACCGGTGGAGTTATTCGATACTCGGGCTTCATCACAACTCTTATCCCCGACGCTACAAAATCAAAATTAGAAACAAAAACCCAACTGTAATTAAAAAAAATGAAAATATGCGCCAATCAATAACGAGATAATCGTAAGAGACGAAAACTTACAGGAAGCTGAAGGGGCAGGAGCAGCTGCGTGGTGATAGGGTGTCGGGCGAGTTGCCGGAGGAACGGCGACGTGGCCGTACTGGCTCCCCACCCTGGGATACATCGGCGATGAGGAAGAGGTTCTGTACATCGGATGCTGCTGGGTTTTCCTGTAATCGTAGTCCATTGACCATGCCCAATACCTTAGAGAGAAGAAGAAGAAGAAGAAGAAGAAGAAGAAGAAATTGACAAGTTCGCGGCACCTGAGGAGAAACCGAGGGAATATAAACGTAGTAGAAGAAAGTCCATGTCATTTACGAAAACGCAAAACGCCGTCGTACAGGAGACAGTCTTAAAACAGAACAAAAATCGAAAAACACTATTTATTTTATCAGAGCGAGGTTTCGATCCTCGGACCTGTGGGTTATGGGCCCACCACGCTTCCGCTGCGCCACTCTGATTCGTTGACAATATGTTGGCTTATGAATATTATATAGTACTTTAGGCCCAGTTTCGACATGTGCACAATTCTTTCTTTTTGGGCCAATTTGGGCCTATTGAATATTATAATTATTGTGTACACGCAATCTCTCTGTTTCTTTACCAAAAAAAATAATCTCTGTTCCACTTTCCGACCTTCTAGGCCGTGTTAATCTTCGCTTGGTTGCATGTCTTCGACTGACTCCTTCAGGTTCAAACCCTAGTCGAAGTTAACAAGGTAACTGTAAGTGGTCCTCTAATGCTTGTGCGTCTTTTGCATATTTAGCCTTGTTCTCTCGAGAGTTCCAACTAGTTCTTGTTTTCGGCTTGGGATCTCTGTTCAGAAGTAAATGGTGTTTTCGACCTGATTCCTGACTCAGAAACTGTAGGATCTGCACCCTGTAAGTGCTTGCTGGGCATTTCTTCTTCTATTTTGCTTAATCTAGCTAGTCCGATTAGCGATTTATTGTTTTTAGTTGTGTTTCAGGGTCGTTTCGTTGCAGCTGTGCCTTGTTTTCTCTAGAGGAGCCTGCTTTGAGTTACCCTCTAACAAGCTCTAATTGCTACTTTTATGAAATTAGGGTTTGCGGTTTGTTTCTGTAGAGATTAGTGGGGTTCGCGAAATCGGGTTTTAGTGTTTGATTTGGATTTGGTAGTTCAAGGTTTAGTAAATGCAAGGAGTTTCAGGAGCAAACTCTGTTTCTCCTTCACCTGATAAGTCTAGGGTTCTTGATGTGAAGCCTCTCCGCGTCCTAAAACCGATATTCCCAGAGGATGGCCAAGCACCCAACTTTGTGAATGCCCCTCCCAGTGGCCCATTTCCTCATGGATATTCACCTGCTTTTCCTTTCGCCGCCCCACATGCTTCTGTGCCCCCAGCTGCACCAACTCCTCTTAGATCTTTTAGAACACCCGAGTCGGCAACCCCGATTTCCAATGGTAACATAGTAGTTTCTCCTGGGTCTGAGTCTCGAAAACGTGGTGGCCGCACTACTAAATCTGCCCAGAAGAATCCAAAAGGGTTTGATTCACCAGTCCCTGTTTCCCAAAGCTTCATTTCTCCAATCAGTTCAGTGGATCGTGAAGATGGTAACCTAGAAGTTGTTGAACTGGTGAGGATGGCATATGACGCTCTCAGGAGAAGGCTGAGCCAATTAGAAGATGTCAGGGGAGCCACTGGATTGTCCAAGCGTGCAGACTTGAAAGCAGGCAATATTGTCCTGACTAACGGGCTTAGAACAAACATGAAGAAAAGGATTGGATCTATCCCTGGAATTGAGGTTGGAGACATTTTCTTTTTCAGGATGGAGTTATGTGTGGTGGGTCTCCACGCCCCGTCCATGGCTGGAATTGACTACATGACTGTCAAAGGCAATGGTGAAGAAGAACCAGCAGCTATTAGCATTGTGTCTTCAGGGTATTATGATGATGATGATGGGGATAAGGATGTCTTGATCTATAGTGGTCAAGGTGGTGGGCACACCCATTTAGACAAGGAAGTGTCGGATCAAAAGCTTGAACGTGGGAATTTAGCTCTTGAGAGAAGCTTACGCCGTGGAAATGAGGTTAGGGTCACGCGGGGATTGAAAGATGGTACAACTGTAACCTCCAAAGTCTATGTTTATGATGGAGTTTACACAGTTCAAGAGTCGTGGGTGGAGAAGGCAAAACATGGAGGAAACATCTTCAAGTATAAATTAGTGAGGGTTCCGGGGCAGCCTGCTGCTTTTGCTGTATGGAGCTCGATCATGAAATGGAAGGAAGGAGTGGCCACTCCTGGTGGTCTTATACTTCCTGACTTGACTTCTGGGGCAGAGAGCACCCCTGTTACACTAGTA
This sequence comes from Clarkia xantiana subsp. parviflora, assembly GCA_036873135.1. Lineage (NCBI taxonomy): Eukaryota > Viridiplantae > Streptophyta > Magnoliopsida > Myrtales > Onagraceae > Clarkia > Clarkia xantiana. The sequence goes on from JAPTYO010000001.1 coordinate 52,575,504, forward strand.
AACGATGTTGATGATGAGAAGGGCCCTGCTTATTTTACTTACTTCCCTTCTGTTAGATTCTCAAAAATGTACAATTCGCAGTCTTCTCACAGCTGCAAGTGCTCCACTTCATGCAGCCCTGGCGACCTTAATTGCTCCTGTAATGAGGTTAATGGAGATTTTCCTTACACTGCAAATGGAATCCTTGTGGGTAGGAAACCGTTGCTTTATGAATGTGGTCCGTCTTGTAAATGCCCTTCAAGCTGTAAAAATCGAGTCTCTCAAAGTGGTTTAAAAATTCGTTTGGAGGTTTTTAAGACCAAGAACAAAGGGTGGGCTCTGAGGTCATGGGATCCTATTCGAGCCGGAACCTTTCTTTGTGTCTATGCAGGGGAGGTCATTGACAGTGCTAGACTGAAGCAGAAAATACAAGAAGGTGATGTTGATGAATATATTTTTGATACGAGCCGAGTTTATAATTCGTTCAACTGGAATGAACCTGGCTTGCTTGAACTTGATAGTCCCAATAATCAATCTGAGGTTTTCAACCTTCCAACTCCCTTAGTAATCAGTGCCAAGACCTTTGGGAATGTAGCACGGTTTATGAACCACAGTTGTCATCCAAATGTCTTTTGGCAGCCAGTGGTTTATGAAGATAACAATCAATCGGTTGTCCATATTGCATTTTATGCGATGAGACATATTCCTCCGATGACGGAGTTGACTTATGACTATGGGGTTGTACCCGATGAGGGAGATATTAGCAGTAATTTCAGGAAGAAGAAATGCATGTGCGGATATGCAAAATGCCGAGGGTATTTTGGCTTGTAGTTAACCAGGAAAGATTGCAGAAAAGCGAGGAGCCGGAAATTCTGGTTTCTCTTTGAGGTTTGAATTCTATCCCCATGTCTTACTTGTTCAACATACATCATTCTTAGTTGCATCTCTTTGTTTCTGTTAACCTTTGTAAGTAGATATATAATGAATATGAAAGGCTTAAATTTTTCCATAAATAATGAATTAATTACATTGCTGCATTCTCAACTTTAACACCTCGGATTTTTGCAGACTACACTATTCTTGGTACTTTTTAGCTTTTTATGCCTTCGTTTAGTTTTGGTATCCATCAAAGTGAGGCGTTAAAAAAAAAAAAAATTGGCTACAAATTTAACTTTATCATTAGATTAAAAAACACTAGTCATAGGTGAAGGATCCAAAATTTAATAATGGATTAAATGGAGTTTGGTTTGCAAAACTAAAGAGGCATAAGTTCAGTATGTAATAACAGTGTAATTTTAATTCCCCTTAAGGTTAGAGTGGGCGGAGAAGGCAAAACATGGAGGAAACATCTTCAAAACTAAAGAAGCATAAGTTCAGTATGTAATAACAGTGTAATTTTAATTCCCCTTAAGGTTAGAGTGGGCGGAGAAGGCAAAACATGGAGGAAACATCTTCAAGTAAACCAAACTGTTATGACTCTAACCTTAAAAGGGAATTAAAATTCTAGGAAGTCACAAAACTGAAAGCTCAAATCTGCAGTTATAACTCTTAGAGTTGGTCTCTCAGGTCCATTTTCTTTTACGTTTCATGTTTGGTACATTAGGTTTTTGCTATTTGTTTTGAGAGAAGAGATAGCTTGAGACTAATGTGGACTTCATGTCATCAACGTGAGATCCAAACACAAGCTGTTGTGCCATGTTAGTAGTAATAAGGGCCTTTAAACGAAAGATAGTCCCACATGTGTTCCAATTAAGAAAAGATTAAGCTTATACCTGATGAAACTAAACTTCATTTTGATTACTTTTTTTAAAGCTACATTGTTTTTACAGTTTATCTGTTTTGCTTAATGCTTATTGAGATCCTAGAGATTTTGGTAGCCAAGAAAAGTATTAATGAAGATGAATAGTCCTACTAATCAGTACTGCTAAATTTGAAGTATTTAGTTATGCATAAGCAAGCTTAAAATTTGTAGGAAGTTTGTAAGAAAGGGGGTGAATCTTTGAAGTATGTTTTCCTTTGCACTATCTAGTCCTTGATTGTAAACTGTGAAAGCGACCAAGATTAGTTTAGGAGATTGTGTTTGAAAAAACATGTGTATGATGCGATAATGAAAGTAATTTCTTGAAGATGAGACCTTTTTTTACTGTTCTTGTTTTACTATGATGCATATAAGTAACTGGATGATTAGTGGCCTCAGCTTTTGGTTTGCTGCTGCATATATGATTGATGGGTTTCATTTTAATTCGTGTAGGAGGGACTGGAGTTCAGTTTGTGCCCTCAGCTTCTGGTTTAATTATCATCATCTTGAAGCAAGACTTTTATGATTTAACTATGTGGATGTTTGTAGCTTCTTTTTGGGTTTAGTAGCTGTAAAATGAACAGTCAGTCTGTCTGGACTCTAATGAATCAGTTATGTGATTAGTGTTTGTGTGTACTCTGTTGTATTTGGTTGTAGCAAGCTATGTATGATTGGTTGCTGCTGCACCCAGTCAGTTATGATGTAATCTTGGCTTACCAAAAAAAATGTTGTAATCTTGGTAACCTTTCTGAACCCTGTTATGTATTGTTAACTTTCTCCCTTTGCTGATGGCTCCCTTCTTTTTGTGTATATATATGATGAATTTTGGTTAGTGCTGTGTTAGTGGATTAGATAATAAGTACATAATTATGCCCTGATTATTATCAACTCAACACCAAAGTTCAGAGCTTCTAGAAATGGTAGGTTTTCTTTTAGCTATAGTTCCAATTAAGACTTTAAAATTAACATGTGATTAATCCCTTTACTAATTAATCATTCCATGTCTTAGCAACGTAGATAGGCTTAAGGGAATAAATTATTTAGGACTTAATTATCTTTTATGATTTAACGGTTACAAATTCAGCCGAACCATTTTCTTATTCAGTTCTAACTAATAATATTTTCGTAAAACAATTGGGTTATCAACATGACCTTCGGGTTAGAAGGATTATGTTAAACTCTTATGAGACTTGAAGATGATTTGTATGTGCATATATGAAATTATCACAACATTCTCTAATTTAATTATTATAATAATATTAAATAAGTAAATTCTCTAATTTAATTTTAATAATATTGTTATAGTATAAATAAAATAATTAGTAGTATTATAGTAGTTCATCTATATTAAATTCTTTCATCAGAAACCAAACATTACTAAATAAACATATAAGTTGCCACTATTAACACAATTTTCAATCATCATCAAATTTAAAACGTCACATTCACACTCACGTCAATGATGTGATATAGCATGGCACGGAACCGCCCATTTTGAATTGAATATCGAAATGATCAAATTTAAACCTATATTAATAATAAGGGTTAATAACTAAAAAACTGTCCAAGGTTTAGCCTATGTTAAAATTAGGTGTCTAAAGTTTGAAATGTTAAAATGAACTGTCCCAAGTTTCATTTTTGTTAAAATTTGGTGTCTCTGTGCGTCTTTTCATCTCTATTCAATCATTTTCATCAACCCACCAACCCACTCATAATCCATCATTCTTTACTTTTCACAAAATCGTCAAATTTCACCTAAAAATTGAACATTAAAAAAAAAGTTTCTAGAAGAGTGGTGTGGAGCCATTTTCCAAGGACAATAGAGCGAGATTTACTTGCCCGGATGTAACCAACTTTTTAGGTGACCGTCCCGGCAAGATGACGAGAATGGAGTGTGTATGAGAGCTCGAATTTGACAGACGGTTTCGTCGGAATTGACTTATCTAAAGTAATCACACCGAGACACCAAATTTCAACAAAAATGAAACTTGGGATAGTCTATTTTAATATTTCAAACTTCAGACACCTAATTTTAACATAAGTTAAACCTTGGACAGTTTTTTGGTTATTAACCCTAATAATAATCAAACTTACATAATACAGCTTAACAGCTCTATATTATTTTCAGTAATCCAGTTTTATTTACTTGATTAATATTATTAGGAAATATTACCTTTTTAATAAAGCCTCAAGTCAAGTGTATTCACCAGTGATTTTTCCAAGTTTTGTATTAATATAATATTAATATTCAGGATCTTTTCTTTATACTAAGCGTAATTTATGAGTCATACATGACTTAATTCCCTTAGCTTACCATAATTTGAGTCCGAGTGATACATAATCACCTAATAGGGACGGATATAATTCGGTTCTTTTTTTAACTACTTTAAAATTTAAATGCATTGAAAATATTCGATTTTTTTTACCTTAGTCGTGATTTGCACTATTTAAATTTATAATAAGTGGTTTAGTAATAAATCGATTTATAACCAATTTAAACCGAACCGTAATATTTTAAGTATAGAATAGAAAGACAATGATAGATGATATCACAAAGAATCTACAAATGCAAATGTGGAATAGATTTAAGAATATAAATTAAAAAATAGCTTATACTTTTGTTGAGATAGTTAGGGTGACTTAAAAAATGTATCATATATATATATATATATATATGAAATTTAAAATTAATTAAATTTGGCTAATTGTTAATTTTGTTCTTTTATATTAATTCCAAACTGTACAGTGTACTACGTAAAGTGTACTACGTAAGAATCGAATAACAGAATTGGTTATTAAATCAATTTAGTACATTCTGTTTAAACCAATTCAATTTGGTTTATTTAAACCGGTTTTTATACACAATTTTTTTATCATATAGTTTGGAAAACATGTCTGAAACGAGTCAAATCCAAGGCCCTATATATGAACTTTTTATTAAGCATGTTACCTTAGTATTAAAAAACAAATTATGCACGGCAACTAATATGGTAAGAAGGTAACTACAAAACCGACCACGTTACACGAATTTAGTTCGGTCAAAGATGTTAATTAAATTCAATAAATATTATCACAAACTCCATGTCATTAATTAACCACAATATATATAATAAAGTAAAAAAATTTCCAATTAAGCAGCTCACCATCTTCAACAATGGCACAAACTCAGAGACCACATAATCATCTGTAATCAAATCATTAGCCAAGTATTACACAGTTAACAACATTAAACAAAATCCTTTTGTCAGCTTCTATTCAGTTATATATAAAGATCCTCTCGCTGCAGTTCGTTCCTTCTTCTTGTCTCCACATGCATCTCCCTTATTCTGCGCAATTTTATACTCCAAAATTCCATGTAATGAATTGGCAGTGTTTACTTTCCTGCATGTGATGCCGTTCTTGCAATCAAACACCAGCTCACTCCCACCATTCATCATTGCTCTTACCAAACGCCTCCTAATTTTGTTTAATTAAAGCTTTTCTTGTCTTGTCTCTCTTTTCAGCTGCTTCTGCAACTTTGAAGCTCAGCTGAAGAAAAAGTATGAGTTCTTGAATCAGTAAACAGTAAGTTCATTCAATCCTTCATTCAATAACTATTTTTTCTTCCTTTTTTACCCAGAAAGGAAGGATTTCTATCATCGTTTCAGTCTAAATCCAAGATCTGACAGTTTATCTGCAACTAATTCAGAAAGTTGACTTTTTTCTTAAAAACTTCCATTTTTGTATAGAAAGACCGATTCTACATAAAGATAATTAATATATTGATTGATTCAATGAACTTGCAGAAGCAGCTTTTTCTTCTTCTTCTTCAGCAATGGAGATAAAGGTGTTAGCTTTCTTGGCGATTTTCTTTGCGGCGGAAGTGATTTTCTCTCCGGCGGTCGCCGACATTGTAGAAGACAAGCAAGCTCTGCTCGATTTCTTCGGGAACATCTCCCATCCTCGCTCGCTCAACTGGAACAAGGATTCCTCCATCTGTCAGACATGGACCGGAATCACCTGCAACTCCGATAACTCCCAGGTTATTGCTCTCCGGTTACCGGCGGTCGGCCTCCGCGGCCAGATTCCGCCGGACAGCCTCAGCCGGCTGTCAGGGCTCCAAATTCTGAGTTTGAGGTTGAACAATCTGTCCGGTCTCTTCCCTTCGGATTTCTCAAAGCTCGGGAACTTGACGGCGATTTACCTCGAAAGGAACCATTTTTCTGGCCCCTTGCCGGAGAACTGGTCGCCGTGGAGGAATCTCAGCATTGTTGATTTCTCCGGCAACAGCTTCAACGGCAGCATTCCCTCCTCGATCTCGAACCTGACAAAATTGTTGTCGCTGAACCTCGCGAATAACTCCCTGTCGGGTGACATTCCCGATCTAGCTCTCCCCCAGCTGCAGCAGCTAAATTTGGAGAGCAACAACCTCACCGGAGTTGTCCCGAAGTCGCTTCGGCGGTTCCCAATGTCGGGTTTTGCCGGAAATAATGTGTCATTCGCCGATAGTCCTTCCCCGGGCCCCGCGCTGCCGCTCGAACCTCCACCCGTTTCGCACGGGATCAAAATTTCGGAGCCCGCGATTCTCGGTATCGCGATCGGCGCGTGTGTCGGAGGGTTCGTGGTAATCGCCGTGTTCATGTTGATTTTCTTATCGAGGGCTGATCGCGGTGACGATGCTAAATCGGGGAAGAAAGAGTCGGTTACGTCAAAGAAGTCGAAATCGGCAGCTACGAGCGTGGAGAAACCGGACACAGACAAGCAGCTCGTGTTCTTCAAGGGGTGCAATTACGGTTTCGACCTCGAGGACTTGCTCACGGCGTCAGCCGAGGTGCTCGGGAAGGGAATCTGTGGGACCACGTATAAGGCGGCCTTGATGGACACGACAACCGTGGTTGTGGTGAAGAGGTTGAAGGAGGTGGCGGTGGCTCGGAAGGACTTCGAGCATCAGATGGAGATGATCGGAAGGATTCGTCATGAGAATGTCGCTCCGTTGAGGGCATATTATTGTTCGAAGGACGAGAAACTCCTCGTGTACGATCACTTCGGCCAAGGAAGCGTCTCGGCTCTTTTACACGGTACGATGAATTCAATTCGGTCTCAAACACGATCCAATAGATATTTATAGGGTTATTAAATGGTCTGTTTGACGAAAATCGACATATCAAGGTTTTAAATGATTGCCATATCTAACATGTTATCCATGTCTAATCGGCAGGTAGAGTCGAGGGTCGGGCACCGTTAGACTGGTTGAGTCGCGTCAAAATCGCGGTCGGCACCGCAAGAGGCCTCGCCATTATTCACGAACAAAACGGCGGAAAACTCGTCCACGGAAACCTAAAGGCTTCAAACATCTTCTTAAATCAAACTGGGTTCGGTTGCATTTCCGATGTCGCCCTCGCACCCCTGATGAACCCGTTGCCGCCCCCTCTAATGTGTCTTGCCGGGTACCGAGCCCCAGAGATAAATGACACCAGGAAGGCGACACATGCATCGGATATCTACAGTTTCGGAGTCCTGCTTCTCGAGCTTCTGACCGGGAAATCTCCGGTCCACGCCACGGGGACCGACGAGGCGACCCACTTGGTCCGGTGGGTGCACTCGGTGGTCAGGGAGGAGTGGACCGCTGAGGTCTTCGATGTCGCGCTTTTAAAGTACCCTAACATCGAGGAAGAGATGGTCGAGATGTTACAGATCGGAATGGCGTGCGTTGTGAAGGTCCCCGACCAGAGGCCGAAGATATCGGACGTGGTCAGAATGGTTGAGGAAATTCACCGATCCGGGTTGAGCGAACGAGAGATTAGATCGGAGAGATCGAGCTCTACTGCCACGCCGGTGGCAGTCGATGTGGGACCCTCATCTTCGGCTTTTCAGGCTCAAGCAGCTACGGATTTCGCAGTTCAGTCGCAAGTAGGTTCCTCGGCGGCACAATCTCAAGTCGGGCCGGCTTCGATTACACATTGATAATTTACATTTTGACAACTCGAATTCATACTTTTTCGAGTTTTGGTTTCTTCGCATAATTGCATCCGACAGATTCCTAGGCTAGGAGCGACACATTCATATTTCTTGTTCATCACATGTTGATCTGTAATTGTTGAAATTGTTTACTTTCTTGCCAAACAAGTTTCGTCAAACGAGTTAGTATATTACTCAATCGCTCACTAGAGTTATAACCAAAATGGTACATGAACTTTGACTAATTTACAAATTGTCACATGAAGTTTCATTTTTTAAAATTGGTTATCTGAAATTTTAAATTCAAGTAAATTGTTATATCTTTTTCAACTCTCATCAAATTAGACATAAAATGAGCACGTTTTCGTCACGTAATATCTTTTATTGTACTCAAAATGAATTAAAATATAAATGGAAAGTATTGCAATAAAATACATTCAATTAGATGCTCGTCTAATTTGAACAGCGTCTTTCAATTGAGCATCCAATTGAAGATATTTAGTTGTGGTTTTTCAATTTATATCTTAATTGACAAGCTCATCGTCATTAATCCATCTTGAGTAAATATGAAAAGACCCTGCTAGGCGGAATATGCTCAAATTCTATCAAATTTGACGGAAATTAAAATAAAAGTAGCAATTTGCTCAAAAATTAAAAGTTCGATCAGCTAATTTTAAAAAAATTAAAGTTCAAATAGCGATTTATAAACTAGTCAAAGTTTAGGTAGCCATTAAGTTTAGGTAGCAATTGATTATTAAATCAGGTTATGTATTTGAAATTAGCCTAGGTATGGCAAAAATAAAAAAAAAAACTTCTCGAAACAAGTTTAAAAATTGACCAAGACCGGTCAATGCTCAAAAATGTCAACTCTCCATCTACATTATCATCACCTCTTAATTCTCCCCCTTATTCTCCCATTGTGTTGTTTCTTAGCACGCAAGAAAACAACATGGTACAACATTTTCTTCCTATTCTGTTATGCTTGCCACCATATGTATCTCGACTAGTTGCATCGGGCTTTAACCGATGCGGTTTCTTCTCTGCAGGGTTCGGGAATGTCGCGATCGCGGAGGGAAGAGACTGAAAGCCGAAGAACCGTGTTGCATAAGGAACCGAACTCTTCCGCAAACCGAGAAGCTAGCAAGCTCGTTTTCAAACGAATACATCGGTCACCAGTTTGATTCAGCGGAGATGTTAGCGGCATCGGCAGAGCTGATCAGAAAGGAGAGCTATGAATCTACCTTTAAGGCGACTTTAAGCAGTGGAAACGCGATCGCGGTTAAAAGGTTGAAGGAAGTGTATAGGAAAGAAGTCACTGAAACCGAGCTTGAATCGCTAATCAGAACGGTTCGTCATCGGAATATCGTGGCATGGATCGGGTATTACTACTCGAGTGACGATACGCTGCTCATCCACGAATACTATAATCAAAGTTTCTCCGATATTTTAGAAGGTATGACTATCGAAAAAATGGACAATAGCGACGGAAAAAACTGTCGCGGAAAGTTTAAAATACGGTATCATAATAGTTTTAGCGGCGGAAAACTATGTATTTATTAATATTTTTATGATATTCTGATTTACAGAGCGTCAACTGTAAAAAAATGATATAAACGTTGTTTTCAGATGAACATCTTTTGTTTTTGCAGGAAAAAGAGGATCTGATTTCAACGATTTCGATTTGATGAGTCGTCTGAATATAGCTCTCGGTGTGGCGAGAGCCGTCGCTCACATCCATAGACAAACCGACGCGGTTCATTTTCACGGAAGCATCAAACCGTCCAATGTTTTCTTGAATTTCGAAGGATACGGGTGTGTTTCCGACGTGGGTTTGTCTTCTTTAATCATAAATACTCCGCCTTTACCGATCTCAAACTATCGTGCAGCCGAAGAAAGCGGAAATTCCCGAGCTTCAGATGTTTATAGCTTCGGGGTATTGCTTCTGCAACTTCTTGTTCGGAGGTTCGAGCCCGCCACAAGTGAAGGCATGGTTAAGGACTTTGCTCGATGGGGTGAATCGGTGAGTGACGGGGTGGAGAATGGTGAGGTTTTCGATTGGCCTCTAAGGGACCCGGAATTGTTTGACGTGCTTAAAGCGACATTCGATATCGGAATCCAATGCGCGCAAAAGATTTCTAGTACGAGGCCGGACATGTTGGATGTGGTGATGAAATTGGAGCAGATCCAATAAACAAGTGCAGCAATAAAACCAAGCAAGTGTTGATAGTAACTTAGTAAGTGTATATAAGTTGACTGTTTTTCAAGAAACTATGACCAATGTTGTGTGAACTGTTACTTGTGAAGCAAGCAAGCATGTCAGTGAAATTTCTTGTGTGGATTATTGTAATAACTTGTGATGCAAGCATCAGATGCTCCTCATCTACACCATCGGAATCGAATCTGCTAGTGGTGGTGCTCAACAATAGTTGAAGCACAAACTAGAGCACATTAAGTAAACAATATGCACCTCCAATCAAATTAATAATTATTTGTTTGTGTTTATTATACAAACAAAGAAGTTAATGTGTCTATATAGTTAGTTGTCTGCGCATAATTATTCAATTAAATCAAGGAATATTATGCTTTAGGAGCCTCATATATATATATTTTTGAGAAATGATTAACGATCCGACTCATATAGTCCGAATAGTTCCGAAAGTATCTATGATGAAACAAGACATGAAGTTGACAGTATTTACTTACCATGCCACTGTCTCTGAAATTGGAACTGAGCGAAATGTTATTTCGGAACGTGTATCACGACTCTTTTTTTATTTCAGGAGTTTCAGTTTCAAAATAGATTAATTATTTGTTAATCATGATTCGATTTACTTAATTAGGGGTTCGTCTTGGCCCTATCTCGTGCTAAACATGTTGACATGATCCGTGAGATCGTTTATTAGTTTGGATTAAAACGATTTTCCTTAATAGGTAACTGAACAGTGCCCGATTTAAAATTTTGATTAGTTATGACGAACTATGAGACACGCACATACTTGGTTGTCCCAATTCCCAAACATAGTCTCCTAGACCATCTGAACATGTTTGGTACCAGGTTAACACAAATTAAACCACTTAACTAGATAAATCAAATCAAGTTTGACTTGATAAGTAATTTTCGAATGTGAGGTTCATAAGACTCAAAAATGAAACCGATACTTCTAAAAACAGCATGCTAATAATTTCCCATTTTTTCAAATATATTAACCTAAGTAATTAAAATGCAGATGAACCTAAAAAAATTATACACCAGCATAACTTTTTGATGGGCAGATAACTCAATATAAGTATTCTTTCTTATCGAAGACAATTTTAGAGAGGCATTCGTGTAATATATGGCAGGTTGGTTGGTGCAAAAGATTCATGTTAATACACATGATGGCTAAAAAAATATACATGATGGCAATAAAAAACAAAAAAAAATTGGAGAGATTATGCAAAATAAAATATCTATATATATGGTAGTAATTTCCTATAATTAATTAACTTTTATTTATAATAATTAATATATATATATATATATATATAAATAATTGAGAATGGTATTTTTATTATACAATATTATTTATGCAATTTTGAATTAGAAGTACATTAATAATAAACTCTTTCATCAGAATTCAAACTCTTCGTTCCGTTTAAAACACAATTTTTTATTAGAATTCAAACTATGCTCGTCTTTGAGGATTGCAACTCACTTAATTACCGGTTGATTCAACCAATTTTAAGTATTATAATTTGGATATAGGATTATCTAAAGTTTTTTTTTTTAATCATATATATTATAGATATATCACGATCAATGGGCCCAAAGGAATTTGAATCGTTCTTTGTTTTTCTAGAGGAGTATATATATTTAGGGTGCGTTGATTTTAAGCAGAGAATGGGTCAATGAGGCCCACCGAATCCACCCACTCGTCAAACGCCATCGTTCGAATCTCACTGAACCACCGCCATCCTATTCATATTTTCACGGCCTACTTTTGGCCATAAAGCATCACTTTCTTTTCCTTCTTTTTATTTTTCAATTTGGCGATAATTACCATCTATATATTCTCTAGTAATATGTAATAATAATTGTGTTGATCCTTTTCGGGTAGAGTGTCGGACCCTAGAAGTGACGTTGGAAGAATGCATCGGGTCTTCGCATGGTTCGGGCTTGTACGTCTCCGTATACCTGCAAGATAGGCAGTATCGCACACCACATAGGAGTGGAGTGCGATAAACCTTCTTTGAAGCTTAAATCAGGTATTTTAGAGAGAGAGGGCAGAGCTTCCGCTGTCAACTTAGTTCGAAATGAATGATCAAGACTCCTATTTATAGGAAACCTTGGAATCAAACTGGGTTTTGAACGGTCTGATGTAGGTTCAATGCAAAGTATGAACCGAGCGTAGACCGGAGTAAAGCTGACATCGGGAGGGTTTGCACGTGCAGTGTTTACGTAGGGGTTTACATGTCAATAATAGGAGGAATCCGGACCGGGGTATCACACGGATCGTCCCGGAGCAGGTCCGGATTGTCGTTACAATCCGGACGCGGCACAAGTCAGGGGCGCGTACGCGCGTAACCCGGACCTTTTAGTACCCGCGGTGAATAATTCGAAACCGTTTAGTGAGTTTGACTTGTATACGAAGTCCAAATAATATAAAACGAAACTGAATCGGACGTACCCATTTCTAGTAAATAGAGAAAATAAAACGGAATAACTTAGCTTAATATGCTTTTTTTATATATATATATATATATATATATATATATATATATATATATATATATATATATATATATATATATATATATATATATAGTGCAGATGCTGCGTATACATTAACACATCAGTATTATAATATTTGGTTTCAAATTACCTGCCATTATTTAGCTTATAAATTATAATAATCTCTTTACTTAAGATTCTTTTTAGTTTTTTTTCTTGCCACAATAAATGTTTTGGTTTGGAGAAAAGGAAAAAAAAAAAAGGTTGATTATCAATCAAATTAGTACCTGAAGTTTCGTATTGACAAATTACTAGTTAAATTATTATTTAACAGTTTGTTAATTTAGGGATTACAAAAAAATTGTTATATCTATCAAATATTTCGTAAACTTAATATTTAAGACAATTAAAAATTGTTACATCTATCAAATATTTCGTAAACTTAATTTTTAAGACAATTTTTTATTTTCTTTTAATTAGTCGCATTACTAATTTTGTCAAAATTAGAGTAAATATTTGTTAAATTCTGTATTAACCAATCAGGAAAATAATAATAATTCTCAACTTTCCAAAGTCGGTCCAAGCAGCTAGCTATTAAATCTCCAATCTCGATTTCCTTTCAACATTATTTCTTCCCTCGTCGTCTTCCTCTTCTTCCTCTTCCTCGCGCAGAAGAAAAGAAACCCACAAGCAAGCAACCTCGAGGTATGAGCTTTTCCATCTGTGCACGCAATCTATCTGTTCCACTTTCTGACCTTCTAGGCCGTGTTTATCTTCACTTGGTTGCATGTATTCGACTCCTTTATCTTGCTTTGATTTGGTTTTGGCCCGATTCCGAACATAGGTTTTATTATTCTGCTCTGATCTCAGGGGATCGAGATGGCGTCCAAGAGGATTCTCAAGGAGCTGAAGGATTTGCAGAAGGATCCTCCGACGTCTTGCAGCGCAGGTAAATAACCTTCCTCGTTGAATTCTCTGTCGATTGTGCTGGTCTGCGCTGATTTAAGATTAATCGGTGTTGGAGCTGAAGCCGTTGGATGGTCAATTGGCAAAATTGATCTAGTTTACTGCTAAATTGGGAGACTGCGTATTAATTGAGAGGCGATTTAGGATTTGGTGACAGCAAAACCAAATTGACGTTCTGATTTGCTTCCTTTATAAATTAATTGAACGAATTCTGGGGGAAATGAACTCCCTGTTGGTTTTTATGAGATTTGTTAACTTGTGATGCCCTGGTGCCTCTGAGTTTGATGGAAAATGAAGATTGTAAGCCACCTCCTTTGTTATCTCACTTAGCAATTAACCGGTAATCGGTATGATGGAGGATTTTGAACGTTTGCTGAAAACTTTGGCCTTCCGAACAAGATTGAATACGGAAGTTTCACTAACTGAATACGATGCTCATTATTGTTTTACATCATAAGAGCGGTTTTGCTAATGATACATGTCATAGTCATAGCATAGAAAATATTAAGATGCAGATATGTGATGTTTCGAGATTGCAGTGTTGGGTTTACCTTTTTTATTATTATTATTATTAGCTCTATATAGAACTTATGTGGGGTTTCTTGTTTGTGAGAAATTTGCAGGTCCAGTTGCAGAAGACATGTTCCATTGGCAAGCAACAATAATGGGACCTCCAGACAGCCCTTACTCTGGAGGTGTTTTTCTTGTTTCAATCCATTTCCCCCCAGATTATCCATTCAAGCCCCCAAAGGTAAACCTAACTCAGATAATTTGTATCTTCTCATTTCCAATCACTATGCAGTAACTATGTCCTATGACCCAAATGGTAGAAGTAGAAGTCTCTTTGCTTGATTAGCTTTTCCCTTTCTGATTCTCTTTAGCTCAAGTATGTTGGTTTGGTTCTTCTACTGCTATTGTTCTAGAGGTGCTCAAATCTTTGTTGTAGATGGACTAGTTTCTTCCTATGCACTCGATGTTAAACTTTGAAAGTCGGGGTAGTCACGAAATAGCTCCCTAACTAGGGATTTGTACTCTTTTGTGTTTGTTACACTCCCTTGGACTATCACATATGCTTTTCTATTCAAAGTTTAAACTGAAATTTTAACACCAAGCGTTGTAATAAATGACTATCACAATTTAGGGGCACTTCTCCATTAACCCGTGTAAAATTTGAGATTGGTGATTATAGGTTCATGTATATCTTAAACGCTCAATCATCTCTCTATACCTTAATTACATGAAAGTCGTTCGTAATCTCTGATACTGAAACTGGGCTTTGTATCTTCCCAGGTGGCATTCCGGACAAAGGTATTTCACCCGAACATCAACAGCAACGGCAGCATTTGCCTCGATATCCTGAAGGAACAGTGGAGCCCTGCTCTTACTATCTCTAAGGTTAGTGTCCTCGCATTCCACCTTTTATCAACGAAAAACGAAACCTAACACACATATTAGCAACAATTTAAACCTGGGACACCTAAAAGCAATATCGTGCAAACTTGGAGCTGTAATAAAGTTCTTAACCCTAAAAATTACTACGTATCAGATCGTTATTGGATCGTCGAACTAAAGATTGTGTATAAAATTTGGATCAGGTGTTGCTGTCGATCTGTTCCTTGTTGACCGACCCAAACCCCGACGACCCTTTGGTGCCAGAAATCGCGCACATGTACAAGACAGACCGGAACAAGTACGAGACAAACGCTAGGAACTGGACCCAGAAGTACGCCATGGGTTAAACCCGAGGCGGCCATGTTGCGTTGTTATTTGCTGTCGATTTCTCTTTATTGTTGCAACTTGTTTTACTACTACTACTACTATCTTAATGAATGAATGTATGTCGTAACTTCACCATTTGTAAGGCTAGCTTGATGACGTTATCGGCTTCTGTCGAGAGATCTGGACATGTCCTTGTCTGAAATGTATGGCTGTTGTCTAATGTATGTTTGTGTTTCATTTCGGTCCCCCTCCTATTCATATGGCTAGGAGGACCAATATCATTTTGGCCATTTCGGCTATTCTTATTAGCAGTTCTTTCAGTGTTTCAACCATTAACCAAAAGTTCGCTCTGTCGATCTTAAAATGAGAATGTAATTTTCTCCAACCGAATTGAGATTGAATATACGAACCGACTATGGAATTCACTCAATTTCGACTAAGCCTGACTCGGTTTCAATTCGAGTCCCGTGTTATTACGAGTTTCGACTCGGCTTGTTTACATTTTCAGAACTAGGGGTGTTAACAGGACGGGTCGAGTATAGCCAGCCCGGGACTCGCCCCACGGGTTGACCCATGCACTTCCCAGCGCCGAACCCGCCCCGCATGTCAACTCATGTCTGTCCCAAGGCAGGTTGCCCAGCGGGTCACCTCAGGAAGGAAATAATCTATTATTACAAATTTTAAATCTAAAATATGTGTTTACCCTATTCTAATTCAACTCCAATTTCGAATTACAAATTTAACTCCAATTCTAAATACAAATTACCAAACTCATTATAACCATTATTATATTGACTATGTTTTATAGTTTATAAAACCATAACACACGTGCGTGGCTCCGTGATCCAAATCCGGACCCATCCCATATCTCACAAATAGCGTGTCGGTGGAGCATAATCGGGTCGTGGTCCCGCATGTCGATGAGTACATGTGACCCGTTGACACCTCCTCTATTCAGGACTCGGCCCATCTTGCTTGGTTGCCTGCTTATTGTCTTGGATTTATCCCATTGACGAGGAATCATGGGCCTGAAAGCTTCGACCCATAATAACAGTTGATAAATTCTCCTCTGGTTAAATGGGCTAAAATATGGGCCTGGAAGGAAGTGTTAATATTCTAATTTTTTGCTGGGTATTAATATTCTTACTTTTTTTTTGGTAAATAAAAGAGCAACCAACACGACTAGCCTACATTGGCTAGAAATTACAGCACGATCTTCAGAGCTACCGATCGAATCATACCACAACAAGGTTCTCAATTCTGTAGGACTAGATGAAATAATCCTAAAATTTTCTTCCATTCGAATCGCATCTTTTACGAGCTTGATTGTTGACTTTGGGTGCCTGCTCAGAGTCAACTTTGACGGTAGCATTAATGAAAGAAACTCACTTCACACTTCTTTAGATTTTGTTGTCTAATTTATTATTATTTTATCGTTTTGTGTTAATACTACTAAATTTAATTAAAATGTAATCGATTGCAAATACAGTTAAATCTACAGTGATTAAATTAACAGTAGAATGAATCAGATTTTAAGAGATAAGTTTAATCATATCATAACAATGAATACAATTTGACATAATTGATCTAAGAGTTTTAATTGCGACTGTGTTGTAGCAACAATATTTTAAATAAAATTGACTTTGTTTTAATTTAGAGACACACGTATATACTATATATCAAATTTCAAAAAAGATTAAAAATAAATAAAAATCTATTTGTACATAATCTAACTAGCATAATTGAATATGATTTTTGTGTGTATATCAATATAGATGATGGCCAAAAAAATCTATCTAGTTGAGTTTGAACTTGAGGGGTAACGGATTTATTATGTCGTGGGACATTAAATTAAAATCATAAAGAAAGAACATTATTCCGTACAGCAACAATAATTTAATATAGCAGCACGTCTAACCATGATAAATAAGTGAGAACCTACTCTACACTAGAATGTGGTTAGAGAGTGAAGTGTGGGAGAAGAAACCCATCCCTCCAAATTCCAACACATTATTAATTACCACCCTACTTGTTTTATTTCCCCATATATATAGAGAGAAAAATAAACAAAATACTCTATGACTAATTAAACCAAATATATAATTAATTAAGCAACTAGGTGACTTGGGACATTGTGACCCATGTCGTATTTGTGCAAGTACATTTTTATTTAATGCAATTCCACGTGTCCAATCTACAACTATGTCAGAATCTAATTGTTAGACTTTTTCTATATATATATATATATATATATATATATATATATATATATATATATATATATATATATAAACTATATAGTATATAGAACTATTATAATAATTACAATAACTATACTTCGTCGTGCCTACAAATGGAGGAAGAAAGAAAAGCATGGTCCTTAAAATCAGCTTCTATTTATTTCTTAATATTATTAATTAATTAATTTAATATGAAATCGTATAGTATAATAATAATAACCTAATAATCTCACTTCAGTTCCATGTACCTAAACCACACTGTGGGTTTGTCGAGTATTGTCTCTTCCTAAGACTTGTCCGTCCACAAATTTCAGGTTTCATTTTAGCCCAAGTGTATATAATATATATGCATTAAATTATATATCAGATTAAATTGCCATTACGGATCAATCTAGTATATATTACTATTGCACTTTGGGTTTGTAGATTGCAAAATTAGATTTCTAACATATACAATAATCTAGCATAAACAACATAAAATTATATAATTTCTTTTTTACTATTTATCTATGTATATTAATATTGTTTATGTATATGGCCAAAAACTTATTATTATTATTATTATTATATATATATATATATATTGGTTAATAATTGTTGTTACGAACTAGATTGATTCGAAAGAAAATTGTTTTTAATATAAAGTAAGTATATTGCTAATGTTGTCGTACAAATTGTCATTAAATGATAGCAGGAATTATTGGTGAATGATGAATTGTTGTAGTGCGACGTAGCATAGCACTAGGATTTGCCGGACGGAACTTGGACAACCCTTAACGACTCCATGCTTTTGCAGGTGCCCGCCTTCATGTTTCTCCATTATTATTAATTAAACCCCTTCTTTCATTTCCATTATTTATTTATATATATATATATTTATTTCTTTAATTTCTCTCTCTATATATATATATATATATATAAAATTTATTTTATTTTGTGAGACTAACTTAATTAACAATAAATGAATAAAAAAATGTGAACCATTTCATATTTAAAGATATATAATATTTGCTTTGTTATGGTAGATAATAAGACTTGTCATCATCGATTATTTTAAAAGTTGAAATCGATTATGTAGTTTCTGGATACACCTATTTCTCAAGTTTCAGCTAATTTGTCACGTCACACAAGCTTATATTTCTAGAGTTCTAAAACGCAGTTCACTTTTTTAAATATACAGTAATATTATATTATCTTGATATGTGTATATTTATGTAATGTTTATCACTAAGTATATATATATATATATGAATATATATGAAATTAATTATGTTATATGGATCTTTACTACCATTTATATTTTAGTGTTTTTTTAGTTTAATTAAAATGTAGTTGACTGTATTTACAGTCGAATTTGCAATCCTTAAAAAAAGAAGAAATTAAAATTTAGGAGAAATATGTTTAATCATATATTAATTTTTATTTCGACTATGAAAAATTGATTGTAAATGCATTTTAGTCGAATTATTTTTCAAAAAGAGAGTTATCATTTTAGTAGAAAAATGTTGGTTTAATAAAGTATGGAACAAATAGGAGGAAGAAAACTTGGCAAAAAGAAAATAGGAAAAAAGAAATTGTTTCCTTTTTTCTATGTGAAACCCACAAATTAGGGGCATTAAATTGAATGCAATTTCCGAAAAAGAAAAAGATTAGGTTCCATATATAATACTCTCCCCCACATTCGTAGCATTTTTGGACTTCCAAGCCAATAAGAAACAAGTGCATTTAAACATCCCGCAAACGGCCAAATAATAACAAAACAATAACTCTTATATCGATATTCTTAAATAATACTAAACAAAATAACGAAAGCTTAATTTATAAAAGCAGACACTAATTTATAATAGTCTCCTATAATCTCATTGAATATGCGTAAAATATTAAACTTGATGATTGATATTGAAGTATATATATCTTGAAAACGGTCAAAACGTTTTCACTAATAAATTTGAATATACATGGAAAAAGTGGATAAGATTTTTAACACGATGTTTTCTTGTACTAATATGCAATATAAGTTTTCATTTGAGTTTATATATTTTTTTAGGGTGTAGGGTTTAAATGAATAAAAAAAAACTTTGAGGTTTATTAGCAATTAAAAAAAAGATACACTTTGGAATAAAAAAAAGTAAGAATACTTAAAGATATTTACAAACTATATCGATCATTGCAGGTTTTTCATCTTTTGTAAATTATTATCTTTTTTAATTATTACTTTAAAGTGAATACGAAAGTAAATTGACTATACCAAGTTTACAAAGAAATTAACAGAGAGTAATTAAATTATATAATATTTATTCTTTATAAAAATGGATAATGTGAAAGAAGTACACGTGGCGGTCTTTGGTCAGCGGGAGGGCGGGAACGGCGCCGGTGACCGGTTTGCGCAACCAGTGAAGCTCGTCAGTGAGAGAGAAATGGGGCCCACGGGCTGAGCTGGTCACCGACTGTCCTCAAGTCTCGGGGGACAAACCCGCCCGATGAGCCGGTTAATGTGTTCTTTGGACCCATCTCTCACCTATAATCTTTGAATATTTATATCTAATAATAATGTCACATCAAACTATATATATATATAGAGGTCAAGCCATTTTAATTTTTATGTCATTCTAATTAATTTCATTATTATTATTACAATATCTCCACGATATTTGAATCTTATGAAGATATTATATATATATTATTATTTCTCCGGCCGCATGATAATTTAAATTTAAACTTTGAAGAGTTGAAGTCGGGTCTCATGATTTCGTATCATACTCGGAGTCAGTTTAATTATATAATGTATGATCGCCATAAAAATACTGTGCGCGCGCATAGCGCATGCAAGTATCTAGTATATATTATATTATTATAATAATAAAATGTGAAGATTTCCATGCATGCACGTCCCTCGCATGAATTTCCAATACGTATACATCATATTCAAAGTGAGTATTATTCCACTTGAGTTCTTAAAATCGAGAGTGATCGCATGTGCATTAAATTTGCTCTCTCATTAAAAAGTTTTCCCCTTTCATGTTTATTATTATCTCTTCAATCAATAGAATTAACCACCACATCATGTACTACTAGTTGTCAACTTGCGTTAATTGTTTGATTACAAGTTAACACGGTGGTATTAATACCCTCAAGAATAAGACGTGTGACTTAATTAACCAATTGAGACGTAAATTTAAACTTATAAATGCATGTGTTGGATACGTTTTTCTTTATTATACTTTAACATTTTCTCTCAAACTCATATTTATTAATTTACGTATATATTTTAGCTATTTATATCGACATTTTTGTATTGTTGGAGAATGATATTTATATAATTGACAGTTAAGGTTTTAAAATTTGTAAAAGTAGTCATAAAAAATTGAACACGAGCAGTCTAATAAGATACAATAATAATGAATTATATATCTTAAGTAACTGATTCATAATTTATTATGAATCAAGAATATATAATACTTGGACTTTAGAAGCAGCCAGAATAGCTCAGGTGGTAAGAAATGTCATTCAAAGCGTTCGTGCCTAGCTAGTGACACAACCCTCTTCATAAAGTCTACTCAATAACTTATATCAATCTACTCAATTAATGTAATATTAGGTCGAACACTAAGATATATAGGGGCAGTTAATATTCAATGATATATAAATATATATATAAATATATATATAGATATATATATATATATATATATATATATATATAATGTGAATTTTTTTAACACTTCGCAAACTGCCCCAAAGCCTTAAACCAATAGGTGAATATTGCAACATATATACCCTCATTCAGCACACTCTAAGTGGGCGTTTGGATGTACGTAACTTGAGATTACTTGAAATGTGAGATTGCAAGTAATGTGAGCTACGTAATGTAATGTCAGATTACAGTATTTGATTGTGCTGTAATGTGGAGCGTAATGTTAGATTACAATGTTTGGTATGTGTTGTAATGTGCATTATATAACGTGACTTTATTGTTATTAGAGAGTATAACTACTAAACTCAATACGCATAACTATTAAAATTCTATTAATTAAAACATTTTCTATGGTTTTATAAGATATTTTTTACAAGAAATGCAGCGGGAAAAAAATTACATGTTTTATACAAACATCTTATGCATTATTTTTTATTATTATTATAATAATGAGTTATGAATTAGATAAAAAGTAAAAATCTATTATTATTATTATTATATATAAAGATAATATAAAGTGTTTATTTATTAAATAAATAATAATAAAATAACAACACTCTGTAATGTTTGACGTAATCTCACATTACAATCATTTTTTGATGTAATCTCACATCACGTTGAATGGAGTTTAGGCGTAATCTCAGATTACAATGCACATTACGTCATTTGGCAAGTCGAACAACGTAATGTGGATGTAATGTGAGACATAATGTGAGATTACATCCCACATTACATCCATCCAAACACCCCCTAAAAGTTAAATAGCTAAAACTCACAGTGCACGGCTCAATATATAAATATTGTTGAAGTATTCAGGTATATAATCGTCTTAAATGTTTCCATTTACAAATCCGAACTTATAAGGTAATTAGTTAATTAAAACATGTGTTTTTTATCATTGTATTAAGAGTAAGAATGTTAATAACTTCTGGTAACTCCAGTTAAAATGTGAAACATCTATTAAATATAGATTGTTATCCAACACAGAATCATCATCAATGACTAAACTTTCGTTCATAAACATTACTTCAATGTATGATCTTAAACTATACATCAGAGTATATAAATTGGAACAGTTAATATGGAAGAATTTGAGTCTTATTTCTTAATATATATATATATATATATATATATATATATATATGCAGCATTGCGTGTGTTGTGTATGTCTTTTGAGGTTAACAAAGAGCCGAATGATGAATATATATATATATGAGACAATTAAATCTTAGTGTGACAGAGATTCTACATCCCTAATTAATGCTTTTCTCCTCTTTCAAGTAGTCGGAGGCACGTCGAGAGTTTATGATATTTATTATTTTAACTACTTTGCATGCATTATCTGTATACGTGGGTTTTGATTGTGCTTCTGCTTCCAGAAGAATAAAGTATTTTTATATTTATTATTATTTATATATTATTAAGTGTGTGTTCGGTTTTTAAAAATGAATGAGTTACTAGTTATAACTCTAAACTCCTTCATTAAATAAAGTTTGATTTTTTTTTTTTTTTGGCTTAAACTTGGAATATTTTTCGATCAGATTAATTAGTGAACAACTATCGTAAGTACTAACTCCATCATCGTAAACCAATCAGTAACCTAGTATTGTCAAGATGTCGGCCCATTAAGCCTATTTATATTTGTCCTCTTTTAAATCTGATGCGTTACGTTGACTAGTCGAGACCTTATATTTTAATTAGGTTACGCTGATGCGGACTCCCTAAAGAGTTTCGAAACTAAGACTTCAAAGTCAAAACATATAGAAGTAAACGCTCAGCAATGTGGTTGTCTTTTAAGAGTGTTAATCCTTATAAGACCATTTAATATATATATAAAATAATCTGTCAATAAATTTTATATGAACATTCATTACTAGAATCTTTATTGCCACTAAGGGGAACCTTATACTATATATAGTACTGACTCAGAATCCCAATAAAATAATTAATCAAAGCTGAGAGTGTGGATGTAGGATGTAGCAAACATCTCTTGCTTATTAAAGAAGTTGCGCAATCAATTCTATAAAATAAAGGCATGTGTGATACTTAAGTTTGTTGATACAAAATAGTGATTTGGTTTTATTTCATATATAAATGTATAAACATGGTAGTACTCAAACTAAATAGAAATTCTTTATTTTTTCAAAGAAAACAAACTCAGTTAGACTAGATTGAATTAATGGGACAGTTATTCGAGCTTGTAGTATGACAAAATGATATCAAGCTCAACAATTTACCATAATTGAGTTTGCAGAAAAATGATCTTACTAACAGGAGATAATATCCGGTATCAGGAAAAAAAAAAAACTATTTTAATTCTGGTCAAAGATCCTGGAATGGGCTGTGACGATGTCACACCCTTTAAGGAGCTAGATTGTGATACCCGGCTTGTCGATAGAAAATGTTATTTAATTTTAAATAAATAGAAAATATACTATTCAAGTTCAATATGAATTTTTTTTTTTTATACCCAATAAAAAAGAATTCAATTAGGCTAGTGAGATAACTTTAACTACATAATTAATCAAGGGTTTTTAGTGATGTAGTGTTTTAAGGTCAATAAAATATCGATATTATTAATCACCTTAATTATAATTCTTCAAATATTTCCGATACATCATTTAATTAGTTGTGAAAGTGAAACTACCGGAAATGACATAACATAGAACAAGATGAAGTTTTGGTACATCAAAGTTAGAGCTACGACTGTTTATGTGTACTTGTGCATTAATTAATCAATATTTATTTTGGCAATACACATCTCAAGAACGATATGCAGTAATGAAGTTTGAAGGACGACGTGGTTAGAGGTGGTGGCTCATCTTTTAAGAACAGATCTTCTCATATGTTTTTTTTTTTTCTTTAATAATTGTGGGACTTATTATAAGAAGAAGCATAGGGATTATGTTAATTTCCTCTTAATTTCTTGAACCTAAGTTTTTAAGGATCTTTTTATCCTACCTAGAGAGTACTTGTGAACTATTTTGAACCTGTTTTTTTCTTTGAAAACATCAAAAGTATAAGGATATGTGTGAAGATAGTGAAAAGAACATTCTTTAGTGACATTGCAATTGTAATAATTATAGTTGATAGACAAAAAAACATTTTATTAAAATCATGTTTTCTTAAGAGTAAGGCTAAATGTAATAGATTGACTGCAAATACATTCAAATTTACAACCGTTAGATCATATGAGGGAATAAATCAGATTTTAGTAGAGAAAAACTTAATCACCAGATTTTAATTATTACATAAACCTTGATGTGATTAATCTAATGGTTAGAAATTCGACTAGATTAGTAGTCGAATATAATTTAGCCAAACTTTTTCAATTTATCAATATGTTGTGGTTGCTATTCTACCAACACACAGTTATCTCATGCCTTATTTAATTCAACAATTACTAAAAACCTAACACATCCATCCATCCATCTAAATTATTTTTTTCTTGAACTTGAAACTTTGGTAAATAAATAGTAAAAAATGAGAGATGGAAGTAGATTATTAGATGAGCTTAATTAATCACTAAACTCACTACTTTGATATATGTAAAATATATTCCTTCAAATTTTGAGCAAGTAATCATGGGTTTGGCAAGAGTATTGGGGCTACCAAGAGTATACATATGCCTAACTTTTTCAATGTCTTACTTAACAACCATACAAATGGATATGACAAAACCCACCACAATATATAGCAAGCAGATATTTTGTCATATACATAAGGGAAAGTAAAGACAACCACCAATAAATAAAGTAATACATATATCTTATATATATATATATATATGTTTAACATATTATTATTATGACACGGTTGGTTTTGTCGAGCTTCATGTTCCTTTGCACCCATGTCTTTTGTTCATGGCTTCACTTCATTCCTCAAGACCCTCCAATATCTAGCTCCTCATCTTTGTCTTTTTTTCATCTCGCTTCGGTACTTATTACACGATATAAAACCCGAGTTTCGATCGGGTCAAGTAGTTATTACTAATCTCTAAATAATATTTATTTCTAACGTCATATGTGTTATTTATATAAATGCATATGACATTAGATATAATTATATGTTGAAGTAGATGGTCAAAGTTCCAAGTTTGTATCATGTTTCTTTTATGTGTTTTATGATTAAATTATTAGAAATATGTGTTTAGATTTTAATTTCATTACTTTTTGATTTTTTTTCGTTTGTTTTTCTATTAAATTTTACGGATTTGTGTATCAATTTTCTTCAATTTATGTATATTTATGTCAATTAATAAAAATCGAGCCTTAATTTAGCATATTTCTTCATTTTCACTGTATGTACAATCTAATTGACATAAGGAAAGGAAAGCAAAAGTGTCACTTGTTCTTTTCTCTTCTTTAAATGTTATTGTTAATGAATTTTATGGAGAATTTGAACCACAATATGTCAAACTTAACTGAAAAGATAGACAGTAAAACAAAAAGTGATGAATACGAAAAATGAGACATATATTTGCAACAATTTAAAACTGGGACATATAAAAGTAATAGGAGAGATTGATACAAAATCCGATGAAACATTCCGACAAACATCTGATTGTGTCTACATGGCATGGATGGTAATATTCATCAACTTTTTGGACAATTATGAAGCCCCTCCTAGTTGGAATAAGACGGACTCACTACAGGAAAATATAGAGTTAACGGCTCACAACAACGGCACTTAACATGTTGAGCCGTAAAAATTAATTAAAGACCAGTTTTAACGGCTTTACATCGATTGAGCCGTAACCTTATTTTTGTAGCGGCTCAAATACATGAGCCGTAAAGAAAAAAAATTCAAACTAACGGCTGAAAATAAATGGAGCCGTTAAATTCTTTTAAGCGGCTGGAATTAGAGAGCCGTGAAAGAGATTATTTTGCCACGTCTGGAATTAAATGAGCTGCAGTGATTTTTTTTCTTCTTTTTTGCAACAGCTCAAATTAAATTAATAAAGCTGTAAAAGTGTATTTAATTTTTCTAGAAGCATCCGAAAAACTGTCTTTCTCTCTATACTATTCTTCCTTTCTTTATTCTTCATCATCTCTTTTCGAGAGAAACTCTCCATCTTCCTCTATGATGATATTTGCTTTCTCATTCTTCATTCATCTTTTTTTTCCTATCTTTCTTCTACCTGCAAATTAGCTAGATTCACTATCCTTTTACCCTTATTTCAAGATAAGAGATTATTTACAGCTTTCAAGATCTATTATGCACATGCAACCACTTATGGTTGCTTGGAGATGGCAGATCTGATTGTAGGGAGCAAGATCGGAGAAGTCTTCTCATCGACAGAATGTATGGCTGGAGGCATAGATCGCTGGAGGTCGAGCACTAGTCGATTTTCGTGAGCCAGGTCTGGCAGTCCCTGTGGTGGCGGTCCAGATCTGAGGATATGTCGTCGTCTTCTTGTCGATCTGAGATCGTGAGCCAGATCTGGCAGATCTGGTGGTTGTGATTGGTGAGAAGATCTAAAAATATACTTTCATCTCGTTTACATACATTTGCTGAAGAGAAATTGGTGAAGTTAGAGCAATATGCTAGGTTGTGGATGGAGAAGATGAAGTAATATCGAGATAAGAGATATTTAGAAGACAGTTCAGCCGCATGCGTGGTGGTAGAAGGGTATGATATCAAGTTCGTTCATTGTATTACTTTACTTGAGTTATGTAATCCTGAACATATAACTAATTTTAGTGTGTTTTGTTGGTGAAATTTGATATGAGGTTGTAATTTATTATTTTTCTGTGATTTTGTACACTTGATTCTGTAATTGATGATTGTTGTATTGTATATATATAATTATAATGGAAAATATTTTTTTATATTGTGAAATCTACGATTCTGGAATATTTATTTGGTTTTTTTTTTTTGGAGCAATCCGTGATTTAATTGGCACTATTTAATTATTTATGGGGAAAAATTGCCTATTATTTTTTTAAAGAAAAATATTATATAGACGGCAAGTTTTTAGAGCCGCTACAATTAAATGCCGGCACTTTTACTGAGCCGTCTCAATAATTATAACAGCTCAATTTTGTTTGAGCCGCAAATATAACGGCCCTACTTATTTTTACCCGTTATTTTTTTTACGACACTGCATTTTGCGGCTGGAGGTAGTTTAGCCGTAAGATTTTTATGGCTCAAATATTGAGCCGTTAACTAAATAAATTTGAGCCCTTATCTTAGGCTACTCCTGTAGTGACTGTTTCCGTCGGAACGTACATCATTTCTCAAAGTAACATGGTGTAAATTTAATACTGTAATTGTAATTAGATTGTTAACCCTAATCTTTGGATTAAATTAAATTTCGTATTAGCTCTCTAGGTATGTTCACACACACTAATATTAAAGGAAAGAACAAGTGGATATTCGAGTAGGAGTGTGGCCTAATCATATACTATACTAGGCTCTAAACAGAAAAAATGACAAATAAACCAAAATCTCAATGCATGGGAGTCCATCCAAAGACGGCCATAACTTTAAAATTCCCCTCCAAAATTTGGTTGCCGTTAGATGAACACCGACCAATAATTAAGCAACACATAAACGACATTTGCTTTGCTGGACCAGTGACAAAATTCATCTTTTTTGGAACCCTAATGAATTCAAGTTGCCAAGTTGGATCGTAACGTGTAGGAAAAGTTGCACTATAAGAAATGGATTATAACACATTTTTT
Organism: Clarkia xantiana subsp. parviflora; assembly: GCA_036873135.1. Lineage (NCBI taxonomy): Eukaryota > Viridiplantae > Streptophyta > Magnoliopsida > Myrtales > Onagraceae > Clarkia > Clarkia xantiana. Next base: position 52,603,234 of record JAPTYO010000001.1, read on the forward strand.
AACAGGAGAAATCACAATACTCTAACAAATGAGAAATTAAGAAAATATGTATACCCAATTATAACATAAATCGTAATCACGTGGAAAAATAAGAAAACCCAATAAGGAACAAAATTAGTCGGCTTCTTTTTGTTGGATACATCGTCTTATAACAGACTTTACTTGCATCCCAAGTCAACGTGTATCGTATAGACAAAATTAAAGGCCGGACATGGTCACATCATTTGTGATCCTATTCCAAGATTTGTCGATTGATAGATTCGAATTATCTTTATCCGGTTAAATTTATAGTTTTTTTTTTGTACGAAAGTTGTATTATGTGTCGATTTATAGTGTTTTCAATATATATATATATATGATCGACAAATTGACTCGTTTCGGCCTATTTGTTTTTCGTTACTCGGTCTTCGGAGATTCGGACAAGAGTAACTTAGGTTTTGTATTACAAGGATAAACACTGTTGAATCCTATCGATAAGACACAAATTTGGAACCCTAACACCTTATTTGTGAACAATTTGACCAAAACATTTGGTCAACTATATATAAAGAGTTAACATATCCCCTTAACTGTTAGAAATAAAGAGACAAACACATAATACAACCTTCATATAAACTTGAAATCACAATACATTTTCGATTTATATCATATATTATGATTCATGATCTTGAATTTAAATATGCACACTCTAATAATATTAAAGAGAAAAAAAAAACTAACGTTTGAGGCTTATATTCCATAAGTTGGAACTTGTAAGAATAACATGTGACATGTTTTCTCATACATGAAGTCACTCTCGGTAGTTGAGAAATTGTGTCTCATTCATTATAAGAATGATATCTTTGCACTAATGGTGATATTTTTATTTTCTGTGCGTTATTAATTTGATATGACATGCACCTTATATGTCATGTTATTTGTCTCATCACGGGGTATACTTAGAAAATGCAAGAAACTAGTGATTACAGATGTAAAAGGTTCAAAATTTATTAAATTTAATAAAATTTGAACCTTTTACCTTCGTTTCTAGAAACCAATGTTTATACGTCTAAAATATATCTCGATATGTTTTTTTTTGTATTATTATGTAAAGATAATAATAGTAGGAACGAATAAAAAAGTTAGACTAACGGGTACTATAGAGCATATTAAGTTTTAATTTTAACATTTTCTTAAAGTATTTCATTAACGTTTCGAATCTGAAATTACATAATAATTTATCAAAAAAAAAAAATAAATAAAGGAACGGAAGGGCTCAAAAGTCCAAGTATTATGAGAGATAAATTCATTGTCGACAAAATGAGAGAGTCACGTGAGCGGTTAATTAGTAATTTACTCATGATAAGCGTTTTTACTGCTGAATAATATGAGCGGCAAATCATTTTTGCACGCGCTACCGCTTAGTGCTTTTACTTTCACCCCAAGGCAATGATTTATTTACTTATTGCCTTTGAAGTCGGCTAATAAAATTAGCACTGAGATATTTCCGCTTAATTACCACCACATATTTTGAACTCTTTAAGTAAATCTTTATGTGGCCAAAAAAGTAAACCTATATATTTTGGTAAAAAAACAAACAAACAAACCTATATAAATTTATTATTATGAGAAATTGAGAATAGTGCAAAAGAGTTTTTAATGATATAATATAATATTATATATATATATATATATATATATATGATTCTAATTTTTTATTTATATTCTATCTAATCAATAAACGTTAGTAACAAATTATATAAATAGTAATTTTTCATTTGTATAAAATCGTGCAACAACGAGAGATTAATTATTAATATAAATATATATATATAGCCCGAAAATTAAATGACTTGGTCGTTGTTTAACTCATTCAAAGGAGCAAAGGAGACCCGAATATCGGGGTTTTACTGTAGCATTAGTTATTATTTTCCCAATTAATCGAGGGGCGTGGGGAATACGCTCGCTCGGATCGCGTGAGAATAGCATATCTCGGTAGTAGAACAGAAATAACCTTGAGACGTACAGAACCGAATTATAAATGGCGGCGAAACCTAGGCTGCTCGCCACGTTACTTCAAGCTGTAAAAAGTAAATTAATCTGCAAAAACAATATTTAATAAATTAATTTGGTAAAAAATTAAAAAAATGGGACCCACTGAACCCATCGCGCCAGCTCGAGGTGAATTGTTCAGAGCTCGAAATTATGAAAAACACCTCGAGACTGTGACTTGTTTATAGGTTAAGGTAAGGGTATTTTAGGAATTTGGTTTCGGTCAAAATTGAAAATAAAATAATTTTGACTGAGAGGGCCGGGTATCTTGGGCCTCACGTGAATGGCGACACGCCGACCGATGGCTGACAGCAGAGGTGAGTCACCGCCGAGTGGGAGTCTCCCATTGGATAGATGTCGTGAGATGGCCCGAGTAGTGCCACGTGTCTGAATCTCATTGGTTAACTGGGTTGTGGCGGGAAGGATGGCCTTGCCGGAATCTCCGTCTCCCGGTGGGTGATGGTACTCGATGGAAAATTTTGTTTATATTATAGTTAATTAATAATGTTTTTTTTGGTAAATAATATTATTTAATTTAAATTAGAAGCAACTTTATTGGAGGTAAGTTGAAACAGTTTAATCTTTAATGTGATCTTACTAAATATATTATATAATAGAAATTTTTGGTAATATATTTTTAGCATATTTGGTTATCTATAGATTTATTAAAAAAATATATGTCTTTAACAAAATTATATACTGAGTTATTATCTCCCCCCTATGCAGTGTCACCCAATGCCAATTAAATCATTGCCTCAGGTTTTGTGAGTGAAAAATGCATTGCCTAATTTATATATGGAGATATATTTAAACTAAAAGTGATTTATAAAATATATCACAATTTAAGGGTTAATAAAAATTTTGAGCAGGGTTGAAAATTTCTTACATAATTCGATAATATGGCAAAAACAAGTATGAAAAAGTCGTGTAAGCATATGAAAAAACGAAAACTAGATATTGATAATATGAACACAAAATAATAATCTTACAATATTCGCGTGATATCACAACAGAATAATACAATAAAATGTGAATAAAAATGCAGTATCTAGATTTATATATTAAAAGTACTTTTCAACATATTTGGTTATAGAGCGGTTTATTAAAGCAAGCCATATTTACAACAAAAAAAAATGAACCTCTATATAGTAACCTAATTTATTCCCTTAAGAAACTTTTAGGGGTTCGAGTTTGTGAATGATAAAAAATAAAATGTCCTCAGATCATGTGTGTTCTAATGTATGGATGAAGATACGTAAGAACGAGAGGCAATTGATATTCCTTAATTCGGGATGATGTGTAATCTTTTATCCTAAAAATTATAATTATTTTCAATTTGGCCATTTAAATTTTACATGT